>OU015754.1:69116884-69144730 GCA_907169655.1 Acomys percivali | reverse complement strand
AAACCCTGTTTTGAAAACAGCAACAAGCTGGGCGTGGTGGTGCACGCCTTTAATCCCAGCACTTGGGAGGCAGAGGCAGGTGGATCGCTTTGAGTTCGAGGCCAGCCTGGTCTACAGAGTGAGTCCAGGACAGCCAAGGCTACACAGAGAAACCCTGTCTTGATAAACCAAAAACAAAACAAAACAAAAACAAAATAAAAACCCAGCAACAACCCATCAAAGTAAACACCGTACTATAAAATAATGAAAGCAGCTACCGTATAGCCAATGAGAGGATAAAGAGGAACACAGCTTGGCATCTGGGGGTGATGGATCCAGGTGGGCTGCCTGGTGCAGAATGAGGGGATGAAGAGGATGCTGATGGGGGTGGTGGAGGCTCACTGGAGGAGACCCTGACCCACACTCCTCAGGCCCGTGGTGAAATAACTGGCGCCTTGAGAACCTGCCCGGTCTGGTCCGATTCTAGAATTCTCTAGGCCTGTTTCTTCTCTTTGAGCCTGAGTTACTCTCCCTGTTGTCCCGCCGCTCCTTTCTGACAAGTGATGAAAGGCAGTGTCCTGGTACAGAAAATAAATAAGTAAGGGACTGGAGAGATGGCTCAGCGGTTAAGAGCACTAACTGCTCTTCCAGAGGTCATGAGTTCAATTCCTAGCAACCACATGGTAGCTCACAACCATCTGTAATGTGATCTGATGCCCTCCTCTGGCTGCAGGTGTACATGCAGGCAGAGCACTGTATACATAATAGTAAATAAATAAATCTTTAAAAAAAAAAAAAAGAAAAGAAATAGTAAATGCATGCATACATACATACATACACATGATAATCACTGGCCTGAAGCCAGGAGATGGTGGCCCCAGCCCCTGCAGTGAAAGCTGCACTACAATTTGCTACAGTGCTATAGTGGACTACGTACGTATCATATATTTAAATGGATACATAGAAAGCCGCCTCACGCAGTCTACACGGTCGTGGAGTCACATGCTCAGCAGGAGGAGGGGTGGGAGTTGTGGGGGCTATGAGTGACCTGTCATTATTCCCCAGCCAGTCACAGTTTCTGCAGTCCCAGCAGCAGGGGCTGAGACCATGTCCTGCTTAACTCCCTAGGTTTTCCACTCCCAAGGCCCTGAGTGGATCCTACATGCAGATGAGCAGGGGTCTGTGTCTCAGCTCCAACTCGGCCTCAGGCATCTCCCCCATCCCCACCCCAATCACTCTCATCATCCCCCCTCCACGTGTTCAACACGAACCCACACATGAGATGCTAAGATGCCCTCTAGTGGACTTTTCTTATTTACTCTCAATTGTAGAATCATCTAGAAGGTGGATTTCTGGGCATGCCATCGGGGATTGTCTTTTGTTTTGTTTTGTTTTGTTTTTTTCGAGACAGGTTTTCTCTGTGTAGCCCTGGCTGTCCCAGACTCACTTTGTAGACCAGGCTGGCCTAGAACTCACAGCGATCCGCCTGCCTCTGCCTCCTGAGTGTTGGGATTAAAGGTGTGCGCCACTATGCTCAGCTTGGATTGTCTTGATTAGGTTCATTGAGGTAATGTTATATGACAAAACTTTTCCTGGGGAGACACAACACACACATGACAGAGTCCATGACAGACCCAAGTCTGGACACTACCTTAGTCTGACTTGGTAAAGCAGTGAATTTTATTGGAGTCACTTATAGGAATGTGGTTGAGGGTTTACTTACAGGAAGAAAAATGACTCAAAGATAACTGCATTACCAAGGCTCACCCAGCATGGATGACAGCTCACAAAGCTGGGAGCCTGGAGCACACTGTGCAGCCTGCAGGCAGCTCGACATACTGGAGAGTGTCCTTTCTGGGTGCCTCAGTTGGCCTAAACCTCTTCCGTACAGCTCGCTGGTTTCTGATTTCCTCCAGGCAGCTGGTCTGGTCTGAGTCATCCGTACAGCATTTCTCCTGTGAAGAGTCTTTGCAGCTCATTTTTCTTCCATCTGATCAGGACTCTCAACTTTTACCACCTACTCTGGCAGGGAAGAGCTATGTGTATCTGGTCAATTTCAGGGACTTCCTGAAACTATTCTGTGTTGTTTATCTATCTTCCTGTTTAAAGAGCTTCTGTTACACAACAGGTGGGAAGTCCTGCCCACTGTGGGCAGCACCATTCCCTTTATAAACGTGGTGGTGCACGCCTGTAATCCCAGCACTCGGGAGGCAGAGGCAGGTGGATCGCTGTGAGTTCGAGGCCAGCCTGGTCTACAAAGCGGGTCCAGGACAGACAGCCAAGGATACACAGAGAGACTCTCTCTCAAAAAAACAAACAAACAAACGGAAACCATGAGCTGAGTGTAAGCATTCATCCTTCTGGTTTTGGTGGAAGGAGATAACCAGCTCCTTCAAACTCTCTCTCTCTCTCTTTCTCTCTCTCTCTCTCTCTTTTTTCCCCCTTTCGAGACAGGGTTTCTTTGTGTAGCCCTGACTGTCCTGGACTTGCTTTATAAACCAGGCTGGCCTCGAACTTACAGCTATCTGCCTGCCTCTGCCTCCTGAGTGCTGGGATTAAAAGCGTGGGCCGTAACGCCCGGCTCGAGCTCTTATTTGTTGTGGATTCCTGCCATGCAGGGCTGTACCCTTGAACTGTTAGCTAAAATAAGCCCTCTCTCCCTAGGGGATTCCCGCCCCCCCACCCCACCCCCCACAGGGGATTATTTTATTTATTTATTTATTTTCTGCCCTTAACTAGCAGGAAAAGTAAAGGTACATTTCAAGTATCCAGGACCCCTCTCATCCCAGAGATCACAAAGATGGTGCCATCTCACCTCTGCCTTTTCCACTGCCCAAGACAGGGGTACCTTTTTTTTTTTTTTTTTTTTTTTGGCCTGACATTATGACCACCTTGTCTCTGTGTTTATTCTCCATGAATCAACCAGTGTGATCTTTCAAAATCATGAGCCAAATCCCTCTAGTCCTTTGTTCAAAGCCTCTATTATCAACGGAAACAAATCCCTCCCACCTTTCCATGACCTGTGAGGTCCTGCATGATCTGCGAGGCTCACCATCTCCCCTCCTGATCCATTTTCCTTCCCCATGTCCATCTCACCGTCCCAACTACAACTGAAGTTTGGGGGGCTTTGCAGTTAATAAACCACTCTCGACCATTAGTCCACCTTTGGGGGAGTCGCTTCATCTTCTTTCTAATCTTTCTTCCAGTGCTGAGAACGGAACCCAAGGACGCATGTGCACATTACCCCTAAGCTACAGCCTCGGGCTTCCAGGACTCACTTCTGCTCATCATTAGCGATGTTTCTGTGGCCACAGGATATGAAATAGCCCCCTCCTCTCTCAACTCTGCCCCTCCAGCCCCTCTCCTGATGTGTGGTCCTCACATCCCCATCACCAATGAGTAACATCCTGTGCATTTTCTCACCCATTTGTTTCTTCAGCCCCCATTTGACTGGAGGCCACACCCCTCCCCCCAGTAGAATGTTAGCTCCATAGGGGCAGAGATGATTTTCATCTTGTTCCTTCTTATCCAGAACACTTCCTGGTCATAGTGGAATACTTCCTAGTTATAGTAAACTACTTCCTGGTCATAGCACAAGCTGGATAAATGAACAACCAAGAAGCTGCTTGTGTGGCACGTGCTAGGTTGTCCTCAAAAAGGATTATTTTGTTTTGTTTTGATTTTTGAGACAGGGTTTCTCTGTGTGGCTGTGGCTGTCCTGGAACTGGCTTTCTAGACCAAGCTATCCTCAGACTCAGAGATCTGCCTGCCTCAGCCTCTTGAGTGTTGGGATTAGAGATGTGTTTCACCGTGCCTGGCTTTTTTGTTTGTTTTTTGAGACAGGGTTTTTGTTTTGTTGGTGTCTCTCTCTCTCTCTCTCTCTCTCTCTCTCTCTCTCTCTCTCTCTCTCTCTCTCTCTCTCTTTAATTTAACACATGTATGCCAAAAGAGGGAACAAGATCTCATTATAGATGGTTGTGAACCATTATGTGGTTGCTGGGAATTGAACTCAGGACTTTTGGAAGAATCGCCAGTGCTCTTAACCTCTTAGCCATCTCTTCAGCCTTGCGCCCAGCGCCCCCCCCCCCCCCCCTTTTTTTTTTTTTTTTTTTTTTTTTTTTGTGTTTTTTGTTTTACTTTTCAAGACAGGGTTTCTCTGTGGAGCCTTGGCTGTTGTGGACTCACTGTGTAGACCAGGCTGGCCTCGAACTCACAGCGATCTGCCTGCCTCTGCCTCCCTGAGTGTTAGGATTACAGGCCTGCAGCGCCTCAACTGCCTCCATGTCTGCCTTTGAAAAGATTTTTCAAGGGTTCCCTCAATACCTTTGTGTGTGTTTTCAGGCACCAGGACCCATGTACATGAGTGTACATGAGTGTGGAAGCCAGAGGAAGCCATCAGGTCCCCTGCTCTACCACTCGCCATACCTTTTTTCCTTTGAGGCAAGGACACACTCTCTCTCTCTCTCTCTCTCTCTCTCTCTCTCTCTCTCTCTCTCTCTTTGGTTTTTCAAGACAGGGTTTCTCTGTGTAGCCTTAGCTGTCCTGGACTCACTTTGTAGACCAGGCTGGCCTCGAACTCACAGCAATCCGCCTGCCTCTGCCTCCTGAGAGCTGGGATTAAAGGCATGCGCCACCACGCCCGGCTTGAGGCAATGTCTCTTACTGAACCTGGATCTCAGCTTTTGGTCAGCAAGCCCTAGTGATGATCCCTTTGTCTCCCCCCACAGCACTGGGGTTGCAAGTGTGCATACGGCTACACTTCCGTTTTCAGGTAGGTGCTAGGATCTGAACTCAATTCCCATGCTTACTACCTGCTGAACTATAGCACCCGGGAAGTCCTCTTGCGTCTGTCTCTAAGGCTCTGGGGTCAAATTCAGGTCCTCCTCCTCCTCCTCCTCTTCCTCTTCCTCCTCCTCCTCCTCCTTGGTTTTCAAGACAGGGTTTCTCTATATCGCTCTGGCCTGCAACTCACTATATAGACCATACTTGCCTCAAACTCACTGAGCAATCTTGAGTGCTGGCTTTAAAGATGTGTGCCGCCATCAGCACTGTAATCCCAGCACTGGGGGAGGCAGAAGCAGGCAGATCGCTGTGAGTTCCAGCCTCGTCTACAAAGCAAGTCCAGGACAGCAGGGACGCTGCACAGAGAAATCCTGTCTCAGGAGGAGGAGGAGGAAGAGGAAGAGGAGGAAGAAGAAGAAGAAGAGGAGGAGGAGGAGATTTGTGCTACTGCATCTGTCTCCTATTATTGCTATTTTTGAGTATTATTTGGGGACCAGTTTTGAAACAGGACTTCTCTGTGTATCCCTGGCTGTCCTGGAACTCTTTCCGTAGACCAGACTGGCCTAAAACTCAAGAGATCCACCTGCCTCTGCCTCCCGGGTGCTGGGATTGAAGGTGTGCGCCAGCATTGCCCAACTTCTTTTTAATCAAAAAAAAAAAAATTATTTTATTTTATTTTTTTAGGTGTATGCATATGTGCCTGCGCGTATGTCTGTGTACCACATATGCCTGGTGCCTCTGGAGGTCAAAAGAGGGCCATCTGATCTGGGACTGGAGTGACAGAGAGTTTGTGAGCGGCTGAGTGGGTGCTAGGAATGGGATCACGATGCCCTGGAAGTGCAGCCCGTGCTCCTCAGCGCTGAGCCATCGCTCCAGCCTCTGTCCCTGTTGTTCTTATGCAGCTCAAGAAGACTCCAGACTCTCTTTGTAGTCAAGAAGGACCCTGAACTCTTGATCCTCCCCCCCCCCCAACGCCCGAATAATGCTGGAATCGTAAGAGTGTATCACATGCTGACAGCACCATTGTTAAGATTTTATCACAACACATCAGAGTGGCCTCAGGAAGATTTAAAATATCAGCCTCGAGAAGATCAGGAAGAGCAGTGACGTAAGTGTGCATCCATGCAGACTCGTGTTGCCTATGAAGTGCCGGGCTAAAGTGAGGTCAAGGTCAGCCTCGAGCATAAACTTGGATGATGACCTTTCACTTGGGGAGAGAGAAGGGTGAGAGAGACATCAGGAAATAGCCATGTTTGGCTCTACCAGGACACTCTCACCTTCTGCTCTCAGGCAGCATTCCAAGGAGGCAGGGAGGCTGGTACCCAACCAAAGAGCCATTTGACTGGGAGGCAGGAAAAGGGTTAAAAAGAGAAGGCAGGGGCTGGAGAGATGGCTCAGCAGTCTGCTCTTCCAGAGGTTGAGTTCAACTCCCAGCAACCCTATGGTAGCTCACAACCATCTATATTGGGATCGGATGCCCTCTTCTGGTGTGCAAGCTTACATGCAGAGAGAACACTCATATACATTAAATAAATAAATAGATCTTAAAAAAAAAAAAAAGAAGAAGAGAAAGCAGAAGGTGATGACACACATTGACCCCGCTGGTAGGAAGCTCAGCTGAGAGCTGTCTTAGCACTCTTTGTGGGACCATTTCCTTAGGCGTTGTGAAGTGGGTCACAGCTCCCCTGGTGGATGGAAATGGAACGACAGCCTACCCACCACGTGATAGTTCTTCAGAGCGCTGGGTGCAAAGCTTGTTGGGCCCAGCGTTGCCCAAGGCTACGTGCCTTCATTTTCTCACTTAGTGCTCAACCCTTTAGCCCTGTGCGCAGTGGTGTTGTCACAGCCACTTTACGGACCAGGAAACTGAGGCCCAGAGAGAGAGAGACACTGTTGGGACGTGGATCTCAGCTAGGCTAAACTCTCACCTGTCTCTCAACTATAGTGCCACGCCCACCCCTCCTTTGCTTGGGTACCGGAGGCTGGCCAAGTTAAGGAGGGGACTGGCCGGGACTGAGTCTGAAGTGCCACTGGTCTCATCTTTGAGGGAGAACCTGGACCTCATCACAGCAGAGCGGGGAGCACATTCTTGGGGGGAGGGGGATGAGGCTACAGGTGCTCTTCAATAATAGAATGGTGTTTTCAGTCAGTCATGTACTCAGCAAACCTTTCGTCAGTCCTGACCAAAGTTATAGAACACAGAGGAAGAGACGGTACCACGCTGGGGAAAGACCAGAGAGACAGGAGGGGAAGGAAGGACCAGAAAGACCTTGGTTGGATGTGAGGAGCCTAGGAGGGAGGCCGAGCAGTAAGATCCCAGGGGCAGCTGAGTAGACGTTCTGTGGCTGGAGGCCAGGCTGACCTTGAACTCCTGCCTCCTCTACCTCCAGCTGACCTTGAACTCCTGCCTCCTCTACCTCCAGCTCCCCAGTGCTGGGATTACAGGTGTGTGCCACCACCACGCCCAGCCTGAAATACAGGATTTGGTAAACCAAATCTTGGGCCAAGCTTGGTAAACTTACTGAATCATGCGACTGCATGTTTTAAAATGAACAAATGTTGTGTTCTGTAAATTCTATTTTGTTATGGCTTTAAAACTACAACTGAGGAGGCTGAATGGATGGCTCAGGGTTAAGTGCCCTCTTGCAGAGGGCCACAGTTTGGCTCCCAGCACCAAAAAGAAAACAAACAAATAAACAATTGGGGATTCGGAAACAAGTCTCAATTTTTCTAGAGGCTATGAATCCAGGAAGGGGACTGTTTGAGATGGAGAGAGAAGCAGGCTGGAGGGGACTGGTTTCACTGTCGGGCTACGGTGAGTCAGCGCTGCACTGCCTCCCCCTCCCACCCCTACCCCCACCCCCAGACAGGGTTTCTCTGTGTAGCCTTGGCTGTCCTGGACTCGCTTTGTAGACTAGGCTGGCCTCGAACTCACAATGATCCACCTGCCTCTCCCGAGTGCTGGGAACTGCACTGACTCTTGAGCCACACTTTCCACCCAGGGAAACTGAGACTCAGAGGCTCAGTATGTTACCCAACTCATGGACAATAGAGGGTAGAAGCAGAGAAAAAAAGACAGTCCTGGGCTGTCGGCTTCTGAGTCCCTGCTCTCTGGCACCGGTGCGACCCACGCGCTGGCGCTTCTCTGGCGCCACCTGCTGGCCGAAATGTGGAGTTGGTGGGAGGAGGGAAGCTCTGTCTTGTAGATGTGGCCTCGCTTCTTGAGGCTTGTAGTAAGAACAGTTAGTTTTCTAATTGTCATCTTCCCAACGCGGAGACCGAGAGATTTCTCAGAGATGACCCAGTAGAGAAAGACCCAGGTTTCCTGGGACCACCCACCGGCGTGGCTTGGCGCCAATCCCTCTCTGGGCTGTTTGCTGGCACAGGGGCTTCTTACGTTGTTGCAAGGCTGTGAACTGATGTGGGTGTTTTCAGTTCCGAGGATCAAACCCCAAGGCTTTTGTGCGTGCCAGGCAAACATTCCGCCACCACGTTCTTTTTTGTGGGGATTTCTTCTTCAGTCTACCCTTCTGATTTTATACTGTTCCTTCATAGCCAGAGTAACCAAATCACACCCTCGTGGCAGGCAGGGTGTGACTTTCTGGCTCACAGATTTCCCCCCCCCCCCGGCCCCTCCCCGCCCCCAACCCAAGAAATCCCCTCCTTCGCGCTCTGTGCTGGTGCCAGTGAGCCTTATCTCATCTCTCTACGCTGACTCACATGGGCTCTCTACGCAACAGTTGTGTGCCCTTGCCTAAATCGTCACCCACTCTGTACCACCATTCTCTCGTCTCTGAAGTGGGAGAAGCAGGTTAGACAAAGCGGTGGGATAGGACACTCCAATGCCTGATACTAGGACATATTAGCATGTGTGCATGTACTTGTGCATGTATGTTTGGTGTGCATGTGTACGCTCATCATGTGTGGGTGTGGGTGGTGTGGGTGTTTTTTCGTGTGTGTGTGTGTGTGTGTGTGTGTGTGTGTGTGTATGTGCATGCATCTGTGTGTGTACATCTGTGTGTGCATGTGTGTACATGTGTGAAGGCATCTCTGTGTGTGCTTGCTTAGCTCTCACCTTTTCCCCAACAGAAAACAAAACAGGAAACACTATCCAAACAATTTGCCTTAACCACTGTGTGTTGTTAGGGGTGTGGCTGAGTGCTAACTTACTTGCTCATCAAGTGTGAGGCCCTGGATTCCATCTCTAGCAACAAAAAAATTAAGGTATGATACAATAAAATAATGAGCAAGGCCGGGCATGGTGGCACACGCCTTTAATCCCAGCACTCGGGAGGCAGAGGATTGTTGTAAGTTCCAGGCCAGCCTGGTCTACAAAGTGAGTCTAGGACAGCCAAAGCTACACAGAGAAACCTTGTCTCAAAATAAATAAGTAAATAAATAAATAAATTAAAAAGTAAATATGCTGTGAGTTGGAAACCATTAGTGACAATCAACAAATGAACTGGAGTTTACTAGAAAAATGCTAGGAAATAATGAATAGGAGTCAGTGGAGGGTGTGGTGAGCTCAGCAGGAAAGGTGGTCTCCTCCAAGCCTGACTATTGCATTCCATCCCCTGGACTTACATAGTGAGAAGAGAAAATCAGTTCCCCAATATTGTCCTCTGACCTCTGCATGCATGCACCCAGAAACACACATATGCTACCCACAAATAAATGTGAAAAGAAAAAAAATTTTTTTGAGACAGGGTAAAAAGAAAAATTTAAAAGAGCCACCACAGCTGGGCAGTGGTGATGTATACCTTTAATCCCAGCACCTGGGAGGCAGAGGCAGCTGGATCTCTGTGAGTTCGAGGCTAGCCTGGTCTACAAAGCAAGTCCAGGACAGCCAAAGCTACACGGGGAAACCCTGTCTCGAAAAACCAAACCAAACCAAACAAACAAACAAAAAGATCAATACAAAAAAAATTAATAGATCCCAGCACTTGGGGGGCAGAGGCAGGCAGATCACTGTGAGTTCGAGGCCAGCCTGGTCTACAAAGTGAGTCCAGTCCAGCCATGGATAACACAGAGAAACTCTGTCTCCGGAAAAAAGAAAAGAAAAGAAAAGAAAAAAATAAGGGATTGGTAAAATTGTTAAGTGCGCCACCAAGATACTTCCCACGGAGCCTGATGTGAGTTCCACTCCTGGGGTCCACGTGCTGGCGGGAGAGAACTGCCTGCCACAAGGTGTCCTCCGACCTCCACACTCACACCAGGGCCAACGCCGGACCTTGGATCTTCTCACCGCGTCTCTCTCCCGGCCTGCGGTCTTGTCTCTCCCTTGCACCTTCCTTCTTCAGTGCCCCTTGCAGGCCAGTTCTCTGCTTCACTCAGTGTCCCTCCCTGGCTGGGTACATAGTCACCAGCAGTCACCTCCTTCTCCCATTTTCCCGTCCTAATTCCCTGTGTTGACTTACTGACCTTCAGTCCCCAACTCAAGCTGTACTGAGAGAAATTTCAGTGTGGTAGATGGGGTGGGTCCAGTCAGACATGGTGTACACCCATTCTAAGCCACTAAGTGATCCCCTGCAGGTTCCTTTGTGCAGGTGGGGGACAGCAAGGGACGCCTGGGAAACCTGAGTTCTGCAAGAGACTCGGGAGAGGTAACTATAACTTGAGCGAGGCATACAGAGTCGGCCCCTGAAGGCCAGACAGAACCTAAAGGATGCTCACTGGGTGTTACTCTCCTATGCTTCCAGAAGGAACGAGATCCAGAGAGGCCAGGCCAGGCTCATCCAGGGCTTTGCTAGCCAACCCAGGACAGGACAGCTTCCCACCAGGCTCAAGCCTCCAGACCCAGTTTCCATAAGCGACTCTTAACTGAACGCTTTGTGAGGCTGAAGGTTTCCTGTGCCTGTTGTGTTTGGTGTGGTGAGCATCAGCCCCAGGAGGCTCTCAAGCACTGGAAATGTAGCTACTTGGGAGCCAGGCAAATATCTGTAATCTCAGTGGTGGCTGGAGGGTATTGAGTTCTGGGCTAGCATGGGAAGACTCTGTCAGCCTAGTGCCTGAGGGAGTCAAAGGAGGGCAAATATTACTCCAGGAACTGGAGTTAGAGATGGTTGTGTGCCACCATGTGGATGTTGGGAATCCAGCCTGGGTCCTCTGGAAGAGCATCGTGTTTGTGTGTGTGTGTGTGTGTGTGTGTGTGTGTACTCATATGTGGAGGGCAGAGGTTCAAATCTTTGTCAGTCACTATCTTGTATAATGGAAGGTAACTTTATTGTGTTTTTTGGGGGAGCTGGGGTTCCTTTCTGGAACAGCTTCTTGGTGCTAGCTGCCTTGGGGACCTTGAGCACACTGAAGTACACAGTCTTGCTCAGGGTCTCGCAGTGTCACCCCGCTGCACATCCCTGAAGCAGGGGACAGGTGCAGTGGAGGTGGGTGTGGTGAGGACAGTGGTCCTCTGTGTCTTCGGCTTGGTCACGGCACCCACCTGACAGGCTCTGCCCTCTACTGGGGATGTTACCAGTTAAATAGTGTTTCTTTGGCTCTGTAGGTGCTCTTAGTGGCATCTTTTGGGTATCGAGACAGGGTTTCTCTGTGTAACTTTGGTTGGTCTGGACTCTCTTTGCAGACCAGGCTGGCCTCGAACCCACAGAGATCCTCCTGCCTCTGCCTCCCCAGTGCTGAGATTAAAGGCATGTGCCACCACGCCCAGCTCGCTTTCGGGTATCTTGAAGCCCAGACGTTGATACTCTAGTACTGAGAGAATTTCTCCTCACCAGTTTTTCCTTATTTTGAAAGACCACAGGCTGTTTTTGTTAACTATACTCAGTCTAAATAGCCTCCATTTTCCCAGCAGCTTAAGAAAAGTCCCTCTCAGGGGCCTGGAGAGATGGCTCAGAGGTTAAGAGCACTGTCTGCTCTTCCAAAGGTCCTGAGTTCAATTCCCGGCAACCACATGGTAGTTCACAACTATGTATAATGAGATCTGGTGCCCTCTTCTGGCCTGCAGGAGTATGTGCAGGCAGAACACTATACTAAATAAATAAATAAATCTTTAAAAAAAAAAAGAAAAGAAAAGTCCCTCTCAGAACTAGAGAGATGGCTCAGTGCTTAAGAGCACTGGCTGCTCTTCCAGAGGTCCTGGGTTTAATTCCCAGCACCCACAAAACTTTTGGTAACTCCAATTCCAGGGGATCTGGCACCATCACACATACATGTAGGCTAACCACCAATGCATATAAAAATAAAAAAAATATTTCTTTAAATACCATCTTATTTTTTTAATTAATTTATTTATTATGTATACAGTGCTCTCTGCCTGCATGACAGGAAAGGGCATTAGATCACATTATAGCTGGCCGTAAGCCACATGTGGTTGCTGGGAATTGAACTCAGGACCTCTGGAAGAGCAGTCAGTGCTCTTAACTTCTGAGTCATCTCTCCAGCCCAAATACCATCTTATTTTCATGAGACAGGGTCTCTCATTGAACCTGGTGTTCACTAGTTTAGTTATTCAGCAAACCCCAAATAACCTCCTGGCCTCCACTGCTCCTGTCCTGGAATTATGGGCATACATCTCTGGTCCTGGTGTTTGCAAAACAAGGATTTTACTGGCTAAGCTATCCCCCTAGCACCTCTTTGTTTTTTTTGTTGAGACAGGCTCTCAGGAAACCAAGGTCAAACTTAAACTCCAGATCCTCAAAGGGCATCGTGACCCCAGCACTCAGGAGGCAGAGGCAGGCAGATCACTGTGAGTTCGAGGGCAGCCTGGCTTACAAAGTGAGTCCTGGACAACCAAGGCTTCACAGAAAAACCCTGTCTTGAAAAGCCAAACAAAACAAAAACAAGGGGCTGGAGAGATGGCTCAGTGGTTAAGAGCACTGCCTGCTCTTCCAAAGGACCTGGGTTCAATTCCCAGCACCTACATGGCAGCTCACAACTGTCTATAACTCCAATATCTGACACCCTCACACCAATGCACATAAATTAAAATTAAATAATTTAAAAACAAAAACAAAAACAAAACAAAAAATAAGTCCTCCAGATCCCCCTGCCCCATCTGGGATTACAGTCATGGCAGGAGCTACCACACCCAACTGAAGTACCAGAGTTCCATGTTGCCAAATCTAAAGCACGAAAGTGCATTACTGTTCTGCTCCCCTGGGTACTAGTGAGGATTGTGGTGTTGTTGTTTTGTTGTTTGTTTTTGTTTTTTCTGTGTGTTTATTGACACTATGAAGTCCTTGTTATAGGCACTGCTTATGAGTGTCTTTCCCCCACTTTGCTATTAGGCAGGTGGCATTTACTTATATTTTAAAATCAATTTGTAGGGCATCTCTAGATATAGGAATATTGACCCTTATTTTCTGGTTGTTTTCAAACTGCTTTGTCAAGTCCTAGTGTTCCTCAGAAGCCAAGGACATGGGGATGAGGCTTGAAGGAGGACGAGACCAAGCAGACAGACACCTGTGTCCCCCCTCCACTCCAGCTTGCTCAGCCTTGCACGTGGTCTTATTTTTTTTGTTTGTTTGTTTTGTTTTGTTTTTATTTTTTGGTTTTTCGAGACAGGGTTTCTCTGTGTAGCCTTGGCTGTCCTGGACTCACTTTGTAGACCAGGCTGGCCTCGAACTCACAGCGATCCACCTGCCTCTGCCTCCTGAGGACTGGGATTAAAGGCATGCGCCACCACGCCCGGCTCGCACGTGGTCTTATTTGAAGACTACATCTATGGCTAAAACCTGAGTGAAAATCTGACTCCTACAGCTCTTTGAATATCCCGTAAAGGCCGGTCGTGGTGGCGCAGGCCTTTAATCCTAGCACTCGGGAGGCAGAGGCAGGTGGATCACTGTGGGTTCGAGGCCAGCCTGGTCTATAAAGCAAGTCCAGGACAGCCAAGGCTACACAGAGAAACCTTATCTCAAAAAACAAACAAACATAAAGGACAATCAACAAGACTGAATGGCTTCTCCACATGTCAGGGTGGAAAGGAAGCTGCACAAATCACTCAGACACAGTTAGATATGGATGGTTTATTGAACGCAATGCCCCAAGACTGACCATGGTCAGGGACACAGTGCAATCAGGAGCCAAACTGGGATGCTGCTCTGCTTTTAGGACACCCTCCCTTTTTTTTTTTGAGACAGGGTTTCTCTGTGTAGCCTTGACTATCCAGGACTCGCTTTGTAGACCAGGCTAGCCTCAAACTCACAGCGATCTGCCTGCCTCTGCCTCCTGAGTGCTAGGATTAAAAGTGTGAGCCACCACCGTCCGGCTGGGGCAGCCTTTTGATAGGAAAACCAAGTGCGGAAGACAAGGGGGATCAATAATACATTTTAAGTTCATTTTGGCTCGCTAGACAAAGTATTATCAGCTTCCCTTTAAGCTGATTGGTCCCAAGTGAGGTAAGTGAGGCGCTGGGTGGTTAGGGTCTTCCGGACTACAACCAGAGTACAGCCAAGTACAGAAATAACATGGAGTGCAACCAGAGTGCAGCCAAGTGAGGAGATAACACAGAGTGTAGCCAAGTGAGGAGATAAGAGTTATGACACCGTTGAGTCCTAGTGAAATATAAGGCTACCTTGATCCTCTGGCCAGGTCTGTCAGTGTCAGCTATGAATAACTGACTTCTAGGAAGCGGAGTTCATATTTTTTAAACTTAATTTCACCTTATGAATAAAGACGGACACTGAATACAAAATGGCTTCAGCTATGTTAAAAAGAGCATCCTCAACCAATACACAATGAGTGGCTTCTCCAGAGAAGTAATAAGTTGTATGGAGCAGAATTTATAAAAGGCAGGTTTGGGCTGGAGAGATGGCTCAGTGGTTAAGAGCACTGCCTGCTCTTCCAAAGGACCCAGGTTCAATTCCCAGCACCCACATGGCAGCTCACAACTGTCTGTAACTCCAAGATCTGACACTCCCACACCAATGGACATAAATAAAAATTAAATAAAATATCTTTAAAAAAAAAAAGGCAGGTTTATTGGGACACAGCTTTCCAGCTGGTTCACCCATCCCCATAGGAGGGGGTGGTGGTGGTGTCTGTGAACTCTCAAGGTTGGGGTGGAACTTCTTCAAGGGGAGCAGGGAGGGACTGTGACCTGATGGTGAGATGCTGGGGTTATAGCCTTATTTGGTGGGTCTTAGGTCCAGCAGTCACTTTGGTATCCAGAACTAGGAGCTGGCTTTGTCCAGCGTGTTCCAAAGGCTTTTGAAAGCACAGGCTCTTGGTCAGAGAAGTGCAGGTATCTCTTGGCCCAGGCTATCTTGCCTTTGTCCCCAAACCTCTGACCTAATGAAGATAAAAACTGTTAACAAACCCAGAAGCTTAGAGGCCCCTGCAATGGACCATGGGGCTCCATCAACCTTTCTTCTGTGTGGCCCCAAACATAAGAACAGAAAAGTGTCTTGTTTTGTTGCATAGCCCTGACTGTCCTAGAACTTACTCTGTAGACCAGGCTGGCCTCGAACTCAGGGAGATCTACCTGCTTCTGCCTCCCAGGCACTGGGATTAAAGGCGTGCCTGTGCCACCACTATCACTAGATGGCAGTAAGTGCTCTTAACTGCAGAGCCTTCTATCTCTCCAGCCCTTGGGGTTTTTTGTTTGTTTTATTTTTTATTTTCTTGGTTTTTCTTTCATTTATTTATTTTTAATTGATTGATTTTATGTATATTGGTATTTTGACTATATGTCTGTGTAAGGGTGTCAGATCCCCTGGAATAGGAGTTAGAGACAGCTGTGAGCTGCCATGTGGGTGCTGGGAATTGAACCTGTGTCCTCAGGAAGATCAGTCAGTGCTTTTAACCCTTGAGCCATCTCCCCAGTCCTATTTTTTTTTTCCAAGACAAGGTTTCTCTGTGTAGCCCTGGCTGTCCTGGACTCATTTTGTAGACCACGCCAGCCATTACACCTGGCTTGTTTTCTTCTTTTTTTTTTTTTTTTGTTTTTGTTTTTGTTTTTTGAGACAGGATTTCTCTGTGTAGCCTTGGCTGTCCTGGACTCTCTTTGTAGACCAGGTTGGCCTCGAACTCACAGCGATCCACCTGCCTCTGCCTCCTGAGTGCTGAGATTAAAGGCGTGCGCCACCACGCCCGGCTTTTATTTTCTTCTTTTAAGAAAGGGTTTCACAGGCTGGAGAGATGGCTCAGAGGTTAAGAGCACTGTCCGCTCTTTCAGAGGTCCTGAGTTCAATTCCCAGCAACCACATGGTGGCTCACAACCATCTATAATGAGATCTGGTGGGCAGTCACACACCCAGGCAGAACACTGTATACATAATAAATAAATCTTAAAAAAAAAAAAACCAGACAGACAAAGTTTCACATAACCCAAGCTGGCCTCCGACTCACCATCTAGCCAAGGAGTGACCTGGACTTCTCTCTCCTCATGCTGGGCTACCAGGTGAGCACCACTAAGCCTAGCTTCACAATGTATGCCAGAAACTGGTTTTACAACCATGTATCTCTGGGACACATCGCATCTTTTTGCTTCAGGTTTGGCTCAAATAAATGTTTACCTTATGAAAGGGCTAGTGACATAGTGATGTTTCTCTAACATCTCCCACTGTGCATAATGCAGTTTCTCCTTTGTCCAGGACAGGATGACAGGCTTCCCCTGTGGTTCCGAGGATTGTTGAGTAGGGCTAGATAGCCCAGGTGACTCTGGAAAAACCTGGCCTGAGGGCACATGATTGAGGGAGAGAAAAGCTAGACCGACTGTGGGCAGATGAGCCACGTGTGACAGCCTGCAATCCCCCAAAACCACACTCAATGCCAACTTGAACAGCCAAGGCTAAGTCCCTAATAAAAGACATGCCCCCCTCCTTTCATGAAAGTATGCATGGCTCCAAGATTTTCTGTGTGTTGTAGGATTCTTACTATTGTGACAAGTCTCACACTGCAGTCTAAAACTTACTACGTAGCCCAGGCTAGCCTTAAATTTGTGGCAATCCTCATGCCTTAGCTTCCTAAATGCTGACATTAAGGACAACACTGTCACCATGTCCAACTGAGATTAGGCCTCTAACAAGTGATGAAGTCCCTGGGTTAGAGCTTGTAAGAGGCCTCAGGACGTCTCCTTGTCCCTCCCACCGTGAGACACAGTGAGAAGGTCACTTATGAACCAGGAAGCAGGTTCTCACCAGACACCTGCTCTGCCAGCACCTTGATCTTCAGCGCCTCAGGCTCCAGAACCGTGAAGGATGCGCTCTCAGTGTTCACAAGCCCCTCAGTTTATGGGCTTTTGCAATAGAAGGTCAAGTAGGCTATGACAGTTCTGAAAAAAACAGACTTTAAGCAGTCAGTTAGTAGTTATTAAAGAGGCCAGGTGTGAAAGCACACGTCTGTAATCCCAGCACCCTGGGAAGCAGAGACAAGTGGAGTTTCCGAGACCAGCCTGATCTATAGAGTGAGTTCTAGCACAGCCAGGGCTACACAGAGAGACCCTGTCTAAAAAAAACAAAAACCCATCATCATCATCATCATCATCATCAATAACAACAACAACAACAAAAGAATCATTGTTAGAATGGGTTTAGAGAGATGGTTCTGTGGTTAAGAACCCTGGCTGTTCTCCTACAGGACCTGGATTCAATTTCCAGCACCCACATGGTGGCTCACAACCATTTGGCACTTCAGAGGCTTGAACACCCTCTTCTGGCCTCCTCCTCCAGCACTCCAAGAGCATGACGCACACATTCACACAGCAAAATACTCACATACACAGAATAAACATGAAAAAAAACAAACAAAAACAATTGTTGGGGCTGGAGAGATGGCTCAGAGGTTAAGAGCACAGTCTACTCTTCCAGAGGTCCTGAGTTCCATTCCCAGCAACCACATGGTGGCTCACAACCATCTATAATGGGATCTGGTGCCCTCTTCTGGCACACAGACATATATGCGGACAAAAACACTGTGTATATAATAAATAAATAAATATTTTTTAAAAACAAAAACAAAAAAACAATTGTTACCTGGTGAGCCATCTCACCAGGTAATGGCACTTGCCGCCAAGGCCGATGACCTCAGTTCGATTCCCAGGACCCACACTTCTGCAAGCTGTCCTCCACTTCTTCATGCATACACAGCAACAAACAAATTCAATCAGATTTTAGCAAGACTTGTCAGAGGGACAGAGGGGTTGGGTCAGTTGGTAAAGTGCTTGCCACACGTCAGAACACCAGCATCCATGTAAAAAGCTGGGCCTGGGCTTATAACTGATTCTAGTCCCGGGAAGGCAGAGACCAGGATCCCTGGAGACTGCTGGTCTAAGAAGTCAGTGAGCACCTGTCTCAGGAAGTAAGGCGAGGAACAACTGAGAAAGACACCTGACATTGTCTCTGGTCTCCATAAACATCTGTACACATGTGTGCACACAGGAACTCATATATACCCATGGAAATATATACACACTAAAAAAAAAAAAAAAAAAAAAAAAGGCAGGTGGTGGTGGCGCACACCTTTAATCCCAGGACTCAGAAGGCAGAGGCAGGTGGATCTCCGTGAGTTCAAGGCCAGCCTGGTCTACAAAGCAAGTCCAGGACAGTTAAGGCTACACAGAGAAACACTGTCTCAAAAAACAACAACAACAACAACAACTAAAAAAAAGAAAAAGAACATAAAGAAAGATGGAAGGAGAAAAGAGAAATCTATGTGTGACATTTCTGTTTCTGTTTCCAGCCCAAGATGGAGTGACAAGCAGCCAGATGGACTCTCCTGATGACACAGCTGAAAAGGCTGGGGAGACACAGGACATGATGGCTTTCTGATGGCAGACTCCAGCATGCAGGACAGCAATTCTGGCAGGGTCGGGGGTCAGGGGAGACAAGTGGGGAGCCTCAGGATTGCCCCCCAGCTGGCTGCTGGAGTATTCTATGCTGGGTTGGGGAAGGGAGGGTTGGTTCACCAGGAGGTATGGTGCTTAGGGCTGAGAGTGGGGAGGCTGGGGCTGCAGAGAAGAGGCCATTAGATCTTGCAGAGGAGGGTGGAGCTCAGTTTGTAGAGTGCTTGCATAGCATAAAGAAAGTCCCGGGCTCCATCCCTGACATCACATGTTTCCACCATGCCTGTCATCTCAGTACTCGGAAAGTGGAGTCCAAGGTAATCCTGGGCTATATAGTAAGATAGCCTGGGCTACATAATTCCTTGTCAACAAACAAAAGGAATGCTGCTATAACAGTCCTCCCTCAAGTCATCCCCACTTATGAATTTCCCTGGTTGTCAGCACATTTTTCTCTTTTGTGATGAGAGCGCCCCCGTGTGTTTCTACCTTGTGCTAGCTATTTTAAAGGGCCTAGTAACAGCAACATTGGGATTTAGAAAGGGAGGACTAGGGAGTTCCCTGGACTTCCCTGGACCACAGCGATAGTGACAGATGAGCAGGAATAGGATCGTGCTGACTGACTTTATGTTAGCTTGATACAATGTAGAGTCATTTTTGGAAAAGGAACCCTCAATTGTGCAAATGCCCCCACCAGCCCGGCCTGTGGGTGAGCCTTGTGAACATTTCCTTGCTTGTTGAAGAAGGAGCCACCCCTAGGAGGTACTCCTGGGTTCTATAAGAAAGCCGACTAAGCCAAGCGTGGTGGCGCACGCCTTTAATCCCAGCACTCGGGAGGCAGAGGCAGGTGGATCGCTGTGAGTTCGAAGCCAGCCTGGTCTACAAAGTGAGTCCAGGGCAGCCAGGGCTACACAGAGAAACCCTGTCTTGAACAGCAAAACCAAACCAACAACAACAAAAGAATAAATTCCTAACGAAATAGCTATTTTTGAGTTTTCTGATGCACACTGTCCAGTGGCCTTGGAGAAGATCTAGAACAGCAGCCAATAGCAAGTTTAAGTCACCACATGAGGTTCGCTCGGCAGAGCACTGTCCTTGGTGCTGAGGTGCGGGTGTCGCCGTGTCTTTGGGAGGGATAAGGGAGTCTGAGACTATCCTACAGAAGTGTCAGTAGACAAAACCACAGCGTAGATCAGAGAGTTGCGGAATGGAGCAAACACCTCACTTGTCACTTAGGGCTCAGGACGGGAGTTCTGCTGAGAGGAGCAGAGGGCTCTAAATACGCTGAAGGAAGCAGAAACAGAGGGCAAAGCAGGTGGGTCATTCATGGGTTTGGTGTGTTTCATGTTTTGTTTTGTTTTAAGACAGGGTCTCTCTGTGTAGCCTTGGTTGTCCTGGACTCACTCTGTAGACCAGGCTGGCCTCGAACTCACAGCGACCCGCCTGCCTCTGCCTCTCTGAGTGCTGGGATCACAGATGCTTGCCACCGTGCCTGGCTCTTAAGTTCTTTTTCTGTCTAGCCTACTAAGAAATCAGGAAAGAAGGAGAGGGGGAAGGAAGGAAGGAAGGAAGGAAGGAAGGAAGGAAGGAAGGAAGGGGAAGAGAGAAGAAAAGGAAGGAAGGGAGGGAGGAAGAAAAAGAGAAGGGAGAGCAAATCCAAAACCAGTTTAGACCAGGAATTCTCAGCATCTGGGTCCCGACCCTTTCACAAGGGCTCCCTATCAGACACCTTGTATATCAGATATTTACATTATGATTCATAACAGTAGCTAAGTTAGTTTCAAAGTAAAAATAAAATAATGTTATGGCTAGGAGTGGTGGCACATGCCTTTAATCCCAGCACTCTAGAGGCAGAGGCTGGCGAATTGCTGTGAGTTCGAGGCCAGCCTGGTCTACAAAGCAAGTTCAGGACAGCCAAGACTACACAGAGAAACCCTGTCTCAGAATAACCAAAAAAAGAAAGAAAGAAAGAAAGAAAGAAAGAAAGAAAGAAAACACATCTTTAAATTGTTGCACATCTGGTAAATTATTATAACTTGTTAGCTGTGCACAGTGGCACATGCCTTTAATCTCAGGACTCAGGAAGGCAGAAGGTGGTGGATCTCCGTGAGTTCGAGGCCAGCCTGATCTACAAAGTGAGACCAGGGCTGGGTGTGGTGGCTCTTGCCCTTAATCCCAGAACTTGGGAGGCAGAAGCAGGTGAATCTCTGAGTTCAAAGCCAGCCTGGTCTAAACAAACAAACAAACAAACAAACAAAACCAAAGTGAGTCCAGGACAGTCAAGGCTACACAGAGAAAAAATAAATAAGTAAAAGATAACTTGTTGTTTATTTTAAAATCTCAATCTTTTGATTTTACCAATGAAGACTTGGGAGCCAGATGCTGGCTTGAAAGCCTACTAGCTCAGAGAGGCAGAGAAAGAGAAAACACTCAGCTGAGCTTCTTCTAAAGACAAAGTCCCAAAAGCAATGCCTCCTTCTACCACACTCTCTACTAACCTCCTCCAAATTGAATGTCCCTCCCTTCTACTTCCTGTTTGTCCATCTGTCCTCCTGATTTCCTCTTTCTCTTTCTGTTTTTTTCTTATGTTCACTTCCTGTCAACTGGTTGCTCGCTCCATCTCTTGACCTATGGTTGACTTTATTTAATCCTGTTTACAATCTTCAAGCAGAAAGCTCTGGGATCAAATGTGTGTGCTAAGACTGAGCCACACCACAACTGAAAACAGAGGTTTCCCCCCCCCCAGTAAATAACACAATCTTGGGGTTCACAGTGTAATCAAATATCCTGCAACAATAACTTCTCAAAATTATGCTGGGCTTAAATACGGCTAAAATAAATGAACTGCTGTCAGACTCTTGAATTTTGAACCAGGGATGGATACTAAGTCTAACTGAACTGAGTTTCACCCTTAGCTCATCCAAATTGTTTCCCTGCTGACCCTAAAGCCTGCAGGGACACCCCACCCCACCCCACCCCTGCAAGGCTGGCCTTGAACTCACAGAGATCTCCTACCTCTGCTCCCTGAGTGCTTGGGTTAAAGGTGTGCACCTCGATTCCTGACGACTAAGTAGGCTTTTGGCCAGGGCTGCATCTCAGCTGGTGGAGTGCTCACCTAGATGAACAAGGTCCTGGCTTTGATCTACCACACTGGGTAAACCAAGCATGGGAGTGCATACCTCTAGTCCCAGTACTCTTGAAGTAGAGGTCAGAAGTCAGGATCATCCTAGATTCCATAGAGAATCCAAAGTCTGCCTAGGATGCGTAAAACCCAGTCTCAAAAAAAACAGGGGCGGGGGTGGGGGGGAACATGTTCTCATGTCTCGAACAGTTATTAAGCATCCCTTAAGTTCTAGAGGTTAAAAGAACACAACACGTTAGCTTATAGCCATTGTTAAGGGATGTCAGGGCTCAGGCCCAACTCCAGAGAAGTTCCTGTGACGTGAGAGACCTCACTTTTCCATCCTTAGGATGGAGATGATGCTGACCTCCTAGGCTGGTGCAGGTCCACGATGTAGCAGAGGAAGAAGTGAGTTGCCAAGTTCATTGTCCAGCTGAAGATGTCCATCCTGACTCCACCCTCAGGGAGAGCACAGTGGGAAGGCTGGTGTGTGGCTTGGAAAACTTGGTTGCGTTATCATCTTCTGCCTTGGCACTTAGCCAGTCACTAGGCAGTAAGTAGACTCAGCCAGACACTAGGTAGTAGACTCAGCCAGTCACTAGGTAGTAGACCCAGCCAGTCACTAGGTAGTAGAATCAGCTAGTCACTAGGTAGTAGACCCAGCCAGTCACTAGGCAGTAAGTAGACTCAGCCAGTCACTAGGTAGTAGACTCAACCAGTCACTAGGTAGTAGACTTAGCCAGTCACTAGGTAGTAGAATCAGCTAGTCACTAGGTAGTAGACCCAGCCAGTCACTAGGTAGTAGACTTGGCCAGTCACTAGGTAGTAGACTTGGCCAGTCACTAGGTAGTAGACCCAGCCAGTCACTAGGTAGTAGACTTGGCCAGTCACTAGGTAGTAGACTTGGCCAGTCACTAGGTAGTAGACCCGGCCAGTCACTAGGTAGTAGACCCAGCCAGTCACTAGATAGTAGACTTAGCCAGTCACTAGGTAGTAGACTTAGCCAGTCACTAGGTAGTAGACTTGGCTAGTCACTAGGTAGTAGACCATTTACTTCTGATCCTCAATTGTTCCCAGTGAAATTATTGTACAGTCTTTTCTACATATGCTTTAGCTTCCACATAATGACATGGAGACCTATTACATTTTTAAAAAAGATTTATTTATTATTTATACAGTGCTCTGCCTTCATGTACACCTGCAGGCCAGAAGAGGGCATCAGATACATTAGAGGTGGTTGTGAGCCACCATGTGGCTGCTGGGAATTGAACTCAGGACCCTTTGGAAAAGCAGTCAGTGCTCTTAACCTCTGAGCCATCTCTCCAGCCCGAGACCTATTAAATTTATTAGTAAGCTTTAAGCACTATAGCTGGACAGATACTCATCTATTCCACCCCATTTGCGCTGGTCTGGACAATTTCCCAGCCACATGCCCTGTTACCTGACATCTTTGTCTCACTGTTCCTGCTCCATACCTGTCCTCATGGTGACACTCTCATCGACCTCCTCATAGTAACCTCCTCATGGAGACCTTTTATTGGAGTTTCTCTCTCTCCCCAACCTGGGACCCTTCTCCTGGGATTCCAAGTCCCACCTAAAATCTCCTGCCCAGCAATAGGCTGTTCAGCTCTTTATTAACCAATCAGAAGCAATGGGGAAAAATTTTTTTCCACAACCTTGAGACAGGAGACACTTCATCAGTACTGACACTGCCCACGTCCAGGCTACAGCGACATCTCTGGGCAGAGAAACCAGCATCTGAATACACGGTGCACAAAAACATCCCCTAACCTCTCCTCTTAGTTCAATAAGGGCTCTTTCTCTTACAATAATAAAGTGTATACAGTAAGAACAATTATGAACTGGGTGTGATGGCACACGCCTGTAATCCCAGCACTTGAGGGGGCAGAGGCAGGTGGATCTCTGTGAGTTCGAGGCCAGTCTGGTCTACAAAGCAAGTCCAGGACAGCCAAGGCTAAAGGCTACACAGAGAAACCCTGTCTCAAAAAACGAAAAAAAAAAAAGAAAAAAGAAAAAAAGGAACAATTCTGAAAGCTGTCATGTAAGAATCATTCATAACGTCCACCCCATTTGTATTTGACAATCTTACTGTGTATCCTATCTTGGTGACTTCAGAGTTTCATACTTAAACCATTTTTATCAGAACTTGCATTTATCAACCTAAAAGCATCTACTGAGACCTAAAAACATTCTTTTAAATCCCAAACAACTTATGCTTAACTGTGAGACTATAACTACCTAGTCTTCAACCTCACCAAAGACCTGCAAAGGATAAATATCACCTGAGTAGACAGGAAGTACAGAGCTAGCAGCTTTCAAAAACTAAAGAAATGACAGCGACAGCTGACTACCTGGATAGTCACTCAAGATTCCTCAGCAATGTTGGGGCATCACCTTTGGCCTTCTACCCTAGTATGTGAGAGATCTCTCTGTGAAGCAGGAATTATGAAGGACTGCCAACCTTGTCTTGGCGGAGCTTGGCAGTTGACTTCCCTGTGTCCAGTTTGTCCAATGTGAACAGCATGCTCTCTGCAGTTGAGGCAAGGTCAGTTTCTTGTCCGGTGGCTAGCTTGCCCCACTGATGCAAACTCCATGTGGAGGGTCTTCAGTGTCCCTCATTTTTTGGAAGTAGAATGGGAGTGCTGCCAGGAGCTGACATGTCTCACTGTCAAAAGATCTTTTTACCTACTTATTATTTATTTATTTATTTAGATTTTTTAGAGACAAGGTTTCTCTGTGTAGCGTTGGCTATCCTGCATTCACTTTGTAAACCAGACTTACTTTGAACTCAGAGATCCACCTGCCTCTGCCTCCCAAGTACTAGGATTCCGAGTGCCCATGTGCCACCACGCCCAACAAAAGATCCTTTTATTTTTTATTTTTACTTTATTTATTTATTTATTTTTCAGAGACAGAGCCAGGACACCCTGGCTGTCCTGGAACTTTCTTTGTAGACCAGGCTTGCCTCGAACTCACAGAAATCTGCCTGCCTCTGCCTCCCAAGTGCCACCACACCTGGCTAAAAGATCCTTTTATTAATAAAACATCTCTAAATGCCATTTTCTGTAGGTCTCAGAGGTTTTTGAAGACCATCTATCAATATATAATATATCTGAATAGGCAAATAGCTGCTTGCCTCCAGCTATTTACTATGTGATTAACTTTAAAAACATTTACAGGAGGCTAAATAAAGTTTATTTCTGTGATTAACTAAATCAGTACCTAATATGAGCATGCGTTTGATTAACTATTAACTCCTTTTTTTTTTTTTTTTTTTTTTTTTGGTTTTTGGTTTTTGGTTTTTGGTTTTTGGTTTTTGGTTATTCAAGACAGAGTTTCTCTGTGTACCCTTAGCTGTCCTGGACTCACTCTATAGACCAGGTTGGCCTCGAACTCACAGCGATCCGCCAGCCTCTGCCTCCCGAGTGCTGGGATTAAAGATGTGCGCCATCACACCCAGCTAACCACATTTCTTTGGGAGGGGGTGGAGGTTCTAGACTGGGTTTCTCTCTATAGCCTTGCCTGCCTCGGACTCCCTTTGTAGACCAGGCTGCCTTGAACTCACAGCAATCTGCCAGCCTCTGCTTCCCAAGTGCTTGGATTAAAGGCGTGCGGCACCAGGCCTGGCACATAAGTTACATAGGTACAATACTTTAAATAAGAGTTGAGGGGGCTGGAGAGATGGCTCAGGAGTTAAGAGCACTGTCTGCTCTTCCAGAGGTCCTGAGTTCAATTCCCAGAAACCACATGGTGGTTCACAACCATCTACAATGAGATCTAGTGCCCTCTTCTGGTGTGCAGGTGTACACGCAAGCAGAACACTGTATATATATATATATATATATATATATATATATATATATATAATAAATCTTTTTTAAAAAAAAAAGTTGAAACATATATACAGTGTGTTGGAACAAAAATAATGTTAAATTTATATCAATATACAATGATCCACAGCAATTTAAATTTTTGGCTTGTTGAATGCTCCTTAGTTTAAAAGTAGATTCAATAATCGACCCTTATATCCTATCATTACTATAACCCCTTTCATCCCTTCTCCCCGCCTCCCCCTTTTTCCACTAAAAACTAGCTTACAAAGAAGGCTAGAGGAAAGAAATTGAGAGAAATCTCTGAATCTAACCTCCTTTAATTTGTTTCCTCCCTGACCAGGACCATTAACAAGTTGCAACCAAATGACAAATATCCATTACCCACCGAATGACTAAAAAACCACCACCCTACTTTCTGGGAATAGAACATCGTTCCCTTAAAATTGATTCCTGCAAAAATAAAAAATAAAAAGAAAGAAAGAAAACAAAAGCCAGGCATGGTAGCACGCACCTTTAATCCCAGCACTTGGAAGGCAGAGGCAGGCGGATCTCTGTGAGTTCGAGGCCAGCCTGGTCTACAAAATGAGTCCAGGACAGCCAAGGCTACACAGAGAAACCCTGTTAAAAAATTGCTTCCTGCTGTCTTGGGGCAGCATTAACTTTGGGGACCCTAAGAAAATTGGGATAAAGGCCAAGTACTGGGGAGCTAGCTGTGTTGTTTGTTGTCTAGTCTCTATGTGATGGGAAAGTACGGAACTCAGCTGAAGTCATGGCTGGAACAGTCTGAGGCTGAGCCACCTTAGCTACCCTTTTTGAAGTTCTTCTGGATGCAGATTTTTTTTTAATTTATTTTTTTATTTATTCTTTATACAGTGTTCTGCCTACATGTGTGCCTGCGCCAGAAGAGGGTACCAGATCTCACTGTAGATGGTTGTGAGCCAGCATGTGCTTGCTGGGGACTGAATTCAGGACCTTTGAAAGAACAGACAGTGCTCTTAACCTCTGAGATTTTTTTTTTTAACCTCTGAGATTTTAAGGAAACAGCTATTGAGGCTGAATCACTGGTCTACTTACTTGTCCTGTCTTCTTTGCTGTTGGATCCTTTTGGTTTGTATATTAAAGGCATTTTTTAAAAAGATTTATTTATTTATTTATTACATATACAGTGTTCTGCCTGCATGTGTGCCTGCACACTAGAAGAGGGTACCATATCTTATTATAGATGGTTGTGAGCCACCGTGTGGTTGCGGGGGATTGAACCCAGGACCCCTGGAAGAGCAGACAGTGCTCTTATCCACTAAGCCATCTCTCCAGCTCCATTAAAGGCATTTTTGTATTAACAGTCCCGCCAAAGATGATTCTCTGCTCTTTGAGCAGGTGAAAGACATCTGTCTGTCTTTCTTTCTTCTTTTTTTTTCTTTTTTCTTTATTTCAGTTTTTTTGAGACAGGGTTTCTCTGTGTTATCTTGACTGTCCTGGATTTGAACTCACAGTGAACTGCCTGCCTCTGCCTCCCTAGTGCTGGGGTTACAGGCTTGCACCACCATGCCTGGCTGCATCTGTCTTTCTTTATAAGTCAGTTTGGACTGTAAAAACAAAGCGTGGTATAGATTTTCATCCTTGCCATAAGAAGGGATGGCATGTACGTCCTGAGGACTCTGTAGCCAACAAATTTTATTATTGGCTATGCAGAGACATTTTCTCACGTCTCAGCCAGTCTCAGAGATGTTCCCGTGTAGAGGAACTGGCAATGTGTGTTACCTGTTTTTGTTGTTGATTTCTTCCTTGATGTCTGCCGTCAAGATTTTCATTAGCCGGGCATGGTGGAGCACGCATTTAACCCCAGGTTGGGAGGTTGGAGGCAGAGGCAGGTGGATCGCTGTGAGTTTGAGGCTAGCCTGGTCTACAAAGTGAGTTCAGGATAGCCAAGGCTACACAGAGAAATCCTGTCCTGGAACTCTCTTTGTAGACCAGGCTGGCTTCAAACTCACAGCGATCCGCCTGCTTCCACCTCCCAAGTGCTGGGATTAAAGGCGCGAACCACCACCACCCAGCCTTCTTTTTATCTTTTAAAAAGAGGATATAAATCAGGTGGTGGTGGCACACGCCTTTAATCCCAGCACTTGGGAGGCAGAGGCAGGCAGATCGCCGTGAGTACAAGGCCAGCCTGGTCTACAAAGTGAGTCCAGGACAACCTAGGGTACACAGAGAAACCCTGTCTCAAAAAACCAAAAAAAAAAAAAAAGAGAGGTTAAGAGTACTGTCTGTTCTTCCAAAGATCCTGAATTCAATTCCCAGCAACCACATGATGGTTCACAACCATCTATAATGAGATCTAGTGCCCTCTTCTGGTGTACAGTTGTGCATGCAAGCAGAAG
>OU015754.1:69097656-69111884 GCA_907169655.1 Acomys percivali | reverse complement strand
TCTATAAAGCCAGTCCAAGACAGCCAAGGCTACACAGTGAAACCTTGTCTCAAAGTAAAGAAAGAAAGAAAAAAAGAAAAGAAAGCAAGCAATCAGAATCTGAATACGCAGCGCACAGGACCACCCCCCAACAGGCGTGTGAAGGTTACAGGACAGCTCTGTGGAGTTGGTTCTCGCCTTCCACAAGGGTTCTGGGATTAAACTCAGGTCACCAGCTTTACCTACTGAGCCATCTTGCCAGCCTGACTCCAAGCTTTGAAGAAGCACCTCCCTCGGCTTTGCCATTCACAGGAGGAGAGTGTCTAACAGAAACCTCTCCACCAAAGAGGCTCAGCGGAGTTCTCTTCATCACCCCCGACCCCACCCCCACCCCTCCGCAGCTTCCCAGAAGAGGCCTCTTCACTCCCAGGATAGAACATAAAAACAGCTGGGAGGCTTCTGTCCCCTCAGTGTAGGTTAGAAAAGGGAACTGCAGCAGCAGACTGAGGTGGGGAGGCTTGGCTCTTTTTCTACTGAAGCCACACCTGTTCTTTGCCCATGCGGTCCTGCTCTCTCCGATGCACTTTCCCTTTTACCCACGACTTCTAAAAGTCTCTCAGGAGGTGAGTGTTGCTTGCTTGTAGTAGGTTTGTATTATTTGTAAAAAGTAACACTTTACTGAATTTTCACAGTAACCGGGACATAGAAGTAATTCTTTTACAAAAGGGGGAACTGGGCCAAGCCGGGCGTGGTGGCGCACGCCTTTAATCCCAGCACTTGGGAGGCAGAGGCAGGTGGATCGCTGTGAGTTCCAGGCCAGCCTAGTCTACAAAGTGAGTCTTCAGCCGAAGATGACCGCAGTGTCCAAGAGAGTCCCCTAGAGCGCGCTGCGCTATGACAGCCATGCCTCTCTTCTTCACCGGCATCTCGTTGGTCAGCCTAGCCAACATAGGCCCGCCTCCTGACCCATAAGCCCACGGGGCCGGAAGCCCGGCTTTCTTTCTCTTCCTGTTCTCCATCATGGCGGTGAGTAGGCGAGAGCTGGCTCTGCGTCCCTCCCATCCGTCTCCATCCGCGGCCGGCGGAGCCCACGGGGGCCTTGTTTCCGCGGGTGGCAGGAGGAGGACGGAGGCCGCGATGCCGGTGGCGACTGCGGGGCCGTGCGAACGCAGGCCGCCCGCGTCACGTCGCCTCCCAGCCTAGAGAAAGGGGGCTCAGGTCAGCGGCCCCGGGTGGGGCCCAGACGTGGGGTGTTCTGGGGCGGGGGGGGGTGCTGCAGGGAGTGCGAGTGCCGCCACGCTCCGTGGCCGTGGTCTCGGGGCCGCGGGGGGGGCGGACACACCCCAAAGTTGTTCGGCCCTGGGGAGCTTCTGCAGGCCGCCCCGCTCCGCAGTGGGGTGCTGCTAGCGTGCAGACAGCTGCGGGACGGGGAGGGGATGTCGCCCAGGCGCGTGCGTGGTCCCGGTGTGTGGGGTGTTTTTTTTTCGGTTTTCAGGGTCACATTGACCCTCCTATCAGACGGGCTTTGTATAAGCTGCAGGTCTGTTAACCCTACATGTTGGGCCACTTTTAGGGTTCAGGCTTTAACTCTTCAGTGAGCTAGCCCGCCCCGTGCGTGGAGGAGGAGGAGGACACGCTGCCGAGCCGTCCTGCCTTCCTCTGCCAACGCCAGCGTCGGGACCTCTTTTTTTAATTTTTATGTTTTTCTGGCCTGGGCCGGGTGGGTGTTTTTTGAATGCCCCTGTTTCCTCTTCCCGCAGCAGCAGGATCAGGGTGAAAAGGAGAACCCCATGCGTGAGCTCCGCATCCGCAAGCTCTGCCTCAACATCTGCGTGGGGGAGAGCGGAGACAGACTGACCCGGGCAGCCAAGGTGTTGGAGCAGCTCACGGGCCAGACGCCTGTGTTTTCCAAAGGTGACGGGGTGACCATAGGGTGACGACGGGTGGGCGCAGGGCCTTCCCGCCCGCCTACCCGGAACACTAGTGCAAATAGAAGTGGTAATGGGCCCGGGTGGGGTGGGGGTGCCCACGGCTTCCTTGATTGAATAAAGGGAATTGTGAGACCCTTGTTTTGTGACGGGAGAGGTAGTTTGTGTCCCTGAGGCGCTGGGTGCGTCTCAAGTGGGAAATGGGGGGGGGTGTCCGTGATTGGGCTTGGATGCGGGTTCGTAGTACAGTGCTGACGAGTAAATTAGGTTTTCTCGATTTTAGTCTCCCATTGATTTGTCCCTTCCGGGCCCCTGCGTGTTAGAGCCTCGTTTCCTTTAGAACGTGATGATCAGCTGGGCGTGATAGCCCACATTTGTAATCCCAGTGCCCAGGCTGAAGCAGGATTGCTGCCAGTTGAAGGCTAGCCTGGGCTACATAGGAACCCTGAACATGTCTGGGTCATTCCAGGCTCTTAGTTGTTGGGAGTGAGGCTGGGTAGAGCAGCTGGAAAGCTCTGTTTTCTGTTACAGATGCGTTAAATCTATTCTGTGTAGATGTGTTAACCAACTCACCACTGAGGTTGTGAGTGGACGTTAAACCACAGAACTACTGTTTGGGCAAGAGGTGAGTGCAGTGGGGGTGCCTAACCTGCCTCTCTGTCCCCAACCTGCAGCCAGGTACACCGTCAGGTCCTTTGGCATCAGGAGGAATGAAAAGATCGCTGTGCACTGCACAGTGCGTGGAGCCAAGGCAGAGGAAATTCTGGAGAAAGGCCTGAAGGTGAGGCTGGTCTGTGTGGACAGCTGCTCATGTCAGAGGTTGGGTTTACACTCAGCCTGTGTGGTCCTGCATCTTCTTTGGAGGTTGGGGTGCTATGATGGAATCTGTAGGTGAGGGATGATTTGTTTTAGGGTAGGTATAGCCTGTGCTCCTAGCCAGGTTGCAGTTTTGGTTTTGTCCTGTGTTTGTATGAGCTCCTATTGGGTATTTGAACCTGGGGACTAATAAGATTGCTGCGTTTCTCTCCTCAGGTGCGGGAGTATGAACTACGGAAAAATAACTTCTCAGATACTGGAAACTTTGGTTTTGGCATTCAAGAACACATTGATCTGGGCATCAAATACGACCCAAGCATTGGCATCTACGGCCTGGACTTCTATGTGGTATGGCTTTTTTTGTTTTGTTTTGTTTTTTTCTTTTTGGAGACAGGATTTCTTTGTGTAGCCTTGGCTGTCCTGGACTCTCTTTGTAGACCGGGCTGGCCTAGAACTCACAGAGATCGGCCTGCCTCTGCCTTCAGAGTGCTGGGATTAAAGGTGTGCACCACCTTGCGGCTCTTTTTAACATGTTTCTTACTCCAGAGCTGCTTGTGAGGAGAGGGGTCTCTTGTTCCTCAGTTAACCATGGGTGCTGTCTTGTTGGGGTGGAGGGCCAGGTTGAATGAAGCCTTGTGTCTTACCTGCTTGTGTGTCCACCTTGGGGGAAAGAGGTTCATGCCACATAAGGTCAAAGGGTCCCTGCTGCTCTTCCTAGGTGTCTCCACTCTCCCTTAGCCTTAGGGGCACATACTTTCCATGGGGAAGACAGAAACAGGTGTTGGGTGGTACAAACCTGCTCAAATTGGAGTCTATGTGGAAATGACATTGTTCCCACAATGCTTGCCTTTGGTGAGAGTAAAGAGCCTAAAGTAAAAGCGTGAGGCCTTCGCATCTTCCTGAAGGTTGTGAACTCCTGCTTAGGGCAGCAGAGCTTTGGGACTGGTGTGCTTTTGAGCAAGGGAGTGGATGTTTCTCTTTTCTTGGTTTTTCAAGACAAGGTTTCTCTGTCTGGCCTTGGCTGTCCTGAACTCACATTATAGACCAGGCTGGCCTCGAACTCAAAGTGATCCCCCTGCCTCTGCCTCCCGGGTGCTGGGATTAAAGGTGTACACCACCACGCCTGGCATGGGTGTTTCTTTGTACCTTTTAGGACTTAAAGATTTCCACATTGCATATGTCATAGGCTTTTGTTTTGAGTCAAGATCTTGGTTTGTAGCCCAAGCTGGCCTTGAACTCCCTTGGTCTTCTGTGTTGAGATTCTTGGATCTCCTGGCACACGCATCTGGGTGCTCTGCCATGTACACATATGGACGTTTTCACCTGCACGCATGTCTGTACCATGTGTGTGCCTGGTACTCGTGGAGACCGAAAGAGGGCAAGGGAATCAGATGCCTCCTTTCTTTCCTTTTCTTTCTAGACAAGGTTTCTCTGTGTAGCCTTGGCTGTCTTGTCTTGGACTCCATTTATAGACCAGGCAGGCTTTGAACTCACAGATAATCCACCTGCCACTACCTGTGCGTGGCCCCCCCCCCCCCCCCGAGATTAAAGGTGTGTCGCCTTGCCTGGCTTAGATCCCTTTTGCTACTGGAATTATAAGACTGGGGCCAGTTGTGGGGAAGGACAAAGGTGGTGGCGGTGTGTGGGGTCTGGGAAGCTAAGGACAGTTCTGCCAAACACTGAAGTGCCATTGAATTTCTAGATGACTAGTTGACTGGCTGATGTGTGAATCTTGTCCTTGCACTAAGCTGACTAGGTGACTGTTGTTGTTCCTGGCACAGGTGCTGGGCAGGCCAGGTTTCAGCATCGCAGACAAGAAGCGCAGGACAGGCTGCATTGGGGCCAAGCACAGGATCAGCAAAGAGGAGGCCATGCGCTGGTTCCAGCAGAAGGTAAAGCTGATTGTCAAGTGAACAACTGGTGGTGCTGGTGACTGGGGGTTTGGGGGGCTCTGGAAATACAGTGCTATCTGGGAAATGGCTTCCAGGGTTGGTGCGAGGCCCAGGAAAAGCCCCAAGTCTGAGTAGACAGCTGGGATCAGAATTTTTTGCTACAGTTCTTGCTGTTGCCTCTTGTTCTGAAAACATACATTTTCTTCTCTTTCAGTACGATGGGATCATCCTTCCTGGCAAATAAATTTTATCCAAATGGCCAATAAAAATTTCTCAGAAATGCATGTTACTGTTGTGTTTGTGAAAGGAGTCTGGCCACATTCAAATCCTAGGACCTCAAGCACTTAACAGCCTTGAGAATTGCTGCTGGCTCCCTGCATCCTGGACTCCACTGTTTGCCTGCAGCTCATAACCAAGCATTGTGCTTGCATGCCCTGTGACCACGCCCGGCCAGTGTATATTTTGTACGTGGAAACAACTCTCAAGGTCAGCATCTTTGTGTGAAGATAACCTGCAACTAGTGATCAAAGGCCGCTAGTGGGGACTAGTGTTGAAGTGTTGCCTAAATTAATGCATTAGAAGGCCAGGTGGTGGTGCACACCTTTAATCCCGGGAGGCAGAGGCAGGTAGACCTCCGGAGTTTGAGCCAGCCTGGTCTACTAATTGAGTTCAGGACAGCCAAGATAACTCAGAGAAACAAAAAAACCCCAAGAGTCGGGCATGGTGGCGCACCCAAGTAATCCCAGCATTTGGGAGGCAGAGGCAGGAGGATTGATGTGAGTTTGAGGCCAGCCTGGTCTACAAAGCAAGTCCAGGACAGCCAAGGCTACACAGAGAAAAAAAGCCAGGCAGTTGTCAGGGGTACAGGCCAGCTAGCCTAGCGTAATGGGGTGGGGGAAACACCAGGTCCTGGTGAGATGCAGTCAGACAAGGTTGGTGGCTCCCATGGAAGCACAGCCACAAACCACCATTTATTTAATTTTCCGTCTGTGACTTAAATGTTTTTTTTCTGAGACAAGGTGTCTGAGCTCATATTCAGACCAGGCCACAGAATCTTCCACCTGCTTGACAGCTCAGTGCTGGGGAAAAAAGCAAACACTGCCGTCCTTGACTCTTGGATTTCCGATTTCCCTTATTTTTTTATGTGCATGGATGTTCCACCTACATGAATATAGGTCTGTATCACGTGTGCTTGGTGCCAGTGAAGGCCAGAGGCATCTGATAAAATTGTGAACTGTCCCATGGATGTTGGGAATCACACCTGTCATCTACAAGGATAGCCGGTGCTGTTAGCTGCTGAGCCTATCTCCAGCCTCATGTTTGCTCAGTAGGCCAGCAAAGGTGTGATGGCTTAGACTTGTTATTTTCCCCTGCCTTAGTTAGGCCAGGGTCTCCTGTAACTAGAATGGCTTGGAACTTCCTGTCTGACGGTGTCGTCCCCCGTCCCCCTAGGTGCTGGGATTAGAGTGTGCCACCACACCCAGTTTACACAGTGCCAGGCAAGCAGTCTGCCAGGCTACAGCTGTAGCCTCGGCTACTCTGAAGTAATTGGAACTTGAGTAAACACGCTTGAAGACAGCCAAACTTGCTTGGTGATAGATAAACAGCCGTGGCAGTATGTGTTGTAGAGAAAGGAACACATTTTAAACATTCCAGCAGGGCTGGAGAGATGGCTCACAGGTTAAGAGCACCATCTGTTCTTCCGAAGGTCCAAATTCAATTCCCAGCAGCCACCTGTAATGAGATCCGGTGCCTTCTTGTGGCACACATGTGGGCAGAATACTGTACAAATAAATCTTTAAAAATAAAAATTCCAGGAGCTAGGAAGTGTAAGACAACCTCGGCTACCAATGGTTCTCACCCTATGGGTTCTGACCCCTTCGTGGGTTACATAAACCCTGTGTATCATTTTCACTGGTAACAGTAGCAAAACAAGGCTTAGGAAGTGGCAGCAAAGATAAACTTTTATTCTTGCTCACAACATGAACTGGTGGTTGCATTAGGAAGGTTGAGAAACCACTGTTGTAGCACCATTAGACTTGCTTAGCATGTTTCCTTGGTGTTTGTAATAGAGGATTTGTGTACAAAGTGAAGGGGCTGTTTTTGGAGACAGTCACTATGTCTTAGCTGCCCTGAGACTCACTACATTAGGCCAGTGTTTGAACTAGAGGTCAAACTGCATCTGCCTCTTTTTTTTTTTTTTTTTTTTTTAAGGTTTCATTTATTATTTATGCAGTATTCTGCCCATGTGTATGCTGTAGGCCAAAAGAGGATATCAAGTCTCATAGTCACCAAATGGTTGCTGGGATTTGAACTCAGGACCTTTGAAAGAACAAACAGTGCTCTTAAACTCTGAGCTATCTCTCCAGCCCTCAGTTTTTTTGTTTTTCAAGACAAGGGTTTCTTTGAAGACCAGATCTATGTGCTCCCTAGTTGGCTCGTGTGCAGTTGAGATGGCTTTACGAATGGTTTGTTTTTTTTTTAAAGACTTACTTTTTAATTATTATACAGTGCTCTGCCTGTGTGTACATTTGCAGGCCAGAAGGGGGCATCAGCACATTGTAGATGGTTGTGGGACACCATGTGGTTGCTGGGAATAGGACCCCCAGAAGAGCAGCCAGTGCTCCAGCCCTACATATGTTATTTTTTAGCTATGTTTCTGCAGAGGTTTCCCAGCTGTTTGGCAACCACCTGATAACTGCCGGGAATTGAACCGGAGTCCCCTGGCAGAATAAGACCTGTTCTTGCCAGGCGGTGGTGGCACACGCCTTTTTTTGTTTTGTTTTGTTTTGTTTTTGAGACAAGGTCTCTCTGTGTAGTCTTGGCCGTTCTGGACTCCCTTTGTAGACCAGGCTGGCCTCGAACTCACAGCGATCCACCTGCCTCTGCCTCCCAAGGCGTGCGCCACCACGCCCGGCAGCACACGCCTTTAATCCCAGCACTCGGGAGGCAGAGCCAGGCGGATCTTTGTGAGTTCGAGGCCAGCCTGGTCTACAGACTCCAGGACAGCCAGGTGTACACAGAGAAACTATGTCTCAAAACAAAACAAAGACCTGTTCTTAACAGCTGAGCAATCTCCAGCCTTGAGCTAACTTTATTGAAAGTGTAAAGCTGCCTGTGGAAGCAGTGTTGGAGTTAAGAGGTGAAACTAGGGCTGGAGATGGCTCAGAGGTTAAGAGTGCGGGCTGTTCTTCTCAAGGTCCTGAGTTCAATTCCCAGCAACCACACGGTGGCTCACAACCATCTAATAATAAGATCTGGTGCCCTCTTCTGGCCTGCAAGCTCACACGCAGGCAGAATACTGTGTATTTAATAAATGAATAAACCATGGGGGGGGGAGGTGAAACTAGATTTGAGTGCCAGCCTGAGGTCGTTGACCATCCAGGGGAGTGGAACAATTACCAACATTTTCCTAATCAGAGTGTAGCAGCCAGTGGCTAGACAGTGAGTTGACAGACGGTCACCTGGGAGTTTGTATGAGCTCTATGGTCTGCCCACATCCTGATGCCAGAGCAGTGTGGAATAGTGAGTGCGTAAGGACACTTGCTAATAAACTTAGTTTTGTGACTCCCTGTGTGGTTGACTTTCTTCAACTCTTAGTCACGAAGATTTGGCAGCTGAGCACTGTCTGGCCTGGCAGCAGACTCCAATGCCAGGCTCCTGCAGAGGGACTTGAGCATACCAGGCCGATTGTTGCCTTTGCAGCTGGGCTGCACACCCACTCTGCCCCTTCTGTTTGTGAGCGCAATCTGCTGTGCGGCCATCAAGGAGAAAGCCATGTAGCCTAGGCTATGCAGTGCTAAGGGGGTCAAGTAATGTGTGTGATAGGACACAGCAATGTAAGAGAACGGGGTCTAAGCTAGGAAGGTGGGGACAGTGAGGCTAGTAGGAAGAGGCCACAGAAGCAAAGCAGTCTGTCTACCTTTGGGTTTTGACTGCCTCAGAAGCCTGGAAACCAGTGAGGTAACTGTTTTGTGGCACTGGTGTTTATATCCAACAGGAAGGCGAAGGGCAAGAGAGTTAAGGTAGGAGCTGTCAGGGGATCTTTCAATTACCAGGGCAGGGGCGGAGGATGAATATGCCACAGCACCTCTGAGGCAGTCAGAACGCCAGCTGTCTGTTTCTTTCCCATCTCTGGGTTCCAGGAGTGGAATCAGGCCTGCTGTGCCAGCACCTTTACCCATTGAGCCATTGCTGGCCCTATCCAAATAGTTCCATAAGAGATGTGAAAAATGAGCCGGGCATGATAGTGCATGCCTGTAGTCCCAGCACTTGGGAGGCAGAGGCGGCAGATCGCTGTGAGTTCGAGGCCAGCCTGGTCTACAAAGTGAGTTCGGGACAGTCAAGGCTACCCAGAGAAACCTTGTCTCCAAAAACAAACAAAAGAAGCAACCATGTAAAGGGGGCAAGGTGGCTGGAGAGATGGCTCAGTGGTTAAGAGCACCAGCTGCTCTTCCAAAGGCCCTCAATTCAATTCCCAGCTCCCATGGTGCCTCACAACCATAATGTGATATCTTCTGGCCTGCAGGTGTACATGCAGAAGGGCACTCGGACACAAAATAAAAAGGCCTGGTGCCGAGGTGCATTCCTGTAATCCCAGCATTCAGAGTTCGAGGCCAGCCTTGATTAGGACAGCCAAGGCTACACAGAAAAAGAAAAAAGGGGGGGGGGTGTGAAACTAAAACAAAAATAATGAGTCGTTGTGCTAGATTAATAATTGAGACATCATTGTCATAGTATTAAGTGACAGTAGGGTCTCTTTCCTCGATGAAGAGACTAAGAAATAAAGCTGCTACCCTTTAAGCTTTTTTTTTTTTCTTCCCCTCTAGGCTTTTTGTGGGGCTTTTTTGAGACATGAATTCACTGTGTAGACCAAAGGATATAGCTTCTGTCCTTGTTTCCTGAGCTCCGGGGTTAACAGCCACTACTCTTAGCGACGCAAGATTGTTAACGTAGTGTTTTGGGGTTTGTTTTTAAATGTAGTACATCTGGTTGACCCGCTTCCCTGCTAGCAGGAAGACTGCGGGCAAGCCTCTGGGACCTGCTGCAGAGGGTTTGAAGTCACCCTGGTTTCATCTTAACCTACTGCTGGCCATTAGGTGACAGCAAAGGCACCTGCCAAAGGGGCCTGAGTCCTAAAGAGTTAAGGGCGCAGAAACTACCTACAAACCGTTTTAAGCTGCCAGCCACTGGAGACCTGGTGCTGCCTGGGGGTACAGAGCTACTTGGAGAGCACTTGTTATGGAAACCATAGAGTGGTTGTCAGAGGGGAATCCAGCCCAAGGTGCCTGGGGCACCACAAGGACTGAACTTGGCTCTTGAAGATGCAGCTGGCTTGCCACTGCAGACCAGTGAGCAGAAAGGATGTGTTTGTACCTGTCCAGGACCTGTGCAACCTGGCCCTGGCTTAGTTGTGCTATCAAAGCAATGTTTGGGAAAACAGGGAGGAAAAGTGACTTCCTCCATGGGTAAGCTTCTCTCAACTGCTACTGACTTTATCAAGTATGGTAGTTAAAAATATGTAACACCCCAGGGCCTTTAGTTGCAGCACTCAGGGAGGCAGAGGCAGGCAGATCTCTGTGAGTTTGAGACCAGCCTGGTCTACAAAGTATGTCTAGGACAGCCAGGGCTACACAGAGAAACCCTGTCTCGAAAAACACTCCTGCCCTCCTGCAAAAATACTGTTTTTAGACAGTATCAGTGTGGTCCAGGCTGGGCCTACAATTCAAAATGATCCTGCATCATTGGCCTCCTGAGTGCAGGGGTTACAGACATGAGCCACCATCCCTTCCAAGAAATACAGTGATGTTTATGTTGTTTTTGCTTCTTGAATCTTTAGTTCTGCTCAAATGCTACATGGTATGTCCTACAAGCAGATGGGTAGTTTAAGAATCTGGAGGCCCTGGCATGGTGAGTGAAGTTATCAACATGGCCCTGACAGGTACCATAGGCTTATTTCCTATAGGGAGCTCACTGGCTGCCGCCTACTCTCCTTCCAGTGTTGCTAAAAGGAAATCCTGTGGTGCTTGTTAACCTCAGGTAAATCTAGGAGGAAGGCAGATTTCTGAGTTCGAGGCCAGCTTGGTCTACAGAGCAAGTTCCAGGACAGCCAGGGATACAGAGAAACCCTGTCTCAAGAAGAAGAAGGAGGAGGAGGAAGAGGCATCTAGCATGTGCTCATGGTTGAAGTCCTGGCACTTGGAAGGCTAAGGATTGAGGCAGGGGCATCCTGAGTTTAAAACAGATCAGCTGGGCATAGTGGCGCACTCCTTTAATCCCAACACTGGGGAAGCAGAGGCAAGTGGATCTCTTTGAGTTCAAGGCCAGCCTGGTCTACAGAGTGAGTCTATGCCAGACAGGGCTCTGTTACACAGAGAAATCCAGTCTCTGAGGGGAAAAGAATTCAAGAGGATCCAGCTTCTAGTTGGGTGCTGTGGCTCACTCCTGTAATCCCAGCACTTGGGAAGCAGAGGCAGGCGAATCTCTGTGAGTTCAAGGTCAGCCTGGTCTACAAAGTGAGTCAGGGACAGCCAAAGCTACACAAGAAAACCCTGACTGGGGGGAAAAAAAACCAACAGGATCCAGGTTCAATTCATAGCACTCGTGTGGTGACTCACAACTATCTCTAACTCCAGTTCCAGGGAATCCAATGCCCGCTTCTGGCTCTGCAGGCATCAGGCACAGACATGGAGGCAAAACATCCATACATATAAAACTGTTAATATATTTTTTTCTTTTTTGAGACAGGGTCTCTCTGTATAGGGCTGTCGGGGACTTGCTTTGTAGACCAGGCTGGCCTCGAACTCACAGAGATCCTCCTACCTCTGCCTCCAGAGTGCTGGGATTAAACACATACATGCACCACCACTGCCCAGCAAAAATAATTAATATTAAAATAACAGAAAAACTAACTCAGGGCCTGTGAGATAGCTTAGCAGGTAAAGGCACTTGGTGTGCCGGCCCCATTCCCAGAGCCCATATAAAGATGGAAAAAAGTGGCCAAGCGTGGTGGCCCAGCACTCGGCAGAGGCAGGCAGATCACTGCAAGTTCGAGGCCAGCCTGGTCTACAAAGCGAGTCTAGGACAGCCAAGGCTACACAGAGAAACCCTGTCTCGAAAAACCAAAAAGAAGAAGAAGAAAAAAAAAGTCGGAGAAAAGTGACCTGCAAAATTGTTCTCTGGCCTCCACACATGTCTTCAGCCCTCTCAACACCCACACACAAAGTTTTGAGACAGTCTTACTTTTAGCAGTGGCTGGCCGGCTTGGAACTCGCTCACGGCTACATATCTCATTCTCTGGAGTGCTGAGATTAGAGAGCCTCACTATTGTTTTTATTTAAATGGCTTCTGGGAATCAGACTCAAATGGTCAGGTTTGCATGACAAGAGCTCTTAACCTCTCTCTGAGCCTTCTCACCAGCCTGGGTTTTTTTGTTTCAGAGGTATTTATTTTAAATGCTAGAATTAGACCCAGGACTTCACTCACACTACACACCCACTCCCCCCAGAAGACTGTTTGTTAGTTGTCACCACTTCCTATGCCTGCATACAGGTCCACAAACTCTGAAAAGTTTCATAAGACAAGGCCTTTCCTACAGATGATGCGTTTAGATGTAAGTTGTAGTTATGAAGCCCGAAAGTGAACTCCACTAGTGGTCATCACCTGAGCCTTTACCTCCTACGGGGCAGCTGCGGTTAACCCATTTGATCCCTCCCCAGCCCCGTTTGAACCGTCCTCTGGAGAGTGCATCTGCAGAAGCAAACACTGGTGAGTCAGGCGGCTCTGAGGCACAGCAGAGGGTCTGCGTCTCAGATTCATGTTCTTTATCCTTTCTCCTCCCAGTCAGACTGCAGCAACTTGAACAATCGCAGTCTGTGAAGCAACGTTAGGTAACGCTGAGCCCATCTAAAATCACCTGTGGCTTGGTAAAGTGCTTGCCTAGTAAACAGGGGGACCTTCATTCAGTCCCAGAGTCCATGTGGAAACTGGACACAGGAGCATGCCCCCCTTTAAACCCAGTACCGTAGAAGTGGAGACTGGAGAATTTTGGTGTCTGGGTCTAACTAATTGATGAGCTACAGGTCAAGGAGAGATCTTTCAAAAACTAAGAGTGAGTTCGAGGCCAGCCTGGTCTACAAAGAGAGTCCCAGGACAGCCAGGGCTATTACACAGAGAAACCCACTCTTGAAAAACCACACAAACAAACAAAAAACACCTATAAAGAGAAACATTAAAATGAAAATAAATTAAAAAACAAAAACAAAGATGGAGAAGGTGGAGAGATGGCTCAGCAGCTCAGAGTACTTGCTGCTCTAACAGAGGCCCTAGGTTCAGTTCCCAGCAGGTCTTATAGTGGCTAACAACCATCTGTAACTCCCATTCCAAAGGATCTGATGCCCTCATCTGGCTTCTGAGGGCACTGTGTGAGCATGGTACACACATGCACATGCAGGCCAAACACCTATAAGTTAAAATAAAATTATGGCCGGGCAGTGGTGGCACACGTCTTTAACCTCAGCACTTGGGAGGCAGAGGCAGGGGGATCTCTGTGAGTTTGAGGCCAGCCTGGTCTACAGAGCGAGTTCCAGGAGAGCTAGAGCTGTTACACAGAGAAACCCTGTCTTGAAAAATCAAAAATAAATAAATAAATAATTTAATTTAAAACTCAAAAAAGAAAAGAAAAAGAAAAGGTGGAAAGAAAAAAAAAAAGGTGAAGACATCTGACATCAACCTCTGTCCCTCTGTCTCTGTCTGTCTGTCTGTCTGTCTGTCTGTCTGTCTCTCTCTCTCTCTCTCTCTCTCTCTCTCTCTCTCTCTCTCACACACACACACACACACACAGAGGCCTGTGCACATAGCCACACACAACGTGTGCACATGAACATACACAAATATGTAAGCCAGGCCTGCAATCCTAGCCTATAATACCACACTTCAGAAATGGCAGTGAGAGGCTGTGATGGATGACAGACAGCTTTAGGTTGTTCTGTGAGCACTGGGGCATGAGGGAAGGTGATGAGAAAAAGATTCATTTGATTTAAATCTTAGCATTATTGTCTGTGACTCAGGCAAAGAGAAGATTTGAGGAAAGAACTGTATATCCCTGGCATGGTGGAGCACACCTTTAGTCCCGGCACTCAAGAGGCAGAGGCTGGCAGATCTCTGAGTTCAAGGCCAGCCTGGTCTACAGAGTGAATTTTAGGACAGCTGGGGGGCTGTATATAGAGACCCCCTGTTTCCACACCTCCCCAAAGGTAATGGCCATATTTAAAATATGGATGCCAAGGCTGGAAAGATTCGCTGCCTCAGTGGTTATGTACAGAGTGCTCTTACAGAATTCCCCAAGCCTCCATCAGGAGTCTCACAACTCCCTTTAAGTCCACCTCCAGGAGATCCCACATCTCTGGCACCTGCACCAATATGCATATACCCCAACTCAGACACTCAAGAGGCACACACCTGGAATTCTGGCCCTTGGGAGGTAGAGGCAGGGAGCTGTCTCAAACATCGAAGAAGAAGGTAGGAAGAAAAAGATGGATGGATGCAAGAGAAAGTGTTGAGAATTGAGAACGGTGTGGATGTGACCGGACATGTGACAGAACTCACAGGCTTT
>OU015754.1:69034335-69090677 GCA_907169655.1 Acomys percivali | reverse complement strand
GCCACTGTGCTGTCTCTAAGACAGTGCTCTGGACACAGAACACTGCCTTAGTCTTTCCTTCAGATGGAATCTCACCATGTTAATCAGCCTGGGCCCAAACAATCCTCTTGTTTGAGTCTCTCTAGTAGCCAGACTACAGATGTGTACCAGGTTTTCGAGACAGGGTTTCTCTGTGTAGCCCTGGCTATCCTGAACTAGCTTTGTAGACCAGGCTGGCCTCGAACTCCCAGAGATTTGCCTGCCTCTGCCTCCCAAGTGCTGGGACTAAAGATGTAGACCACCACTGCCCTGCTAGAGGTAGATTTTTTGAGACAGGGTCTTTCTTTCTTCCTTTTTTGATTTTTCGAGACAGGGTTTCTCTGTGGAGCCTTGGCTGTCCTTGACTCTTTTTGTAGACTAAGCTGGCCTTGAACTCACAGAGATCCACCTGCCTCTGCCTCCTTGAGTGCTGGGATTACAGGCGTGCGCCACCATGGACATCTTGACACGATGACCCATCAAAGTCTTGTGTATCCTTGACATTGATCCCAGAGTTCTACTTAGAATTATCCTACAAACACCAGTGCTCAAGTGTACACATTTATTGAATGAAGATATCGGATCAGTTTGGGTTTATAATGTTTATTTATTATTTTTTAATTATGTGTATAACTCTATGTACCTGTGGATGCAGGCACTTGGGGAAGCCTGAGCTGTCAGATCCCCAGGAGCTGGGGTGACAGGTGCCTGTGAGATGCCGGATGTAGGTGCTGGGAACTGAACTTGGGTCCTCTAGGAGAGCAGTACGTACTCTTATGCCTTGAGCCGTCTCTCCACATCTTGTTTTGTTTATTCGTGTGTCTTGTTTGTTTGTCCATTGAAAAGGAAACGAGAGAACTTCCACATTTGTAAGAGGAGAACGGCTGTGTCCCATCTGGAGTGGGGCCGAAAGCTAGCGCGGAGAGTGTTCAGTGGCACATTCTGAAGAGAAGGGACAGCATGTGGCATCTCGCCTTGGCATTGGAAGCAAACATTGAAAATGCTTCGGCAGAGAAAGAAAGGCAGTGAACTGGTCCGGGTGGGGAGAAGGAAGGAGAGGCAGCAGGCCATGGGTCTGGTGGGCTTGTAGCTGGGATTCAGGCTCTGCCGTGAGAGTCCTGGGTTCGAACCCCAGGTCTTCTGTGACCTGTGAATATCATTCACCTTCTAGGCCTGCGCTTCTTCACAGGTAAAGTGGCAGAAGGAGGTGTTCCTGTCTCATGGGATTGCAGAAAATTAATTATTAATTAGTATAATGTGCCCAAGCGATCTATAGCTGTATTGGAGACGTCTGCATTCATGTTCTCTGCCTCTTTCTGTCTCTCTGTCTCTCTCCCTGTGTGTGTCTCTGTCTCTGTCTCTGTGTGTACACTCATGTGTTCATGTGGGTATGTGTGAGCATACATGTGAAGGCCAGAGGTTAACCTTGAGTGTTGTTCCTTGGGACCTTTCCAACTCGCTGTTTGAGACAAAGGTCTCTCACTAGAACCAGTGGTGCTATACTGGGGGGCCAGGGAGCTCCCGGGATTCACTGGCTCTGCTGCCCCAGTGCTGGGATTACACCTAGCCTTTTCTGTGCATGTTAAGGATCGAACTCGGGTCCTCATGATTGCAAGGCAGACACTTTACCAAGTAGGCTATTGCCCCAGCCTGCTTTCTTACATAAAAAATGTTGACTGAGACATCAGACCTGCAGGGTTAGAAAATAGGGCGCCGGACTATGCCTGACCCCACTGCAGAGCTGCTAATGTGAGTCTCTGGATATATTGAGAGTGCGTTCCACTGAATGCCCAGTGCAAGAAGGACACACTTCCATGTCTGTAGGTTTATAGGACTAGGAGTAGGCACTCCTGGAGTCAGGCAGCCACTGTTGTGGGAAGGCTAAGCGGGGAAATGCGCAGCTCCAGCCCAGCTAGATAAGGCTGGCTTTCAAGGGCAGCTGTAACAGCTCCTGGTTTAAACCTAGTGATTGGTTCAATTTCATACACACTGAAAGAACAAACAAAGCAAGCCAGCAGGCCACACTGAACCCACAAGCTGCAATCTCAGCTCCAGCCTTTCTGTGTTTGACAGAGCAAAATATTTACCAAGTGCCGGTCTGCCGGTAGCTGTTTCTGTCCTAGTCACGTCCATGGCTCTGTGACAGCAAGCCTGCTGGCTTGGCAGTCCTGTCAGTACTGAATCAAATCTGCTGAGGTTGGCCTGGTGTCTCACTCTGCTTGTCACTCACGTCCCCCAGGAACACAGAGAGTAAGTGTCTGTATCTGTAGAACTTTCTTCTTGGGCTGGAGATATGGCTCAGTACTTAAGAGAGCCAGCTGTTTCTGCAGAGGAAGAAGACCCATGTCAGGGAGCTCACAACCAGTTACAAAGCCTTCTTCAGGGCATCAGGCAACCCTCCCAAACACGCACAATATGCACACACAAAACACGTAATTTAAAAGAACTACATGCCAGGCATGGTGGCACATGCCTTTAATCCCAGCACTTAGGAGGCAGAGGCAGGCAGATCGCTGTGAGTTCGAGGCCAGCCTGGTCTATAAAGCAAGTCTAGGACAGCCAAGGCTACACAGAGAAACCCTGTCTCGAAAAACCAAAAATAAAATAGAATTAAATAAAAAAAAAAGAAAAAAGAAAAAAGGCATACATTTAAAAAACCCTTTCTTCTTCCCCAGCAGACTTTTTTTCTTTTTTCTTTTTGAGACAGAATCTCTGGTAGTCCAGGCTGACCCAAACTCATTATGTAGCCAAGGATGGACCTCAAATTTCTGATCCTTCTGCCTCTACCTCATGAGTTCTAGGATCACCACTAAGGTGTGCACCACTCAGCCCAGTTTTGTGGCGAGCTGGAGACTGATCCAGGCAAACACTACCAAGCAAGCCACATCCCCAGCCCCTCAAGAGGACATTTGTTTCAGGTCTTCAGATCCTCCTCTGGTACTGTCAGATGAAGGGCAGGGTATTTCTCTTGCCTGACATCACATCCACTGGAAGAAACTCCTTTTTAAAGTTCAGGCTGTTTGCACATCTCAGGACACAGAGTAGTGCTACAGTAAACGTGTGGACGGGCTAGGGGGTCTGGCTTAGTAGTAGAGCACTTAGATAGCATGTGTGAGCCGCAGGTTCTGAAATTAAAAAAATAAAAAAAATGAAAGGATAAATAGAAATTTAGGGGGGGCTGGAGAGATAGCTCAGTGGTTAAGAGCACTGACTGCTCTTCCAGAGGTCCTGAGTTCAATTCCCAGCAACCACATGGTGGCTTACAACCATCCACAATGAAATCTGGTGCCTTCTTCTGGCATGCAGTACATGCAGGCAGAATACTGTATACATAATAAATAAATAAATATTTAAAAAAAATAGAAATTTAGGAACAGAGCTTCTTCATAGTCAGAGTGAGGGACTATGCTGCTATTTTATGTTAACTTGATACAAGCTAGAGTTATATGAAATGAGGGAACATCAATTGAGAAAATGCCCCATAAGATCTGTCTTTAGGAGCTGGAGAGATGGCTCAGAGGTTAAGAGCACTGTCTGTTCTTCCAGAAGTCCTGAGTTCAATTCCCAGGAACCACACGGTGGCTCACAACCATCTGTAATGAGATCTGGTGCCCTCTTCTGGCATTCAGGCACACATAGGGGCAGAATACTGTACAAATAATAAACAAATAAATCTTAAAAAAAGAATTATCAGGTCAGGCGGTGGTGGCGCACGCCTTTAATCCCAGCACTTGGGAGGCAGAGGCAGGCGAATTGCTGTAAGTTTGAAGCCAGCCTGGTCTACAAAGCAAGTCCAGGACAGCCAACATAACACAGAGAAACCCTGTCTCGGAAAAACCAAAAATAAATAAATAAATCAATCTGTTGTGTGATCTTTATCTTTATTACAGATCAAGCACTTGTAAGATCTCTGCTAACTAGTAAAATGTCCAGTTGGAATCCCAGCACTCGGGAGGCAGAGGCAGGCGGATCTCTGTGAGTTCGAGACCAGCCTGGTCTACAAAGCGAGTCCAGGACAGCCAAGGCTACACAGAGAGACCCTGTCTTGAAAAACAAAACAACTAGCCGGGCGTGGTGGCGCACGCCTTTAATCCCAGCACTCGGGAGGCAGAGGCAGGCGGATCGCTGTGAGTTCGAGGCCAGCCTGGACTACAAAGTGTGTCCAGGACAGCCAAGGCTACACAGAGAGACCCTGTCTCAAAAAACCAAAAAAAGAAAAAAAAACAAAAAACAAAAAAAACAAAACAGCAACAACAACAAAATCTCAGTTGGTAGGTAGGCCTAAGTTGTAGCTCAGTGGTAAGGGAGCTTACCCAGCTTCTTGAGACGTTCTGGGTTCAAACCATAAAACACAGAGAAACAAAATCTTTTGCATGAAGGAACATAATGTTCCTTTAGTCTCCAGGGCTTGCCAAAAGTATTTATTGGTTCGGCATATTCTCCAGCCACAGCTCCAGCACTCAGATAAGAAAACATTGTGAATCTTTTTTTCCCTGTCCTGCCCCGTTAGAAGCAGGAAGCACAACTGCTCTGTCCTCTTTTCTTTCCTCTTCCCTCTTTCAGTCTCTTCCAGACACTGGCCGAAAGCCTAAGTAGGAGTCCCTCGGCGATCTTCGGCGATCTTCGGCGATCTGTGGTTTCTCTGAAGTTTCCCTCCCCTTCCACCAGGCCGCTCCATTGCACCCTGTGCTGATTCAGATCCTAATTCAGAAAGCCAGGCTATCTTCCCCATCTTCCACCTCCGGAGACGTACAGCTTGCCTGCCCTGTTGTTTTCCTCTCAGACTTTAAAAAAATTGTCCTCAAGCTTAACACAACAACAAAAACAGGAAGTAGAAAGGAGGCAGCTGGTAGCCACGGTTCTCGGAGGTGACGGGGAAGTATCTGCTAAAAGGGGCCATAATAGAGCTTCCTGGACGCGTGATAGCAATTGCCTTGAACTGCCCTAATTGGAGGCGGAGACGGTACCACAGGACCAAGGGCCTCGCTCCTGAAGAAGTCAGTCAGGATGTGAAACTCTTTCAAGGTGAAGGGGAAGAAGCCTTGTTCAGCTAAGCATCTGCATCGTCTGACTCAGCCTGACTTTGTTTTCTCTTCCTGTAACATAAAGACAGCGCTATCCACGCAAGGTTGCTCTTGAAGGGAGCAACATTTAAAGTGCTGCCTCTGCTAACAGAGTCGAATTTCTCATTTGGGTTTGTTGTGTTGTCCGGCTGGCCTCTGGCACTCTAGGACAGAGGGGCACTTATCTGGGAGATGGGGTCTGACATCACACTTGTCCCCAAAACCATATGCTTGTGTCAGGCAACTCAGTTCCCTGGAACGCGGTCTCTTTAGTGTGTGCAGGTCTCTAGGCCTCTTGGGTACAAGGTAAATTTCTTTCTTTTCTTTTTTCTTTTCCTTTTTCTTTTCTTTTCTTTTTCTTGAGACAGGGATTCTCTGTGTAGCCTTGGCTGTCCTGGACTCGCTTTGTAGACCAGGCTGGCCTCGAACTCACAGCGATCCGCCTGCCTCTGCCTCCCGAGTGTTGGGATTAAAGCCGTGTGCCACCACGCCCAGCTTTAGTAATTTCTTGAGAGAAAGTTCCTTGAGGGCTGCGGAGGGTCACGCTGGCTTGAACACGGTTGTTCCATGTGACTGATTTGCATCTGTGCTCAGGTGGCCTGGCCCATGTTGTCACAGTAGGGCTCTGCCTCACAACCGTCTACTTGTTATCTTGGAGTGTCTGTGGGCGGTTCATCAGTCCCGGGGGCCATTCTGAGCAAGGTTGCCTGGTATTCAGGAGCATTTGCTTGGTCCATGTCCTTCCTCCCACCACCCTCATCCAATGCCTCGTACATCCAGTCCTCCCGTACCTGCTGTTGTCACTCCTGGAGCGACCTGACACTCACAGTTCTGGGACAATTCTTTCCTTCAAGATCGACTCCCAGTGGTTCCACTCTTGACCTCCAGGCCGAGGCAGGCTCCCTTCTTTGTTCATATTCACTCACCCAGTCACTCACGAGTTAGCGATCCCCCCCTCCCCCGCCCATTGAATTCTTGGGAAATGCTCTAGCGCTAAGCCACAGTCGCAGCCCTCACAGAGCTCCTGGGTCACCAGGGTAGAGAAGGGTACCAGCTTGAACCTGTTCAGTCCTAGGGACAGTGGGGCGGCATCGCGGAAACGAGTGAATGAATGAATGGATGGATGGATGGGTGAAGAATGAATGAGTGAATGGATGGATGGATGAAGATTGGATGAATGGGTGAATTGCTTTTTCCCAAATGGCTTCTCAGGCAACAAGAGGCAAAGTAGCTTAAGATCAAAGAGTCCAGCACTCCATGTAATTCCAGGGGGCAGAGGAAGGAGGATTTCTGAAGAGACCAGTGTATACTTCGTGGTAAATTTCGGATAGCCAGGACTACATCGTTAAAAAAAAAAAAAAAAAGAGCCAAGCCACTTTGTCTACCTTTGGTTTAATTTTCTTGTTGTTTTCTTTTTTGTTTTTAGATTTATTTATTTATTATGTATACAGTGCTCTGCCTGCATGCCTATGTGACAGAAGAGGGCACCAGATCACATTATAGATGGTTGTGAGCCACCATGTGGCTCCTGGGAATCGAATTCAGGACCTCTGGAAGAGCAGGCAGTGCTTTTTTTTTTTTCCTTTTTTGAGACAGGGTTTCTCTGTGTAGCCCTGGCTGTTCTGGAACTCACTTTGCAGACCAGGCTGGTCTCCAACTCTCATCAATCCACCTGCCTCTGCCTCCCTCCTGAATGTTGGAATTAAAGGCCACCACACCGCACCGGTGTAGTCAGTGTTCTTTTTTTTTCTTTTAAGATTTATTTATATATTTTATGTAGATGAGTGTTCTATCTGCATGTACACCTCAGAAGAGAGCATCAGGTCACATTAGAGCTAGTTGTGAACCACCATGTGGTTGCTGGGAATTGAACTCAGGACCTCTGAAAGAGCAGTCAGTCAGTGCCCTTAACCTCTGAGCCATCTCTCCAGCCATGCTGTTGTTATTTTCTTTTTCTTAAAGATTAATTAATTTATTATTATGAATATGGTGCTCTGTCTGCATGTACACATGCATGCCAGAAGAGGACATTAGATCACATTATAGATGGTTGTGAGCCACCATGTAGTTCCTGGGAATTGAACTCAGGACCTTTGAAGGAGCAGTCAGTGCTCTTAACCTCTGACCCATCTCTCCAGCCCGTGTTGTTCTTATTTTCAAGGCAGGGTTTCTTTGTGTAGTCCTGGCTGTTCTGGTACTCCCTCTGTAGTCCAGGCTGACCTTTGCCTTCTGAGTGCTGGGATTATAAAGGCGTGCACCACCATGCCCAGCTGAGTTTTGTTATTCTTTGTGTGCTGGAAGCAGAGGACCCAAGCCAGAGCCTGCTACAAGCTAAACAGACGTTTTATCAATGAGCTGAAGCTCCCGCCTTCCCATTTTTTTTCTATTTTCATAGTTTTTGTTTTGTTTTTAAGACAGCGTTTCTTGCTGGGCGTGGTGGTGCACGCCTTTAATCCCAGCACTCAGGAGGCAGAGGCAGGTGGATCACTGTCTACAGCCTGGTCTACAAAGCAAGTCCAGGACAGCCAAGGCTACACTGAGAGACTTTGTCTCGAAAAACCAAACCAAACCAAACCAAACCAAACCAAACCAAAACAAAACAAAAAAGGGAGCAAACATCAAAAAACAAAAACAAAGGTGTAGATTTTGAGTCCCACATACCACTCACCGGAGTTAGCCATCTCAACTTGACCTTATTGTATTGAGGAGAGCAAGAGCCTGTGAACCTGACCCCTTAGTTAGGTGCCATCCCTAAGTGTATATTTAACTTTGAAACAATGATGGAAGTTGTCAGTTCAGAAACCTGAACTTGGTGGCTAGTGCCTTTAACCCCAGCACTCATGGAGACAGAGGCAGATACGTTTCTGTGAGTTTGAGGCCAGAGGTATCGGTTGAAGAGAAGGAACAGTTAGGAGAGGGAGCCCAGAGAGATACGAAGGTGGTGATTAGACCTGGGGAGATGGGTGGCAGGAGAAGAGAAAGCCTGTAGAGAAAAGAGAAACATTGTGTCTGTGTGTGTGTGTGGGTGGGGGGGCATCTCTGTGACAAACTGGAGACCTAATTCAGGGTAGGCTTCTGAGAGTATATGAGGTGACTCCAGCAGAGATGCCTAGTAGCAGGGGCCATGGAGACTGAAGAAGGCACCCTCTAAGTAGACAAGCCTCCTAGCAGTGGGAGGGGAACAGCAACCCACCCACAAAATCTTTGACCCAAAATTTACCCTGCCTACAAGATGTGCAGGGATAAAGAAAGAGCATCTGGAACAGAGATTGAGGGAACGTCCAACCAATCTCTGGCTCAACCCAAGACCCACCCCACGGGAGAGAGGCAGCCAACCCCTGACACTGTTAATGATACTCTGCTAAGCTTGCAGACAGGAGTCTACCAGAGCTGTCCTCCGAGAGGCTCCACCCAGCAGCAGTTGGAAACAGATGCTGAGATTCATAGCCAGACATTGGGCAATGCTTAGGGAGTCTTGTGGAAAAGTGGGAGAAGGAGAAAAGGACCTGGAGGTGACAGGAGCCCCACAAGAAGACCAACAGAGCCAACTAGCCAGGGCCCAGAGGGGCCTGCGGAGACTGAAGCACCAACCAAGGACCGTGCATGGATTAGACCTAGGCCCCCTGCACAGATGTAGCCAATGGGCAGCTCAGGCTTCATGTGGGTCCTCTAGAAATGGGAGAGGGGTGTGTCCCTGACATCGACTCTGTTGCCAGCTTTTTGATCACTCCCCCTCAAATAGAACTGCCTTACCATGTCACAGAGGAAGAGGACAGGCTCAGTCCTGATGTGACTTGGTGAGCGGTGTGTGTGTGTGTGTGTGTGTAAGAATGGAATGGGGGTTCCCTTTTCTGAGGAATAGGGGAGGGAGATGGGGAAGAGAGAGGGAGGGTGGGACTGAGAGGAGAGGAGGGATGGGGGACTACAACTAGACTGTAAAGTGAATAAATAAATACATTAATAACAATAATAAAAAAAAGGCAGTTATACAGAGAAACCCTGCTGAAAAGAATGTCACTTGAACAGTCTTAAAAAAAAGGGGGCTGCTCTCTGCTGTTGAGGACAAGATGGTTGACAATGTGTTATTTTTATTTCCAGCGTTTCAAATTGCCTTGAAACCAAACAGGCTGGATTGTGCTACCAAAATTACAATACCGTTAAGTTACTTCAAGAAAATTTAAATTACACGATTTCTTTATTGTGTGGGTATGTGTCACAGCTTGCACGAGGAAGTCAGCTAATTTACAGGAGTCAGTTCTCTCTTTCCAGTCCAAGGGTCCCAGGATGGTCTTTGGGTTCGCTATCGGACCCTGGAGCCAAGCGCTGACGCCACCGTCAGGCTAAATGAGGGTGTGGCCCGTGGCGAGACTGGGAAGACGGTGCGTGGGAGAAGAAGGCCGAGTTTGGCTCCCAGATTTCAGAGCCTTTACGTGGGTACAGGGCCTTGGGGGCGTGGCTGGCTTCGTGGCTTTGGGCGAGGCGTGTCAGGGGGCGTGGCCTGCTGCTGGTGCAAGGCGGATCACGGAGCTGTTGTGGGCGTGGTCTGGCTCGGGGGCGGGCCCTGAGACTGATCCCACACGCCCCCCAGCGGAGGCCCCGGAAGGGACCATTTGCGCTTCCGTCTCCGCCGGGGCCGCACGGAGGGCGGAGTTGCGGCCCGAGGACGCGACGCGAGCCCAGTTCCGGCGAGGAGGCCGCGCCAGTGACAGCGATGGCGGCGGAGTCGGCGCTCCAAGTTGTGGAGAAGCTGCAGGCGCGCCTGGCCGCGAACCCGGACCCCAAGAAGGTGAGCGGCGGGCGGGAAGGCTGCGCGGGCGGGCGTTGGGCGCGGCGCGGGCTCCGTAACGGTCGCGGGGCGGGTTGTGGTCCGGTCCTCCTCGGACCCGGAGCCAGGCCCCACGGAGCGGCGCGGGGCAGCAAGGAGTTCGCAGCCGGCGGGGGCGTCACGGCTGGGTACTGAGGACTCTAGGGGGGCGCGGACGGCCTGGCCTCTTTGCTTTCCCCCGGGGCAGTCACACCAGCTGTTTCTCCCCGTCCCAGCCGAGTGACTCTGTCCTCCTGGTTGGGGTCCTGTACCAACGCCGCTCACCAGCTCGAGGACCTCCCGCTATTTCCCCGGCCCTTTAACTGAGCAAACGGGGAAAGCTTTGGGTTTTCGAGCTCCGCTCCTGGAACTCGGGTCCTGGGCGACGGCGTGAGCGTGTTACATGGTCTGACTTACTGAAAGGTGGGACCTGACAGCGATCAGGAACCATGTTTAGTTGCACTTAGCTATTTTGTTGCTTCTATTAGAAACTGTTAACCTTAAATATATATTGTTTCCCTTTCCTGCTCCCCCCCCCCCCGTGACTCGGCTTCTCGGTGGTCTGGGAGAGAGGGTACGATGGGAGTGTGAATCGTTTTCATTGAAGTCTCTGGCTGAAAACACCCAAGGGTGTGAATATTGCTTGTCAGCATTCTAGCCTGGGCCCGTGCGTGGTTCCTAAAAAGTGAAGTCTTCTGCGAGCTGAGTGGAAGAGGAAGTAGTGGAGGGAGGCAGTCTAGGTTCCTTTCCAGTACCAGCTCTGGACTTGAGGGGAGTTCTTTGCTCAGCCGGTCTCTTCTCCAGTTTCTTCCCGAAATGCCAGCTGGACCCAAGTGTTAATCGCCATCTTTAAAGATTTCCAGTTAGGGGTTGGGGATTTAGCTCAGTGGTAGAGCGCTTGGCTAGCAAAGCGCAAGGCCCTGGGTTCCGTCCTCAGCTCTGGGCGGAGGCGAGAATTTCCAGTTAAGGACACCATTCACTCTTCTTGTTCTAAGGGTCACAGAGGCGTTTTTTCAGTTTGAAGGTTGAACACTGCCTCTCAGCGCCAGTCCACTTTTTAAATCCCCTCGTTCAGCTCAGAGATACACTTCTTCAGAAGTTGTGTTATAAATCCGTGAGAACTTAGATATTTTAATTGTCTTTTTTAAAAAAACTTTCTATGGAGGCTTTGGAACCCTTCATAGACATATTTACAAGTTTCTTTTTACAATAACTCTTTGTGGCCACCTAATAAATGGTTATTATTTACAAGTACCAGTTTGTCTCCCTGCCTTGTGACTGACCCTAAAGATAACATCTATAGAGTTGTTTTTTTTTTTTTCTCACATTAGAATTTAATTTTTGAAATGGCCTGTCTAGTTGTGCATGAAATGTTGTTAGGAAAAGTTTTAAGGAGGCTTTTTTTTTTTTTAACTCCTAATTTTTTCAAAGGGTATTTAGTATTTTTATTGTTGTTTGGTTCTTATGGTACTGGCATTTGAACCCAGAGACTCATATGCAAACACTAGTAGGCAAGCACTCTACCACTGAAAGCTGTATTTGACTTTTCTTTTCCTAGATAAAAAAGATAGAAAGTGTGGTGCTTAGAAAGTGGGGTGCTTAAAGGCGAGCTTAGAGGAATTAAGACCACTTTTAATCCCAGCACTCTGGAGGCAGAGGCAGACCGATCTTCCTGAGTTCAAGGCCATCCTGGTCTACAAAGTGAGTCCAGGACAGCCAAGGAACACAGAGAAACCATGTCTTGGGTGGGGGTGGGGGGTGGGGAGAAAGAAAGAAAAGAAAAAGATAGAAAATTAATTACCTTGGGGCTGGAGGTGTAGTTCAGTAGCAGCTACCTGTGCTCCTGGGTTCTGTACTCACTGGGGAGGGAGAACTGGTTGTGTTGTGAAGGGAGCAGTGTGACGGTGAGGAGACTGTTGATAGACCCCTTTGCAAAGAGCTTTATAACGTTGACATTCAGAAACAAGCTGACTGCAGAGGGAAAATTGCAAGCCGGCACACTGGCTTTCCAGCCTCCTTTTAACCCAGCAAGCTCTCACAGGTTCCTGAAATGGCAAGATGATTATAGAGCAGTATTGAATGTGCAACCAAATCCTGCTTCCAGACCATTATTACCCAAAAGCCCAATTCCACACCTGGGTTTTTGAGACTCCCGCTATTGATTTTGTTTGTTTGTTTGTTTGTTTTTTAGTTTTTTTGAGGCAGGGTTTCTGTGTGTAACAGCACTGGCTGTCCAAGGCTCTCTTTGTAGACCAGGCTGGCCTGGAACTCAGAAATCTGCCTGCCTCTGCCTCCCGAGTGCTGGGATTAGGCATGCACCACCACACCCTGCTGGATTTTGGTATTTTAAGTGTAAATTAACCATGTGTCCACTCTACATCCGTCCAAGCTCTAGGCTCACTTGTTAGAGATGGTACTGGGGGATGACTTAGCTTTTGTTCCTATTGGATTGGAAATGATTTTCATGACTGATAAAGTGAACATTCCCGTATTAGTTTGAGTGTAGGAATGAGACGCGTGTGGGTTGATGGAGATGGAGAACTAGGAGGCCGCTGTTGGGAGTGTATTTGGCTCTCAGGTAGAAGCAGTGGTAGGAGAACCAGAGAGTCTTAAGTGTGCTACTGTGCGAATCCTTGATGTTCCTCAGTCCCCTGCTGCGGTGTTTGCTGGCTCTGTAGATGCTACTTTGGGTTGATAACACAAGATCCCATCTACTTGATGCCCATAGTGTTCACTCCTTGTTATTGCTTCATCCTTTCTTGGAATTTGCTGAAAACTGGAAATGGTGAAGTATTTTTCTCTGATATTAGGCCAAATAAGCTTGGAAATCTCAAGATTTTATTTTGTACGCCAGCCCAAAAGTAAGCGGCAGGCAGCTCTCACTTTTCCAGTTAGCGTTAAGCTTGGGATAAACACATCCTCGGTGACTTCTGACTCTATCCTTCTAGGTCGGCTGTGTAGAGATCCTGTAACTCTGTGTCCTTGTGACCTCCTTTGCCACGTGGACTGTAAGCTGTCAAGCAAGTAGCATGGTGCTGAGGGAAAGTACCTGCTTTCTTCTTTCCTGCTAGGTGCCGGGCAGATGAGCTAGGCCTATGTTCCTTTCCTTTTAAGGACAGGGATAATTATGTTAGGTCTTTATGGCTTTTTAGGCAAGCTATGGAACTTCACTGGACCCAGGTTCAATATCAGTAAAATGGGATGATAATACCCACTAGACAGGGTCAAATGAGACTTACCATACCAGGCACACAGTTCACACAGTGGATGGTATATAAATCTCCCCTTCTAAGGGTTCCACATTAGGGGAGAACCACCTTCCTCCCCCCCCCCAATAGGATTTCTCTGTGTAGGTTGGCTGTTCTGGAACTCACTCTGTAGACCAGGCTAGCCTTGATTCCCCTGCCCCTGCCTGGCATTGTGGTGTACTCCTGTAATCCCAGCACTCAGGAGGTAGAGGCAGGTGGATAGATGTGAGTTCTGAGGCCAGCCTGGTCTACAAAGTAAGTCCAGGACAGCCAAGGCTACATAGAGAAACCCTGTCTTGAAGGAAAAAAAAGATTTGCCTGCCTCTGCCTCCCAAGTGCTAGGAGTAAAGGTGTGAGCCACCACTGCTGAGCTGAACCACTCATTTTAACTCTTTCCAATAATTCCAGATTTCCCTTTCAGAAAATGTTATTGGCATTAGCCTTTTCGCTTCTAGCCTATGTGACAAACACAGAGTATTTCCTGAGTTGGATAATAGAGGAAGTGGAGTTTAAGTACAATTTTTACTCCATTAAGTTTCATATTCCCTAGATATACCACTGGGCCTCTAATTCCCAGTCAAACAAGATTGTCACCTGTGATCCAATTGCTCTGCCTAGAGACCATGTTAAGTAATTATGGAAGTAGAATGACCAGAAAAACATACCTGTTGCTCCACCTTGTAGTAATGTAGCATACCACTTACAGCCTAAGCTACAATGAAGAGAGAACAAGTCTTGATGTCTAATATTTAAATGTAAAGGCAGCCAGTTATCTATTTTATTTTCTTATGGCTATTAAAAAATATTTAGCTGGGCATGGTGGTGCACGCCTTTAATCCCAGCACTTGGGAGGCAGAGGCAGGTGGATTGCTTTGAGTTCGAGGCCAACCTGGTCTATAGAGTGAGTGCAGGACAGCCAGAGCTGTTACACAGAGAAACCCTGCCTCAAAAAAACCATAAATAAATAAATAAATAAACGTTTATTTTTGTTTTTTATGTGTGTGAGTTTTACCTGCATATATGTACGTGCATCAAATGCATGCCTGATGGCCATGAAGGCCAGGAGAGGGCATTGGGTCCTGTAGAACTGGAGACAGACAGTTGTGAGCTACCAGATGGGTTCTGGAAACTGAGCCCAGGTCTTATGCAAGAGTAGTCAGTGCTCTTAGCCACTGGACCATCTCTTGATCTCTGTTTTGGCTCTTTAAAAACTACACTTGTTAATGCACATGTCTGTGTGCATGGTAGTGGGGTACCCTTAGAAGCCACTGGAGGGCATTAGGTGCTCTGAAGCTGGAGTAACAGGTGGCTGTGAAATGCCTGATGGTGCTGGGAACTGAACTTGGATTCTCTGGACCAGGAACATGTGCTCTTAACCACTGACCCATTTCTCAAGTCCCATGTTTTGGTTTTTTGAGTGAGGATTTGCCATGTACCATGTGGTACTCAGTATGTAGCCCAGGCCGGCACAAGACTCTGAGTGCTGGGATTAAATGGGTATACTACCATAGCTGGCTCAGTTGCTTGTTGTACACTGCTGTGCTTTACTGCACTCCCTGTATGGAAAGTGTTTATGCACATATCCATTCTTAGAAAAAGGCTTAGCCGATCCTGGCTTCTGTTAGAAATTAAGTAGAGCCGGGCGTGGTGGTGTATGCTTTTAATCCCAGCACTCGGGAGGCAGAGGCAGGTGTATCGCTGTGAGATCGAGGTCAGCCTGGTCTACAAAACAAGTTCAGGACAGCCAAGACTACACAGAGAAACCGTGTCTCGAAAAACCAAACCAAAACAAAAGAAAGAAAGAAAGAAAGAAAGAAAGAAAGAAAGAAAGAAAGAAAGAAATTAAGTAGGGATTGACTGAGCAGTTTCTAGTCAGTTCAGGGATAGGACATGGAAAGGGCTGTTGACTGATGAATGAAATAATTATGAAGGAACATGTGTAATTTTCATAGTGTTGCAGACACCGTGAGTGAGCACGGTGCTTTGTCTCAGTGAGTCCTCACAGCGAATGGAGAGTCTAGTTTTGATGTGCAGATGAAGTAGGAAGGTTCAGAGAGATTACTGACTTGCACACGATCAGGCAAGAAACTGAGATGACCTGTCTCAGACTCCATCTTGAGCTGTGTTCGACCTGTTTTGACCTAGTTTTAGAGACTTTAGAAAGGAAATGGGCGAACCCAGATCTTTCTGATCTACCCAGACGTGTTTGATCATTATTAACACCAAAGCTCTGACTCCAGCACCTCAGATTGGTCTTGACTTCCCGCTTGTGTTTAAAACACTTGTTAGGCACTGTAGCCCTGCGGAAGCTTGTGGGTATTCTCTTCCTGTGGAGTCCTTGTTCGGCTTTTCCTTGGGTCAGCTCTGTGGAGAATTTCCCTAAACTTTCACAGTCCTCTGCAAAGTGATAGTTGTTGGTGGCTTTGATTGTTTTTTGTTTTGTTTTTGTGGGGAGGGGGCAGGGGTGCACTCTCTCTCTCTCTCTCTCTCTCTCTCTCTCTCTCTCTCTCTCTCTGAAATGCAGATGACCTTTGAACTCGGGTGATCCTCCTGTCTCAGTTTCCTAAGAGCTGGGGTTATAGGCATGAGTCACCATACCAGGCCAGTTTAGTGAGGGTTTTAAATTTGTATTTATTTAGTTTGTGTGTGGTTGTTGTGCTTGCATGAGTGTCTGTGTACTTCACGCATGGTGCCTGGGAGGCTAGAAGAGAACATTGGATCCCCAGGAACTGGAATAACAGATGATTTGGGCCACCATGTGGGTGTGGGAATCAAACCCAGGTCCTCTGGAAGAGTAGCCACTGCTCTTAACCACTGAGCCATTTCTCCAGCCCAACTTAGTGAGTTTTAATTCACTTCTCTGTCTCTTCTTTCCTTTTGGAGAAGAAAAGCAGTTGAAACCACAGAATCTAGCCAGGGTAGTGGCACAGTCCAGTAGGCCTGCTGTTCCAGGGGCCAAGCCTGAGAAAGCTAGTGAGACAGTCTCTAAAAGTAGAAAGAAGCTTGGTGATAGAGCATTTGTCAGCATGGGTCACCAAATAGGTTCAATCTCTCTAGTATTGAAAAAAAAAACAAAAACAAACCCAGGCGTGGTGGCGCACTTAGGAGGCAGAGGCAGGCGGATTGCTATGAGTTTGAGGGCAGCTTGATCTACAGAGTTATCTCCAGGATAGCCAAGACTACACAGAGAAACCCTGTCTCAAAAAACAAAAACAAAAAATGTTTTGCGTTTATTCCCAGCACTTAGGAGGCAGAGTTAGATGGATGCCTGTGAGTTTGAGGCCAGCCTGGTCTACAAAGTGAGTTCAGGACAGCCAGGGCTATTACACAGAGAAAACTCTGTCTTGAACACTGCCCCCCCCCCCCCGAAAAAAGCCTAAAAACAACAAAAGAGGGTTTGTAAGATAGAGCTCATTTGGTAGCATACTTACTTCAGAAGCATTAGGGCCTGAGTTCAGTCCCCTGTACCCATGTAAAAATGCTGGACATGACGTTGCACTCTTGTAATTCCAGAGTTGCAGAGGCAGAGGCAGCCCTAGGATTCATGAGTCAGTAAACTTAGCCTAATTGGTGAGCTCCAGGCCACTGTTAGACCTAGCATCAAAGGAGGTGGGCTGTGATTGGTGGTGGTGGTGGTGGTTTTTTTGTTTTTTGGTTTTTTTTGTTTTTGTTTTTGTTTTTTGAGATAGGGTTTCTCTCTCTGTGTAGTGCTAATCTGGCCTCTCTTTATAGACCTGGCTAGCCTCAAACTCACAGAGAATTATCTTTACCTCTTGAGTGCTGGGATTAAAGGCATGAACCACCACGCGTGTCTGTGATTGTTTTTGAGACGAGGTGGTCCCTATTTATTTATTTACTTATTTATTTTTTTGGTTTTTCGAGACAGGGTTTCTCTATGTAGCCTTGGCTGTCCTGGACTCGCTTTGTAGACCAGGCTGGCCTCGAACACACAGCAATCCGCCTGCCTCTGCCTCCCGAGTGCTGGGATTAAAGGCGTGCGCCACCACGCCCGGCTTGAGGTGGTCCCTATTTAGACTAGGCTGATCACTGCTCCTCACCTGACCAGCCTGGTCTACAGAGAGTTCCAGGACAGCCAGGGCTGCACAGAGAAACCCTGCCTTGAAAAACCAATAATTAAATAAATAAGTGCGCTCACAGTCATTAGCATGAAAAACATAGCATCGGATAGTCTCACCTGCTCCAGAGAAGCTGGTTGTGATAAAGACATTAATATTTGTTTCATTCTCTCTGCAGCTATTGAAATATTTGAAGAAGCTTTCCATCTTGCCTATCACAGTAGACATTCTTGTGGTAAGGATTTTTTTTTTTTAAGATTTATTTATTATTTATACAGTATTCTACCCCTAGGTGTGACTGCAGGCCAGAAGAGGGCACCAGCTCTCATTATAGATGGTTGTGAGACTCCATGTGGTTCCTGGGAATTGAATTCAGGACCTTTGGAAGAACAGCCAGTGCTCTTAACCTCTGAGCCATCTCTCTAGCCCCGAACTTTTTAAACTGTAAATACTATGTGACTGTATTGCAAATGTTTCCCACTAGACAGAGGGTAGAGGGAGACCTAGAGGATAGGTTCTATAAGCCAAAGAAGCCAAACACAAAACACTGCATAGTGTAGGGTTCTGTTTATATGCAATGTCCAGAATAGGGAAAGCTGTAGACAGGAAGTAGAGATGTGTGGTGGTTCTAGTGCCTGGGGAAATTGGAAGGAACAGGGCTTCTTTTTATGTTCTGGAATTAGGTGGTGGTAATTCTTGTAAAGAATGTTCTAGAAATCACTATGTAAGACTGTGTGCCGGCATGCTGTGGAGCAATGATATTCAAGTGCCCTTAGCTGAACTATATGTCAATCCCTGTTATGTAAACTTTAGTTGAAAATTTAAAGATTTATTCTTTTATGTATGTGTGTGTGTGCCTATGTGGCTTATGAGTTCTCAAATGCCCAAAAGGGCATAGGACCTCAGATTCCCTGGAACTGGAGTTAAGGCCATTGGGAACTTCCTGTTGTGGGTGCTGGGAATTGAATTTTGGTCCTCTGCAAGGGCAGTAATTCTTCTTAAGTGCAAAGCCATCCCTTTAGGTTTCAGTTCAACTTTTATTTTATTTTTTGGTTTTTTGGTATTCTTTTGAGACAGGGTTTCTCAGTGTAGCCTTGGCTGTCCTGGACTCCCTTTGTAGACTAGGCTGGCCTCAAACTCACAGAAATCCACCTGCCTCTACCTTCCAAGTGATAGGATTAAACTCAGTTCAAATTTTAAATCCATGAGGTACATAAGAGATAGGTGACTGCTTAAGAGTGCTTACTGTTCAGTTTTCAGCACTCACACTAGGCAACGCACAACTGCCTGTTAACTCTAATTGGCCTCTGAGGGTACCTGCTCACACATGGCGTGCGCGTGTGCGCGCACACACACACACACACACACACACACACACACACACACACACACACAAGCATACATCCTTTAATAATTTTAGTACATGAAAAGAATATTAGCTTTGGCATCTGCTATTCCTAGATTTTAATCCAACTTCTAGTGGGCATGATTGTGTGTGCCTTTGCAGGTGAGTCTCTGAGTTCAAGTCCAGCCTGGTGTACATCGTGAACCCTGTCCTTAAAAACAAAAAGAAAATCAGTCAGTCGTGGTACCTAAACACCTTTAATCCCAAAACTTGGGAGGCAGAGGCAGGTGGATTGATGTGAGTTCTAGGACAGCCTGGTCACTGTCCAAGACAGTGAGGGTGACACAGAGAAACCCTGACTGGGTGATGGTAGGGTGGTGGAATCAAACCCAGCTAGCTTCTATGGCTTTAGGCTGATTACTTCCTTCAAGGGTTAGGATGAACACTGACTCTGAGAGAGTCAGGATCTTCAGCCCAGGGCCTAACTCCACCCCTCCTTGTTACATTGTTACGGTTCTGAGGTGGTTTGATGATACCCATATCTAATCCAGTGAGTTTTATTACTTTGTGTCAGATATCTTGGGCATAGGCAACAAAATAACTTAGTATAAGACTTAGCTGTCTTAGTAGAGAAGTGTTTGTTGCTTTTTTCAAACAGGAAGCCTTGTTTCTGTAGAAAACTCTGCCTAGTTTCAGGATCCTCAATTAATTCCTTTCTTAAATTTGTAGGAGACTGGGGTAGGGAAAACAGTAAATAGCTTTCGGAAACATGAGCAAGTGGGAAACTTTGCCAGAGACCTGGTGGCCCAGTGGAAGAAGCTGGTTCCAGTAGAGCGGTAAGAACAGTTTCTTTTTTGCTTGTTCTGCTTCTTATGTCAAATAACTATGTTGCTTCAATTATAAAACTAACCCATAATTAGAATATATGATAAAGTATTAAGAATAAAAATTTCAAAAGCTGGGTGCAGTGGTGTACACCTTTTATCCCAGCCCTCATGAGGCAGAAGCAAGCAGATTTCTGAGAGTTCGAGGCCAGCCTGGTCTACAAAGTGAGTCCAGGACAGTCAAGGCTACAGAGAGAAACTCTGTCTCGAAAATAATATTTTCTTAAGGGACCAGGGAGATAGCCCGGTGAAGGCACTTGCTGCCAAGCTTGAAAACCTCGATTCTTGGAACCTATGTGGTGAAAGGAGAGATCTGGCTCCCAAAGGCTGTCTTCTGACCTCTAAATGTGCACAGCCATGCTGTTTTTGTTTTTTTGAGTCAGGGTCTCTGTCTCTGTTTCTCTCTCTCTCTCTCTCTCTCTCTCTCTCTCTCTCTCTCTCTCTCTCCCTCCCTCCCTCTCCCTCTCTTTCCTTCTCTTTCTCTCTCCCTTCCCCCCTCTCTCCCTCCCTCTGCCTGTGAATGCTGGAATTAATGAAATGGGCCACCTGGTGCTGGGGTAACATTTTGTTGGGTGTTTTTTGTTTTGTTTGGCTTGATGCTGAGGGTTGAGCCCACAGTTTGTCAAACACTAAGCACATATTTCACCACTGAGTTGCCTTTCTGATTGTTCTCTCTTTATTATTTTGGGGGGCTGGTGGTGCTCAGAGGTCAGAGGATAGATTTTGAGATTCAGTTTTCTTTTGCCACCATGAGACTGGACTCAGGTCTTCAGGTTTGCATGTCAAGTGTGTTTACCTATTGAGCCATCATGTTGGCCTTAATATCTTCTTTCAGACAGGTTCTCATTATGTGGCTCAATCTAGCCTTGAGCATGCGGTGTAGCATCTTGAGCATCTGATTCCTCAACAGTCCTCTCTTAGCCTCCTTGGTACTGGGATTACAGGTGTGAGCCACCACTCTTTTTTTTTTTTTTTTTTGGTTTTTCGAGACAGGGTTTCTCTGTGTAGCCTTGGCTGTCCTGGACCTGCTTTGTAGACCAGGCTGGCCTCGAACTCACAGCGATCCACCTGCCTCTGCCTCCCGAGTGCTGGGATTATAGGCGTGCGCCACCACGCCTGGCTTGAGCCACCACTCTTGACCTGGGCATTGTTGTTGCTTGTTTCGTTTTGTGGTGAGAGGGCGTCTCTTATAGCCTATTGACATTGAACTTGCTTTGTAGCAGAGGGTGGCCTTGAACTTCTGGTCCTCCTTACCCACCTTCCAAGTGTTGGGATTGTAGCTGTACCCTCCATGCCTGAGATCAGGGTCTGGGACTTTGTCTGAAGAGGTCTATGCTCAGATCTCCTTCTGCTTTTGCTTTTATTTTAGAAATAATGAGGCCGAGGATCAGGATTTCGAGAAGAACAGTTCCCGCAAGCGTCCCCGAGATGCTCTTCAGAGGGAGGAGGAAATGGAGGGGGACTACCAGGAAAGCTGGAAAGCCTCTGGCAGCCGGTCCTACAGCCCTGAGCACAAACAGAAAAAACACAAAAAACTCTCCGAGCCTGAAAGGCCTCACAAAGTGTCTCACAGTCACGAGAGGAGGGATGAAAGGAAGCGGTGTCACCGAGTGTCACCACCATATTCTTCAGACCCTGAGTCTTCTGACTATGGCCATGTTCAATCCCCTCCACCTTCCAGTCCTCATCAACTGTACACAGACCACTACAGGTCCCCTGAGGAGGACCATGAGCCCATCGTTTCACACCAGAAGCTGGCTAAAGTTCACAGTAATACCTTTCAGGACAGACTAGGGGTCGGTCAAGAACGACACCTGGATGAGCACCAAGGGAAAGGGACTGTCAGCCAAAACAAGCAGCACAAGTCTCCCCACAAGGAGAAACGCCCTGTGGATGCAGGACGGGATGAGAAGACCTCTGCCCTGGGCAGAGAGAAGTCACACAAGACCTCTTCCAAAGAGGAAAGCCGAAGGCTGCTCTCAGGGAACAGTGCCAAGGAGAAGCCGCCCTCTACTGTTGTCAAGAAAGAGAAAGACAGAGAGGGCAACAGTGTCAAGAAGTTTCCCCCTGCCTTGGAGGTTGCCTCAGACAGCCACGTTAGAAAGCCCAAACACAAGGACCCTGAGAAAGCCAGACCTGACAAAAAGAAGCAGAGTGTAGATGGCGTAGACTCGGGGCGAGGGGCAGGAGACCTGTTGCCCAAAGCAAAAGACAAAGTTCCCAACCACTTGAAGGCTCAGGAAGGGAGAGTAAGAACTAACTCAGATCGAAAGCCACCAGGCTCTCTCCCTAAAGTAGAGGAGACGGACGTGGATGACGAGTTTGAGCAGCCCACCATGTCCTTTGAGTCATACCTCAGCTATGACCAGCCCCGGAAGAAAAAGAAGAAGGTTGTGAAAACTACAGGCACTGCACTTGGAGAAAAAGGACTTAAAAAAAAGGATTCTAAAAGCACTAGTAAAAACTTGAACTCAGTTCAGAAATTACCCAAGGTGAATGAAAACAAATCAGAGAAGTTGCAGCCTGCTGGAGCTGAACCCACCAAGCCTCGAAAGGTAAGCTCTGCACTCAGCGTCCGGCCTGCCGAACGCACACAGCCCACCTGCCATGCTGCTTGGCGTGTGTAGTACAACCGGTTGAGTTTTGAATATTAGTAATATTCTCTGAGCTTCACTAGTGGCTAGCATGAGTGGACTCAGGATAAAATTATTCTGGGCTAGAGAGGTAGCTCAGTAGCACAGTGCTCACTGAGAGTGTATGAGACCCTACATTTACCTCAAAAATATTCCCCCAAGGCATTGCTTTTACCCTGTCTGTGTTTATTTTTTTACCTAGATGGTGTCATTCATGACTTCTATGCCCATCTAGCCTGGATCTATCTGCTTGTGAAGTATGCTTGGTTGACTCAACTACAAGGAAGAAAGCTGTGTTTAAGGATGGGTTCTGCACTCTGTCTCTTGCAGGTCCTTCCTGATGTGCTGCCAGCACTGCCAGACATCCCTTTACCTGCCATACAAGGCAACTACCGTCCACTTCCTTCCCTCGATTTGATTTCCTCCTTCCAGCCAAAGAGAAAAGGTAATTTGGACATCTTTTCACTTATTTTTATTTATTTATTTATTTATTTTATTGTTGAAATAGGGTCTCATTGTGTAGCCTTGGCTAGCCTGGAACTCACTTTGTAGACCTTGCTGACTTTAAACTCAGATTCACCTGTCTCTGCCTCCCAAGTGCTAGGATTAAAGATTACATAAATATATATAAATGTGTATATTTATTTTGTTGCTTTCGAAACAGGGTTTTTCTGTGTAGTCCTGGCTATTCTGGACTTGCTTTGTAGTCCAGGCTATCTTTCGACCTCACAGAGATCCGCCTGCCTCTTCCTCCCTGAGTGCTGGGATTATAGGCGTGCACCACTGTGCCTGGCTAATAGTTTCTTTATCTTACCTGAGTGAATGTTTGCCTGCATCTATGCCTGTGCCCCATGTGTGGCCCAAGGAGCTAGAAGAAGAAGTGGGAGCCCTTGGGACTAGAGTTATAGAACATGGTGGGCAGCCATGTGCTGCCTTTTGTGACCTGTTGTGACTGGCTGGTTTTTCTTCCTACAGCATTCTCTTCACCCCAGGAAGAAGAAGAAGCAGGATTCACAGGACGCAGAATGAATTCTAAGATGCAGGTGTATTCAGGTTCCAAGTGTGCCTATCTCCCCAAAATGATGACCTTGCAGCAGCAGTGTCTTCGGGTGCTTAAGAACAATATTGACTGTGAGTCCCCAACCTCTCAAGCACATTGCCACGTGGGGACTTCGTCACTGGGGCTCTTGGCTGCCATTCAGCACTCACCTTCTCACCTCTGGTTTCTCTGCAGCCATCTTTGAAGTGGGAGGAGTCCCCTATTCTGTTCTTGAGCCTGTCTTGGAGAGGTGCACCCCTGATCAGCTCTACCGAATAGAGGAGTGCAATCACGTGAGTGTCCTCCATGGGAACAGTGCAGCTTCCTGGCTCTGCTGTCTCTGGATCTGCTGTGCTAAAAGCTAGATCACTGATCCGGGCATGTTTGCTTTGCATCTGGGCCTGCAAACAAGCATATTTTTTGTGCCTGCTCCTGGGCTCCTTTGTTTTAGCTGGTTTTTGGTTTTTCGAGACAGAATCTGGCTGTCCTGGAACTCACTCTGTAGACCAGGCTGGTCTCGAACCCAGAAATTCTCCTGTCTCTGCCTCCTGAGTGTTGGGATAAAGGCATGTACTCCACTATGGTGCTTTAAATTTTTTTTTTTCATATGTGCACATATAGAGGCATGCGTGTGTTGCGTTGTGGGTGTTCCCTGTGTACAGAGGTCAGTGGACAGCCTTTGTGGAGCTCCTTCTCTTGTTCCAGGACCAAACTCAGGCCAACAGGTTTGCTGTGTGGCAAGTTCCTTTACTAGCTGAGCCATCTTGCCAGCTTTCTCCTGGCATCTTAAGCAGTAGGCTAGGATTTAGACACAGGGAAAAGGACTTTCAAGGTCTCCCTGATCTGGCAGCAAGGTTTCTGGGATCCAGGGAGATGTGTCTAGTGCTGACTCTTGGGTATCTAATTAAAATGACAGCACATTCCAGGTGTGTGGAGCCTTCCAGAATCCCTCCTTTAAGGCAGATACATTCATCTGATCTCACTGTGCAGGACCTCCTGAAGTAGCCCTCTTTCCATGGCTGGTATTAAAGGAGGACACTGCCACCACCTGGCCATGTTTGTTTGTTGAGATAAGGGTTCTCTCTGTAACTCTGGCTGTCCTGGAAACTGCTCTGTAGAGGAAGTTGGCCTCTGCCCCTCAAGTACTGGAATTAAAGGCGTGAACCACCACTGCCGGCGATCTTTTTTTTTCTTCCTGGTGATTTGCCTTCCTCCTAGTATTGCAGCACTGTACTGGTACTGTATGGGCGCCTGCCCCATACTGTAGGCAGTGGGTCATGCCTAGGTAGAAGGGGGACACGTAGGAGAGCGTGTATAGACGTGATGTCCCAGGCCAGCCTGCTCTACAAAGCAAGCCCAGGGCAGTCAGGGCTGTACAGAGACACCCTGTCTGGAAAACCAAAAACAAAACAAAAGTGATGTCCTGGTCCTGGTTTCAGGTATTAATTGAGGACACAGATCAGCTGTGGAAAGTTCACTGTCACCGAGACTTTAAGGAAGAAAGACCAGAAGAGTATGAGTCCTGGAGGGAGATGTACCTGAGGCTTCAGGATGCCAGAGAGCAGCGGCTCCGCCTGCTAACAAACAACATCCGGTCTGCACACGCCAACAAGCCCAAAGGTAAAGGAAGGGGGGCTGGGCAGGGGCAGCCAGGTGGGTGCCGTGGTCAGCCGCCAAGTCTCGTGGTCTGGTGGAATCAGGCCACTGTCCTCTGTCTCTTTACACACAGACAGGGGTAGTTTTTCTTTTCACAGGCTATTACCCGAGAGTGGGTTCATGGGCTCTGATGAGCTTTTGAAAGCTTTAGACCAGTGGTTCTATGGATTGTGACCCCCTTTTAAGGGCTTAGAATTGGAAAACACAAACCAAAAAATATTTACATTATGATTCAGAACAGTAGCCAAACTACAGTTGTGAAGTAGCAACAAAGATAATCTTATGGTTCCGAGCCAGCACACCATGAGGAACTGTATTAAAGGGTGGAAGCATCAGAAAGGTTGAGAACCACCACTCTAGACTATGTTTGTTTGTTTGTTTGTTGAGACAGGGTTTCTCTGTGTAGCCTTGGCTGTCCTAGACTCACTCTGTAGACCAGGCTGGCCTCCAACTCACAGCGATCCGCCTGCCTCTGCCTCCTGAGTGCTGGGATTAAAGGCGTGCGCCACTATGCCCGGCACTACTCTAGACTATTAATTGGCCGTAGTAACTTCGCTTAAGAAGGTAAATCTTGATGTTTGTATTTCTCCACAGGGCGACAAGCAAAGATGGCGTTTGTCAACTCTGTGGCCAAACCACCTCGTGATGTCCGACGGAGGCAGGAGAAGTTTGGAACAGGAGGAGCAGCTGTCCCCGAGAGAGTCAGGCAAGATCTCTGCTGCCTCGTGGTTTACCCTGAAGCAGAGCTAGAGGGCAGGAAGTGACTTATTTTAGGGTAGAGGCAAGCACTGTGTGCTCTTGAGTGCTTCCTGGACCTGCACTTTCCCTCTCTGCCCCTGAGGGGCCTGCTGCTTCCTGGTCAGGGACCCAAGTCAATTATGTGGAAAACGGCCTGGCTGAAGAGACTGCCTTTCTGCTTTCCCTTCCTCGCTTAAACACCAACACTGTTTCTAAGGTTGAAGATGCAGTTCAGCCAATAAAGTGCTTGAGGACCTAGTTTGCTCCTCAGCGTGCACCTTAACGGGCAGATGGGGTGATGTGCACTTGTGATCCTTGTGCTGGGGAGGTGGGTGACCCGCTGTCAATCAGTGGGCTCTGGGCCTCTGTGAGAGAGCCCCTCATAACTAGGTGGCTCCTGAGGAATCACACTCAAGTTGACTTCTGGCCTCCATTTGAACATGTGCCTTGGGACCCACATCTGTGCACACACACATACAAAAATAACAAATTTCCAGGGTGACTAGATTTTTCCAGGTCACATGAGCATTTTCAAATTATAGACTGACATCTTTTTTTTTGAGAACTGAATGAAGATATATTTTGAAACGCTCATATTTGTCTCTCCGTTCATGGTTTTGTTTCTTTTCTGCAATCCTGAAGACTGACATCTTAACAGGCAAAGTTCATTCTCACTAAGGGCTAACAGCTGCCCCTGAGTGTTCTCCAGAGCCCAGTGTGCCAGGCCCACTGCGCAGAGCCACAGCAGAGTCACTCGGGAACAGCTCTGCTTAGATTGTGTGCTGCCAGCTAATGGTCAGCTTTGTTGTGTATTGCAGGATTAAGCCAGCACCATATACAACAGGAAGCAGCCATGTTCCTGCCAGCAACAACAGCAGCAGCTTCCATTCCAGCCCTGAGGAGCCAGCCTACGATGGGCCCAGTACCAGCAGTGCCCACTCCGCTCCAGTGGCCAGCAGTTCCATTTCCTATGACCCCAGGAAACCAGCTGTGAAGAGTAGGCACTTTTAGTGGGACCAAGGGCTGGGGGTGGCTGGTGAGCCTCAAACTGGTGTTAACTGAGCATAGGTCACCAGCCAAGGGCAGGCTGGTCCTCCTCATGTGTTTTGTGCTTAGCTTATCTGGGAGACTGGGGGGACTATTTACTGCTTTGAATGTGTGTGTTGAGAGTCAGCAAAGACTCCCGATTTGCCTCTCACAGCATCTGTGAGCACAGCAGCCAGTCTTCAAAAGCTGTGGTGTCGGATTCTGGTTCTGCTCCTGCAGGGTCTGCAAGGGTCTGCCTCGTGCTAGGTTCTCTGGCAGCTTTAGCAGATAGTTCCTGCCAGTTAGTCCATTGTGGGGGCAGGGGCAGGAGGGTGCATGGCCAGGGGAGCAAACTCGGCCTGCTTTCTGCTATCAACGACTGTGGTGTACATCCGTGCTGTCGTCCATCTGAAACAATTCCTCCTGTTTCCTCACAGAAATTGCCCCGATGATGGCCAAGACAATTAAAGCATTCAAGAACAGATTCTCCCGACGATAAGCAGGGCTTGCCTTGGAGGTGGAGTCTGGGGAAAAGGAATACAGCACAGTAGAAACAGGAGAAGAGGATGTCTACAGAAGACCCGTATCTTTTGCTTATGGAACTTTTGGCCTCTGTTTCCTGCACAATTGCAGGTGTCTCCCTGTCTGTGCACCTGGACCCTGCACCCCTGCCTGGAGCACACTTCAGATTTCTGAAGACAGTATGCACCTCAGTCTTACTGAGGACTTTAAGATCAGTCATACTTTTGTTGCTAATTAGCATCTTTGTAAACTATAAGAGATAGTTTTAATTAATCAATATTGTCCCCAGATGTATTTATAATATTCCCAGGGTTTTTTGGTTTTGTTTTTCCTTTTCTTTTTTTCTTTCTCTTTTTCTTTTTGTCCTCTACTGTATACTTAGCCTTTTATTTCCAGGTCCTTTATTACCGTCAGATGAGCCTAGCAAGAGCCATTTTTCTCTAGGTCAGCTCTTCTGCATAGACACTGGTCTCCCAGAGCCCGTGTGTCACTCGAACCCACATATGGGGCCAGGAGTGAGTGAGTGCCAGAATGCCTGTCCTCCAGGAGAGCCCTGGCATGGCCACGGTTCTGAGGGCCTCCCTCTGAGACCTTCAGAGTTCCTGGCAGGCACCTTTCTTCCTAATCTGTCAGTAGTATTTGTTACAGAAGGCTGTTTGCAAAGTCTAGAGTCCTTCCTGTATCTTCACGTCACACTCCTCGTCCCTGTTTTAAGGCTCACTAGAGGGCAGAACCTTAAGAGATCAACCTGTGAAGGACCTCAGCAGTTTTATAGTTTCTAGTTTCTGGTTCAGTATTTTACACACACCCTGCCCCTTACTTTTCCTTTCCCCACACCACGGGGAAACACAGGCATGGCAGGGCTTTTGTAGCTCTGAATGTGATTTTGGGGGTTTGAAAAGCCAGCACTTTAATCTCTTGTTCCCTATGAATTACTACTAGGAGTGAATGATTTAAAAACATTGTAGTGTTCTGTTGGAAATTGCTTTTGTTTGAAGGGAGAGATCATGTGACTGGAAGAGCACAATAGTTTGCTGGTTCTGGCAGAGAACTTGCTGCTGAAGCCCTCTGCTCTGAGTGTGGGCCAGAGTTAGGAGGAAAGGGCCACTGTTGCGGGGGGCAGTGGGCTGTACCCCAGGATGGGAAGCCAGGTCCCAGCCAGCCAGTCCTTGAGGAAGGCTTGCTCTTTCTAATTGACGTGGGGACAAGATCAGAGCTAGGAGAGCAGTGCCAGCTCCTTCCTTGTGGTCAGAAAACATGGAGCTGGGAGGGCTCACTTGGTTATGAGCCAAGTGAAAGAGGCTGTGAACTTGAGGGGACAGACAGCCGCTAAACTGGGCCATTCCTCCTATCTAAACTTCTTAAATCAACCTGGAGACCTCAGGCTAATGAAGACTCCAAGGCCCCACAGGCAGCCTGCGCAGCCACAGCTGGGCCCACCTTACTGGGCACTGCTCACAGCACCTGTTGCCATGGGACACAAGTATTGCTGAGATTTTAATTTGTATTCTGGGATTAGGGAAAGCATTGTTTCTCTTGATTGCTTGTTTCACCACACCGCCTCTCTCTTAGCCTGACCTCTAAATCTACCATCAGGTCTCTTACCTAAAGTCAAGGGGACGTTTGTACTAGGAGCCAGACCCTTGCTACCTACAACAGCCCCTTGTAGGTGTTGACAACTTCAGATTTATGCCTTAGCTGTGTTTCCAAGTCTTTCCTTTGCCATTTTTCCTGTTGCAGATTCAGTTGTGTATGATTTAATTCCCCTTCTTAGGATTTTGTAGGCCTAGGGGAAAAAAGGACACACATTTGTCCATCCCAGTGTCAGCATCCGGTTTGGCACATAAAGATTTCTGATGCAGCCAATTTGATTAGAGCCAGATCCTCCACCCCGTCAAGAGTGTCTGCATCAGGGATATAATTGGTGAGAACAGTGAGGGGCCCAGGAAGCCAGCCGTCTCCACAGCCCCTCACCAACGTGCACAGTGGTCACAAAGCAGACACACGGTGATGTCCAACTCTTGGTCACATTTGTGAAAACTTGTGCAATTTCTTTCTGTGCTACACTACATACAGATCACAAATGATGGAGTAGTCCTTTGCGGTCCTCGGTGTTACAAGGGGTTCTCAGGGGCTTGCTTTCTCTGTTGTGGAGGCAGGAGGGGCAGGAGTGAGCACCGTCCTGCTCTGCATTTGTATTTTGGTCCCAAAATGTAAATACAATTTTCTATGTTACTTTTTTGTGGTAACTACAAGATGAATATTTTAATTAGATAAGTTATACAAAAAGGAAAAATCCCACGTCTAAATAAAAAGCAAAAAAAAAAAAAAAAAAAAAAAAATGTGCCTGCTGAGCCTTTCTTCCTCATTGTGTAAGGGAAGAGGTAGCAGTTACAAGATGCCTGCTTCCTTAACCTTGGGGGCTGTGTTCACACTGATGGAGCTGCTAAAGCACCCTGGAAGGTCAGTATATTTTAGCTCAGTAGGAACAATCTTTTTTTGTTTTATTTTGTTTTTTGTTTTTCAAGACAGGATTTCTCTGTGTAGCCTTGGCTAACCTGGACTTGTTTTATAGACCAGGCAGCTTCGAACTCCTCTCTGCCTGCTTCTGCCTCCTGAGTGCCGGGACTACAGACCTGTGCCACGTTGCTCAGCAAGGGAGCAGTCTTGAGGTAGCAAACATCCGGGGGTGGGGTGGGGTGGGGATGGATCTAAGATGGACATTTTCTGTATACAGTCAACATTCACACAAAGGAAGCCTGCCATCCTCTGAGCCTTACCTGGGGAGACTTTGTCATTTCCATGATCTGATGCATTAGAGTCCTTGACATGGCTTTGTCCATGTCAAACAATGTACATTCACTCAGGCCTAGCCTTAAAGGATTTGGGGAGGCAGGACCAGAAAGAAGTTTCAGAGACAACAGCAAAAAAGAGGACTTGTGTTTAAAGAGCAGTTGTTGAGGGCCACTGCTGTCTTCATGTGATACTTGGAAGGCCCGAGGCCCAGGTAGTAACCCCATTGTACTGTTAGGAACTGTGACTCAAAAGCAGGGTAGTAGAGCCACGTTGGGAATGGCTACAAGAGGCAGAAATGAAAGATTTTGAGGCTCAGGTCCCTGGGCCACATTTGAGCCCCCACTGTCTCTTGTCTCTCCTTGCAGGTGTGGAGGGCCCAACCAGGTAAGTCTCAATCTAATCTTGTCATCCTGAGATCTTCAAGAACTTGGTAAGAGCCTGCCCTGCTGCTCCTGGCTGAGCCACACAAGTTTCAACCTTTGCTAGAGGAACCACTTCTGTATACATCTGCTGGGTCAGACCCTATTTCAGACCATTAGCTCACAGCCACCCAGTTCTGCTAGCCCTCTTCTCCTTGTAGAACGAATTAATTAATTATATATTAGTATAGGAAATTATTACAGCAGCAGTTATTCATAAACCAGCCATTTTCAAAATAAAAAGCACAGAAGCCTGTTGGATTTATAATAAATTTGCGGGACATTTTATCTGATTGTGATCCCCGAGATTGTGAACTGTAAAAACCTGTTGTTTGGTGTGGTTGAACCCTAACACACCTTTAATCCAAAAACTGTCTGCTTACTATATGTGGCTCAGCCAGCCCTAGCACACATTTTTTTTTGATTCATTTATTTATTATGTATACAGTGCTCTGCCTGCATGTATACCTACAGGTCTGAAGAAGGCATCAGATCACATTATAGGTGGTTGTGAGCCATCATGTGGTTGCTGGGAATTGAACTCAGGACCTGTGGAAGAGCAGTCAGTGCTCTTAACCTCTGAGCCATCTCTCCAGCCCCCTAGCACACATTTTTAATCTAAGAGCTATCTGTATAAAGGATGTAATACAGTCAACCCTAGGTCAAGACGAGGCGCAAGACGCCAGCTGACAGGGATGAAACAGTAGAAAGGAAGGACTTTGGGAGTATTTAAGACAACGCAGATAAGAAAGCTTTTTGGGTTTTTCTTCCTGGGCTATTGGCTGAGCTAGCAGGCTTTTGGCTTTTTCCTCTGGGACATGAGCTGAGTATGAAGGTCAGCTGCGCGCTTTCTCTGCCACTCTGAGCTAGCAGGTTCTCACCCCAGCATCTGGCTCCTGAATCTTCATTGGTAAAATTGAATGATTTAGGATTTTCTTTCATTATAACAACATAATAAGTGTTAAAAGTGTGAGTTCACCCAGAAGCAAAGAGTTAAATGGTATATACTCACTTATATTGAGACACTAGTCCAAGGGGTACATCCCATGAAAAACTTTACTTACCAGAAAAGTGGGCCAGAGGGGAGGACATCCTATTGAGACTTTAGGTGAGAGAAGCATGGGAGAATAGGGAAATAGAACGATCCAGAGGGTCCTGGAAACCTACAAGAGGAACTTTATGACAGGCAGATCTGGGTCCTGGGGTCCTCCTCAAACTATGGCACCAGCCAAGGAAAATATAGGAGGTAAACTTAGAACCCCTACCCAGACTAGCCAATGCACAGGACATTCTCCACTGTTGAGTGGAGAATGAGATCTGACTCTCACACGAACTCTGGTGCCCCATATCTGACCATGTCCCCTGGATGGGGAGGCCTGGTGGCACTCAGAGGAAGGATAGCAAGTTACCAAGAAGAGAATCATACCCTAAGAGCATATATAGGGGGAGGAGGTCCCCCTCAGTCACAGACAGGGGAGGGGAGTAGGGGGGAAGCCGGAGAGAGGGAGGAATGGGAGGATACAAGGGATGGGCTAACAATTGAGATGTAATATGAATAATAAAATAAAATAAATTTAAAAAAATTTTTTAAAAAAGCATTAAAGCCGGGCGGTGGTGGCACATGCCTTTAATCCTAGCACTCGGGAGGCAGAGGCAGGAGGATCACTGTGAGTTCGAAGCCAGCCTGGTCTACAAAGGGAGTCCAGGACAGCCAAGGCTACACAGAGAAACCCTGTCTCAAAAAAAAAAAAAAAAATTAAAGTTCCAGGTGTGGTGGCGCACGCCTTTAATCCCAGCACTTGGGAGGCAGAGGTAGGTGGATCGCTGTGAGTTCCAGGCCAGCCTGGTCTACAAAAGTGAGTCTAGGCATATGCACTCAGTCCTACTGTCCCTGTCCCAAAGAAAGCAATAGGAGTTTCTGTACTTAAGATTTTTTTTTTCCCCGCAAGGGGTGTGGTGGCGCAGGCCTGTAATCCCAGCACTTGGGAGGCAGAGGATCTCTGTGAGTTCAAGGCCAGCCTGGTCTACCAAGCGAATCCAGGACAGCCAAGGCTGTATGTGCTCATGGAGGCCAGAAGAGGCTCTCAGATGCCCTTGCTTTATCCCAGTCCATTGTGTCCCCTTGCCATGGGGTCTCATGAGCCTTGAGCTAGGTTAGGTACCTGTCTTTGCCCTGCCTGTCCTCCTCTTTGCAAGTGCTAGAATTGCAAGTGCCATGTCTATGGAGAGGTTAGGTTGGGATCAAGCCTGAGTCCCTAGAGTTTGTCATGGGCAAAGCCCCTGTTCTCATGATGTGAGCTTCCTCAATCACAAACACAACACAGCCAGTGGTTTGAGAATGAAGCCTCAAGGCCACAGTCATTACTGAGAATTTCTGTCTGCTACATGGACCTGATACATGACAGAATCCTCTATGTGACTTGGTACCTGGCAGATGCCTGTCATCTCAGCGTTTCTCTTTTCCACCAGTCTCCCTGGCTGTCCTAGACTCGCTTTGTAGACCAGGCTGAACTGGAACTCACAGAGATCCACTTGCCTCTGCCTCCCAAGTGCTGGGATTAAAGGCGTGTGCCACCACGGCCCGGCTTGGACCTCCCTTTCTGTGACAACTACTGTCTGAATGTTCTCCAAAAACTAACAAAGTGGGCATCAAAGTTTCAAATCCCCCCCCCAAACTCCTCACACATGTTTTGTACCCAGAGTGCACATTAAAAAAAAAAAAAAAAAAACACCAAGCGTGGTTGCACACGCCTTTAATCCCAGCACTTGGAGAAGCAGAGGCAGGCGGATTGCTGTGACTTCGAGGCCAGTCTGGTCTACAAAAGTGAGTCTAGGACAGCCAAGGCTACACAGAGAACCCTGTCTCAAAAAACAAAAACAAAACATAAAAAGCAACAGCTAGGACTGAACTGACAATCGGCGCCCGCAAGGGTCTAACCTAGGCCCTTTGTATGTACGTTATGGTTGTGTTCTTGGTGTTTTTGTGGGACTCCTATCAGAGGGAGTGGGGGAGATGTTTCTGATATTTTTCCCTGCTATTTGAACCCTTGTCCTTCTGCTGGGTTGCCTTGTCCAGCCTTAATATGAGGGGAGGTGCCTACTCTTCCTGCGACTCCATATGCTATGTTTGGTTGATTTCCCTGGGAGACCTGCCCTTGTCTGAGGAGAAACAGGAGTAGATGGGGAGGGAGGAGGCAGGGGATGGAGGGAGAGGAGACTGTGGTCAAAATGTAACATATGAGAGAATAAATTAAAAAACAAAAAGCAACAGAAAGGTTTTGACCTGAATGTGTCCTCTTCCCCTCCCCCACCAGTTCTGATGTTGAAATCCTAAAATGCAACGCGATGGCATTAGGAGGCAGGGCATTTGGGGGTAACTAGGTCATGACAGCTTTAGCTTTGTCGAGAGGATATTCTGTGTATAAGGAGGGAAATGCAAACCTGGCATAGTGGCACATGCTTGTAACCCCAGCCCTCTGAAGGCTGAGGATTATGAGTTCAGACCAGCCTGGGTTATATGACACCATATCTAAAATTTTTAAAAATCAAAAATTTGAGAACTACTCAGTTGAATTTGCCACAAATATAGTGCTGTAGTTCTTGCCTGCAAGTCAAAGGGTCAGAACTGTCAGACCAGGCTGGCCTTGAACTCACATAGATCCGCCTGCCTCTGCCTCCTAGAGTGCTGAGAGTATACGTGTGTGCCTCTACGCTCAGAAAAAATTTAAAATGTAAAGCTGAGTGAGGTAGCACACACCTTTAATCCCAACACTGGGGAGGCAGAGGCAGGCGGAGCGATGAGAGTTTGAGGCCAGCCTGGTCTATAAAGTGAGTCCAGGACAGCCAAAGCTACACAGAAAAATCATCTCAAATAAATAAATAAATAAAAGCTGGTGGTGGTGGTGCACGCCTTTAATCCCAGCACTCGGGAGGCAGAGGCAGGCGGATTGCTGTTTAGTTCGAGGCCAGCCTGGTCTGCAAAGTGAGTCCAGGACAATGAAGGCTACACAGAGAAACCCTGTCTCAAAAAAACAAAATAAATAAAAAGGGGTGGGGTTGCTGCTGGAGAGATGGCTCAGAGGTTAAGAGCACTGATGACTCTTCCAAAGGTCCTGAGCTCCTGATCATCTCTAATGAGATTTGGTGCCCTCTTCTGGCCTGCAGGTGTACATGCAAGCACAACATTATACATAATAATAAATAAATAAATCTTTAGAAAAAGAAAAAACAATACAGCTTCCATTATTTAGCATCACTGAGAAGAGACAGATGGACATGAACTTGGCTGTCCCTGAAGGATGGAAATGTTTACAGAGGAGCCTGGGAATGGGAGAAAAAAAGCTTGGAAACATTTCCTACCCACCCCAGGGCTAGTCCTAAAGTCTTTAATAATTCCCACTTGTGCCGACGAGATGGCTCAGCAGATAAAGGGTTTGCTGCCAAGACTGATAACTTGAGTGTGGTACCTGGGGCCCGCATGGGAGAAACCAAGTTGAGCAGTTTGTCCATTGTCCTCTGAGCCCACACATACACAGTAGTGTTGCCCCCACAAATAAATAAACGTCATGAGTGACTGCTCTAGACACTCTTAACTGGCAAGAGTGATGACAAGGGTCTTAGTTGCTTTTCTATTGCTGTGATTGATAAGACACCATGAAGAAGGCAACTTATGGGAGCGTGGCAGCAGGCAGGCGTGGTGCTGGAGCAGCGGCTGGTAGCTCACATCTTGATCCACAGACATTAGGCTGAGAAAGCTAACTAGGAATGGGCATAGGCTTTTGAAGTCTCCAAGCCTGCCCCAGTGACAAATCTCCTCAAACAAGGCCACACCTCCTAATCCTCAAAAAGTTCTTCCTCCAACAGGGGACCAAATATTCAAATATATGAGGCTACATGGGGGAGGGGAGCCACATAGAATGGAATTATCCAAACTTCCATATTAACCCTTAACCTACTTCAGTTGCTTTTGGTCATGGTTTTTAATCACAGGATTAAAGAAATAAAAATAAAAACAAGCTAGAGGCAGGCACAGTGGCACATGCCTGTAATCCTAGAACTCAAGGAGACAGAAGCAGGTGAATTTCTGTGAGTTCGAGGCCAGCCTGGTATACAAACTAGTCTAGGACAGCCACGGCTACACAGAGAGACCTTACCTCAACCCTCCCCCAAATGATCTAGAATGCATAGAGAACTAGGAGAGTGAATGACATTGTGTTTCTTCAACAGTTTGAAAGATGGGGCTGGAGAGATGGCTCAGTGGTTAAGGGCACTGACTGCTCTTCCAGAGGTCCTGAGTTCAATTCTCAGCAACCACATGGTGGCTCACAACCATCTATAATGTGATCTGACGCCCTCTTCGGGCCTGCAGGTGTACATGCAGGCAGACCACTATATACATACATACATACATAAATAAACCTTTTTTTTTTTTTTTTTTTTGGTTTTTCAAGACAGAGTCTCTCTGTGTTAGCCTTGGCTGTCCTGGACTCACTTTGTAGACCAGGCTGGCCTCGAACTCACAGCGATCCGCCCACCTCTGCTTCCCGAGTGCTGGGATTAAAGGCGTGCGCCACCACGCCCGGCTTAAATAAACCTTAAAAAAAAAAAGTTTGAAAGAATTCATCCACAGTCAAATAACTGGTCCCACATACCAATAGACTGGAGGTATCTTCTGCAGCATGCATCATGTGTGTCTGTATGGCAGCCAGCCTCTGAAGAGCTCTGTCTCCTTTATGATACAGTTTACCCAAACACTGAATGAACATGCCTGCCCCATGGAACCATGGGACACTGCAGATCTGACAGTGTGTTAAGCTAAGGTTAGCTTGTAAAGGACACTGTGGTTTCTACTTGTCTTGCCTGGGGTCACTTGCTCTGGTGATAGCCAGTTATTGTCATATCATGGGTCAACATGGCAAGGAAGCCAGGCGTGCATAAATCTGCCCTTACCTCTGAGTCCTCCACCTTGGACCTTTAGGAGACTTCAGGCTTCTGAGAGACCCCAGGTCAGAAGCCACCCAAGGAAGTCACACTATTTGACTCAGAAACTGTGAGACAATAAGTCTTAATTGTTTGAAGCCATTAAACTGGGGAGTTATATAACAAAGAGACCCAGCTCTAATGTGGGGGGAGTGACAGAACCCAGGTATTTTCATAGCCTAAGAAAAAAAAGTCTGCTTCTCCATCTTTGAATTCAGACTCATCTACAAAACCTGTTTTGACTAGTGAGTCATTATAAACAAGCCACAGGAGCAGAGGATTGAAAGATTCCTGTGCAGCTGGGCAGTGGTGGCGCACTCCTTTAATCCTAGAGGCAGGCAGACCTCAGAGTTCAGGGCCAACCTGGTCTGCAGAGTGAGTTCCAGGATAACCAGGGCTACACAGAGAAACCCTGTCTCAAAAAAGCAAAACAAGCCGGGCGGTGGTGGCGCACGCCTTTAATCCCAGTGCTCGGGAGGCAGAGGCAGGCAGATTGCTGTGAGTTCGAGGCCAGCCTGGTCTACAAAGTGAGTCTAGGACAGCCAAGGCTACACAAAGGAACCCTGTCTCAGTAAAACCAAAAAGAAAAAAGAAAACAAGATGTAAGTGCCTGTGCTTGGCCAGGTGTGGAGTCGTATCCCTGAAAACCCAGTACTCAGTACTCCAGAGGTAGAGGGAAGAGGCCAGCTTGGGCTGTCTAATGAGACCCTGTCTCTAAACCAATACCAACCAAACTACAAATCAAGCCAGTGACGTGGCTCAGAAGGGAGAAATGCTTGCTACCAAACATGATGGCTGGGATAAAAGGCATGCATCTCCACTACCCTGCATGTTGAGTTTTTTTAAAAAAAGATTTATTTATTTATTATTATGTATACATTGCTCTGCCCACATATACACTTATAGGCCAGAAGAAGCCATCAGATCCCAATAGAGATGGTTTTAAGCCACCATGCGGTTGCTGGGAATTGAACTCAGAACCTTTGGAAGAGCAGTCAGTGCTCTTAACCTCTGAGACATCACTTCAGCCTCTGCATGTTGAGTTTTTTAAAAAAATTATTATTTATTCATTATGCAGAAGGGGGCACCAGATCACATTATAGATGGTTGTGAGCCACAATGTGGTGGCTGGGACTTGAACCCAGGACTTCTAGAAGATCAGTCAGTGCTCTTAACTGCTGAGCCATCCTTCCAGCCCCACATGTTGTGGTATTTTTTTTCTCTCCCTGAGACAGGGTTCTCTGTGTAGCCTTGGCTATCCTGGACTTGCTCAGTAGACCAGGCTGGCCTCCAACTCACAGGGATCTGCCTGCCTCTGCCTCCAGAGTGCTGGGACTATTGCTGTGCACCATCATGCCAGCACGCATGTTGACGTCTTAAATCACATTCTTCCACCTACTGTTCACTCTGACTACTAAACAGTATTCTGCCCATGGATGAAGAAAAGGTCTCAGAATAGGAAAAAATGGCTTTTTCCTAGTGTCACACCATCAGTGGCAGACCCAGCACTCGCAACTTAGGTCTGGTGGCAATTATTACCTGCAATCAAATAGCTACAGACTATGGAAATAAGTCAGTGGCTAAGAGTGCTTGCTGTAGCCGGGCATAGTGGCACACGCCTTTAATCCCAGCCCTCGGGAGGCAGAGGTAGGCGGATCTCTGTGAGTTCGAACAGTCAAGGCTACACAGAGAAACCCTGTCTCAGAAAAAAAAAAAAAAAAAAGTGCTTGCTGTGAAAGCAGTACAAGGACAGAGTTCAAATCCTTAGCAGTTATGTAAAAGCTGAGCATGGCCCCAGGTATGTAGCAACCCCAGCTTTGGAGGGTGGAGCCCAGAAGTTCACTACCAGTTAGCCTAAGTCTAAATGGTAAACCAACCCCGATGGCCCGCTTCTTTAATCCCAACACTCAGGAGGCAGAGACAGAGGCAGATGGATCTCTGTTGAGTTCCAGGCTAGCCGGAACTAGATAGTGAGACACTATTTTAAGAAACAAAACAAAACAAAAACCAAGGAACCCTCAGCCGGTTGGTGGTGGCGCACGCTTTTAGTCCCAGCACTTGGGAGGCAGAGGCAGGCGCGGATCTCTGTGAGTTCGAGGCCAGCCTGGTCTACAAAGTGAGTCCAGGACAGCCAGGGCTACACAGAGCAACCCTGTCTCGAGAAACAAAACAAACAAACAAACAAACAAAACAAGGAACCCTCAGGCACTTAACACACGTAGACACAAAGCTAACACCAGGCGTGGTGGTGCACGCCTTTAATCCCTCAATTTGGGATTTGGAGGCAGGAGAATCAGGAGTTGAAGGTCAGGCTGGTCTACGTAAGAACCCATCTCTAATGAATGTTAGGAAAAGGAGGAGAGAGAAGGAAGAGATGAGAGACAGTAGCGGGTAGATATTGGCCGGTAAGGTAAGAGGGCTGAGCGAGAAGAGGAGGCAAGCTTTGTTGTTTGCCAGGGAAGAAAACGCCCGCTTTTGCCGGGAAAAGGAGTATTCGCGTCCCTGACATGCGGTCCTCTCGGACGCCACGGCGGCGTCCCCAGCTCTTCAATTTCCACGCCTGAAAGATAACATTTATCTCCACCGCCAGCTCCGCGGGCACAGCTCGGACGTCTAGCCTTCCTGGCCCCGCCCTCTGTCTCTCGCGCGCATGCGCAGCGCAAGGGGCGCCTTTTACGACGCTTCGGTCGCTGCGCTTGCCGGCGGGCGCCGAGCGGAGGGAGCTCCGGTCTGCGGGCGGCGCGGAGGGGAGTCGTAGGCGGCCTGGCTGGCTGGCTGGCTGGCGGGCGGGCGAGCGGCGTCGCCATGTCGCACGGCCACAGCCACGGAGGGGGCGGCTGTCGCTGCGCCGCCGAACGCGAGGAGCCGCCCGAGCAGCGCGGCCTGGCCTACGGGTTGTACCTGCGCATCGACCTGGAGCGGCTGCAGTGTCTCAACGAGAGCCGCGAGGGCAGCGGCCGCGGCGTCTTCAAGCCGTGGGAGGAGCGGACCGACCGCTCCAAGGTGGGCGGCCCGGGCGGGTCCGGAGCCGCGGGACCTCGGAGGGTAGACAGACAGGGAAACTGAGGCCCAGAGAGGAGTAAGGTGGGCGCTTTGCCTTCATTCCGAGGCTGCGAGGCATTGTGAAGGAGGAGAGCGGAGGGGACTGCTTTCTTTCCCTCTGACCATTGGTCCAAATGGCCTTCCGTCGGCATCACCTGGCCTGGGGTCGCGATCCGTAACCTGGAACCCAGACCCCTTTGAGAGCTATTTGAAGGCTCCCAGAAGGGTACGCATAAGCACTGGCCTTTGAATTTGCAGCTCGGAAACACCGCCCCCGCCCCCATTAGAATCCCTCTAGTTTAAGGGTCTGTGGTGGTTAGAACACCGAGACTCATTAGCTCCAAGCTATTAGGACCTGGGAGGGGGGCGGGTTGGTGGTGCAGGACCATTTGCATCGCATCCCAGTTTGCTCAGCAGGGAGGCAAGATGGCCTGAAATCGTAGGCTCTCAGCAGATATTTGTTGCTTTCTCTTCCTCCCCCTCCCCCCCCCCCCCCCCAGTTTGTGGAAAGTGATGCTGACGAAGAGCTTCTGTTTAATATTCCGTAAGTATCACCTCGGTGCTTGCCTCAGGCGAACTGGGCTGTACCCAGTTGTCTCTTCAGATGGCTTCATTCATTCACCGGCTATGCTAAGAGTGCACATCAGTTTCTAGAAATGGGATAGATTTCTGGTGGGTTTGAGGAAGAAAGTATAGCTTTTTTTTTTTTTTTTTGACTGGAAACAGATGCTTTTGTTGAATTAATAGTTGAGAAATTGAGATAAATTTCTTAGCATTGTGGAATGACAAGTCTGACAAGATGAGTAAACTGAGCTAAGAAAGGGAAGAGTCCTGCTTAGGGTCTCACAGATGCTTGGAATTCGGTCCCAGGTAGACAAGCCTTCTCTTTTGCATTCTGGCAGATTTACGGGCAATGTCAAGCTCAAAGGCATCATCATAATGGGAGAGGACGATGACTCACACCCCTCTGAGATGAGACTGTGAGTAGCGAGGGCTGAGGCCCTGGTGGAACGCCCACCTGTCTTTTCCTGCTGACGTTTTATTCCAGGGATGGGGAGATGGTTCACTGGGTTAAGAGTGCCTGCTGCATAGGCGTGAGGATCAGAGTTCAAATCCCTAACACCCAAGTTAAAAAAAAAGAAAAAAATGGTGTGGCCACCACGCTGTGGAGAGTGGTGACCGCAGGATTGCTAGGGCTTGCTGGAGGTCAGCCTAGCTCCAATTCAAAGAGAGTCCCTGTCTGAAGGGAACGAGGTAGAGAAAGATAGCAGGACACCTGATGGCCACCGTAGGCCTCCTCGCGCATGGAGAACACAACACAAATAGGTTGGTCAGGCTGAGTGTGGCAGTACACACTTCTATTCCCAGCACTCAGAAAGCTGAGGCAGGAGGATTGTTGTGAGTTCAATGGACTGGCCTTGTTCTCCTTTACATTTTGAAATGTATGTGTTACCTCCTGAACTAGTTACATAAATGAGGACATTATATGTAGTACACATAATATATATGAATAAAAATACAAATTTTGCTTTATTTTTGAGACAGGATCTCGTGTAGCCCAGACTTGTGAACTCCTACCTCCTTCTTTTAAATTACAGGTGTGTGCCACCACGCCCAGATGAGTTTTTATATATTTTGAGACAAGTTCTCACTATGTAGCCCTGACTGGCCTGGAGCTCTGCCTTTCTGAGTCCTGGCATCAAAGGCGTGTGCCACCGTGCCCAACTGACTTTTTTTTTGTATTTTGTGGTGTTTGGGGATGGAACACTAGGCCTTGTGAGCGCGAGGTGACTTGCTGTGCCACTGAGGCTCATCCCCAGTGCAGCGACTAATTGGCTTGATCATCCTTAGGGCCAGCTGCTTGCCTCTTCTCCAGTGCTGACTGGGGTACCATCCATTCAGACAGGGTAAAACAAATCCTGGTTGTTGATGACTTTGCAGATTCCTTAACCCAGCTACAGATCCGGAATGTTCTTTATGGCTGCTCTTGTTGCATGCAGTTTCCATCCTTAATGCCGTGGTACCGATACGGATACTGCTCCGTCTGCATCTGTGTGGCCTCGTAGCAAAGTTCCATGCACCTGTTGCAACTCCAGATGTGTTGTTGCCGATCCTTCAGAGCTTGCCTTATTATGTGTTGCCTTTCTGAGAGAAGCAGGATTTGCTTTGTGAGCTCTGCAGAAAAAAATGTCAGGACAGGGCTAGGAACATTAGCTCTGTCAATAAAGTGCTTGTCTAGTATCTGCAGACCCCAGTTGCATCTCTGGCACCCGGCTGCTAGAGCATGCTGGGAGTTGGGAGACAGGAATCCCTGGGGCTCCCTGGCCAGCCAACCTCACCTAATTGGTGAGCTCCAAGCCAATAAGAGACGCCGTCTTAGCCGGGAGCATAGCACATGTCTAATCCCAGCACTCGGGAGGCAGAGGCAGGTAGATCTCTGAGTTCAAGGCCAGCTTGGTCCACAAAGTGAGTCCAGGACAGCTAGGGCTACACAGAGGAACCCTGTCTTCAACAACAACAAAACCAAACCAGAGAGAGAGAGAGAGAGAGACACCCTGACCCTCTCCCACAGAAAGTGGATGGCATTCTCCAGGGTCACACCCAACCTTGTCCTCTAGTAGCTACACAAGCATACAGACATAAATTTATACACATACATGTTGTAACAGAGTGGAGAGATGGCTCAGTGGTTAAGTATACTGGCTGCTTTTCCAGAGGACTCAGGTTCATTCCCGGCACCCACATGGTCGCTTCCAACATCTCTTCACTCCCGTTCCAGGGGATCTGAAACCTTCTCTGTCCTCGGAGAGCTCCACATGCTCAAATGGGGTGCATAGACATACATGCAAGCACTCATACATAAAATAATAAAAACAAAGGGACCAGAGAGAAGTGGTTCAGTGCTTAAGAGCACTTACTGCTCTTGCAGAGGACCAGGGTTTGGTTCCCAGCACTCATCAAATGACTCACAGCTGCCTGTAACTCTAGTCCCAGGGGATCCGACACCCTCCCCTGGTGCCTTCGGTCACCCGCCTGCATACACATATGATACATACACATAAACTTACACAAGTACACACACATAAAATTTTTTTTCCTTTGAACTCACAGAGCTCTGCCTGCCTCTGCAGGGGTTAAAGGCCTGTGCCACCAGCCAGGCGCGGTAGCAGTACCTCAGGCCTGCAGTCCTAGCACTTGGATGGCTAAGGTAGGGGGACTGCTGAGACTTTGGGGCCAGTTGGAACTATATAGTGAGCTCCAGGCCAGTCTGGGCTACGGAATAATACCCTGTTAGAAGAAAATAAATGGGCTAGAGATGGCTCAGAGGTTAAGAGCACTGACTGCTCTTCCAGAGGTCCTGAGTTCAATTCCCAGCAACCACATGGTGGCTTACAACCATCTATAATGTGATCTGATGCCCTCTTCTGGCCTGCAGGTGTACATGCAGGCAGAATACTGGATAAATAATAAAAAAGTAAATATTTTTTTAAAATAGAAGAAAACAAACATTTTAAAAAGTTTTAAAATAATAATTTTTAAAAAATCTACACAAAGAAACCCTGTCTCAAACCAAAAAAAAGAAAAAAAAAGTAATAATAATAAAAATCAATTTGACAGCCAGGTGGTGGTACATGCCTTTAATCCCAGCACTCGGGAGGCAGAGGCAGGCAGATCACTGTAAGTTCGAGGCCAGCCTGGTCTACAAAGTGACTCTAGGACAGCCAAGGCTAACACAGAGAAACCCTGTCTTGAAAAGCCAAAAATAAATCATTTTGGGGCTAAGGTTGTAGCTCAGTGGTAGGGGACTTAACACGTGTGAGGTCCCAGGTCCAATTGTGATAACTCTTAGAGAACAAAGTTCATCCTGAATACTCACATTAGATGACTCACAATCATCCGTAACTCCAGTTCCAAGGTACCAGGTACCCTCTGTTGGCTGCATTGGGCACATATACCTGTGTGTGTGGCATTTACTCATACAGAATCACACACACACACAATACAAATAATAAAATGACTCTTTAAAAGCACATGTCTGTGTTGAATCATTCATTGTAAGTAAACTGGACGTTTGGTCTGATACTTAGTTACTGGGGAGGTTGACTGGCTTCTGTCAAGCTGCCAACTGCCTGCGACTCTGGACTCTGTTTACGAGGATGGTCTCGAAACAAACAAACAAGCAAACAAACAAAAAACAGTATGGTCTGGTCTGAGCCTGGTCTACCAAGTGAGTCCAGGACGGCTAGGGTTAAAACAGAAACTCTGTCTGACAGAGTGACACTCTGGGAAGCAGAAGCAGGCAGATCCTTGCTAGATGCTCTGTGACTTCTGGGCACTGTTTAGCTTTATGGTTTGATTTACTTATTTTTCTGAGACAGGGTCTTTTCTATACAGTCCTGGCTGTCCTGGAACTTGCTGTAGACCAGGCGGGCCTTGAACTCCCATCCTCCTGTTTCTGCTTTCCAGGTCTGCTTACCATGTCTGAGAAGCGTTTCCTTTCCTTTTTTTTTTTTTTTTTTTAAGATTTATTTATTTATATAGTATTCTGCCCACACGTGTGCCTGCCCACCACAAGAAGGCACCAGATCTCATTTACAAGTGGTTGTAAGCCACCATGTAGTTTCTGGGAATTGAACTCGGGACCTTCGGAAGAGCAGCCGGCGCTCTTAAACTTTTGAGCCATGTCTCTAGCCCTCCTTTTCTTTTTTTCTTTTTCTTTTTTTTTTTAAATTTTATTTATTGCATATGGGTGCTTTATCTGCAGAAGAGGGCATCAGATTACATTACAGATGGTTGTGAGCCACCATGTGGTTGCTGGGAATTGAACTCAGGACCTCTAGAAGAGCAGGCGGCGCCCTTAACCACTGAGCCATCTCTCCAGCCCTCCTTTTCTTTTTAAGGGCTTTTTTGGTTGGTTTCTCCAGAGAGAGAATCTTCTTACTCTGTAGCACAGATTGGCCTCACACTCGTGGCAGTCTTCGGTGCCAGCCTCCCACATGCTGCGCCGAGTCACTGCGCCTGGTGATGAGATGCCGACCAGAGTTGCCCTGCTGTGCTACAGGATGCTTACTGGACGGTCCCTCCCGTACCCTCTCAGGCTCTAGTCATCACCTCTCTGCTCTTGTTTCCATGACCTCAACCTGTTTAGCTTCTAGATATGTGGGAGAGCATGCAGCATTTGTCTTTCTGTGGTAGCTTATGTCACTTCATGTGACATCCTCTAAGCTCATCTACATTGCGTTTGACTGGAGCTTTATAAGTGACTGGTATCACTAAGCATCCCTTTTCTCTGTCCGATCACCTGTTGATGGGGTGGCAGGTGGCAGCAGGAGTGCAGCTGTCCCCGAGCTCCTCTCCTTTCTCTTGGGTATTGACTTGGTGAGGGAGTTGCTGCATCCTGTGGTATTTCTAGTTCTTGAGTGTTTAGAATTTTCCATAATGACCCCCTTCGTTTACAATGTTTGATGTTCCCCTCTGCTTCTTCACGGTATTTATCTCTTGTCTTTTTGGTAGTAGCCACTCGGGAAGCGTGAGTTCACAGCCCATGGTTTAGATTTGCATTTCATTGGTTAGTGACTGAACATTTTTCGTATTCTTGTTGGCTTCTGTTTTGGTTTGTCAAGATAGGGTTCTCTTTGTAGCCCTGGCTGTCCTGGTACTCACAAAGATCTGCCTGCCTCTGCCTCCCAAGTCCTGGGATTACCGCTTTTTTTTTTTTTTTTTTTTTTTTTTTTTTGGTTTTTTGAGACAGGGTCTCTCTGTGTAGCCTTGGCTGTCCTGGACTCCCTTTGTAGACCAGGTTGGCTTCGAACTCACAGCGATCCGCCTGCCTCTGCCTCCCGAGTGCTGGGATTAAAGGCGTGCGCCACCACCGCCTGGCTTTGTTGGCTTCTTGAATATTTTCTTTATGAGGTCTTGAGACAGGGTCTTACAGCATAACCCAGACTGACCTCAAACTTGTGATCTTCCTGGCTCTGCCTCCCACATGCTGGAATTAGAAGCGTGTGTCATTGCGTTCAGCTTGTGTGTCTTCGGGTCCTTTGACTGTCTTAGTCAGACCATGTGCTCTTTTGTGTTGAGTTGGGCACTGTGTGTGTTTTGGACGTTACTTGCCTACTTTCTGTCATTCTGTAGATGGAAACGTGCCTTTTTAACTGCAGTGCTGCATTGCCGTGTGATGCGCTGCTGAGTGCTCACTGCTGTTCTCCTGCTGTGAACTGTTCTTAGGAACACTCTGAAGCAAATGCCTCCTTTGTGAGAGTGCTAATCAAATGCCCTGAAGGGAAGTGCAGAATGTGTTAGTTTCTTCTCTTTTTTTGGTAATATGAGATTTTTTTTTAAGCCTTTTTATGTGCATTGGTATTGCCTGCATGTCTCTGTGAGGGTGTCCGATCTTGGAGTTAAAGACAGTTGTGAGCAGTCATGTGGGTGCTGGGATTTTAACCCAAGACCTCTGGAAGAGCAGTCAGTGCCCTTAACCGCTGAGCCATCTCTCCAGTTTTAATATTTTCCCTACTGGCAGTTTTACCCTAACTTTCCAAAGCCTTTTATGAGCTTGTGGTCTTTTGTGTACTTTCTTTGAAGTGGAAGCCCCCAATTGTAGCATTTTAAGAAATACTGCCGGGCAGGGTGGCACAGGCCTTTAATCTTAGCACTTGGGGGCAGAGGCAGGTGGATCTCTGTGAGTTCTGGGCTAGCCTGGTATACCCAGCAAGTTCCAGGCCAGCCAGGGCTACATAATAGAAAGACCCTGTATTTAAAAAACAAAAACTAAAACCAAGGAAATATAATATGATGGTGTTTGAGTGGATTTTGGACACAAAACCACCCGCTTGAGTGTTGGGTCACCTGATCTTATCTCTGAACTGTGTCTAATGTGTTTCTGCCAAGCGTCCATTTTCCATGAGTAAGCTGTTTTATTACTTCACACGTCAGCGTGCGCTGAGTGTGCTGAGTTGACTCCTGTCCGTGCAGTCCCCGCATGTGACCCAGCGTCTCAAGCCACTCAGCTGCTTGTGGTTTGCTCCTGGATCGTGTTCGGGCTCTTTACTTGCTTCTTCCTGCTTCTCGCTTGCTTTCAAGGTGGGCTCTTGCTGTGCTGCCTCCAGTAGCCCATCAACCGGTTCAGGCTGCCCTCCCGCTTTGGTCTCCTGGGAGCCGGGGCTGCAGGCTTCCGCTGCCCCCTTCAGCTTTGCTGTTGGCCTAAGGGTGTTTGATGTAAACGCCAGAAATAGCCGTTTTGATCCTAACTTTGATCTCCTTTTGATGGGGCTGAGGCTACTTGAATAGTCAGTAGGGAGTTTTTTACAACACTGAAAAAAAAATTTAAAATTTTTATTTATTTATTTATTTATTTATTTTTCCGAGACAGGTTCTCTCTGTGTGTAGCCTTGGCTGTCCTGGACTCACTTTGTAGACCAGGCTGGCCTGGAACTGTCAGTGATCCGCCTGCCTGTGCCTCACGAGTGCTGGGATTAAAGGAGTGTGCCACCACGCCCAACTAACACTGAAAATTTTAATAATGCATATTTCTTGAGTTTTCTTTACATTTTTCTCCCTCAGGTACAAGAATATTCCACAGATGTCCTTTGATGATACAGAGAGAGAGCCAGATCAGACCTTTAGTCTGAACCGAGATATCACCGGAGAATTAGAGTATGCTACAAAGTAAGCACAGGACCTGTCCTCCACTCTCTGTGCCTTGTCTTCCTTTCATTTTGGAGACAGCATCTTGATCTGTACCCCAGACCGGCCTTGAACTCAGAACTGTTTGTCTCTTCAGAGAATGTGCTGCCCTGCCCTGGCCTGTGCCATGTTTCCCCCCCCTGACTTGCAGGGAGCAAGCAGCCTGTGAGCTTCCTCAGTGTCTTGTTCTCTGAGCGCTGTAAACGCGTTACCAGCAGAGGAAGCTTGCCCCTTGGCACGGCTACTTTTGGCAGAGATCAGTGCACATCACAGACTTGTTAACCTGGAAGTATTGGGCAGTCCAGTGTGAGCAGCTAGTATGGTTTAAGAAAAGTGTTTGCAGAAAATTCCTCTGCAGAGTGGGCTCATGGCAGCCTCGGCCCCTGTGCGCCCTGTGTCTCCACTTTAGTACTCTCTTCCTTAAGGGGAAGTCAGCATGACAATCATGGCTTAGGGTCCTTCGTGGTCACACAGCATTCCTGTGCCTTGATGTTGGGAGCACTGAATATTCCTTTCATTTTGAGACAGTCTTGCCATATATTCCTGGCAGGGCTAGAATTGACATGCGGACCAGACTGGCCTTAAGCTTGTAATCCTCCTGCCTCTGTCTTCTACAAATGGTGATGACCTGTGCCACATGGCAGGTGTGTTGTTTATTCATCTTTCTGTCCTTACTGCTTAGACAAGATCTGGCAGGTGCTTAGGAAATGGTCACTGCATTGATCACTGCTCCAGAGGAGCCCGGGGAGGAGGGATCAAGTGTCCGCTGCTGTTTGCCTGCAAGTTGGGACTGAACTGTTGTCCTCCCTGGTGCGTACCACATGGTAACCCGAATTGTCTCGCTCTTCCTTTTCCATCCTCTAGGATTTCCCGATTTTCAAATGTCTATCATCTTTCCATTCATATTTCAAAAAACTTTGGAGCAGATACCACAAAGATCTTTTATATTGGCCTGAGAGGAGAGTGGACTGAGGTAAGAGGTTGATGAGTGTGTGGCACTGTGGGGCAGGAGCACCAGGGCAAGAACATGGGAGGTATTGGTTGCTCCGTCCGTTTATAATTGTTCTTTCCTGTTTTGTTTGGAGACAGACTCTCATTATATAGCCCTAGCTGGCCTAGCACTCATTATGTGGACTGGTCTGTCTTGCGTGGGTCTCACAGAGATCCACCTGCCTCTGCTTCCTCGGTGCCTGGCTTCTTAATTTTTATTTTCTTCCTTCTTTCTGTCCGTTCTTTCTTTCTTTCTTTTTTTTTTTTTTTTTGGTTTTTTGGGATAAGGTTTCACTGTGTAGCCTTAGCTGTCTTCGATTCACTTTGTAGACCAGGCTGGCCTTGACCCCACAGAGATCCACCTGCCTCTGCCTCCCAGGTTCTAGGATTACAGGTGTGCACTTCTGCGCCCGGCACGACCCTTAAGTTTTTTATTTACATATTTTCTGTATGTATTTGTATGTATGTGGGTATATGTGCTATGTTATGTGTAGCTCAGAGGACAACTTTCCACCCTTGGAAAACTCCAGAACTTAGGTCCTCAGGCTTGACAGTAGGCACCCTCACCTGCTGAGCCGTCTTGCTGGCCCCACTGTAGGTACCGTTAAGGGAATGGAAGTGACACAATTCGTGTAAGTTCACAGCTTTAAAGTTTCAAAGTGTTCTTGAGTATTTTGCTCCAGAGCTTGCTTGCTTAGCCCACGGGAGGCCAGGAGTTCACTAGTCACACGTTCTTGACAGCCTCCTGCCCTGGGCCCCAGAGATTTGGTGATAAACATCTTTATAAGTTCCTGTGCTCACCTGGATTTTATCAAGGATTCACCATGGATAGTGGGTGCTGCTGAGGGGGAGCTTCAGAGAGGACACGGCAGGGAGCCTGACCAGGGATGCCTGCAGTGTGTGCGCTCTGGGAAAGGCTTCTCCAGGGCCACTGACCTCACCTCTCCCTTTTCTTGTAGCTTCGCCGGCATGAGGTGACCATCTGCAATTATGAAGCGTCAGCCAACCCAGCGGACCACCGTGTCCATCAGGTCACCCCACAGACACACTTCATTTCTTAAGGGCCAGCCGGGGCTCCGTCAGATGTGCCATGAGTGAAGATGTGCGACCACCTGCTGGGAAGGACAGTGGAGGCTCCAGCAAGAGTTGCCTGCCACGGCCTCGGCCAGGCTGTCTGGGGTTGCTTCAGGATCCTGGCCTGTGGACACCGCCTCACCACCAGGAGCTGTGTGGGTGCCAAGGGACGGCCGTTCTCTACGGCACTGCAGAAACTGGGTTTAGGCTTGGTGGCATCTGGCAGCCATGAATAATGCTTACTTTTCCAGTCAGTGTGGCCATGGGATCCCAGCGTCTTGTTGCTTGTGACAGGTTTTTTGTGTGATCTTGTCCTTTTTAAAAAAGGAAGCTTCCTCAGCTGCAGGAATCCTTCTGAAACCCGAGCTTTGTATTTGTGTTAGCTGCTGAAGGGTCTCCAATCAAACTCACGAGTCCCTGCTTGCTTCTCTTCCCTGTCATTGCTCAGCATTTGTGTCAGGGTGCCCAGCTGGTGTTGTATGTCACACACAAGTGTCCCCTGATGGTGGTTGGGAAGGAAGGAGCCTGCTTAGGGAGCTCTCACTGTCTAGCCAAGCATTTGGAGAGCATGGAGCCGTTCATCTGTTTGGGTGACCTGGTTGGGCTAAGATTTGAGACTTAGTAAAGCTTCCCCTTGGGACCTCCTTGGTGTTTACTTGCTTCTAACGTATGTTGTAAACCCGATGCTCTGGTCTGGAGACCCAGTTCTTCTGTTCATGGCTTTTACTCACTGTGACTAACGAGCTTCCTAATAAATCCTTGCCAGACCTAAGGCTTGTCTTCTGTGCTCTTGGTAGTGTAGAAGAACTCTGTAACTTTTACCTCACTGGGAACTGAATTGAGCCTGAGTCCTGTTTTCTTTTGATCGAGGTCGATAATGAATGTCACAGCTAATAAAGACTCCATGAGTTCCTCCAGGAAAGGTTGAGCTTAACTCTGTACCGTATGGTAGAAACATTCCCACTTCTACATTTGGTAAAAAGGTCCTAGGGTTAGAAACATAAGTACCAAGCTGGGCGTGGTGGCACACGCCTTTAATCCCAGCACTCGGGAGGCAGAAGCAGGCGGATCGCTGTGAGTTCGAGGCCAGCCTGGTCTACAAAGTGAGTCCAGGACAGCCAAGGCTACTCAGAGAAACCCTGTCTCGAAAAAAGAAAAACAAAAAAACAAACAAAAAAAGAAACATAAGTACCATTTCTCATGAGGGGAAAGTAACCAAGGAGGATATTGGCTGTAGAGGCCCTTCTTAGTTAAGAGACTTTGCTGCTCTCCCCGAGGACCAGAGTTCACTTCTTAGCACCCACATGGCTCCGAACTGACTGGATCTCTGGTTCCAGGGCATCAGATGCTCTCTTCTGGCCTCTGCTGACATCTCATGAGGCACACAGACACACACGCAGACAAAATACCTGAACACATAAACTAATCTTGAACACAGGAGAGATTCTGGAGGCATCAAAAGAAGTGAGGATGAAGACAGAATAGTCGTTTCAGGATGAACAAAGCGCCTGACAAGAGTCCAAGCGTTGGAAAGTGTTTGAGACGCCCACTTTTTCAGAAAGTAGCAGAGTGCCTCTGAGGACTGAGTCCAGAACAGCCAGGACAAGAGAAATCCTTGTCTCAGAGCTGGACGTGGTGGCGCATGCCTTTAATCCCAGCACTTGGGAGGCAGAGGCAGAGGCAGAGGCAGGTGGATCTCTGTGAGTTCAAGGCCAGCTTCATCTACAGAGCGAGTCCAGGACAGCTGGGACTGCATAGAGAAACCCTGTCTCAAAAATAAATAAATAATAAAAATAAAAACCTCAAAGCAGAGCAACGAAGATGGTTCTGTGGGTCAAAGTATTTGCTGCTCAAGCCTGACAATTTGAGTTAGGGTTCCAGAACTCAGCTGAAAATCCAGAGGCCATGGCACATGTCTGTAATCCCAGTGAGATAGGTAGAAACAGGAGATTTTCCTGGAAACACTCTGGCCAGTTTGGCTGGAGTACACAATCCAACAGCAAAACAGAGACTGCCTTAAAAAGAAAGTTTGCAGCCTGGCGCGGTTGTGCACGCCTTTAATCCCAGCACTCGGAAGGCAGAGGCAGGCGGACCTCTGTTATTTCAAGGCCAGCCTGATCTACAAGGTGAGTCCAGGACAGTCAGGGATACACAGAGAAACCCTGTCTAGAAAACCTCCCTTCCCCCAAAAAAAGAAAGTTTGCTGGGTATGGTAGTCCACGCCTTTATTCCCAGTCCTTGGGAGGCAGAGGCAGGTACGTCTCTGTCCCTTGAAGGCCAGTCTAGACTACATAGCAAGTTCTGAGGACTGATGTCTGACCTGTGAACAAGACGTGTATACACATCATACACACAAAACACACAACACATCCAAACACTAGCTCGTTTGTTTCGCTAATGCATGCTCACAGCCCGTAGGTTTGAACTGTCACTTGTCAAAAATGCCACAGTGGTTCATGTGGTGAGTATACAGGATGCTACATTCATCCACAAACTAACCCAGCAGGAGTCTGCAGGTAGTGGGGCGAGCTGTATTGTTTTCTTCTACTTTCATCACCTTTCTTTTTGTCACATCCACTTCTAGGCCTTTGGCTTGCTGTGGTCCCTTGGTCTCCATATCCCAAGCTCCATCCCCACGGCCTGCTGCTGACTTAAATACCAGAGAAGCTGCTTCTTGACCTGGAGGGAGGGGCTTTTGTTGATTTTCCAAGCTTCTGTTGCTTTAGGCTCACAGAAAAGACTAGTGTAGGTTAAGACGGAGGAATGAGTCCTCAGCTACTGAGGGACCCCAGTGACTCACTTCCTGTTTGCACATCCCTACGGGTTCTCTCTCTCTCTCTCTCAGGGACTCAAGTCCTTCAGTTCAGCTAGTCTCTCAGCCTGGACTCCAAGCCCAGTTTCCACTTCACCAGTGTGACTCAGTGGTGACCAAATGAAGCCCTTTTGTTCTTAGCTCACAGCTGCTGGCATTTTGTGCACCCTGTAAGGCATCACTTGTCAAGGACAGTGTCAAGCCCACACGGCCAGTGCTGTTCAGTTTCCTGATACGGCCTACATAGTTTCCCAGGGCCCGTCTTCAAATGGCTAAGGCCTCACACTGTGATTTTACAGTGTTCAAAGCAAGTTTACGTGGCCTCACTGGAGCTTAACAGCAAAGTTATGAAATAGCAGGTGGTTATTATCATTTTATAGCTGAGGAAGCCGGTCAGGAAAAGCAGATTACAGTGTAATCTTGAGGTTGCTATTTATTTACTTCCTTTCCCCAAGCCTTATTTTCCTCGACTTTAAAGATAAGAGTTGGGGAACTAGGTGATCTCAGGTCTTTTCAGGTCAAGGTGTCATGATCCTGTGAAAATGGAGTAGGGATTGAAAACAAGTATGGAGGACGAACAAGAAGAAAGATGAACAAGGAAAAAGATTAAAGCACAACATGAAGTTAAAAGCATTCACCAATCTTGTAAGGGAAGCCAATCTCTGAGATGTTTAAGTAACCATTTTACTACACATGTATACGATACTGTGGGCCGGAGACTTAAGCAGCAAAATGCATCTTACTAAAACAAAACAGTGGTGAATACCCAAAACCACATCTGGAAGTGTGCTTCATGCCAAAGAATACCGTGAAGAGGCCGGCGTGGTGGCGCACACCTTTAATCCCAGCACCCAGGAGGCAGAGGCAGGTGGATCGCTGTGAGTTCGTGGCCAGCCTGGTCTACAAAGTGAGTCCAGGACAGCCAAGGCTACACAGAGAAAACCTTGTCTCGAAAAAACAAACAAAAAAAGAATACTGTAAGGAAAGCTTCTATTCCAGGACGCAGGTCCTCCAGGAGGGTTTGGGTGGCAGGGCATCTGGGAATCCCATGTCGTGTCAGAAGCTGTAGGTGGCCGAGTCGCATTACAGCGAGTGATCCCACTGTGGGCAACATGGCAGCTCCTTGCAAGGAAACCTGGACCGGCTTCCGGGTTCCGTACCGCTGGCCGGGCTACTTCCGGCTGCGAGATGGCTGGGTTCCCGGGACTCGAACGGAAGTTCCGGCGGGGGCGGCGGAGGGGGAAGAGAGTGTGTCTGTGCCGGAGAAAGGGGAGAATCGCCCGAACGGTCTCGGAAGCCCCTGGGAGTGAGGTACCCAGCCGAGCATGCGGCGAGGCTGCGAGGGTCTCGGGGCGCCGGCGAGGAGTGGCCAGAGGGCGCTGTCCTGTCCTGGGACGGCCGGGCCAGGGGCTGCGCGCGTGGCTGGGGAGCGGCTGCGCGTTGGGCAGTGGGAGACCCCATTGTGGGGCGGAGGCTTCCCAGGGTCAATGCCCCTTTGTGGGCAGGTACGAGCCCTGGGGCAGGGTAGCAAATGTCACTGTAAGGATGTAAGGACCCTGGGTCAGAACCCTGGTTCCCACTGTACAGAATGGGAGACGCCGGGTCAACCTTTGGAGAGTGGGAGCCGGATGGAGGTGGGAGTCCCAGAGCCGGGGGATCCTAGCTTAGGGTGGCAGGTGCTTAGCCTGTGGGAAGAGGAGCCCCAGGGTCAGAGGTGTGGAAAGATGCCGTGTGGTCTTCCTACCGTGAGGAGGGGCAGTCGAGGTCAGGGCTGCAAAGTGGGGAGCCCGTGGGAGGGCGGGGCGTCCTTAAGACACTTAAGCAGGTAGTGGAAGCTTCCGGAGTTTGGAGGATGCTGTGGGGAGGGGCCAGCCAGACTGATATTCTTTTGTGTTGGGAGTCCCAACACCTGTTCATTTGGGAGACCCATTTGGAGTCAGTGACAGCAGCAACAGCAGGTAGCCCTGTGGGGGTGGGAAGGCTTGGGACACCAGTTTGTGGTGGAAGATGGTAAAAGAGTTGTTAGGCTCCCGTGGGACATGGGTGGCTTCCGGAGACCCTGGGTCCTGAGCCAGAAACTGCTATGAAGATTGGCTAGGAGGGGAGGAGAGGGAAGATGGAGAAGATGGGAGGTGGGTGGGACTGAAAGCCTGTTTTTGGCATTTCTCTCTCCTTTATCTCTCTCTTAGGGAAGGACTCAGGGAAGCGGAGTTCAGGGTTTCAGGAAAGAGATACCTGGTCCCCTGGAGGGTCCCTTGGAAGGGTGAAATTAGCACTCAGAGGCTTGCAGGGAGAGGGCTGCAGGAAATGCCCTGCCTTCTCTTGCCCTCCGCTTCAGCACTTCCAACCCCTAAGCGCGGTGCCAGCCCATCTGTACCACCCCTTAGGCTGTGGGCTTGGGTCAGAACCAGGGAAGTGAGATCATGAGGATGGTGGCTGCCTCTGCATCTCAACCTTGGGGGTGGGGCCAACTTTCTGCTTTTCCTTTTCTCTTTATGCGTTTAGTTTTATTTTGTGTGCATTGGTGTTCTGCTTGCATATGAATCTTTATGAGGGTGTTGGATCTCCTGCAACAGGAGTTACAGACAATTATGCACTGCCATGTGGGTTCTGGGAATTGAACTTGGGTCCCCTGGAAGAGCAGCCAGTGCTCTTCACCACAGAGTCACCTCTCTAGGTCCCTGGGGCCAACTTTTACCCCTCTGCCCTAGATTTCTTTCTTTCTTTTTTTTTAAAAATAATTTATTTAGTTTTATTTTATGTACATTGGTGTGGGGGTGTCAGATCCCTTCAAACTCGAATGACAGACAGTTGTGAGCTGCCACGTGGGTGCTGGGAATTGAACCCGGGTCCTTTGGAAGAGCAGACAGTGCTCTTAATCCCTGAGCCATCTCTCCAGCCCCTGCCCCAGATTTTTTTCTGCCTTCTATTTTTTTTTCCCCCCTCTGCTCAGAATCAAACCCTGGTCCTGTGCAGAGCCAATGGCCTGGGTGGGCTTCTGAAAACCAGGAAGCTTCTTTGGCCTGACTTTGCCTACCTACCTACCTCCCGCCTTCCCTTGTCCAGGCCCAGCCTGCAGGAAGCCCTGCAGTGTATGTGTGGTAACACCATGTCTGTGCCCCTGCTCACCGACGCTGCCACCGTGTCTGGAGCTGAGCGGGAAACGGCTGCGGTAAGGGTCCACCGAACGCTGGGTGGCGACTGGCTGGAGGCAGTGTGGGAAACATGGAGGTGGCAGCATGCGAAAAGAATAGCCTGAAGCTAGGAGGGGGGTTAATAACCTATTGGCTCGTGGGCTGGAGAGATGGCTCAGCAGTTAAGAGCCCTGACTGCTCTTCCAGAGGTCCTGAGTTCAATTCCCAGCAACCACACGGTGGCTCACAACCATCTATAATGTGATCTGATGCCCTCTTCTGGCCTGCAGGTGTACATGCAGGCAGAACACTATAAATAAATCTTTAAAAAAATAAAAAATAGGGCTGGAGAGATGGCTCAGAGGTTAAGAGCACTGACCATTCTGCTGCTCTTCCAAAGGTCCTGAGTTCAGTTCCCAGTAACCACGTGGTGGCTCACAACCATCTATAATGTGATCTAGTGCCCTCTTCTGGCCTACAGCATGCATACAGGCAGAGCACTGTATACATAATAAATAAATAAATAAGTAAAATCTTTTTATAAAAAAATAAAATAAAATAAAAACATAAAAAATTTTAACATATTGGCTCCCACCTGGGTTCCCCTCCAAGTCAGGGTTGGGGTGGGAGTGGGGCAGGGCAGAGGCTGGGGGAGGGGCAATCTGGAGTTGGAGGATCTCAAGGGGCATCTCCCATCCCATCTCTGACTTTGTTCTAGGTTATTTTTTTACATGGACTTGGAGACACAGGGTGAGTGAGCTGAAGGATGGGGGTGCTCCTTCATCAGCTAGGGCTGGAGGGTCCTGTCCCTCTTGATCCTGTCTACACTCGGCCTCTTCCTCCCTCCCACAGGCACAGCTGGGCTGACGCCCTCTCCACCATCCGGCTTCCTCACGTCAAATACATCTGTCCTCATGCGTGAGTGTCATCCCAGCTGGATGTGTAGGGGTGTGGGGGGGGCTGTCTTAGGCCTGGTGTCTTCATCAGCTATCTCCTGGGACCTGGGCTCTAAGCAGTCAGGCCATGTTCAATCTTAACTCCCTGGTGCCCTAGGAGTGGGCTCTAGTTCCAGCCTTCACCCCTCAAAGCTTCCTAGACCCAAGAACTCCTAAAAGGAGGCTCCCTCAAGTACTCACCCCCTGGGCTGGACCCCGTCACCTGGTGTTGGTCTCCGCTCCTCCATCGTTACTGCTGATGCCCCAAACACAGCCTCCGGCCCCACGTGGCAGGTTGCCTGGTAACACTTGAAACACAGTCCCTGCCTGCGGGGAGGGGCCCCCAAGGGCAGCTCTGCCTGTTCCCAGGCGCGCGCTCTCTCTCTCTCTCTCTCTCTCTCTCTCTCTCTCTCTCTCTCTCTC
>OU015754.1:69015916-69034325 GCA_907169655.1 Acomys percivali | reverse complement strand
CTCTCTCTCTCTCTCTCTCTCTCTCTCTCTCTCTCTCTCTCTCTCTCTCTCTCTCTCTCTCTCTCTCTCTCTCTCTCTCTCTCTCTCCTGATGCTTTCTCCCTCCTGTGACCATGTGGCCACCCCTCTCCAGGCCTAGGATCCCTGTGACACTCAACATGAAGATGGTAATGCCTTCCTGGTGAGTTTGGGGCGGGGATGAGATTGGGACCGAAGCCGCTGCAGGGGCCAGCCAGGTCTTCTAAAAACTGCTGCCTCCACCTGTCCAGGTTTGACCTGATGGGGCTGAGCCCAGACGCCCCAGAGGACGAAGCTGGCATCAAGAAGGCAGCAGAGAACAGTAAGGCCTCGGCCCTCCCTTCCTCCCTCGCTGGTCACCCCCCCCTTTCCCAGAGCACTGAGGCAGTGCCCACCTCCTCCCCTCCAGCAGTCTCCTCCCCCAGCCTTGCCCTTTCCCCCTCCAGTCAAGGCTTTGATTGAACACGAGATGAAGAATGGGATCCCTGCCAATCGAATTGTCCTGGGTGGCTTTTCGCAGGTGAGGAGAGTATGAGGGGGAGGGGCTGGGTGTGTCTGCGCTGTTCCCTCCTGACCTGTCATTCTCCTCTCCGCAGGGCGGGGCCCTGTCCCTCTATACGGCCCTTACTTGTCCCCACCCTCTGGCTGGCATTGTGGCGTTGAGCTGTTGGCTGCCTCTGCACCGGAACTTCCCCCAGGTGGGTACCCCCACAGGCCCCTCCTGTCCTCTTTGTCCCTGCGGCTCGGGCACAGTGCTCCATGTGGCACTGACCTTGCCCACAGGCAGCCAACGGTAGTGCCAAGGACCTGGCCATCCTTCAGTGCCACGGGGAGCTGGATCCCATGGTACCTGTTCGATTTGGGGCCCTGACAGCTGAGAAGCTCCGGTCTGTCGTCACGCCCGCCAGGGTCCAGTTCAAGACATACCCTGGCGTCATGCACAGTTCCTGTCCTCAGGTCAGTGGGGATGGCCCACTCCTGTGCTCCCCACCACTACCACCACCACTGGCCTTTCCCACCAGGGAACCTCACAATCTTCCCTCACCCCAGGAGATGGCAGCTGTAAAGGAATTTCTGGAGAAACTTCTGCCTCCGGTCTAACTAGTTGCTGGCTCCCATTGTGGTCCCCAGCTCACAGGGGACCCAGCAAGCAGCGCCGCACCATCTCGGATCTGAGCCGGTCGAGCCCGTCGCTTCTCTTCCCCCCCTGTCCTCTTCCCACAGGCCTCTGGGGCAGGTGGCCGAGGCTGGCCAGGCCTTCCTGCTGGACTCGGCCATCTGGAAATCAGCAGCAGGGGTGGGCTGCTTTCTTATCCCATGTCCCCAGAGGCGGGCCCCAGCAGCAGTATTGGAGGGGCTGTAGGCAGCGGGAGAAAGGGGCCCAGCTGCTGACCCACTCAGGACCTCACTCACTAGCCCCGCTTTGGGCCCCCTCCTGTGACCTCAGGGTTTGGCCCGTGGGGCTCTCATGGGCCCCCCCACCCCAGTGATTCTGCCCAGATAATCGCGTCTCCTGCCTCACTGCAGCTGCTTTTCTGTCACGAATGTGTCCATGGCCCCGGGGCCCTTGCTGCTTGTGGGCTGCCTGCGCCTGGGCAGGCAGGTCGGTGAGGAGGTAGAGTCCCTGAGCCTCTCTCCCCAGAGGGGCTGGGCCCTGCCTCCCCATGGCTCTTCCTTGCAGGCCTGGAGCCTGCAGGGCTGGATTGAGGTTCAAGGACCCCCCTACCCCCTGCTGTCTCACCCCCCACGACGTCCCCACTCTAGGGCCAGGGAGGTGGGGGGGGAGGAGCTGTCGTGTCTTCTGTCTTTTGTGGTTTTGGGTGTTTTCCTTGTTTTGTCCTAGATTCCAATAAAATTAAAAGAAACTGCTTCACTCTCAGGCCTGCCTGGTGACGTCTGTGGGAGTCTGCGCCAGGATAAGAAACGTTTTTATTTTAAATACTTTGGAAAGCTTAGTCCTAGCAATATAAGTTAATGCCTTAGGGAGGCTATGGTCCCAGACCCCCCACACACATACACACATATGCTCTAGGGGGGGTCACATGAGCTCCTGGATCCTGGGGGAGATGGGCTGGTCAGACCCAGGCTCCTGCCTGGCCAGTGGGGCCAGAGGTCTCCTGCCTGGAGGGCTGAGTAGGCAGCTGGCATTTGAGGTAGGGTGGCCTCAGCGTGGCCCTAGAGCTTGAGGGTCGTGTGGAGGTGGGAAAGCAGGCAGCTGCTCTTCTCCTTTTCTGGCCAATGGCAAGGAGGCCTCAGGCCTGGGCCCCAAAGCCTGACGGGTTCTGCTGCTGCCAGCGCCATAAGTCTTCACCTGTGCAGACACGGACGGTCAGGGCTTGCCCAAGGATAGCCCTTAGAGCCAGGGCCTCCCTCTTCCGGGTGAGGCAGACACTCACACATCCTGTCCAGCCCCAAAGCCGCTGTCCAGCCCAGCTCCTCGTGGGCCAGGCTGGGATTGGCATAACAGACTGCCACATCACCTTCCCGCCGCGCCACCACCTTGTACGGGATCTGCAAGGGAGGGAGTGGGTATTTAGCTGAACGGGCCCTGGGCCTCAGGAACTGTGAGCAACAGCTGGGCCAGGCACCTAGCACTGAAGTGCAAGGCGGGCTGGAGGCGGTAGGCCCTACCTTTTTCCCAGAGGCCTTCTCCATGGCTTGGACCATCTGCAGGACGGAGTAGCCTGTGCCTGTGCCAAGGTTGTAGGTCTGCCCAGGAGAACGGGGGATGTTGGATGGGGTTTGTGCGTGTGTGCCACATGTGCCCCAGATCCAACCCTTTCCCTCCCTGGCTCCTCCTCTCTCGGCTCCTACCCGGTAACCGCACTGCTCCTTCAGCTTCTCCAAGGCTGCTATGTGGCCCTTCGCCAGATCCACCACATGAATGTAATCCCTTACACCTGCAGAGGAAGCAGCGCTATGGGACGTCTGCCCTGGCCCAGTCCCCCTCCCTGTCCCGACTCTTAGGCTCACCTGTCCCATCCTTTGTAGCATAATCATCACCAAAGACATTCAGGGCTTCTCGACGCCCGATTGCCACCTAGGGCAGAGGTCAGGTCAGCTTCTTCAAGGGCCCTGGCACCCGTGGTACTCCAAGGACCCCTGGGATTAGCCCCCCTACCTGGGAGACATAGGGCATGAGGTTGTTGGGGATGCCCTGGGGATCCTCGCCGATGCAGCCAGAGGCGTGGGCGCCTATGGGATTGAAGTACCGAAGCAGCACGGCGTTCCAGGCCTGTGTGGTGCAGGTCAGACAGTGGGGCCAGGGCACATGTACTGAGTCCCAACTCAATCCACAGCCATCTCCCTCACCCACGTCTGTTCTGTGTTCTCTACCAACAAGCCAAGGACAGCACCTGAGTACCAGCTGCTGCCACCTTGGGCAGAATACTGTCACTTCTCAGCCTCGGGGCTCCTTGTGGTGAGAGTGCCAATCCTGGGCTCAAGGGGGCCAGTGAACGGAACGACGGCTGGGGCAGGGGTCCTCACCTTGTCTGCCCGGCACAGGTCCCGGATCATCTCTTCAATGAAGAACTTGGACTTGCCATAGGGGTTGGTACAACCCCCCGTGGGGTGGGCCTCGTCCAGAGGCAGGTACTGGGGGTTCCCATACACGGTGGCTGAGCTGCTGAACACCAGGTTCTTCACCTCATGGGCCCTCATGATCTGGCCGTGGAGGGGAGGGTCAGTGGCCTGTGCCGCACTTGTAACAGTCCCACTTGTTACTCCACCCTAGGAGGGTGGGGCTGAGGCGATGGGCAAGTCAGTTACAGAGAGGGAGACAGGCGGGGAGGTAAAGAAAGGCATGTGTCCAAGATGGTACAACCCGGGTCCTCTCTCATTCTCCCCCACAGGCTCTTACTGTGGCTGGCATGCCCGACAGCCTGGGGCCCAGCTGGCCTGTGTCCCCTTCCTCTTACCTCCAGGAGCTGGATGGTCCCGCTTAGGTTAACTCTGTAGTAATCCAGAGGCTTCTGCACTGACTCCCCAACAGCCTTGAGCCCCGCAAAGTGGATAACGGCCTTAAAGCTGTGCTGCAGTGGTAAAGCCAGGGTCAGAGGAGGCTAGGCAGGCCTTGGCAGTGCTCCTCCTCCTACCTGGCAAGCAGCGTGCTCACGCGTTCTCTGGGACAGGGTCTCTATGTAGCCCCAGCTGTCCTGGAACTTGCTATGTAGACCACACTGGCCCCAAACTCACACAAATCTGCCTGTCTCTGCCTCCCAAGTGCCGGGTTTAAAGGCGTGCTCTACCTAGCCTAGCTAGCACCACCCCAAGATAGGGTTTCTCTGTGTAGCCCTGGCTGTCCTGGACTCGCTGGCCTTGAACTCACGGAGATCTACCTGCCTCTGCTTCCCTGAGTGCTGGGATTACAGGCCTGAGGCACCATGCCTGGGGTACCCACCTTCTTAAAGAGGTGCTGTAGGGCTGCCTGGTCCAAGATGTCCATCTCCTCAAACTCCACAGAACGGCCTGTCAGCTCCTGGACCCGCCGCAGGCTCTCAGGCATGGAGTCTCCTCCTGGTGGGGCATGCAGAAGCCACCAACACATTAGAAGATGGGGTCCCGTATCCAACCCCTCTGGAAACCACTCACCATTTCCTACCCAGCTCACTCACCACGGATGGCATTATGGAAGTTGTCGATGACCACAGGCGAGTAGCCTGCCTCCAGCAGCTCCAATACTGTGTGGCTGCCAATGTAGCCAGCCCCACCTGTGACCAGCACCTTCTCTCCCATGGTGCCTGCTTAGAAGATACAGAGTTTCACATGTCGCTGAGGCTGTCTGCATGGGGCCTCGCTCCAACTGCCAACTGGATGCTGGTCCCCTAACTTCATCTTGGAGGATGCAAGTGTGAGCGTAGTCTAAGGAGGGGCTCCAGAACCAGTCCTGGGTCTGACTGGATAACTCTTACTTTCTGGCCTTGGGCTGATGCTTCCCTCTCTGGGCCACACTTTTGATTATTTTAATCAAAATATTTATTATTATTTAATTATTTAATTATTGCACACATGCCACATGACAGGAGGACCCAAAGAGGCGATTTAAAGCTCTGCCACCTGTATATGTAGGAGGCAGACACGCCAAGCTGTCTAGCTCCTATTGTGTAGGAAAGGAAAATAGGGCTTATTTTTTTCTTTTGGTTTTTTTGAGACAAGGTTTCTCTGTGTAGCCATGGACTGGGCTGTCCAGCTGTCCTGGACTCACTTTGTAGACCAGGCTGGCCTCGAACTCACAGCGATCCGCCTGCCTCTGCCTCCCGAGTGCTGGGATTAAAGGCGTGCGCCACCGGGCCCAGCCCGGAAGATAAGACTTTTGAAGACCTACTCTTCCTGTCTCCGTGTCTGGAGAATGGGCAGTCCTGGTCCGAAGAAAATATGGTTTCAGGAGAGGGGATGTTAGGGTTTGAAAAAGGTGTCTGTCCCTATAAACTCTGGCCTTGTCCCAGCAGCAAAAGGTTCCTGGGTTTGGTGACTAATACACACACTGCCCCAACAACCCTTCCCCAGGAAGGTCAGTTCAGAGGAAGTAAATCCACTAAATGGTTTCCGAGGTGGCTGAGAGCCAGGTTGAAGTACCAGCAGCCCTGGAGCTGGTTGGGCTTCACCCCACCCTGGGTCAGCCAATAGCTCAGCTTTGGCCCAGCTGGGTCACTCATGCTACAGATCCCGCCCAACTTCGGGCGGCACGGAGTGGGCACGGTGTCGACGTGGATTTGCCCGGCAGGCCACTGCCAGGTGTACATCCCCGCCCTGAGCAAACTGTTAGGCGGACAGAAAGGAAATCCACACACTGAGGCCTTTCAGTCTCAACACCTGGCTCGCTGCCAGCCTTTCCCCGGGCTGCCTCAAGTCTCTGCTGGGGTCATTTCTGCTACAACGCACTGGACTGGGGCGCCCACTGCATGCCAAGACTCACTACCCGGCACTGGTGCGTTATTTTCCCCCACATCTGCACGAGGCAGGTGTTTCCACTAGGATCAGAGCCCAAGGTAGTCTGCCTGGTGTCATACAGCGGTTAAGAACCTGCTGCCAAGTCTACTCCCCACGACTGTACTCTGCTCCCGCACTGCGCGAGGATGCCACGAAGCGGTCGCAGAAGGGACCCTAGAGCCAGAAAGCCTGCTCTGAGGCTGCTCCTCTCCACTCGGGACTCGGGGGGGGGGGGGCGGGTGACCTTGGTCAGCGGCCCCCTCCTCAGTTTTCCCCGTCTGTAAAAACGGAGGGGGAGCGGATGCTGGGTCCCAAGAGCCCGGACGCGGCCGAGCTTAGCGCTGGACTTTGGTCCTGGGCTGGGAGCTCGGGCCCGAATGAATGGGCTCGGGTGGTCCCCGCCACGGGCGCGGAAAACGCGAGCAGAAGGGGCGGTCCTGTCCCTGTCCCCAACACGAACTGACCCACTTGGAATTCCCTCGCTCCCCGCCAACCACAAGCCCTTCCGAGCCCTCTAAGCCGCTTCATTCGGCCACCCGAACCTGCTGAGGATCCCGCGCGGACTCCGAGCGCCGCCTCCCAAAACGGGCGCGGCGATCTCTTTAAGGGATGACAGCCCAGCCTGACCCCGCCCCCTCCACGCCTTCCAGCAAACGTGTCTGCTGCTACCGGATGTACGGCGGCTCTGGAGGAGCAAATGCACGCACAGGCTTTAGGAGACTGCGCCGTGCGTTTCCATCCAGGGCGGAAATGAGGAGAGTGGACGCCATCCGGTGACCGGCGGTCTGTAGGAGGAGAAACAGGGTCAGGACCGTTGGCCTCCTCATTCCTGGCAGCTGCACCCCTCTACTCTGGGCCGCTCGCTGCTTTCCAAGCTTCCCCGCATCTGTCAAACCCTTAAATCCGGCGGCTCTAGTTGGAGGGCGTGGCTGGCCTGGGCTGCGCCCTGACTCTAAGTCCACTTTGGGAACAAACCCAAGAAGGGGAGGGAACCTTTAAATTCGCAGTAGCAATTGCTTTGCCTGTATCTGAGCCACCGCCTCCCTCCCACCCACCCTCAAAGGGGTGTCTGCACCTGCGCACCCAGTTTTGTCTCGGTTTAAAATAAGAGGGGTTGGAAGATGGCTCAGCGCGCTTGTTGCTCCTGAAGGGGACCTGAGTGCGGTTCCCTCACACACACACACCGCTTGCCGTTCCGTGGGATCCCATATCCTCTTCTGGCCTCCGTGGTACATACCTGGCATTCTTTCACATATACATAAATAAAAATAAATCTTTCCCGGTGGCGCAGGCCTTCAGTCTCAGCACTTTGGGGGCGGGGCGGGGGCTGGAAGATAGGGACCAGTTAAGGGCACTTACTCCTCTTCACATCCACCTGGTTCTGCAGCTCCAGGGGACTTGACTCGTGCAGTCATTCACACGCTTTTTTGTTTTTTTGTTTTAAAGATGTTTCTTACCCCCAGACAGCAAAAAGTACTTTTGAGAACATGACACCCCATTCCCAATAGGTGGGGTGGGTGTTTGTGGTGGGTACCAATGTTTGTTATCGTCGAATGGGGTCGGTTATAAGTTAGTAAAGGTTACATACATTTAGGGATTTCTTTCTTTCTCCTCTCTATCCGTCTTTCTCTCTTATCTTTCTATCCTATCTAGGGGAAAGGAGGGGAAAGGCAATGATAAAATGGGAGGATATGGAACTGTAGTAAAAGATAGATTATTGAATCTATTAGCCTCAAATATTTTACATTGGTATGATCAATAGAAATTTATGATTATTTTGTTTAAATTTTGATTTATGTATTATACATATTGTATATTGATAGATTTTGACTAATGTACATATGCAACTCACTTAAAAATGTGATGTAAAGTTCTAGGGTTTTTTTTTGTTTTTGTTTTTGAGACAAGGTCTCTCTGTGTAGCCTTGGCTGTCCTGGACTCGCTTTGTAGAGCAGGCTGGCCTCGAACTCACACAGATCCGCCTGCCTCTGCCTCCCGAGTGCTGGGATTAAAGGCGTGCGCCACCACCGCCAGGCCTTAAAGTTCTAGTCTTATGAGAGCTAACTATTACAAACTGCTCAAGATGGTTGGAGATACAAGTTAGTAGTTAGTCACCTATAAATCTTATTTGTAGTCTTGTTAAATCCTAGTTAAATACAGAAGAAGCTTTATTTAGTTTCTTGCCTATGTTTTCAAGGTTAAGAAGATAGTACATAGCTAAAAACATGCGATGCTTCTCTATTTAGATATACTGACAGATAAGTCAATTGATCAATAAATAGGATAGATACGATTATGCACTATAGTCCTCAAACACTTCAGAGATCTACAGAATGTGGCACTTAATAATAAAGGGATAGCCGGGCGTGGTGGCGCATGCCTATAATCCCAGCACTCGGGAGGCAGAGGCAGGCGGATTGCTGTGAGTTCGAGGCCAGCCTGGACTACAAAGTGAGTCCAGGACAGTCAAGGCTACACAGAGAAACCCTGTCTCGAAAAAACAAACAAACAAACAAAAAAAAATAATAATAAAGGGATTTTCTGACAGAGAGACACATCTGCTCTTGGCAGCACCTCCAGTCTACTTTACTGAAGATGATGAGCATCAAGGAAACAAGTTTGGCAGAATAGCCACTAAACCAAAAAACTTCTCTCTACTGCTGATAGCAGGCTGACTGTCCAAGCATGACACTGAGAAATTGACTATCCAGCTTTGCAGAGACTAGATGAGCCAGTCCTTCAAAATTCCTGCTTCACAGAACAGTCTGTCAGATATTTTGGGCTCGAAGGCTGAACTCGATGCCCCAATGGTAGAGAAAAACCTGTGACTGTCCAGGCAGTCAACTCTCTCTCTCCATACTTTTGGAAGTTGCTTGCCTACACTTCCTTCATATTAGATATTTCCTTCTTACGTCTCTGTTGGGGTTGAAAACTAGGTAGCCATAGTGTTACTATAAGCTTTAGTTTAAGAGCTAAAAATGTTTAGAGGTTGATAAATTTAAATTTTAATAAAGTGATTTAGGAAAACTTTGGACACTAGGATAAGACTCAGTAGGATAGGACAGATAGTGGAATAATTTCTCTAAGATTGTTAAATATAAACGGACTGGTCTGTAACTTTTACTGGATAATTCTCATTATTATTTTTTAAAAGATTTATTTATTATGTATACAGTGCTCTGTCTGCACGTACGCCTGCATGACAAAAGAGGGCATCAGATCACATTATAGATGGTTGTGAGCCACCATATGGTTGCTGGGAGTTGAACTCAGGACCTCTGGAAGAGCAGTCCGTGCTCTTAAGCTCTGAGCCATCTCTCCAGCCCCTCATACTTATTTTTATTGTATATAGTTTATTATTTTTTAATAGAAAGGGGGATTTGTAGTGGATATAAACATGTTTTTGTTTTGATCCCAAGTGTTGGATGAACAACAGACTTGTGAGAGAACAGGTGATATTAATCCACTAGAAGACAAATCACCTTGTGTAGGGCTTGGTTTTTGCCAGCTGAAACACATCCTAGTACAGACTCTGACACGCGCGCGCACACACACCCCTCTTTTGGGTCTTGGTATTATTTGGCTGTTCAGCACTCCACTTCCAGCCGCTCCTAGAGAGACTACTCCAGAAAATGCTTTAGGGCTCTGGGTTCTGGCTGCTGTTCCAGCAGCAACTTTGGTTAAGTTGCTGGTCTGCTGAAATCCCGCCTGCCTGACTACACCAGGGGAATCAATCGCTCCCAGGAACTGAGTCCAAAGGGTCTACTTCTCCTGTTCCCATGAACCTCCTTTCTCTCCTATCTAGGGTAGGTGGGTTGGAAGGGAGGTATAAACACTAAAGAACCCCAAATAAAGTAGGTTTGGAAAAGGTCAAAGCTACAGAGACCCCCCTCTACCTCTGCCAGTGTTGGGATTATAGGCATGTGTCACCACGCCAGCTTGGGGACTTAGGTTTGGAGACAGGAGTTCTCCAGAGAAAAATGAATGACTCAAAGCCCACACTCTTTCCTCATAATGACTTGACTTCTCTGCCTATAAACACACACACACACACACACAGCGCTGAGTATTAGAAAATTAAACCTTTAATTACATAAGCTGTTTTTAAAAATCATGAACAGAGTGATTTTTTCCAGAGACGCTGGAGTTGGCAGATGGCCACTGCAGCAGATCAAACCCCACCATTTCAGCAAATGCTCTGCTGCCTTGGGAGGAGGAGGAACTGCTCTCTGTCGTCAGAGATGCAGCACAGGACAGGACCCACAGTCCTGGCAGGGTGGACAACAGCTCTGCTGCCTAGCAGCCCATCCGCGAGACCCAGGGCCATCCCAAACGCAGCGCTCAGGCCATCAGCTCTGAGGAGCTGGTCCACAGTGGAGGGGAGACTTCCAGGCTCCAGGGCACTCAGTGAGGCCCGGGGCCTGGCAGCTCTAGCCCTTTCTGTCTAGGAGAAGGACCTCCGTGATGCCTGCTCACTCATTCGCATCCCATTTCCCTCATCCAAGAATCATCGTGCACAAACACCCCCACCTCCCCCAGTCCCGGGTCTTCAGGTGAGCGAGGGGCTCAGAGTTTGCACGTGGCCTGGGCCACTTTGGAGCTGGTTTTCCGGTTCAGGGCTTGACAGATGAAGTCCCCGGCTTCGAGGAGCTTCTGGAGGTTCACACCCTTGGGGAAACAAGTTAAAAGGATAAAGTCAGTCAGGGCATTGCCCTCAACATCCAGGGAAACAGACTAGACAGCAAAAGGGAAAGCAGCAGCAGAGAGACCCCTGCTGCAGCAGTCGGCACCACTGTCCGTGAGGCTGTGAGACCTGGTCAGTCTCGTCCCGTCTCCATGTTCAGGGCCTAGCACAGGGCCTGGCCTGCAGGAGATGGGATGTTTATTTGTTTGCCTTTGTGTGCCTTCTCCTGGGCTGGGACTGGCACCCAGGCCATTGCTTACTCTAGACAAGGGTTCGACTGCTGAATCTCGCCTCCAACACGACCGACTGTAAGTGTGACTCCAGTCTGCAGTTGGATACTAGTGCCAGGCACACTAAATAGTTTCTTCTCGTGCCTCACAACCAACCTCTACCTCGAGGACACACATTTCCTTAGGCCTGTAACAATTGAGTGCATCCCTTTTACTGCCACTTGTAGACCAGGCTGGCCTCAAACTCACAAAGATCCACCTGCCTCTGCCTCCCAAGGGCTGGGATTAAAGGCGTGCGCTATCACGCCTGGCTTAAGCCATCAGACTTCAAAGCAGAGATGCAGTGTGACTTCTATGCCACCGCTGAGGTCCCTGAAGAGTTTGGTGGAGCCCAGTATGGCTAATGGAAGGAAGTCACTGCAGGTCATGAAGCTGCTCCTGCTCCCCCTTTCAAGACAGGGTATCTCTGTGTAGCCTTGGCTGTCCTGGACTCCCTTTGTAGACCAGGCTGGCCTTGAACTCACAGCGATCCGCCTGCCTCTGCCTCCGGGTGCTGGGATTAAAGGCGTGCGCCACCAGGCCCGACTGAGGCTGGCCCTTCTTAAGGCCCTTCCCATGCATACTTACTGAGGGGCTGCCTAGAACTGAACTGTGGGGGTCACTCTGAGATCTCGGTCTCTTGTGCTCACAATCACATTTCAGCAGACCCAAGTCTCCTCTGCCACGCTCCTTCCTCTCCAGAGACCGCTGATGATTCCTTATTTGGTTGGTTCCTTCTCACCCTTGCTTGGGGTCTTAGTCTAGGCCACCAACTGAGCCTCTTCTTCTGTTGAGACTCTCATCTGGGAGTTATTCATACACCACGCCCCCAGGCTGCTCTGTCAGGGCCTCTCACCCGACAAGGGCTCACTCTCCAGATGAGCCACTTTCAACTCTCCTGGTTGAATGTTGTACTCTTTTCTTCTCTCGCAGAAATAGAAAGCTTCCACAATCCCTGGTGCCCTTCTCCTAAGGTCTACCATCCCTGAGCACGCCATGTCTGTCCTCACAATTAACAGAGAGAGCGGAGCCCTGGTTAGTTCAGGGATGTCACCACCAGGGGGCAGGCGGGCTTACCGTGTGAATCCCTAAACCAGTCAGCATGTAGACCAGGTCCTCGGTGGCCAAGTTCCCCGATGCCCCTTTTGCATAGGGACAGCCTCCAAGTCCCGCCACAGAGGAGTCCACGACGCTCACCCCCATCTGGAAATATAAGGATGGTGAACTGTGGTTGCTGCCGGAGCCTGGAGCCCACAGCGTTGCTTCTCATAAACCTTCTGCCGCGTTGTCAGAGATTCTGCCAGAGCCATTCTGCTCTCTACTGTGCCAGGAGGAAGCCAGGGAGGGACAGAGCTTCTCTCGCTTCTGTCGGGAACAGTGAGTGAGCGTCCTCTGTCACAATGTCCCCTCTGACAGGACCTTCCCCCATGCCCTCAGAGCTGGCTCCTGGCTCTGTTTCACCCTTGGGGCTCTCTCTCCTCAGTCATGTCCAGCATGAAAGGCTGACACTAGACACATTTCTTTTGAGGTGTTTTGTTTTGAAAAGAGCCAAAGAAATGGAAGGTTGGTGGGTTCTCAAAAGGATTTTCTGTTTTTTTGTTTTTCATTTTTTCAAAAATATTTATTGTTATGTATATATCATGCTCTGCCTGCATGTACACCTGCATGCCAAATGAGGGCAATAGATCTCATTATAGATGATTGTGAGCCATCATGTGGTTGCTGGGAATTGAACCCAGGACCTCTGGAAGAGCAGCCAGTGCTCTTAACCTCTGAGCCATCTCTCCAACCTTCAAAAGGATTTGTAACCGGCCAGCAAGAGGGAGGTCAGGTATGGTGGTACACGCCTTTAATCCCAGCACTCGGGAGGCAGAGGCAGGTGGATCGCTGTGAGTTTGAGGCCAGCCTGGTCTACAAAGTAAGTCCAGGACAGCCAAGGCTACACAGAGAAACCCTGTCTCGAAAAACCAAAAATAAATAAATAAAGGGCTGGAGAGATGGCTCAGTAGTTAAGAGCACTGGCTGCTCTTCCAGAGGTCCTGAGTTCAATTCCCAGCAACCACATGGTGGCTCACAACCATCTGTAATGAGATCTGGTGCACTCTTCTTGTGTGCCGGTGTACATGCAAGCAGAACACTATACATGTAATAAATAAGTAAATATTTAAATAAATAAATATGTTCAGAGGGTACAGGTGCTTGCCACTAAATCTGACAACCAGAGTTTGATGTGCAGGACCCACATGGTTAAGGGAAAGAACTCCTCTACAGACGCACTAAAATCCTGTCAGGTCTTCGGGTGTTAACACCAGCTGTGACCCTGATGCTGACATGGAGACCAACAGCAGAGGGCGCCACTTGCAGCAGGCTCCACCTGCTTATTCCTCTTGGTCCCATTGCTGCTGTCAACGCCTCCCCACAAGGGGCGCAAGCACCTCCTTCAGGCCTCTGCACCTGCATAGCACCCTCTCTTGTTCATCAATGGGAAGCAATTCCCTCAACCTACGTGTGCCACCTTCTGTGGCCTCAGATACATTTGCTTCAACTAATAAATACAATGAAACTGCGCGGCCCTGACTCAAGCCCTCTGGAAGAATGGGCACATGGCTTTCATTACCTGCAGGGCCACCAACGTGTTGGCCAGAGCTTGACCATAGGTATCATGGCAGTGGACAGCCAGTGCAGCCACAGGCACTTCTTGCATGACAGCAGTCAGCATGTCCTTCATGAGTCCTGGGGTGCCTACACCAATGGTGTCCCCGAGGGAGATCTCATAGCAGCCCATTGAGTACAACTTCTTGGCGACCTGGAGAAGCAAACAGATACTTAGGGACCCTGGAGCTACCAGCATGTGACACTAGAGCTCAGAAGCAGGGAGTCTGTGACCAGGCAGGTCTCCTCTCTCTGAGGTGCTGTGTTCCTACTGGGTCAGGGCTCCCAACAATTTCAATGGAAGGGACACTCATTACCCACAGGCTGGGAGACCAAGACCCAAAATGCAGCCAACCACTGCAGCAGCGGCTGACTCCCCTTCCCAACAGGCGCTGACCGGGGTCAGGGAAAGCCCTTCCTCTGGGAGAAGTACCTGTGGACTGTGGGTCTAAAACACGAGTTGAATTCTTTGGTGGGGTTTTTTTTGTTTTGTTTTTTTGTTTTTTGGTTTGGTTTTTCTGTGTAGCCTTGGCTGTCCTGGACTCACTTTGTAGACCAGCTGGCCTCGAATTCACAGCGATCTGCCTGCCTCTGCCTCCCGATGGATTCTTTTTTTTTTTTTTTTTTAATTTTTTTTAAATTTTAGGTTTTTCGAGACAGGGTTTCTCTGTGTAACAGTCCTGGCTGTCCTGGCCTCGCTTTTGTAGACCGGGCTGGCCTCGAACTCACAGCGATCCACCTGCCTCTGCCTCCCGAGTGCTGGGACTAAAGGCAGGCGCCACCATGCCCAGCATCTAGTTGGATTCTTTAAGAAGCAGAGGAACCATGCAACTTTTCAAACGCTCCTTTGCATCATTTGCAATCTGCTGACTGTAAAGCCTAAATTGCCGAAGCCACCCCACCCTACCCCACGGAGACTGCTATACACTTGGCCTGAATAGAGTGAAGAGGTAGCAAGAGACACAGTTGTTTACTGATGATCATCCTCTTAAATGACACGGTGACTTCCCACCCTCCACCCCTGCTCACACGCCTATCAGGTGACAGTGGTGCAGGCCTCTGGGGCCATGTGATGCTGAGCTCAAGTCCCCATTCTGCTGCACGCTGGCCACCTGCACTAGAGGCATAACTTCTCTGAGCTTCAATGTCTGCTTCTAGAAAGTTGTGATGGAGCCAGGCTTGGTGGCACATGCCTTTAAGCCCAGCACTCAGGGAGGCAGAGGCAGGCAGATGGCTATGAGTTCGAGGCCAGCCTGGTCTACAAAGTGAGTCCAGGACAACCAAGGCTACACAGAGAAACCTTGTCTTGAGGGAAAAAAAAAAGTGGTGAGGGACTCCAGTGATGGCAGTGGTAATAGGGGTCGGGGGACACAGCAGCCAGAGGCCATTCCTCTGACTGGATGCCACATGGTATTGGGGAGAAACAAAAGGGCTTCGTGGGGCACAATGAGTGAGACCCAATCTGCTGTCTGCACCTTGGGTGACAAGTGACTTGCTTCTTCAGCTATAAAGAGGAGAACAGCATCAAATCGGCAGCGGGGTTTTCTGGATGAAATGGCTTAAGTTCCTGGCTTACTCAACGGTTCCTATGTTGGGTCCTCCGTGTAGCCCTGGCTACTGGCCAAGAGAATGTGCGTGGCCTCTCACCTACTACAAAGACCCTGGGGATTCATGGGGAATACCACACTGGGGATCATGCCCCAGCTGGTGGGACTGAAAACTGGATTTGGGGTCTTTAGGTGGGGTAGAGACCTGGCTCTCAGTATATGAGTGAGGCTATGTGGACACCATCAGTGTTCTACTGGGAAAGGGAGGTGAGGGATGCCCGCCCACGCCTACAGGCTGCAAGGGAGCCAACCCTCATGGGCCCTTCCCCCACTCACTGCACACACCTCAGCTACTTTAGCCGAAGAGATCTTCCCCTCGTAGGGGCATCCGAGGACACAGGAGATATACCTGCAGAAAAACAAATGGACCGGTGTCAGTGTCCCCAGTTCTTCTGCCACTAGAATGACTGATGACCCATTTTACACACATCCCTGCTGAGCCGATAGTAAACATGAAGCTGACAGGAGGCCCGGTGCTGGGTGAAAGGTTAACTCTTGAGTAGGCAAAAGGCTCTTTGGCCTAGTTCTGGGCGGAAACACCAGAGAACCTTGCAGGGAGAGTGGGGCTAAGAGGCCACAGTTAGGGCTGCAGGTGGAGCAGAATTTACAATAGCTACAAGGAACTAGGGTGCACTTGAGCTGTCTGGAGCGGGGGTTGGAGGAGGTAGGCCAGTATTCAGGTCATCGATGCCAGCGCCAGCATCAACACACAGGTTAGCACAAGAATGGCAGGAACGGATGAGTCAGGACCAAGGCCCGAGGGCCCCATGGCTACTCCACATATTTATTCAGCTGGTATTTGCTGAGATGAAGATGATGTGCCAGGCGCTGAGCACAGAGCAGTTCCGAGGACCCATGAATGGATGGACCCTAGCCTCCAGGAGCTTGTTCAATTCAGGAAGACGGCAAACAGAACCACAGTCATGTTAGGAGGGGGTGATAATTCCAGAAAGAGAGAAACTGGGAAGGAAGCGTGGAAAGAGGAGACACAGGCAGCCACTGTAGCTAGGGTTAGCTAGGCAGAGCTGCCGGAGGCCATGGTGCTGGACGGCACAGGGCGCAGGGCATCTTTGGAAAGCATGTTTCAGTCAAGGCCAGAGTCTGGAGTGCTCAGGACAGAATTCTAAGACACGGGGAGAACCAGGGGCCAAGGAGTCTGACACGAGACAGGAGGGAGCCCTGGCCTGACTGTGACAGTCTTGTGGGCTGTGCTGAGGACTCTGAGTGTCACGTGCGGAGCCCACCCTCATCACCCGGCTGCCACTGAGGCATCTTTAGAGCGACACTAGGGATGGTAGTTCAAGCCTGTAATCCCAGCACTGGGAGACTGAGGCAGGAGGATTGCCAGCCTTGGTTACAAAACGAGTTCCAGGTCAACATGAACTTAAAGAGTGAGATGGTACCCAGGTGGTGGTGGCGCACACGTTTAATCCCAGCACCTGGGGGGCAGAGGCAGGTGGACCTCTGTGAGTTCCAGGCCAGCCAGGGTTACACAGAAAGACCCTGCCTCAATAAATAGATTAAGAAGCTTAAAAAGAAAGAAAAAAGAAAAAACAAGAAATGGAGTAAATGTCTGTTGGACCAACATTTAAAAAAAATCTCAGTGTGTTTTTAAAAAAAACAAAAAACAAAAAAGCCGGGCAGTGGTGGCACACACCTTTAATCCCAGCACTCAGGAGGCAGAGGCAGGTGGATCGATGTGGGGTTGAGGCCAGCCTGGTCTACAAAGTGAGTCCAGGAGAGCCAAGGCTACACAGAGAAACCCTGTCTTGACAAACAAAACAAAACAGATTATTATGTATATAATGTTGTGTCTGCATATACAACTGCACGCCAGAAGAGGGTACCAGATCTCACCATAAATGGTTGTGAGCCACCATGTGGTTGCTGGGAATTGAACTCAAGACCTCTGGAAGAGCAGCCAGTGCTCTTAACCTCTGAGCCATCTCTCCAGCCCCCTTGGTGTGCTTTTTACCTTAAATTTCCCATTTCATGTATCTCCAAACAACACTAAGCAAGGAAAAGTGGTAAGGGGGCGCATCTCTCTGATCTAGGCTGGTGGATCTCTGTGAACTCCAGGTCAGCCAGGTCTGTCGAGAGGAGGGCAGGGCAGGGAATCACCAAGACAGAACACAGGCCTGGGAGCTGGGGGCAGGGGGCGCATGACTGGAGACCCATCTTCTCCATCTTCCACCCACCTATCAGGTCTCTGTGTCAGGTGCTGTGAGGGCAGAACACAGCCCTCGGGGACTGTGGGAAGTGGGACAAAGACAAACCAAGAGGAGCTGTCATCCATTGGAGGACCCTGCAGGAGCTGAGAAGCAGAGAGAAAGGGGAGCATTCTGCCTGGGGGGGGGGGGGGAAGGGTAGCACAAAGCCCTGTAGCAGAGAAGATGGGGTGCCGCCCAGAGGGTCTGGAACATCACAGGAAAGCCTTTACCCAGCCCCAGACAGCACTCACAGGTAGAGTACCTGCCTCGTTACAAAGCTTCATCGGTGCTGAGTTTCACCCCCAGCTCTCTGTTTTGTTTTGCTGTCACTCGCTTTGAGACGTGTTTTAAAGGCGTGTGCTACCAGTCCCCACGCCAACAACCAAGTCTCAAGTCCTGGGCCTGGGCACGGTGGCACAGGCCATCCCAGCACCCCAGGCAGACACAGGTTGGTGTCTGTGAGTTCTAGGCTGGCCTGGTCGACACTCGGTCAGTCAACAATTTAGGTCTGAGGGAAATCCTGGCTCCTCTTCTGACCACATTCACTTGGAGCAAGGTTCCCAGGTGAGGAGTTTGGGTTGCTCCGCCCAGCAAGAGCCTGAGGTGGCGAGATTGGCAGCTGGGAGAATCGGCTCTGATCTACAAGGGCATTGAGAAAAGTGCCCCACGAAGCCTGACTCACTCTCCCACTGGGATGCTGGTGGCCTGTGTGACCAGACTCACCTTCCCACATGGATGCTGGTGGTCTGTGTGACCAGGCTCACCCTCCCACATGGATGCTGGTGGCCTGTGTGACCAGACTCACCCTCCCACATGGATGCTGGTGGCCTGTGTGACCAGACTCATCCTCCCACAGGGATGCTGGTGGCCTGTGTGACCAGACTCACCCTTCCACATGGATGCTGGTGGCCTGTGTGACCAGACTCACCCTCCCACAGCGATGCTGGTGGCCTGTGTGACCAGACTCACCCTCCCCAGCGATGCTGGTGGCTTGTGTGACCAGACTCACCTTCCCACATGGATGCTGGTGGCCTGTGTG
>OU015754.1:68978782-69007297 GCA_907169655.1 Acomys percivali | reverse complement strand
CAGAGGCCAGGTGTGGTGGCACACCTGCACTCAAGTACCTGAGTCCCAGCACCTGGAAGGCGAAGGCAGGAGGATCAGAATCTCAAGGTCATCACTTTCAGCCACATAGCAAACTTGAGGCCAGCCTGAGAGATGTGAGATCTTATGCTTAAAACAAATTCCAGAGGCAGCCGGGCAGTGGTGGCGCATGCCTTTAATCCCAGCACTCAGGAGGCAGAAGGCAGGTGAATTCCAGGCCAGCCTGGTATACAAAGTGAGTCTAGAACAGCCAAGGCTACACAGAGAAACCCTGTCTCAAGAAAACAAAACAGAACAACTGCTTGTAACTCCAGCTAGCCATCAAAGGCACCAGAACACACATGGCATACACTTACACAGACATATACACAAAATAAACCAATATTAAAAAACAAGAGCTGAGCGGTGGTGGCACACACCTTTAATCCCAGCACTTGGGAGGCAGAGGCAGAGGCAGGCAGGTGAGTTTGAGGCCAACCTGGTCTACAGAGCGAGTTCCAGGACAGCCAAAGCTACAGAGAGAAACCCTGTCTCGAAAAACAAAACAAAAACAAAAAGCAAAAATAAAACAAGGCTGGGCAGTGGTGGCGCATGCCTTTAATCCCAGCACTCCGGAGGCAGAAGCAGGCAGATCTGCAAGTTTGAGGCCAGCCTGGTCTACAGAGAGAGTCCAGGACAGCCAAGGCTACAGAGAGAAACCCTGTCTTGGAAAACAAAACAAAACAAAACCCCAAAACATAATTATCTAGCTGGGCACGGTGGTGCATATCTGTAATCCCATAGTTAGAGAGAGGCAGGCTGATCTCTCTGAGTTTGAAGCCAACCTGGTCTACACAGTAAGTTGAGAGTTTACACATAGAAAGAGGCTCTGTCCCAAGCAAACAAATAAACAAGCAAACTCACTTGTATTATCCATTAAACTTTCTTTTTCTTTTTTAACTTTTTTGTTTTTTGAGACAGGGTTTCTCTGTGTAGCCTTGACTGTCCTGGACTCACTCTGTAGACTAGGCTGGCCTCCAACTCACAGTGATCCCCCTGCCTCTTCCTCCAGAGTGCTGGGATTAAAAGCTTGTGCTACTATGCTGGGCCTCCATTTTCCTTTCTTTCTTGGACAGCGTTTCTGAGTAGCTCTGGGTGTCCTGGAACTTGCTCTGCCTCTGCCTCCCCAGTGCTGGGATTCACCCGATACACACCAAGATTTTTGAAATGTTAATTTTCTTAACTTTCTTAAATTGGGGTTGGCATTTTCCTTTGATCCCTGAGCAATGGGGTGGAAGTGGGTGGACTAAAGATACAGAAGTGGTTTTCTGAGCGATACCCACTAGCGGTATGGAACGTGTAATTTTTCCAAGTTCTGATACAATGCCTAAACTCCCCAACATAAAATCGTCACTAAGCTGAGGTTGGAGCGCCAGCAAAGTACCAGTGACTGCCTGATCACTCACCAAATCACCCTGAGATAAGGCTATTTATCCATTTTATGCATAAGCAAGTTGAGTCTCTTGTCACTCAGCCTAGAAAGTGACAGATCATCCGGCCGCCAGTTTGCGGTTTAACCAGCACGGCTCTTAGACTCCTTCCCTTCCGTCACTGGGAGTGGGAGAACCCCAGGATCGAACAAGCCCGAAGTACAGTTCCGAGGGAATCCCTGTCCCGGCCCCCGCGATCCAAGTTCTCTCCAGGCATCCAGAAAAGCAACAAGATCTGGGAAAGACGGCGGACAGGGAGGCGGACAGGGAGGCGGACAGGGATGCGTTTGCTTTTCCCATGTGGAACGTGTTTTCCACTAACGAAGCTCAGTTAGGAAAAGAGTCAGAGTCATCACCGTAAGGGAATTAGGACCGCCAGGATGGTGTCCCAGGTCTCCACGGTGACAGCGGGTGGCTTCACATACCCTGGCCTCTCGGTTTCCCTGTTTCTGAGCAAGGGATCTGAGCCAGACCGGCTGGGTCCCGAACTCTCAAACTCTCCAGGCTCCGGCCCCTAGAGCTGACCCGGCTTCACAGCAGCTGACGAGGCCCGCCCGATCCCCCTAACTGTCGCCCGCCTGGGGCACTTACAGCCCGGAGAGACGCCAAGCCCACCAGCCTCCGCGGGAAAGCCTTCCTCACTGTCGCCATCTTAGCCTAGAAAATCCTGAGTCCACCCCGCTGGGTCCCACGTGACCGCCTGTAGCTCGGAGTGGCCCGGGCCTTGGGGCGGAGACTCATGAGTGACGTGTAGTTCCCAGCGTTGGCTCCACCTCCAGCCTGCCTTTGTTTTCCTTCCTGGCTGGTTTACTCGCCATTCAACAGAACTGTTTTTCGCTTTGGTTTGGTTTGGGCTTTCTGGTATTATGTTGACCAGGCTAACCTGACACTTACCAAACACTCAGGTGTGCTAGGACTCATGGCAATCCTCCTGCCTCAGTTTCCCAGATGTTGACAGAAATGAGCCTATTCAGTAAGTTTTCTAGGCTCCCCATACACAGACACAGAGCAAGGAGCAAGAACACAGAGATGGATAAAACTTCAGCCAGTTAGCCACGCCTTTAATCCCAGCACTCGGGAGGCAGAGGCAGGTGTCTCCAAAAAAACAAAAACAGGCTGGGTGGTGGTGGCATGTTGCAGACATGAGGACAAGTCATAGAGGCTTTGTTTGACAAAGTTCCAGAGACTTCCAACTGTCCAAAATGATCTCTAGACATCCAGAGCAGCTGCTGAGGCTTTGCTTGACAAAGTTCCAAAGAGCTCCGGCTGATCACCACTGCCCTTAAATACTATGAATGGTCCAGGTGTCATGTTGTTTAGAAATCTGCTATTTCTCCTAAAACTGCTTTTTCTCTTTATTTCTCAGTCATAAAGAAAATCATACAGAAAAAACTTTTTCCCACAGAGAATGTTGAAAGAGGGCAGGCATCTGGCCAAAGGCTTGAGACAATGATAGAGTTTTTTTTCTCTGACTGTGAACACCCAAACAGAAACTGCATAAAAGAAAGTTAAGACCTTGACAGAACAGTACCTGGCTAGACACTGTTACCTGTAGAAACATTTCCTTAGAATCTTCTTTGAGAGCAATAGAAGGTGAGCTTGGAATGTCATGCTTTACAGGTATTTTACAATAGAGGACCCTTTGGCAGTTAGCCTAGGCTTGGACAGCACACCTGATGGTCTGGGACTGGAAGTGGGTCAAGTTTTTTTTTTTTTTTTTTAAGAGAATGTCTAGCTCAAGCTATGTTGCTATGGTCATCTTGTAAACACACTGGCTTCAGCCCGGGGAAATTTATGATTAAACGTTCCTGTGTGGCTGGGCGGTGGTGGCGCACGCCTTTAATCCCAACACTCGGGAGGCAGCAACCACATGGTGGTTCACAACCACCTGTAACGTGATCTGATGCCCCTCTTCCGGCCTACAGGTGTGCAAGCAGGCACAACACTGTATATATAATAATAAATAAATAAATCTAAAAAAAAAAAAAAAGAAAAGAAACAAAAAAAACCCAAAACGTTCCTGTGTATTGTTTAAAAAGTAACAATAATGTCATGCTGACCATTGCTTGAAAATTAATTGATTTTTGTTGTATGTTTTGTTGTAGGTTACAGACCTTTTTGTATTTCCTTGTTACTCTGTATATTTTTGATTGTCCTAGTGATTGTAAAGATGGGGAAAAAATCATCATATAATCGGTAACAAAGAATATTGAACATCATTTCAATAAAATGCTGGGGTTGGCCCAAGGAGAAGAGGGCAAGCAAGTAACAGCCATGAGAGAGTAAGCTAGAGTGAGATGGGGAACAGCAAGAGAGACGGACGGATGGGGAACAGCAAGAGAGAGACGGACGGATGGGGAACAGCAAGCAAGAAAATTACAAAGATGGGTCAATGCAAGCAAAGAGATAGATCGAAAGACAACAAGCAGGTAAGCGAGCAAGGAGTCAGACAGACAGCAAGCAAGACAGAGACAGATAGAAAAGGTCTCCTAAGCCGGGGATGGGGGTGGGGAGGGGGTGGGGGGTGTGCTGGCGCACGCCTTTAATCCCAGCACTCGGGAGGCAGAGGCAGGCAGATCGCTGTGAGTCCGAGGCCAGCCTGGTCTACAGAGTGAGTCCAGGACAGTCAAGGCTACAGAGAGACCTTGTCTGGGGGAAAAAAAAAGCCAAGTTCTCCTGGGCTTTAAGACCTTTAGCTTGTACCCATAAGACTGAGTCTCCAAGTATTTCTTCTTCCTCCGTTCATGAGCCTCTCCTTAACTTCTAGTTCCTCTAGCTAGTTGTTCAATCAGTGGTTAGTTTCCCTTAACCAGCCATTTACCACCTGCTCAGTCCTCCCTCCCTCAGATCCACTTCTCTTCTCTTTGCTGTTCCTGGAGCTAATCTTGGGCAATGGCAGTGGCACACACATTTAATCCCAGCACTTGGGAGGCAGATTGAGTTCAAGGCCAGCTTGGTCTACAAGATGAGGCCAGGACAGCCAGGACTGTAAGAGGGATCCTGTCTTGAAAAAAACAAAGCAAAAACAAAGCAAAAAACAAACAAACAAAAACCAGACAAAACCAACAAAATTCCTACTAGGGACTGTATTAGCTGAAAAGAAGCCTGGTGCAGAGGTCTAACCCAGCTGCTTAGGAGGCTGACGTGGGAGGAATGAGGGTTTATCAGACAGCCTGGGTTACAGTGTCAGACTTTGTCAAAGAGAGAGAGACACACAGAAGAGGGGGGAGGGGGAAGGAGGGAGGGAGAGAGAAGGGAGGGAGGGAGGGGTGATGGGTAGTGTTAGGAAGGGAGGAGGGAGAAACGTGACAAGAAGGCCAGAACACAGCCAAGCTCTATTTTGTTAGTGCCCTGTTGGCTTTTGCTGCATATGACAAGCTGATGTGCGGGTCATGAAGACAACGGTGATCTGGGTTACCTTCCAGGACTTGCAGGAAGGATTCTTCTTGAGCCTTGCAAGTCTTGGAAAGCTCTAAAGGCGGTGGCGGCAGCTGGGCCCAGTGGCACACGCCTTTAATCCCAGAACTCAGGAGGCAGAGGCAGGTGGATCGCTGTGATTTCAAGATCAGCCTGGTCTACAAAGTGAGTCCAGGACAGCCAGGGCTACACAGAGAAACCTTGTCTCAAAAAACAAAAACAAAACAAAACAAAAGAAAGAAAAGAAACAAAAAAGGTGGTGGCGGTGTGTAGGCTGTGAACTTTATCAAATCTACTTTATTTGGGGTTCTTTAATGCTCATACCTCCCTTCCAACCCACTGACCCTAGATAGGAGAGAAAAGAGGTTAAATGGGAACAGGAGTAGACATTATACTCAGTTTCTTGGAGCGATTCCACTGGCGTAGTCGATAGGATTCCAGCAGACCGGTTAAACCAACAAATCAGCAAAGGTGACTGCAGCCACAGCTGCTGGAACCTGGAGCATCAGCCAGAACTGTCTCGAAGTGGAGCGATGAACAGCCAAACAAGAAAAAGCAATGCCAAAACCAGAAAGCCAGAAAAGCCAAGCCTCCTGTTTGGGGCCTCCTATCTATATTTCTCTCCTCTCAAAGTCTGTCATAGGATGTTTATCAATAGCAAAAACCATGCCCCAAGGGAAAGAGGCGGTTCCTGTTCTAGTGGATAAACACATCACCTGTTCTCTCACAAGTCCATTTCCAGTGGAAAAACACCTCACACCCTCACACAAGTCTGTTTCACATCCCACACTTGGGATCAAAACAAAAATTTCTTTACATTCACTACAGTGGTGCATGCCTTTAATGCCAGCACTCGGGAGGCAGAGGCAGGCAGATCGCTGTGAGTTTGAGGCCAGCTTGGTCTACAAAGTGAGTTCAGGACAGCCAAGGATACAAAGAGAGAAGCTCTGTCTCAAAAAAACAAAACAAAAAAGTCAAGGGAAGAATTCTAAATGTACATATTAAGGAAAAAATTAAGGAAGTCAGATAGTGATGGCAAATGCCTTTAGTCCCACGACTCAGAAAGCAGAAGCAGGCAGATGTCTGAGTTTGAGGTCAGCTGGGTCTACAGTGATTTCCAGAGTTACATAGAGAAACCCTGTCTTGGAAAAAATGGGAGGTTTTGGGGGGCAGAGGGCTGGTGAGATGGCTCAGTGGTTAAGAGCTGCTGCTCTGTTATCTTGGCTATCCTGGACTCACTTTGTAGACCAGGCTGGCCTGCCTCTGCCTCCCACATGCTAGGATTAAAGGCGCATGCTACCATACCTGGCTCTTCTTGAAGATTTTAGTTCCCTGTACCCACATGACAGCTCACAACTATTGGTCTCTCTAGCTCCAGAGGACCCGTGTGTGCAGACAAACACGCACAAATATCTGACTGTACAGTAACTCAGCAGGTTGAACTGGTAGTTGCCATAGAATGATACCAGAGTCAGGAAAGAAAAACCACAGAAGTCCTATTAAGGAGACCTGGGAAGTTGTCCCTGCGTTCCCTTCTCAGGACTGGGTCATTTATAGCCCAGGACAGCCTTGACCTCACTGTATAGTCAGGCATGGCTAACGTCTGACCCTCCTGTAGGATCGCAGGCATGCATACCCTGCGTGGTTTATACCAGGCCAGGGACTGAACCCATGGCTCTGTGTATGCTAGGATGGTACCACGTGAGCCCTATCTCCAGGCCACGCCCCCTTTTTTATAAAAATAAAAAACAAGAAAACCAGAAAATGAGTGTAAAGCTGTAAACAGCTTAAACTAGGGAAAGAAAACTAGCACATGCTTTGGTAGAAATAATCTGACACACAAATTTCCTTCCATCTTTTTTTAAAACACAAGGCAGAATCACACCCTTTTCATCGGTATCTCTAGAGATTTGCTCCACGTCAGGGCTTTTGGCTTGCTTTGCAGACTTTGAAGAGCTGACCTTGGCAGCCTGGCAAGCCCTTTGGGATCCATTTAATCCCAGCAGGACTGGTGACAACTGCTCGAAGGCACAGGGGGCTGAGTTTTGTCCCCACAGGCAGTGGGGTGACTTGGCAAATATAAGGTAGGTTATCAGAGAACAGGGAAATTTCATCCTGGTGAAGGAAGGGGCGAGCTCGGCTGATGAGCTGTCTAGGCCTTTCTGCTCACCAGACAGAGGCTGGCAATGGGTCGCTCATCTTCCATCCACTCATAGGCAGCGCAGCGGGCTATGTTCCCACTGATTAGAGCGGGTTGAACAGCCGTCACTGGTGGGGAAGGGAAGATACTTTATTGTGCTTATGGCCCAGCAAGGGAAAAGCAAAGCAGCACACGGGGCGGTCTGTCCTTTTCCCACGATTCACTTCACATCCGTCAGCTTGAGAGTCCAGGCAAAGTCCACCGGGAGAGCAGTAGGTGGCAGAGGGGGCAGAGAGACAAGGACCCCGCCCTGGGGATCTTGAGTCCAGTTCAACATGCCTTCCATTCCTAGCATCGTTATCTGCAAAGGGGGATGATGAGACAGTTACTCAGTGAGTACATTTTGCCACAGACATGACAGGGGAACAACTGACAGGACCAGAGCAGCGGGGACAGTCTGGTGGGACAGACACGTGGAAGGGACTTGGGAATGGAAGGAACAAACAGCCTGCCTGCTGTGGAAGTTTTGGCTTACGATATGCAGACATGTTTTCATTTCGGTCCCAGGTATGGGATATGGGGGCGGCTCCAGTTTGCCCACAGCTGGTAACTGCATGAAAGCCCAGAGAGGAAGAGGAAGAACGCTTGGAGAAGATGGGTGGGCGGAGGAGGAAGAAGAGGCTGTTGCTGTGTTTGCTGTGGCTGGCTGAATGTCCTGACTATGGAAATTGGACTTGCACCAAAGAACCCAACGACCCTAAACAGCAGGACGTGCCAAGGAGAACCACGCCCCTTCTACCCATTAATCTTCTTTCTCTCCTACCTGGTGTTGGGGTGTTGGAAGAGAGATAGAGGCATTAGGGAACCCTAAATAAAGTGAGTTTAAAAAAAAAAATCAAAGCCTACAAGTGTCATTCTAGTTCTTTTGTTTTTTTGTTTTTTTGAGACAGGGTTTCTCTGTGTAGCCTTGGCTGTCCTGGACTCGCTTTGTAGACCAGACTGGCCTCGAACTAACAGTGATCCACCTGCCTCTGCCTCCCGAGTGCTGGGATTAAAGGCGTGTGCCACCACCGCCCAGCTTCTCATTCCGGTTCTTAGAAGCTACATCTACCCAGGCACAGAGGCACAAGCCTGTGATCTTAGCACTGGGAAGGTAGAGACAGGAGCTAGCCCGAGACAGGCCAAGCCTGAGCTACACAAAGAGAACCTGGATCAAACAAAACAAAAGAAAAAAACCAACAGCGGGGAGGTAGTTTCAGTGGTAGAATGTTTGCCTACGTATGCCGACGTCCTGGGGTCTATCCCCTGCACTGGAAAAATAAAAACAAAAGATGGCAAGTTAAAGCTGAGGTTGAGCCTCCTTACCTTTGTGGCTGAGGTAGTTTTGGGAGACTTGAGGCTAACGATCCCCTTTACCGGCCAGTTCAGAAAAGTAGCATAAACAGCTGAGTCTTTAGTGGTATACCTGAGAATAAAGACACATGACTGCCAAGGAGAGTCCAGTCCAAGTCCCTGACAGACCCTCCTGTCCCCTTCAAATAACTCACCCATTAAAGACCTTGCGTTTGCCGTTGACTACCAGAACGTGAGAGGAAAGTGTTCAGGAAGGAGAGGGTCTAGGAAACTTTTAAGAATTCTCTATTACTAATCCTTCACTGGGTTGATAAGGTTTCTTTAAAAATTAAAATTAATCCTTGGGCCATTCATTTTCCAGACCTTTTCCTGCTGCCTCAATAACCTTTGCTTGCCGGGCGCGGTGGCGCACACCTTTAATCCCAGCACTCGGGAGGCAGAGGCAGGCAGATCGCTGTGAGTTCGAGGCCAGCCTGGTCTACAAAGTGAGTCCAGGGCAGCCAGGGTTACACAGAGAGAAACCCTGTCTCGGAAAAAAAACAAAAACAAAAAAACAAAAAAACTCTTTGCTTGCTGGCTTAAAAAAAAAAAAAAAGCTAGGCAGTGGTGGTGCACACCTTTAATCCCAGCACTTAGGTGGCAGAGGCAGGTGGATCTCTGTGAGTTTGAGGCCAGCCTGGTCTACAGGGAGAGTTCCAGGACAGCCAAAGTTACACAGAAAAACACTGTCTCGAAAACAAAAAAATAAAACAAAACAAAAAAAAATAAGCCTGTATATATAGTACAGCCTCACTCAGAAGAGTAGATGCAGGCACCGATCTGTGAGTTCAAGGTCAGCCTGGTCTATGCAGAATGTCATGGCGTCTCAAAAGGAAAAAAAAAAAAAATCAAAGAAAAGAACTTTTGCTGGGTATGGTGATGCACACATATAATCCCAGCTGAGGCAGAGGCAAGAGGACAGCTTGTCCCCGGGAGTTGGGGGACAATGTCTGTAACATGGTGAGACACGATCCACACAGCACGCACTTTTACCAGCTGCTTCTCTGCTTATTAGGAGCAGAAGCCACAGAACTTGCTACTGAAATCTCTCCAACTCCAGATCCACGGGAAAACAAGAGAGGATGGAACAAGAAGGGAGCGTACAAAACGGTGACACATTCACTGGCCTGAATGGAAACAGGATGAAAAACACCTCACAGAAGTTCATCTGCAGGGATTAGTGTGTCCCCCATGGGAGAGCAAGGTGCTGTGTAGTGACAGGAGTCTCCTTTGACAGGACACTGAGCTCAGGCCTGGTGCTCCACTGGGTTCTCACACACTTTCCCCTAAGCCTGTGTCAGGAAGGCAAACAGCTGAGCAGCACAAGAGCAGAACCCTCAAGTCTTTGAGATCAGCGAGGTCAGCTATTTCCGACAGGGATCTCACTGTCCCTGCTACAGAAGACCCTGCAAGGGGAGCAGGAGGCCAGAGGGTCGGCCACGGCAGCTCATCTGGAACTCCAGCTGACTGCCCCGGCCTCCAGCTGACTGCCCTGGCCTCCGGCTGACTGCCCTGGCCTCCCCACTATGTTTCCACGGATGCTGAGGCTCTGACTAAGTGGCATTTTCTCTCTCAGCTGCTCTCTGTGTTTTTTGCTCGGAAGCCCCAGCCGAGGGCACTCTGCTCTGGCCAGGATCCACTCTACTGGGCACTTGGCTGACTGCCTCAGCTTCCCCGGGTGATTTCTGCTGGGTGTGTGGGAGCCTCAGAGTGGTGGCATCACTTCATCGCTCTTGTTTAGTTAGAAGCTTCACTCTGCTCTACCTGAGACCCTTAAAGGGGTTTCCCAGATGATTTTCTGGGTGTTTTTTTGTTTTTGCTTTTTGTTTGTTGAGACAGGGTTTCTCTGAGTAGCCTTGCTGTCCTGGACTCACTTTGTAGACCAGGCTGGCCTCGAACTCACAGCGATCTGCCTGCCTCTGCCTCCCGAGTGCTGGGATTAAAGGTGTGTGACACCACCATACGGGTCCCCTCCCTCCCCCTTTTTTTTCCGAGACAGGGCCTCTCTGTGTAGCCTTGGCTGTCCTGGACTCACTCTGTAGACTAGGCTGGCCTCGAACTCACAGCAATCCGCCTGCCTCTGCCTCCCAAGTGCTGGGATTAAAGGCGTGCACAACCACACGTGGCTATTTTGCCATCTATAATCCATCCATCTATCTATCTATAAGCTATCTACCTATCTGTCTGTCTGTCTACCTATCTATCTACCCAACCATCCATCTTTTGTCCATCTGTCTGTCTGTCCGTCTGTCTGTCAGCTATCTGTTGCTATTTATTCTTTTGCTTCAGCTTGACTCTCACTGAGAGCTGACAATATGGCTCCCACCGATCCTTCCCCTGAGCACGCAGGAAGGCAAGGCTCACCACACGGCTGTCAGGTTCTTTTCAGACTGCACCCTCCAGGGTCTGGAGGCATAGATGGCCTCGCCGTTGATCTGTAGCCACTTGCCAACAGCAAGAAGCCTCTCTTGGAAGATGGGAACAATCAGCCCATCTTTCGTGGGCCCAATGTTGAGAAGATAGTTGCCTCCCAAACTGACAGTCTGAACCAGTTCCTAAAGAAAGCAGAGATGATGAAAGCGGGGCCCGACCGCCAGGCCTGGCAGGGTCTAGAGTACACAGACATTAAGGATATTAAAAGAAGAAACGCCACAGTTCAATCCCTAGCTCCAGAGGAGAAAAAGGGAGGTGAACACTTTAGAGACAGGCAAGGCAGCAGGTGTCTCCCTAGGCTGTTTAAGGACAAACTATCTGCACCCTTGGCAAAACGGATGCAAGGAAAGCTGGGCGGGCATGCCTGGAATCCCAGCACTTGAGATGGGAAAGCACGGCGAGCCAAGGTTGAGGCCAGCATGGACTACTTGGAGACCCACTCTCAGCAAACAAGGACTACAGTAAAGAGACACATCCTGAAGGCATCCTGTGTGGGGGTGTTTGCTGTGACCTCAGACAATTGTCTCTCAAGGCTTTCAAAAATATTTAAACAGGAGAGCCCATTAAGGATGGTCACGGTTGGCTTTGTTTGTTTTCTGAGACAGGGTCTCTCTGGGTAGCCTTGGCTGCCCAGGGCTCGCTTTGTAGACCAGGCTGGCCTCGAACTCACAGCGATCCACCTGCCTCTACCTCCCAAGTGCTGAGATTAAAGCTGTGTGCCACCACGCCCCACTCAGGGTTAGTTTTTGACGTCTCTTTTCAGATTTCTTCAGCTCCACAGTGCTCAAGAAGAGCCCTCTAGCCTACTGAATTACCCATTATGGTTGCAGGAAACTGAAACCACTCATGAGCCAACTAAAAATACTGTTGGGAAGGGGCTGGGACCACGATGGCCCAGAGGGTGTGTGCTTGCCTTATAAGCAAGAAGACCTGAGTTCATCCCCAGAATTCACATTCAAAACAAAACACACCAAAAAAATCAACAACAGCCAGAAGACCTGGGTGTCGTGGTACATGCTTGCAATCTCCATCCTGGGGAGCAGGGCAGATGCACTGTGGCTTCCTGCTGGCGAGCCTAGCCAAATGGCCAGTTCCAGGTTAGTAGGAGAGCTTGCCTCCAATCCCAGTGGATGGAACCTGAGGAATGGCACCTCAGGTTGTGCTCTGGATGTCACAAACACACTTGCATACACACTCCGTGCAGTAGTGGCGCGTGCCTTTATTCCCAGCACTCAGGAGGCAGAGGCAGGCGGAGCTCTGTGAGATCAAGGCCAGCCTAGTCTACAGAGCGAGTTCCAGGACAGCCAGAGGTGTTACATAGAGAAACCCTGTCTCAGAAAACGAGAAAAGAAAAAAAAAAAAAAAAAAAAAGCTTTCTGAGGCTGAGAAGATGGCGAAGGTGATGACTTTAGAGCGTGAAGTGCCTTGCCACCACCCTGCCACCACCAAGATGAACGACCTAAGTTTGACCGTCGGGACATACAGAGTAGAAGGAGAGACGTGACCGACTTTCAATTGTCCACTGACCTCTTCATGTATACTTTGGCACCCATGCACTTGCTCCACCCCAAACAAGTAAATAGATACAATTTAAAAAGGTTTCAGGGGCTAGAGAGATGGCTCAGAGGTTAAAGAGCACTGACCGTTCATCCAACGGTCCTGAGTTCAATTCCCAGCTACCACATGGGGGCTCACAACCATCTATAATGTGATCTGATGCCCTCTCCTGGCATGCAGGTGTACATACAGGCAGAATACTGTACACATAATAAATAAAGAAAAAAAAATCTTTAAAAAAAAGAAGGTTTCAGATACCAGCCCCTCCTCCCCAACGGTGACAATGGCCTTAGGAGAGGTCTATCTCCGCATACTCTTCCATCTGGACTGCTTTGAGGTGAGCAAACCGCCAAGGTGGGACGCTCTTACCTCAATGATTTCATTTTCACTGGCAATGGAAGACATGGACATGTCCCTTCGGTAGCCCCAGGATGCCCTGTCCACGCTGGTGCACATCTCCCACTTGTGGTCTGGCAAGCTGTGTGGTGTGTATTTATCCTTACAGTTGTAGTACCCTCCGTGATGACAGGAACAGTTCTGACACCAGCGGTCATTCACCACTACCTGATCCTAGAGGAGGAAGGGGAACGGGGTCGTCAGAACAGCACCACCTCGCTTCCGTATGCAATGCAGATCTAACCTGGCAACAGTCTCTGTGGAAGGAGAACAGAGGGACCACACTAGTGTTCCTCCCTGGTGCTATCTTGGTCTAAGGGGCACATGTGGGAAACGAGACATCTTTGGTTGTCCCAGCAGAGGCCAGAGATGCTGACAGTGTGGAGAACAACATCTATTACAAAGCAGCATCCAGCCCCTAATATCAATAGTGCCCAAGCCCAGGGGCCCAGAGACAGACATATGGAACAGGTGTGCATACGGGGGGGAGGCTTCTTAGATGTTCAGGGGGGCTCAGGAAATGGCTGAGTGGGTGAAGCCTTGCTGTGAAAACACGAGGACTCTCCAGCTCTCATGTACAAGAGGCAGGCATGGGGCTGGAGACGGCTCAGCAAAGAGTGCTTGATGCTCTTACAAAGGATGGGGGTTCAGTCCCCAGCACCACATGGTGACTCAGAACTACCTGTAACTTCGGTCTCAGGGAATCCGACACCCTCTCCTGGCCTCCCGTACACGCAAACTTCATGCAGGTAAAAAGCCCATACACAACAACATAACATGTGCCCAGAAACAACATGATATCTTTTACAAATGTGTATGGGGGCTGGTGAAATGGCTCAGGCGTTAAGAAAACTCGCTGCTCTCGAGGCCGACCTGGATTTGTTTCCCAGCACTCAGTTACAGGAGATCTGGTGCCCCCTCTGGGATCTATGGATTTCTGCACGCACACAGTACATATAAACTTACATAGGCACATGTACATATACTAAATAAGTAAACCATAAAAAATGTGTACGGGTGTTTTGCCTGCATGTATGTCAGTGCATATGTGTGCAGGACCCAAGAAGGCCAGACAAGGGGGTCTGCTTCCATTTTACTGGTGTTTCAGACCATGTGGGTGCTAGGAAGGGAAGCAGAGAGCAGCACATGCGCTGAGCCCTTTCCCTAGCCCTGGCTGGTTTTTGATTTGCTTTGTTTTTGTTTCTTTGAGACAGGGTTTCTCTGTGCAGCCTCTCTGGTCCTCTGTGGTCCCTGGGAAGAATAGCCCTGCACAGAGGATCGGAAGATCGGGCAGAGGTGGGTGTGGGCGTGCCTTTACATGCAAAGCTATGACAAGGCAGTGAGCAGGCTACTCCGCTGGTGAAGGAGCAGACAGATCCCTGGGTTCTCAGGCAGAGAGAGCCCAGGTTCCCACCCTCCTTTGCCAGATGAGCCCCCATGTCTCTCCAGCCAGGGAAGGGAGCCAGAGGCTTGGGAAAGTTTGAGGTGGCCTGATCTATTTTTCAGGATAAAATGTAAGAGCTTTATAGGACTAAACACTAAATGATGAGAGGAATGAGGAATATACACATTAAGAGATACTACCAAGAATAAGTGAGATGCTTTCTGGAAGGATCTTTGGACAAGAAAACAAAGATGCACTAGAAGGCTGCCCTTAGAGGCTCATGTCTACAAGGGATGGCTCATGCATTCAGAGCAACCAGAATGTGTAAATGATACAATTAGATCTGCCTGAAAGTGAAACTCATCTGAATGCTGGAAGACAAGAATTTGCCAGAATAAGACAGCCATGAGACAAAGAACTAGGGTTTCCCCCCTCCCCGTTTGTTTTTTGTTTTTGTTTTTGTTTTTTGTTTTTGTTTTTGTTTTTGTTTTTCGAGACAGGGTTTCTCTGTGTAGCCTTGGCTGTCCTGGACCCGCTTTGTAGACCAGGCTGGCCTCGAACTCACAGCGATCCATCTGCCTCTGCCTCCCCAGTGCTGGGATTAACAGCATGCGCCACCACGCCCGGCTAAGAACTAGGTTTTAAGACATGTACTGTCTGTCTAGAGGCAAGAGTCAGAGCTAAGCTAAGGACTGAAGAAAAAGGGGGTAAGGAAAAAGCCAGAAGAACAGAAGGAAGGACAAAAAGCTCCCCGATCCAGGGGACCCCAGGTTTTTAACACCCTGTGTTATAAAAAGGGGCGGGCAGATCCAGGATATGCTTTTTGTTTATAGTCAAGATCCCAGAAGCCTGTCTCTCTGTCTCTCGGGCCTGGCCTCTTGCTAATTCAGAGGCAGCCTTAAAGTGTCTTATCTGAACGGAGACAGGTTGATGACCTTTCTGCCAAATGGGATTTTACAGTTGCTTTTGGGAGACAGGAGGGCATGCTTCCTCTTTCCTCACAGGTAAACTGGCTTTTTTTTTTTGGAGAGGAACGGACTCAAGTCCTCTGCCCAGCAAAGTCCCACAGCCGTGGCTGTCCTGGAACTCACTTTGTAGACCAGGCTGGCCTCAAACTCACAGCGATCCACCCGCCTCTGCCTCCCGAGTGCTAGGACTAAAGGCATGCGCCAACACTGCCCTGCTTTGCTGTGGTGTTCCCCCCCTACCACCCTAGACAGGGTTTCTCTATGTAGCCTTGGCTGTCCAAGGCTCGCTGTGGGTTTTATACACAAGGGTTGACATTTGCTTCCTTCCCCAGCTCTGCATCTTTGATTTCTTTTTGTTCCCTTTTTGATTCTCCTTAATCAGGCACATGTGGTTGCCATCCCATGTGACACATCACCTGACTCCAGGAAGGCCCAGTCCGGAGGAAAGGCCCCTCAGCAGTGTATGAGATGTCAACTCTCCTAGGTTTGTCTGTTTCTTTTCTCTTCTTCTTTTTTTTTTTTTTTTTAAATAAGATTCATTTATTTATTATGTATACAGTATTCTGCCTGCATGTACACCTGTAGGCCAGAAGAGGGCACCAGGTCTCATTGTAGATGGCTGTGAGCCATCCTGTGGTTGCTGGGAATTGAACTCGGGACCTTTGGAAGAACAGACAGTGTTCCTAACCACTGAGCCATCTGTCTAGAACCGTCTGTTTGTTTCTTGAGATGGAATCTTACTGTTTAGCCATGGCTACCCTGGGAACTCCCTGTGCAGACCAGGCTGGTCTTGGATTGACAGAGGTCCACCCATCAAAGGCGTGCCACAACATACTGGGCCATCTCTAGTTGTGATTGGCAGTTAGCTGCCCACCCATAACTGTATTTAACTGTGGCAGAGACAGGGGTACTATAGTGAATAACACAGTGTTTGCCTTTAAACATTTAGCAAAGACTTAGAGAAGAGACAAATGTGGGCAATTCAGACCATGGCATTTTTTCAGCGTTAACTACCTGGGGATGAAGTGAACATCTGGGAGACCCTAGAGACCTTTCAAGTCTCTGAAATGAAGCCTCACATAGGCTGCTAGCATGCTCTACCAGGGAGCTACACCCCAACACATGAGAACTGCCCTCAGCCAGCACTCGTCACTCAGGGTCCCTCTTCTCTCTTTCCTTTCCTTCCCGTTTTCTGAGTTTAGTACTAACCACCCAGTAAGAGCCCCAAAGGTAGCACTCCACCAGGCACATGTTCAGTCCAGCTCAGTCTTGGTGTTTCTTGTGATTTCACCCAGGCTCCATGCACGCTCAGCACGTGTCTACCACTCAGCCATACTTCCAGTTACCAAGATGCTTTCTTGTCTTTCTTTCTTTCTTTTTTCTTTTCACCACAGGGCTTTTCTGTGTGGCTCTGGCCATCCTGGGACTCCCTCTGTAGACCAGGCTAGCCAGCTAGCCTCAAACTCTCAGAGATGCGCCTGCCTTTGCCTCCTGAGTACTGGGGTTTAAAGGTGTGCGCCACCACCACCAAGCTGCTTTATACTTAGATTTTTCTTTAAAATCTACAAATCTAGAGCCAGGCGTATTGGTGCATGCCTTTAATCCCAGCACTCGGGAGGCAGAGGCAGGCAGATCACTCTTGAGTTCGAGGCCAGCCTGGTCTCCAAAGCGAGTCCAGGACAGCCAGGGTTACACAGAGAAACCCTGTCTCGAAAAACAAAAACAAAACAAGAAAAAAAAAAAAACCCAACAACAAATAAACAAAAACCTTGGCTAGAAGTGGTGCCATGCACGCATAGTAATCCCAGGTTTTGGGAAGCTGAGACAGGAGGCTTGCTGTGACTTCCCCGACAGCTGAAACTATCATCATTCTTTTTTCAGAATCAGGAATGAGTAAGTCAGATGATCACCTACCTTGACAGGGCTATCGTTATAGAGCCAAGCAAGGAAACCTGTGGAGTTCCAGTAGGTGTCCGGACACTCCCACTCCCCATCAGACCAGATCAGGTCAGGCTTGTAGCTGGAAGACATGTGACCAGAACAGTTTGCTATCTAAATCTATATATACTCCAGTATTTTATTTTAATACTTATTATATATATATAGTGTTCTGCTTGCATATACATCTGCACACCAGAAGAGGGCACTAGATCTCATTATAGATGGTTGGGAGCCACCATACGGTTGCTGGGAATTGAACTTAGGACCTTTGGAGTTTTTTTTTGGTTTGGTTTGGCTTTTTTTTGTTTGTTGTTGTTTTTGTTTTGTTTTGTTTTTTTCATTTCGAGAAAAGGTCTCTCTGTGTAGCCTTAGCTGCCCTGGACTTAATTTGTAGACCAGGTTGACCTCAAACTCTCAGCGATCCACCTACCTCTGCCTCCTGAGTGCTAGGATTACAGGCCTGCACCACCACACATGGCTTTAATTTTTAAATATTTATTGTAAAAATCTGTCCATAACATTGGAATATATGAGAGTTGGAGAGGCAGCTCAGAGGTTCAGAGCACTGGCTGCTCTTCCAAAGGTCCTGAGTTTAGCCAGCATGGTGGCAGCACTCGGCAGAGGCAAGTGGATCTCTTTGAGTTCAAGGCCAGCCTGGTCTACAAAGAGAGTCCAGGACAGCCAAGGCTACACAGAGAAACCTTGTCTCGAAACCCGTCCCACCTCCCCCCCAAAAAAGAAAGAAAAAGAAAAGCAAAAACAGAAACAACAGCAACAACAAAAACCCCAAACTAAACTTGATTTCAGATTCCCCAGCACTCTGTACCAGGCCAGCCCTCTTTGACAACACAGTCTCCTGAGAGTTGTCTGGATAGAAGCAGATGCAAAGGGAACTGGCTGGAAGCTGGGGACAGTGGCTCATGGTTATAATCCCATCACTCAGGTGAGGCAGGAGGAGGACCGCGTGGAAGTAGAGGCCAAGCTAGGGTACAGAGGAAGACTTCTGTTGGCTCGGGCCTGAAATCCTCACACTTCAGAGGCTGAGGCAGGAGCATCAACATGGATCTGAAGCCAGGCTGGACTACAAAGTGGGATCTTACCATAAAAAAGAAAACAGCCAGGCAGTGGTGGTGCACGCCTTTGATCCCACCACACGGGAGGCAGAGGCGGGAGGATCTCTGTGAATTCCAGGCCAGCCTGGTCTACAAAGCAAGTCCAGGACAGGCAGGAATACACAGAGAAACCCTGTTTCAAAAAACCAACCAACCAACCAACCAACCAACCAACAAAACACCCAAGCATTCCTGTTTCTTACCTGTTAACAAGGTCATAGAGCTCAGGCATGGTTTTTGCTTTAACAAAGTACTGAGTTTTGAAGCCATTTTTCTTATCAAGTAAGTAGAGTGGATGGAACCATTCTAAGAGCGAGTGGTAGAGGCCATAGCGTATGTTCCTTAAACAGAAAAATATAGCACCAGCAGGCATTAGGCAGAGAGAAAAACAATTTGTTTTATGAAAAAAAAAAATCACACTGGGTATGGGTATGGTCAGCACTTTGGAGGGGGAGGTAAAAAAAATCAAGAGTCAGGGTCATCCTTGGCTACCAAGTGGGGTTGATACCAGCCTAACCTATCTGAGATTCTTTATTTAGTGTGTGTGTGTGTGTGTGTGTGTGTGTGTGTGTGTGTGTGTGTGTGTGTGTTGCTTCAAGTTAGAAGGTCACTTGATCTGCATAGCAAGTTCCAAACTCTTGGGGGATACAGGTCTTGCAAGACCAAACCAAATAAAAAGAAAACAGCTACTTCCAAAGTCCGTGTCTGAGCCCCACCTAAGACCACATGCACATTTACCAAGGATTATTGCCAAGTGCAGCCTGAGGCCCAGAGCACTGAGCAGGTAGTAGGAGTTAGCAAAAGCCAGCGGTCATCCCTCAAACAGCCACAACAGAAAGTTTATTTTCTTTTTAGAGGCAAACATAGCCAGCAGGGATCACAACCTGGTGGCTGGGAATCGGGACTCGGGTCCTGGCTTGAGTCTGCCCTGTCTCCCTCCAGGGCACATTTGGAAGGCTTCTTCCCTGGCTGATGGTGCTATTCTGAGAGTCTGTGGAATCTTTACAAGGTGGACCAAGCTGGCAGAAGATGGTCACCTCTGTCTGCTCCCTAGTCATTTGTTGTGTGTGGCCATCGTGAGTGCAGCTGGCCCACCATGGTGGATGGAAACCTGAAAAAAAAAAAAATCAACCTTTCCCCCTCCCCCCCCCAAGTTGCTTTTAATGGGTATGGTGGTCACTGACACAGAGGCGACTAATACATTCAGTGGAAGAGCAACTGCTTAATATTCATGAGATCCTGTGTTTGACTGTCAGCATCAAACCCCAAAACCACTCTACATCTGACACACCCGACTGCTTTGATCTTGAGAAGGTAACGTCTACATCTACTGCTACTACTATTATTATTTAGCTTTTTGAGATACAGTCTTGTGTAGCCCAGGCTAGCCTCAAACTCACTGTATATCTCAGGTCAGCCTTGAACTCCTAACCCTCCCGCCCTTGCCTCCCAAGTGCTAGAAATCACCCTCCCCACATAACATCATGTCTAGTCAGCTATTTCCTACTAGGTAACAAATACCAGGGAGCATTAAGTAGCTTGTGCACTGCTTTCCTTAGTTCTTTTTTTTTTTAAATATTTTATTTAATTTTTAATGTGCCTTAGTAGGAGGGTGTCAGATCTTGGAGTTACAGACAGTTGTGAGCTGCCATGTGGTTGCTGGGAATTGAACCTGGGTCCTTTGGAAGAGCAGGCAGTGCTCTTAACCACTGAGCCATCTCTCCAGCTCCTTTCCTTAGTTCTTGATCTGCCACTATCAGAGCTTGCCCTCAGTCCCTGGGGCTGGTGGCTACAGAAGAGAAAGGTGAGACGCAGTCCCTGGCTCTCATCACACATTAGAAAGTGCTCTGTACTTCAGGCTTCCCCATAGAAATCCTTTGCAGGCTACAAATAGATCATCACAGTCAATGCTGGTGTCCTTCGCTACCCCACTGTGAACCTTTCTTTTCTGTTGAGACAGGGTTTCTCTGTGTAGCCCTGGCTGTCCTAGACTTGCTTTGTAGACCAGGCTGGCCTCGAACTCACAGAGATCCGCCTGCCTCTGCCTCCCAGAGTCTGGGATTACAGTGCCTGTCTGTGAACCTCTTTCATTGTATCACCTTTGGTCCTGTGAAAACCGCCAAATCGCAAACTCGGAGTCTGGGAGCCCTTCTGCTCACTGGCCACATATGACCCTGGCAGACAAACAAGAGGACACAAGGATGGGAGTCTGAAGGGCTGGCTGTCCACAAGACACGCACCTTTTCCGCACAGCTGCTCCCAACTCACGGACCAAATCTCGATGGGGCCCCACATCCTTCGAGTTCCAGTTCCAAGACACGGGGCTTGGCCAGTTTGTGAAGCCTTCGTGATGCTTAGTAGTCAGGACCACATACCTGTCGGTGTCAAAGGGAAGTCAGGATAAAGGAGGCGGGCAGTGTCCACAACCGTGGCCGTGGCCGGCTTGCCTAAGAAAATCCTGACTATAGAAAACACACTGGAGGCCGGGCGGTGGTGGCGCAAGCCTGTAATCCCAGCACTCGGGAGGCAGGGGCGGGCGGATGGCTGTGAGTTCGAGGCCAGCCTGGTCTACAGGGGCAACATCCCCGAGTAGGTATTGACTCAAGAATGGAAGGAGCCACTGGAGCCCAAAGGGGAGGGAAGGGTGTCATAAGAAAAACTGTGTACCTTAGCTCTAGAGTCAACCCTCTCGTGCAAGCAAAGAGCTCTTTTCAACCCTCCTGCCCTGTTTTGTTGGCAAAATGATAAGAGATGGCAGCTGCTTGGTGTTTTTTTTTGTTTTTTGTTTCTAACCAACATTGTGGAACTGCCCTTTATTTAAAGAGGTGACAAAGACCCAAATATATGGGATTAAATAGACCAGTGTTGAAATTACCAATTCGGCCAATATGTCGTTTATATTTATAGGGGGGAAAAAAACGTAAAAAGAGTGGCATCTACGTGTGGTTTTTTCACCACTGGCCGGTGTGGGGAATCCCCGGATTTCAGGGTCTTACAGTATCTTAGGCTCATAGGAACCTTCCTGGAGTTCAATCTTTTTCGTTGTCAATTGTGGATCTCAGAGATGGCTAGAAGGGGGAATCCTGTTTCCTCAGGCCTTTTACTCCATACAAGTAATGGGAAAACACTAAGTGGCAGATACACACACACACACACACACACACACACACACACACACACACACACACACACACAGCATTTCCCTTTCCATACAGCACAAGAAAACTCAAGATCCAGAAGAGACTGAAACATGGAGCATGGCAGAAGGATCAGTGTGAGAGTAGAGGACGTCTCTAAGCAGGAGGCACCCTGGTTCCGGTTTACTGTTTTACCAGCTGCCTCCCCAGTGGCCAAACCTCTCGATCTCGAAGTCAACCAAAATTCTCTGGCTTAGGGCTCTCAAAACGTACCTCTTGCGGAGGGCTCTGTCCTAACAACCCTGTTCCTCCTCCGAGTTCTACCAGAAGGAAGAGAAGGCGAAAACCGAAACAGGCAGCAACCCTGAACGCCCATCTTTCCTTTTTCCATTTAGAGACACAGGGCTACAAGGAAGCCAGGCAGCTTCTTTTTATGGTCTTCCATGGACGCCGCAAGTGACCTAAGGTGACTGGTCCAGGTCCACAAATCCGTACTACAGACAATTCAGGCTGTGTTCTGGCCCTTTTTAAAGGAGACATCGGGTGTAGGCTAGCTCTAGCCTCTCTCCACACAGGTGTAGTAAGTACCCAGCGCTTTCCTGCCTTCAGTTTTAAAACTAATCCCCAGCTGGATTCTCTTTTTTAGCATCAGGGCTCCTTCCTCCAGGGTGCAGAAAGGGAGTTCCAGGGCTTTTCCGAGGCCAGGCAGCACCTGCCCCTTCCCTCCTCGCGCCCGGCCCCCACTCACTTGGCTCCGGCAGCTTGGAAGAGTTTGGCCCACTGGTCCGGGTGGAAGAAGCGCGCCGTAAATTGTGGTCCGAAGTCGGCGTAGCTGAATCCCGGCGGGTAGTTGTCTTTCATGAAGCTTACGTAGGGCGGCAGCCGCTCGCCCTGCCAGTGCCACCAGAACCATTCGCTGCCCCAGGCTGGGACCGAGTACACGCCCCAGTGCACGAACACCCCGAACTTGGCCTCATCGAACCAAGTCGGCAGTGGCCGGGAGTCCAAGCTCTTCCAGTCCGCGGTGTAGCGGCGCGGAGCCCGGGCCACTGCCTGGGCCACAACCGCCAGCAGCAGCAACAGCAGCCTCCAGAAGACCATCGCCCGCCAGTCCCTTCTCTGCTCCCACATCCCTGCTTCCTTTGCCCGCACCGGCACCTCTTAACGCGCAGGCGTGGGCGAGTAGCTCCGCCTCTCTGAGTAATGATTGGTTTGGAAGGGAAAGGGGCGGGGTCAGTCTCGTAGTCCAGCTTGCCATTTGAGGCTCGGTCTCCAGGGGAGCGCCCTCTGGCGTTGAAAGGGAGAAAAGCAGCGAAGAGGCGTTGACGGCTCTGATCTGTTGACTTGAAACAACTTGTTCTCCCCCGAAGGGCTTAGCAGTAGGAAAAACCCAGGGTGTGCAGTGAAATGAGAGTGGTCCGCGTTGTTGCATCAATCCTCAGGGGAATGCTGAAACCGGATCGTTTTATTGAGTGGCTTTTTAGGAGCCGTGGTTTCTTTGTTGCTTTTCATGGAGCCGGCAGGTGGGGTTTAAAAGACTGGAGAGTTGCGTAAGAGATTTAGAAATAATCATATAGCTTTATGAGGAGGGAGAGAAATGGCTACTAGAAGAGGACAGGCAGACATGGGGTGTTTTTTTGTTTTTTGTTTTTTTTGGCCTGTCTTTTGTTTATTGAACTTTGAGAACTCTGAGGCATTTAAACATCTTAATTTAAAATTGTAACTTAAATTTAATTTGAGACAGAGGGGCGGAGGGCCTCATATAGCTCAGGCTAGCCTCGAAGTTACCGCTAGGATGATCTTGCATTCCTGATCCTTCTGCTAGGATTACAAGTGAGCGTGGTACCACCATTCCTAATGTGCCGTACTGGCCCTTGAACCCAGGGATTGGTCTGAGAAAAGGAGGTACTCTACTGACTGAGCTGCACCCCAAATCCCTTGAGAGATTCTCAGAGAACTTAGCATCGAACCGAAGAAATCCTGACCCAGGAGCTGGGAGTGCTTACTTGCTTGACATAGTGGAAGGCCTAGGGTTCAACCCAACACCACTAAACACACACACCTGACCCACACACAAGGGGCCACTGAGGCATGCTTTTTAGAATACCAGGACCAGAAAATTGATGGCCAATGGCCCAGAAATATCTGTGAAGCTTGTTTGGCAGGTCACCTGATTCCTCTACAGTTAGTACGTGGCCCGTGGTAGGTATGTGTGTATGTGTGTGTGTGGGTGTGTGGGTGTGTCCTTAGCTGCAGGAAGTATGCAAACCAGAAGTCACATGGCCGATGTGCCACAACTGTGTCCAAGGTTGCTGAGATAACCATAGCGTGTTAGAGCAGTAAGAGGTGTCAGTGCCCACTGATGGCCGCGGAGCAAAGCAAGGCAAGGAGAAGGGCAGGGGGTTGCCCAAGATCACGTGGGCAAGTGTGGGCCAAAGGTGGGGCCAGAATTCACGGCTGAGGAAACTCTCTCTCCACCTAGTCTGTCTGGCTATCTTGGAGGAGAAATCAGGGCTTATGTTGACAGAACCAGGCACTTCCTCCTTTGGGGAGCAATAAGAAAACACAGGTTATTTTCTGTTTCTTCCTTCCCAAGTTTATGTTGAAATATAGTCAAAAACACTAAGTGCAGATGACTTAAAACAAAACTTCAGAGGTATGTGGGAAGGTCTCTAGCAGAGTGGGTGGACCTGCATTTTTAGGGAGCCTGATGTTTTTTTAATTTAATTTAATTTTTTTTTTTTGCAGTGGACACACCACCATGTTAGTTTCTCCAGGCAATGGGGAAGTCTTGTCTGATGGCTGTTTCGTCAGCTAAACAACAAAGCTGTTTCTCATCTGTATTTAGGGCCCTTTCCTTGTTCTGCCCCTTCGTAAAGTCTGCCTCTCTCCTAAGAGCAAAAGTAGAAAGTTTAAGAGCTGGAGTCAGGGCCTGGGAGATGGTTAGAGATTAAGAGCCCTGGCTGCACTGGGCAGTGGTGGCGCACACCTTTAATCCCAGCACTCAGGGAGGCAGGGGCAGGCAGATCTCTGTGAGTTCGAGGCCAGCCTGGTCTATGAAGCAAGTCCGGGACAGCCAAGGCTACACAGACAAACCCTGTCTGGAAAAACAAAAAGAAAAAAAAAAAAAAAGAGCTCTGGCTGCTCTTCCAGAGGATCCTGGTTTGACCCCCAGCACCCATATGGCAGTTTACCACTGTCTAATAATGGCAGTTCTAAGGGACCTGATGCCCTCTTCTGGACTCTGCTGGCACCAGGCATACTGTGGTATATAGACATACATGCAGCAAAAACACTCATACACATTAAAAAAAAAAAAAAAAAAGACAGTGTAAGGCTGGCCTTAAACTTTTAGCAGCTCTACCTGAACACCAGGATTGTATTTGTGCACCCACTATGCCCAGCTCCAGCTCTTTGTTTGTTTTGACACGTGGGTCCTACTAATTTGCCACAATTGAACTTGAACTCCATGCATAGCTCAGGCAGGATCGTCTTGCCTCAGCCCCTTAGGGAGCTGGAATTAACAGGCTGGTATCACCAGGCTCACCTTTTTGAACGTGCTGTTGTTTGGTTTCCCTGTGTAGCCCTGGCTGACCTGGACTCATGTTTTAGACCAGGTTGGCCTCAAACTCACAGCGATCCACCTGCCACTGCCTCCCCGAGTGCTGGGATAACAGGCGTGTGCCACCCCACCCTGCTGTGACTAACTCTTATCAGTGGTAGGCTGCAAGCCCCTTTATAGCTGGATATCCAAGACCCAGCACAAAGCCTGGAACACACATATTTATGATGCAGATGACAGAGTAAATGAACAGGGAGCACATTGTTTGGTGGATGCTGACGTGTTTAGCGGATAGCTTTCCTTTCATTGTGTCTGTGGTCCCCAGTGCTACCCACCCCTCCTGCCACCAGCAGTATATGGACCTCCCTCTGCTGGGAATGCAGTCTTAGTGGAGGGAAAATCCAGGTACCCTGGGGCACAACATGGGGTTCTGAACAGAGGATGTCAGCCTGTGCCTGGTCCACAGCCAAGAGTCTTCCCAGCTCCGTCCCCTTCTGCTTCAGGACCAGAGTGTGGAAGAGGTAAGGGGGCTGAGCTGAGGGAACGGTCTAGAACCCAGAGAGTCTTTGTGAATCTCTTGCTTCTTACTGGAGCTGGGCTGGACTAAGAGACTGCTACGCTAGACACAGGAGAATGTCCCAAGGCCGGTACAGTCTCTGAGGACTCTTAACCTCCAGTGAATTGAGCTGCCTCTGGGTCCCCAAGGACCTAAAGTCATAATGACTTGAAGGCTTATCAGGATGTCAGGAGGGCCCTCGCCCAACAAGACACCCTGAGCTTGTGACTAGGTCTGAAAGAGGAGCGTCAGCATCCTTGATCCTGAAGAGGCAAAGGTGGCCTGAAGGTGGAGCCTCGCATGGTTCCTCCACAGGAGTCCCAAACAAGGAAGCAGGAACCAGAACAAGCTGCTCCCCTTGTCAGGGGGAGCAGGAGAACAGCCTGGAATTCACTGCGTGCAGAAGACAGGGACATTGATGACATTGAGGGCAGTGGCCACAATGGTTGGGGGGGGGGGGCGGGGGGGGTGGTACTCTGAGATCCCAGGAGAACAGACCCCTTTGTCTCCTCAGATCTGGACTATCATCCCGGCAGGCCCGTCTGGCCTCTTGGTCTTTGGAGTCAGCAGGGTTTCCTGATCTCATGTGCGTACTTACAGGCCGCTCTCCACAGACTGTACAGGTAGACACAACCAGGACACCTTCCAGCCATGACAGCCCAGCACTCTTGGCGGGGGCGGGAGGGGGTAAAAAAAAAAAGAGGTCTGTATCCAGTACCTCAGAGCTGCAGCATCGTTCGCCCTTCTCAAGAGGGTGCGCTGATTTCGGACTCAGGCTGTTTCCAATAGGAAAATAAGTGCCATCAGCAATTGGAGCAATCTGGAGTTCTGGCCCCCGGCCCCATGGTAGTTTTCACATCAGCCTCTGTCTCTGTAACTGAGGATCTTGGGCCGTCTTCTTTCCCCTTGGACCCGAGGCCTCGCAGATACTTTTTCCAGTCTCCCAGGCAGTGCTGGGCGGCAGAGCGGATCTCCCCACTCCGAAGGGCATAAATGATAGGGTTGACCATAGAATTAACCAGGCACAGTATGGAACAGAAGGCAAAGGCCTCCTTGACCTGGTCGCTCAGCGTGGTGACCAGGCTATGGCCCATGAGAGCCAGTGCAGGGAACCAGCAGATGAGCAAAACAGCCAGCACCAGCCCCAGTGTCTTGGCCAACCTCACGTCTAGCCGCATCCGAGCTATCCCGGGCACCTGCACGTCCTGGTGCTCGGCCAAGCTGGCTACGTGCTGGTGGGCTTTCCAGAGAACATACCCATAGGTGTAGATGATGCCAGAGAAGAGGATGGCAATGAATAGGAGCCAGCCCAGCAGGTAGTCATTGGGGATCAGCGGGAAAAGCTCAGAGCAGGTACTAGGACAACAAGACCATCCCATGAGCGGCAGGTAGGAGATCAATGCGGAGAGGACCCACATGACACAGAGGGCCACCAGTGCCCTCCCACGAGTGACCAGAGCTTTGTAGGTAGATGGGTAGCACAGACATAGGTATCGGTCAACGGCGGTCAGCAGCAGGCTGCCCACGGAAGCCGTGAAAGTCATGGTCACACTGCCGATCTTCAGCAGGAAGACAGCCTCGGAATCAACACCGTGGAAGACATGGAAAATGACGAAGTTGCAGGCAAAGATCACGCTGGCCAGGAAGTCGGCTCCGGCCAAGCTGCCAATGAACAGGTATGAGGGTTTCCTGCGGAGCCGCTGGGAGGTCAGGATAAGATAGAGCACGGCCAGGTTCTCCAGGGCGCTCAGCAGACCCATCAGGGTACACAGCACTGCCACAGCAATCTTCTGGGCATCGCTCAGGATCATGTAATTCTTCATAGGGTTGAGCTCCAAGCCACCCTCCGAACCATTGGTCCCCTCCATCTCCAGGCACCCCTTCATGGACGGGTTTCTGGGGCTGGACCAGAAAGCGTGGCTGTGGACACGGAGAAAAGACTGTTGAGTGTTAGCAGAGATAGCCTCACCCGAGGCCTCACTCTGACCTGGCATTTTACCCAGGTGTTGAAAATACCCATTTATAACTTGTCAGCAAGCGTTTAGCCTTTTCTTCAAGCCAGGTAGGTCTTTAAGTTTCCAACAAGCAGAAGTGACCTACAAGAGTTTTGGTCTTTTGTTTTCTTTCTTTCTTTCTTTATTCATTTATTTATTTATTTATTTATTTTGGCTTTTCAAGACAGAGTTTCTCTGTGTAGCCTTGGCTGTCCTGTACTCACTTTGTAGATCAGGCTGGCCTCGAACTCACAGTGATCTGCCTGCCTCTACCTCCCTAGTGCTGGAATTAAAGGCATGTGCCACCATGCCTGGTTTAGTCTTTTTTTTGTTTGTTTTTTGTTTTTGTTTTTTTATTTTTATTTTTTTTATTTTTCGAGACAGGGTTTCTCTATGCTATCTTGACTGTCCTGGACTGGCTTTGTGGACCAGGCTGGCCTTGAAGTCACAGTGATCCTCCTGCCTCTGCCTCCTAGGTGCTGAGATTTAAGGCGTGCACCTCCATGCCTGGCTGGTCTTTTTATGTTTTTTTAAAGATTTATTTATTATGTATACAGATCTTGTTATAGATGGTTGTGAGCCAACATGTGGTTGCTGGGATCTGAACTCGTGACTTCCTTTGAAAGAGCAGTCAGTGCTCTTAACCTCTGAGCCATCTCTCCAGCCCCTGTCTTTTGTTTTCTAAAAAAACAAATTTTACAACTTCCTTTTGAAACCAAGGGGAATTCCCAGGGGCCAATAAGCCAAGAGAACAAAACCCAGAAGAAGTGGAACCAAAGATGTAGGGACATTGCTTTTTAAAATATTTATCACGCCGGGCGTGGTGGCACACGCCTTTAATCCCAGCACTCGGGAGGCAGAGGCAGGTGGATCGCTGTCAGTTCGAAGCCAGCCTGGTCTACAAAGGGAGTCCAGGACAGCCAAGGCTACACAGAGAAACTCTGTCTCAAAAAAATAAATAAATAAATAAATAAAATAAAATAAAATATTTATCACTACTATTGATGTGTGTGTGTGTGTGTGTGTGTGTGTGTGTGTG
>OU015754.1:68954787-68978772 GCA_907169655.1 Acomys percivali | reverse complement strand
CCTTCTTCCACAGCTTCTGGGACTTGAACTCAGGCAGTCAGGCTTGCACACCACTCACTTCACTTTTACTCTCTAAGCCATCTTGCTGGCCCATTTTCCTTTTTCCTTTTTTTTGGGACCTGGTCTCACAGGTAACCTTGAACTCAAGATCCACTTCAGGCTCCAAAGCAGCTGATATCACAGACAAGCATGTATGCACCAAACCTGGCTTATGCTTCAGTTTGGGTAAATTATTAAATGCTTAACAAGTATTTGGGGATGGGAGACAATACTTTAGCTTCACTGAAAGCAATGGGAAGATAAACTCTAAAAGATAAAATATTTTATGGGAACTGAGCAGTGATGGCACACGCCCTTAATCCCAGCACTCCAGAGGCAGAGGCAGGTGGATTCTGGGAGTTTGAAGGCAGCCTGGTCTACAGAGTGAGTTCCAGGACAGCCAGGCCTACACAGAGAAAGCCTGTCTCGAAAACCAACAAAACAAAAATCCCAAATCTGACATAGGCAGATCTCTGTGAGCTGGACTACATAGTGAAACCCTGTCTCAAAATCAAAACTTTTTCCCACTCCTGCAGAGAATGTGGCTCAACTGATAGGAGGCTTATCCAGCAAGAACAAAGCCCTGGTTTCAGTCCCCAGCACTTCACAAACCGAATGTGATGGCACACACCTGTAATCCCAGCATTGGGAGGGTCAGTTCAAAGCCAGCTTCGGCTATGTGAAGCTCTGTCTTAAAAACAAAAACAAAAACCAAGTATACGAGATAAGATATAGAAGTGCCATTATTTTGAATATCAGATAATGAAAAAAAATTTTTTTTTCAAGACAGGGTTTCTCTTATAGTCCTGGCTGTCCTGGACTGTAGGCCAGGCTGAATGAATAATTTTTTAAATATAAACATCTCATTAATATCGAAGACAAAACTTAGCACAATTAAACATTGTGGAAGGCATTATCAAGCTTCATAAGAAAGGAAATTAAAATACTTCTCTAAAAAGACAGATTTCTTAAAAAAAAAAAAAAAAAAAAAAAGACAGATTTCCTAAACAGATAATGTGGAATTTTCCCATCTGGGAGGCCCATGGAATTTGAACTCATAAACTCAGGGGTGAACAATAAGCCAGTTAGAGTTAGCAGAAGTGTCTGCTAGTAGGGTTACATTGGAAAGAGTTTTACATAACTCTCGGGTGTACTTTATAAAGAATTAAAAGAGGTGCCGGGTGGTGGCGGTACACACCTTTAATCCCAGCGCTTGGGAGGCAGAGGAGGGTTTGTTTCTCTGTGTAGCCTTGGCTGTCCTGGAAGTTGATCTGTAGACAAACTGGCCTCGAACTCATGCCTTTGCCTCCCAAGTGTTGGGATTAAAGGCATGAGCCACTACTGCCTAGCTTTTCCCCTCCAAGACAGGTTTATTTCTGTGTAGCCCTGGCTGTCTTAGAAATGGCTCTGTAGGAGCTAGAGAGATGGCTCAGAGGTTAAGAGCACTAACTGTTCTTCCACAGGTCATGAGTTCAATTCCCAGCAACCACATGGTGGCTCACAACCATCTATAATGTCATCTGATGCCCTCCTCTGGCCTGCAGATGTACATGCAGGCAGAGCACTGAATACATAATAATAAATAAATCTAAAAAAGAAAAAAGAAATGGCTCTGTAGGGCTGGAGAGATGGCTCAGAGGTTAAGAGTATTGGCTGCTCCTCCGGAGGTCCTGAGTTCAGTTCCCATCCACCACGTGGTGGCTCACAACCATCTACAATGAGATCTGGTGCCCTCTTCTGGCCTGCAGGTGTACAAGCAGGCAGAAGACTGTATACATAATAAATAAATAAATAAATAAATAAATAAATAAATAAATAAATAAATGAAATGGCTCTGTATATCAGGCTGAGTTCAAACTCAGAGATCCATCTGCCTCTGCCCCTGCCTCCCGAGGTCTGGGATTAATAAAAGCAACAGATATGATTTCAAAATTAACCTACAAAGGAGGACACCTGGTGACTTGGTCTGTGTCTAAGCTAGTCAGGAGGCCTGTCTGGATTACAGGTTGATCTCAGGCCCAGCCCTGATGGCCTAGGGAGACCTGGTCTCAAAAAACAATGGGTGAACAACTTACCATACACATGGAGTTCAGGGCCAGCCAGGGCTAATTATATCTGTACCCAGCAAACCAACCAACCCCCAAAATAAAACTGCCCACTAGGTGACCTTTACTAAAAACATAATTTATCTTTTCAGCAGGAGGAAATTCGGCCTACGAAGGAGCAGAGGATGTCAGACGTTGTGAGCTGATAAGCTGATAAACACATTTACTCTATCTATTTTTGTCCCTGTTTGTCGTTTCTCCATTCTTTATTTCTTTGAGGCATGTGTGCTTGTGTGTGTGGAGGCCGGGGGTCCATATCCAATGCTTTCCTCAGTTGATCTCTACCTTAGTTTTTTGAGGCAGGGTCTCTCTCCTGGAGGACACCAACTCAGCTACAATGGCTGGCTGCCAACCCCAGGGAATCCTATCTCTGCCTCCAAAGTGGTATAGTTCCAGGCCAATACCATGTCTGTCTGTTTTTACCTGGGTGCCGGGGATCAGCGCTCAGGTCAAGAGTAGCGAGCATCTCACAAGCCCCTCCATTTGCTGGTTAATAAGGGATTGGGTAGACCACCTCACCCAGGCATCGGCCAAGTAGGCAGGTCACCACCGTAGGGGGCAACTTTTACCCGCTCATAAATTTGTCTTTTTTTTTTTTTCTTTTTGGTTTTTCGAGACAGGGTTTCTCTGTGTTAGCCTTGGCTGTCCTGGACTCGCTTTGTAGACCAGACTGGTCTCGAACTCACAGAGATCCGCCTGCCTCTGCCTCCCGAGAGCTGGGACTAAAGGCGTGTGCCACCATGCCCAGCAAAAATTTGTCTCATAAGCAGTGAGGACTCAGGCATCACTTAGTCATTATTTTCCTTACTCATAAATTTAAGGCATCTCATCTGGTTTTCTTCTTTCTTTTCTTTTTGTTTTTTGTTTTTGTTTTTGTTTTTTTTTGTTTTGAGACAAAGTTTTTCTGTACAGCCCTGGCTGTCCTGGAACTCACTCTATAGACCAAGCTGACCTGTAACTCACAGCGATCCTCCTGCCTCTATCTCCCCAGTGCTGAGATTAAAGGAGTGTGCTGCCATCATCCAGCTCTATTTTTTGTATTTATTTTTTGTGGTGCTGGGGAATCAAATCTGGGGGCCTTGAACATTCACAAGAGCCCTAACACTGACATATATATTTTTTTCTCATTTTCCCCCCAGCAGAATATGCAGTGTGTGTGTGTGTGTGTGTGTGTGTGTGTGTGTGTGTGTGTGTCCCATTCCTTTTCTTTTTCTGGGTGACCATAGGACAAATTTCATGGCAGCTGGGATTCCTGTGAATGTTTATGGGGCAGCTTGGCCCACCAGCCACTGCAGTGTGCTGGGCTGTGAATACACAGGGTTCAAAGCTCGGTGGTCAGTACCTGAGTTCGAGGCCAGTCCAGGACAGCTAAGGCTACATACACAGAAAAACCCTGTCTCAAAAAACCAAAAAAAAAAAAAAAAAAAAATTCAGATTGCAAGGGTACTGCCTGGAGAGGTGGTTCCGTGGACAGGACACCCTTGAGGACATGAGTTCTGTGCACAGCATTCGCATAGAAAGCTGGTAGTGGCCATACACACACCTTCAACTTTAGCGCTGTGTGAAGCAGACAGAGGCTCGCTGGAATCTGCTGGCCACCAGCCTAGCTCTGGACTCAGCCAGAGACCTTGTTACAAAGGAGGAAGCTAGGCATAGAACAGGACACATGACATCTGGTACATGCACTCACACATGTGTTGGGAGTGTGAACATACCACCCACATATACCTCCCCCCCATATACACACACTCTCTATCTTAATAGTAATAATAATAATGATGATGATGATAATAATAATAATAATAATAATAAATAAAAATAAAATAAAAGTTCTGGTTGGGATGGCCAGGCACGGTGACACAGACTTGCAATCCCAGCACTCAGGAAGCAGAGGCCAGGATACCGGGATATAGTGAGTCCTGACTCTGAGGCTGCTATAAGTTTGATACTGAGTAATATGCGTTCAAGGCCAGCTTAGGCAACATAGCAAAACCCTGTCTCAAAAATAAAAAATAAAAAATAAAAGAAAGTAAAAAACTGTTAGGAAATGTCTTACCCCTGTCAGAGTCAGCACAGAAGATGTTTGCTGGGGTGGCTGCAGCTGGTGTCTGCCTCACTCAGGCACAGTGCGGTCTCAAATGGCTATTACAGTCCAGAGTGCGTAAGGGCAGGAAATGCCCTTTTTGATGGACGTGCTACCAAGACAACAGCAGGATGCACAGAGCAACAGGAAACCCAGCTCCCTGTCCACGTGCAGATAGAAATGCCCTTTGGAGGTCACATGCCGGCCTTTCTAGAAGACCCCTTTCCATGGCGAGGATGTGTTTGAAGCCCAGAGAGACCTGACGTTTGTCACACCAGTGGCTGCTCTGGGTTCCTCTCTGCCACTCTTGTTATGTGACTTTGGGCAAGTCCCTCTTCTCCTTTGTGAAAAGACAATAACAGTACCCACCCATTCTTATGGAGGCCAAGTGGACTGAGGACATCCACTGTACTTATTGAACCTGGGAACTGTCAAGTTCTCTTTGATCCTTTCAAAATGTATATAACACCTGTCCAGCCCGGTATGGTGGCGCACACCTTTAATCCCAGCGCTCGGGGAGCAGAGGCTGGCAGACCTCTATGAGTCTGAGGATAGCCTCATCCATGTGGCAAGTTCTTGGCCAGCTACCTAATAAGACCCTGTCTCAAAAACACTTAATAGTATGGACACAGGCACGCATGGGGCCAGAAGAGATGACTCAGAGGTTGATAGCATTGGCTGCTTTTACAGGGGACCAGAATTTGGCTCCCAGCACCCACATGGCAGCTCATAACTGTCTGTAAGTCCAGTTCTAGGAAATCCAACGCCCTCTTCTGCCCTCCGCAAACGCCGGCACACACACAGTACATATACAGACGTACATGAAAACAAAATACTTAATCACATAAAAATAATGTAAGGAAATGTTTTAAAACCATTTTTACTAACACCCTTCTTTCTTTCTCTTCTTCTCTTCCTCTTCCTCCCCCCCTTTTTTCTTCTTAATTATTCCAGACACCGGTCTCTCTGTGTAGCCCTGGCTGTCCTGGAACTCACTCTGTAGCCCAGGCTGTCCTGGAACTCACTCTGTAGCCCAGGCTGTCCTGGAACTCACTCTGTAGCCCAGGCTGTCCTGGAACTCACTCTGTAGCCCAGGCTGTCCTGGAACTCACTCTGTAGACCAGGCTGTCCTGGAACTCACTCTGTAGACCAGGCTGTCCTGGAACTCACTCTGTAGACCAGGCTGTCCTGGAACTCACTCTGTAGACCAGGCTGGCCTCGAACTCACAGCAATTCACCTGCCTCTGCCTCTTTTATTTTATATATATACATATATTTTTTTGGTTGTTGTTGTTGTTCTTTGTTTGTTTGTTTTTGTTTTTGTTTTTTCAAGACAGGATTTCTCTGTGTAGCCTTGACTGTCCTGGGCTCGCTTTGTAGACCAGGCTGGCCTCAAATTCACGGTGATCCTCCTGCCTCTCCTCTGAGTGCTGAGATTAAAGGTGTGTGCGCCACCACATTTGGCTTAAACAAACAAACACACCTAATGCCTGTACATCTTTTCGGGACAAAGAATTCATCCTTTCATTGCATTATCATTTTACTATTGTCTGTGCACTGTGTATTTGGATGCTGATTTCTGTGCTCTGAGATCTGGTTGCAGCGCAGACATGGGCATTGTCATGTCTCTGAAGAGTCTCCTGTCTGAAATGTAACAATTGTTCTCTATCACTCCTGATTGGTTAATAAAGAAGCTGGTTAGCCTATAGCTGGACAGGAGAGGACAGGAGATGGGACTTCTGTTCCCCACTCATGAGGTCTGTAGAGGAATGTTAATTCAGAACATGGCTGTTCTGGCAAGAGATCACATCCAAAAATGATCCAGGTCTGTGTAATCTGGCTGGAATACAAACACACTTTTAATCCAGGAGGAACACAGATCTGAGTTCAAGTCCAGTCTGGTATAGAGCAAGTATCTGGTAAAGAAAAGCTTAGGTCCAGGTGTGATGGTGTATGCCTTTAACCCCAAATGAAGGTCAAATTAATTTGGAGAAGGAAGCACCCATGTTTGAAAGTGATGTCTAAAGCCAGGCGTGGTGACATTCGCTTTTAATCTTAGCACTCGGGAGGCAGAGGCAGGCAGATTGCTGTGAGTTCGTGGCCAGCCTGGTCTACAAAATGAGTCTAGGATAGCCAAGGCTACACAGAGAAACCCTGTCCCAAAAAACAAACAAACAAACAAACAAACAAACAAAAAACAAAGTGATGTCTAATTGAGTGACAGAAAAGGTGACAAATCAGAGAAGATTTGACAGAATAAGATACCCCCAACTCTCATGAGAAGAGAGAGGAAAGGGAAGAAGCTACTTAAGGGGAAGGTTTTTTTTGTTTTTGTTTTGTTGTTGTTGGTTGTTTGGTTTTTTGGTTTTGTTTTGTTTTGTTTTATTTCCGAGACAGGGTTTCTCTGTGTAGCCTTGGCTGTCCTAGACTCGCTTTGTAGACCAGGCTGGCCTCGAACTCACAGTGATCCACCTGCCTCTGCCTCTCAAGCACTGGGATTAAAGGTGTGTGCGCCACCACAACCCGGCTTTGGGGGAAGTTTTACAGGGAGAAAGAGAAGCACTTTTACCAGGACAATAATAGAGAGATGGGTTGCCGATAGAGAACTCAGGTGAACAAGCCAGAAGATTAGAGCAGATTGCTGAGTTAGTTTGAGGCCAAGCAGAACAATTCAGGGAGAGAGAGAGAGAGAGAGAGAGAGAGAGAGAGAGAGAGAGAGAGGAGGTCGCCATGGAGAATTCCATTTTGGACATACTTGTTCCCCCAGGGACCCTCCACCCACCTGCCATGACTGGAGAAACCATAAACTGTTCCAACTTCTCATTTCGCAGGAACTTGCACACCCAGGACCAGCTGATCAGGCTCTGGGTAATAAGCTTTTATGCTTGCACCAGATAGTCCAGATAGATAAACTTCCTTACAGTTTGACCCGTGACTACCGCCCAAAGACCAACTTCCTACATTACCCCTAGAGCAATAATGCAATTCCAAGGCTTGGAACACCCCCCACCCCCACTGCAATTTTTCCTTTTAAAAACCTTGTTCATTGGGGGTTCGGGACCCGCTCCAATCCTGCTGCATCAGGGAGGTTTAGGACCCAAGCTCAAGCTTGTCAATAAAGACCATGTGTGATTTACATCGGACTCCTGTGCCTGGTGGTCTTGGGGGATGGGGGTGGGGGGGTCTTGTGATCTGGGTCCCAGGGCGAGACTAAGATGGCAGGTAACGGGCCATATGGCTGGGAAGTAGGTTAGGCCAGTATAGTGAGGTTAGAATAGCTCAGTATCTGCCCAGATATAGTGCCTGAAGCTTTTAATAAATATAATAGGTCAGGGGCTGGAGAGATGGCTCAGAGGTTAAGAGCACTGGCTGCTCTTCCAAAGGTCCTGAGTTCAATTCCTAGGAACCACATGGTGACTCATAACCATCTATAATGAGATCTGGTGCCCTCTTCTGACATGCACGTAAAACACTGTATACATAATAATACATACATATATATATATATATATATATATATATATATATATATATATATATATATTAAGTCTCTGTGTCATTCAGGAGCTAAATCCTGATTGGTGGGATAACCCGGCACAGATGTTTGTGGATTTCAGGCTTACGAACTCTCTACCGTTCTGGCTCAGGGACAAAGTTCAGCTCCCAAGTCTGTTCTGTGGCTCTGATTGACCAGTAGTGGCCTGAGTAGAGTAAATTTCTGTCATCTGCTTAAATACTTACTAAGATGAATGTTCGGGGCATAGTCAGCTCCCGGGTCTGTGCTGTTGTCCCTGACTGGTCAAATAAAGATCTTGCTTTGCTGGACTCCTGTGCCTGGTTGTCTTGTTTTGGATTCCAGACCCTCACATTTAGTTTTTGGAGATACAATCTTGCTCTGCAGCCCCTGTGAGGCCCGGTGCCTCATCTTTCTCATCAACATGTCAGTGTCATTCCAAACCTTCAGAGCCTCAGGTGTATATAAGAACATGATGGGGGCTGGAGAGATGGCTCAGTGGTTAAGAGTGCTGCCTGCTCTCCCGGAGGTCCTGAGTTCAATTCCCAGCAACCACACAGTGGCTCACAACCATCTATAGAGAGGTCTGGTGCCCTCTTCAAGTGTGCAGGCACACACACACACACAGGCAGAGCACTGTATATCTAAAAAAAAAAATCTTAAAAAAACAAAAAACAGCCGGGTGGTGGTGGTGCACACCTTTAATCCCAGCACTCAGGAGGCAGAGGCAGGCAGATTGCTGTGAGTTCGAGGCCAGCCTGGTCTACAAAGTGAGTCCAGGACAGCCAAGGCTACACAGAGAGACCCTGTCTTGAAAAACCAAAACAAACAAACAAACAAACAAACAAAGAAACACAAAACAAAAAAAAAAACATGGCCAGCCTGGTCTACAAAGTGAGTCTAGGACAGCCAAGGCTACACAGAGAAATCCTGTCTCAAAAAAACAAACAAAACAAAACAAAAACCTGATGTACAACATGTTGTAAGCTGATGTTGTACAGATGTTAGGATAAAAGAGAGCGAACCAGCCTGGCTTTCATAGCTCTGGAAATGATTCACTCAGAAACACTGGCTTGCCGGGTGTGGTGCCATGAGTCCAGTACAGCCAAGGCTACACAGAGAAACCCTGTCTCGAAAAACCAACAAGAAAAAGAAAAGAAAAGAAAAGAAAAAAGAAAGAAAAGAAAAGAAAAGAAAGAAAGAAAGAAAGAAAGAAAGAAAGAAAGAAAGAAAGAAACATTGGCTCCTGACAGTGTGGCCCTGCTGGGTTGGTGTTTGGGGCTATAGCTGGGACCCCAACTTGATCAGACTTTCTGGGAAGGACCCTGGCGCTCTGGAAACTCTCAGGAAAAGGTGTGGCAGGGCTTTTGTTTTCACCTGAAGTGAAAGTGTGAAGTGAAACAGGATCACAGAAGAGGTGGCCTCTGCTGCTCTACACTGGAGGGGACTGGCAGGAAGCCTGTCGCTGCAGCACCCACCTTGGGAAGCTGAAATCTGATTCTCTCAAAAAGTTGAGGTTTCTGTGTGGTTTTTTCTTTCTCCCATTGGCGCCGGGGAGGGAACCCAGAGCACTTGGGCATACCGAGGGCACGTTTTCCCGCCTAGCCACACTCTGGCAGCCTGGTTGCTTTTGCCTAGGACTGGGAATGGGAAGGTCTGTGTTCTAGTTCCTGCCTTGTCCATGAGTCTTTGGATTGGTCCTTCTCCAGCTGGGATTTTTCTTTTCACATCTTTGAAGCAGGCAAGTTGATGATGGTGATTCATAAAGTCTCTGGATCCCAGTGTACTGAGTGATATATATATGTGTGTGTGTGTGTGTGTGTGTGTGTGTGTGTATATATAAGTATATGTATATACACACATATATACATATACATATATAATCATTATAACATATTAATATAATCAATAATGTATATGTAATATATACATTAGACCCAGTGCCTCACAATGTTTTAGACAAGAGCTCTACCACTTAGCTCTCATGCAGGCTCTCACTGCACTAATACTTAATATAGCCACCCCCATCGATAAGTCAGGGAAGAGTTTGTAACGTGTGGAACTGTCATGTACAGTGTCCACTGTGACCTCTTTCTCTAGCATCTCTTAGTTGTCAAAGAAGCCACAGGAGTCTGCGTGGTGGAGATGTTTGTCCTGAGCTTGGTTTCTATTTGCCACGCATCACCCCACCCAGACTTCCAAGGCTGACCTCTGACCTCTACAAGTTCACACATACAAGAAACAGCAGCAACAGCAGCAGCAAAAACATAAGCAGAAGTATGGCTGCCAGAGGGAATTAGAGGCAGGGCCGAAGTGATGCCAAACGAAAGGTCCCAGCGCCTTCTGAGTCTCAGCTTTAGCTTTGGGACTGGTTAGTGCTGTGAGGAGTCACTAATTCTCTCAATCCAGTATGGCCACCCAGAAAGGACCATGACTAGAATTCGATATTGAACTGCGCTCTGCACATTTACACCTTGTCTTTGTTTGTTTGAGACAGTGTCTCTCTATTATGTGGCCCTGGCTGTCCTAAAACTCGCTCTGTAGACCACGCTACCTTCAGACTCACAGAGATCCACCTGCCTCTGCCTCCTGAGTGCTGGGATTAAAGGTGTGCACCATCACTCCTGCCTATGTGTGTTTAAACCTCAAAGATAGGAATGAGGAGAAGCTGGGCATGGTGGCGCATGCCTTTAATCCCAGAACTCGGGAGGCAGAGGCAGGCAGATTGTTGTGAGTTCGAGGCCAGCCTGGTCTTCAAAGTGAGTCTAGGACAGCCAAGGCTACACAGAGAAACCTTGTCTCCAAAAAAAACAAAAAACAAAAAACAAAAAAAACAAAGTCACACACACACACAAAGAAAGAAAGAAAGAAAGAAAGAAAGAAAGAAAGAAAGAAAGAAAAGAAAAAAGAAAGAGGGCTGGAGAGATGGCTCAGTGGTTAAGAGCACTGTCTGCCCTTCTGGAGGTCCTGAGTTCAATTCCCAGCAACCACATGGTGGCTCACAACCATCTGTAATGGGATCTGGTGCCCTCTTCTAGTGTGTATACAGATAGTGTAGTCATATACATAAAATAAACAAATCTTTAAAAAAAAAAGAAAAGAAAAAAGAAAGAAAAAAAGGAAAAAGAAATATGAGATTTGGTGGTGTTTGAAACAAGAAGAGCTCTGGGCTGCTGTGAGGTGGAGGCTGATTCTGAAAGAGGCAATTTAAAGATGGATATTTTGTTTTGTTTTGTTTTGTTTTTCGAGACAGGGTTTCTCTGTGTAGCCTTGGCTGTCTTGGAACTCACTTTGTAGACCAGGCTGGCCTCGTTCTCACAGCAACCCACCTGCCTTTGCCTCCCGAGTTGTGGGAAAGATTAAGCTTTGTCACAGGTGGAAGCAGTCTTGGCGGGCTTTACCCTTGGGGCACCCCATGAATACCTTGTGATAGACTGAGAGGAGCCAGTCTGGGCCTGGAATTCAGGAAGCAGACCTGGGAACCCCACCTGGGCTATTGTTTTCCTAATGGACCCTCAACGGGAGAAGGAGACCGCCCTTCCCATGTGACTCAGGCAGGTGGGGAAGAGAAAAACAACAGATTCAGCCAGGGGTTTTGAAGAGCGTGTGGAGAAAGCGAACAGGCTGGACTATCACGCGGGCCAGAGAGACACCTAAGGACTCATCCCGTGGAACGGATACCGGAAGGTTCACTCTTTTATCCCTTTAACCTTTTTTCCTTCTTGTGTAAGCTAGTTGGGTTGTATAATAAAGTTTAATTGTTAAGAAACAGAGCCAACACCGAGTGGCCTCGTTCTCACAGCAACCCACCTGCCTTTGCCTGCCGAGTGCTGGGATTGAAGGCGTGCGCCACCACTACTCGACCAGACTTTTGTTTTTTATTATTGCTGTTAATTATTGCAACAACAGAGCCTTATGTAACCCAGGATCACTTCAACTTTACTGTGTAACCAAGAGCATCCTTGAACTACAGATCCCCCTTTTTCTACCTTTCCAGTGTTGAGATTACAGATGTGCACCACCACTGGGTTGTCTCAGTGCTTTAGAGTACTTGCTGCTCTTCCAAAGGACTCAGGCTCAATTCCAAATACTCATATAGCAGGTTCACAACTGTTTATAACTCCATTTCCAGAGAATCAGATCCCCTCTTCTGGCTTCTAAGGGCATCAGGCACATACATGCCACACATACATATGGTACACATATATGCACCCATAAACAAAAAAATAAAAGTAATAAACAAACAAAACACTTCCTCTTTCTTTTCTTTCTTTCTTTCTTTCTTTCTTTCTTTTTTTTTCGAGACAGGGTTTCTCTGTGTAGCCTTGGCTGTCCTAGACTCACTTTGTAGACTAGACTGGCCTCGAACTCACAGAGATCCACCTGCCTCTGCCTCCTGAGTGCTGGGATTAAGGGCGTGTGCCACCTTGCCCTGCTGGAACAAAACACTTTCAAACACAGGTGTTTGATATAGCAAGCAAACCTCAAACTGTTCACTGCTGAGGTTAAAATAACCAGAAAGGACTGGGGGGGGGCTGGGGACTGGAAAGATTGCTTAGTGGTTAGTGCACTGGCTGCTCTACCAGAGGACCAGGGTTTGATTCCTAGCACCCACATGGGAGCTCCGTTTCCAGAGGATCCAGTGCTCGCATCTGGCCTCTGAGGGTACTGCATGGCCAGCTGTTCAGACATAATGAAGGTAGGAATATATGAATATATATGTATATAGACACACATACATAGACATGCATATGCATATATATGCAAATATATAAGTATATATAAATATACACACCCAAAATAAATCTCAAAGAAGCTATCAGAAATGTAGGCATAATCTCTTGTGTTCTATATGGTTTCTTTACCTATAAATAAACCTATAGCTGAGGTAGGAAATAGGAGGGAGGAGTTCCAATAGATAGAGTGAATGCTAGCATAGAGTGAAGTGTGTACTTCACCCTGGAGACACTGAGGAGGACAGACACATGAAACCTGAGCAGAGGTAACCAGCCACATGGCAGAACATGCCCAGCTACACTGGCCTCGGCCTTTGTAAATATATTTAAGTCTCAGAGTCTTTATTTCTGGGAACAAGGGGGTGGGTGAAAAACACAGGTTACAGAAGATCCCCTTTCACACTCAAAGCCTTGGGTTCAGCCCCCAGCCCTGTATAAACCTGGTATGCAGTACATACACACCTGTGATTCTAAGAGTTGCAGGAGGGCAGAAAACTCCTTTGCTATGTAGTAAATTCTAGGCTAGGCTGGGTTATATAAGATCTTGTCTTTAAAAGGAAAGAAGTCATAACAGCAGGCAGGGCTCTTCTCTGGCTCCAAGCTAAAGGGTAAACTGAGGGCAGTAAATACAGCCAGCTCTACCTTCCTAGCCCGAAGCAACACATGCTAAAAGAGAAACTTCAGTACCAAGCGTGTTTCCTCTCTCTTATCTCCGCTGTGCACCCTGACTTTGGAGTCATAGAAAACTGCCTTTATCCTACAGCCAAGTCGAACCGACAGTTAATTATTTCTTCCAAGAAGGTGGGAGGCCGGGTCCGTACCCAAGGCTCACATCATCCTGGGCAGAATGAAATTTCTGTGGCCACCTCAATAAAAGCCTCAATGGACAAAGACTCAGAATGGCTAGGGTTTGTTTTTCTCTTTCTTTCTTTCTTTCTTTCTTTCTTTCTTTCTTTCTTTCTTTCTTTCTTTCTTTCTTTCTTTCTTTCTTTCTTTCTTTCTTTCTTTCTTTCTGGTTGTGAGCCACTATGTGGTTGCTGAGAATTGAACTCTGGACCTTTGGAAGGTCAGACAATGCTCTTAACCTCTGACCCATTGCTCCAGCCCTGTTTGTTTGCTTTTCTTTGTTGTTTTTTGGTTTTTCTTTCCTTCTTTTTAAAGATTTGTTTATTTGTTTGTTTGTTTGTTTATTATTTATACAGTGTTCTGTCTGCATGTACACCTGCAGGCCAGAAGAGGGCACCAGATCACATTCTAGATGGTTGTGAGCCACCATGTGGGTTCTGGGGAATTGAACTCAGGACCTCTGGAAGAGCAGTCAGGGCTCTTAACCTCTAAGGCACCTCTCCAGCCCTCTTTTTGGTTTCTCTGTGTCCTGGACTCACTTTGTAGACCAGGCTGGCCTTGAACTCATAGCGATCCGCCTGCCTCTGCTTCCTGAGTGCTGGGATTAAAGGCGTGCGCCACCACCTCCCACTAGGTTTTGTTTTTTGTTAAGATCCATTTCCCAGCTGGCAGGCCTTGAGAGGCATACTATCCTCTCCTGAATTCTGCTTTTATTACAAGCTCCCTTAACTTTTCTTCTGGATCAGGCCCACCCCACTCTTTGATAGGTCAGATGTGTGTCCCTAAACCTTAGACTGTCAGCTAAGGACTGCGGGGATTCTTCAGTTCCCTGGCAATGTGGGGGGGGGGATGGGGGGGAGACAGGGGGAGGGGCACGGGGGGCATCAGTCCCAACCAGTGGCTTTGCCTTCCCATCTCTGCCTGGACACCAACACCTGGTAAATTAACTCACTAACTTGCAATCTGCCGAGGGACATTTCATTCAGTCTGTTCAAACGTGTCTTCCTCATAGGTTGGCAGCTTCCTGTTCAGAGACTGAGAGATTAAGCTGTGCTCACACTTGTAATTTTCAAGCTGAGAGGCCACCGGCTATGAGGTGAGGCAGCATTCCTGGAGCAAATGAATTCAGAGCTGCCAATCAAGTGGCGGCCAGACCTTAGGACAGGAGTTCAGCTGGGTAAATGAACAGAGACAGGAATGACCTTTACAATCCAACCATTTCTTGTCTTTATTCCCTGGGGAGAGTCCCATGCGCTCGCTCTCTCTCTCTCTCTCTCTCTCTCTCTCTCTCTCTCTCTCTCTCTCTCTCTCATATTTACATGCACACACACACACTTTTTAAAAACTGGGGATTGAGGAGGGCAGTGGTGGCACACACGCCTGTAATCCCAGCACTCGGGAGGCAGAGGCAGGCGTTTCTCTGTGAGTTCGAGGCCAGCCTGGTCTACAAAGAGACTCCAGGACAGCCAAGGCTACATAGAAAGTGTCACTGCCTAGCCACCCCTGGGCTGGCCACCCCTCTGTCCATAATGTGCTCTCCATAGGAACGGAACGTTCATGCCAAGTCAGGTAGTACGGTCAGGGGAGCAAAGAAGCCTGACCAGTGACACGGTCTCTGTACCATGGTACCTTTGCACGTCAGAAACAGGATGGGGTTGACCTTGCATTGAGTTTTCTTTATTCCCCATGGCTCTGGACCTCTTCCTGGCTTGGCTAGATTTCACCGAGTTTGGGTTCCTCCTACCGGGTTACCATTTTGATTTGTTTAAGTGGTTGTAGCATCAGGATGGGAGATGCAATTCCCCCCAACAGAAGACGGGGTGTAGGAAAGGGACGTGAAGTATCTCCAAACACCCCGATGGTTGTGATGGCAACATCATCACTGTTAGTGCCGAGTGAGAGTTCTGAACACTGTGAGCCACAAAAATTTTCTTGCAATACAATCATACGGAGGTAGGTGGTGGTGTCACTGTCAAAACCTACCATGTCTCGCTGGGAAAACTCTGGGCTGCTAGAATCTAGGAGTAACGGCAAAGCAGCTGTCAGGGACCCAGGAGCAGCTGGGCAGAGGATGATGGATGAGTTAAACTGGGCAGGGACAGTCCTGTCATGGAGAGATGGGCTGGACATCTGGAGGACAGCTCCTCCTGTGTCCTCTTCCTTCCCCTGAAGGGTGAACCAGGAGGACCACTGGGAATTTGAAGCCAGTCTTGGTTACATAAGAAGAATTTATTTATTGTTGGTTTTGTTTTGTTTTGTTTTGTTTTATTGGTTTTTGAGATAGAGTTTCTCTGTGTAGTCCTGGACGTTCTGGAACTTGTTCTATAGACCAGGCTGGCTCAGAGATCTGCCAGCTGGGATTAAAAGTGTACGCTACCATGCCTGGTTTTGTTTTGTTTTAAGATTTACTTTACTGTTTACTTTTTGTGCATGTATTTATCTGTGTGGCAGTGTATGCATTTGAGTACAGTTGCCTGAGGGAACCAGAACAGGATATCGGGTTCCCTGTGTCGGGAACAAGTAAAAGAAACTTATTCTTGCCGGGCGGTGGTGGCGCACGCCTTTAATCCCAGCACTCGGGAGGCAGAGGCAGGCGGATCACTGTGAGTTGGAGGCCAGCCTAGTCTACAAAGTGAGTCCAGGACAGTCAAGGCTACACAGAGAAACCCTGTCTCAAAAAAACCAAAAAAAAAAAAAAAAAAAGAAACTTATTCTAAGTGCTGCCGTTTCATTTTCAGACTCCATTTAATCATCATAGGGAAAAACTAAATTCAAGGTCCAGGCCCTTGGGGAGCTGGGGACTTCCCAATAGCTAAACAGCTTCGGTTATAGGAGGCAGTTGTCTCAGTCCAGCCATTTCAAGGACAACTTCTCCATCTTGCTCGCAGGGTCAACTAAGTTCATGTTCCAGGCCCAGGGACCTACTCCTATTCTGATTGGTGGACACTCCTTTGATCAACCCCTTATGTCAGATATGATTGGACAGTGCTACAGCCCACCATGCTCCCCCTAGCTTTATGATTGGACAGTGCTGCAGCCCACCATGCTCCCCCTAGCTTTATGATTGGACAGTGCTACAGCCCACCATGCTCCCCCTAGCTTTATGGTTTCATCCTTTAAATATGCTATACAATGACCCTTCAGGGTCACGGTTCTGCTCCTGAGTTTGTTCTGGGGCCCTGATCAATCAGTAGCTGCTTGATTACAATAAATTTTTGTCATCTGCATTGACCTGGTGTTTGAGTTATGTTGGATTTAAGGGAACCCCACAACACCTGGACCCAGGATTACTGCAGCGATGGGCCACCTGTTAAGGGATGCTGGGATTTGAACTCAGGTCTTTTACAAGAGCAATACACACTCTTAGCCAGAGAGCCATCTCTCCAGACCCGTAAAAAGAATTTAACCTAAACCTAACACTTTACAATAGTTGCAGAGAGAAACCAAAGTTTAATTTTGTAAACAATGTGTATAGTTTGAGATTTATATTACTTCTGCTCTCCAGTTCCACTAAGTTTACACACATACGCATGTGCACACACACACACACACATGTGCACACACACACACACACACACACGTTACTTTTTTTTTTCATGCTGAGGCTCATGTGCTAGACAAGTATTCCATCACTAAGCTACATCTCCAACCACATATTTAATTTAAATGTTTTAAATCAAACATTAAGGAGGGCAGGGAGGATGAAAGTGTAAATGGTGCTCTTACTGAAAATAGCCCCTGTGCTTCAAGTGTTGGGGTACTCCTTCAACCACAGCGCTCAGGAGGCCGAGGCAGGCAGATCCCTGTGAGGCCGGCTTGATCAACACAGCAAGTTCTAGCTAAGCTGGGGCGACACAGTGAGTGACACCTTGTTTCAAAAATATAAAAGAGGGGCTGGAGAGATGGCTCAGAGGCTAAGAGCACTGACTGCGCTTCCTAAGGTCCTGAGTTCAATTCCCAGCATCCACACGGTGGCTCACAACCATCTGTAATGAGGTCTGGTGCCCTCTACTGGCCTGCAGGAGTACTCACAGGCAAAACCACTGTCTACATAATAAATATATCTTAAAAATAAAAATGAAAAAGAAAGAAAGAAAGTAGTAGACTCGCCTTCAAATCACTTCCTTTTTCGTGAACCACAGGAAATGAAGAAATGGTTTGATTTCCCACTGGGGTTTGTCAATTTTGTTTTGTTTTTCGAGACAGGGTTTCTGTGTAACGGCTGTCCTGGAACTCTCTCTGTAGACCGGGTTGGCCTCGAACTCACAGAGATCCTCCTGCCTCTGCCTCCCAAGTGCTGGGATTAAAGGCGTGCGCCACCACCTCCCGGCTGGGGTTTGTGAATTTTTATATCACCGTGTATCAAGACATTGAGTCTATGGCTGGAGAGATGGCTCACCACTTAAGAGGACTGTCTGCTCTTCCAGAGGTCCTGAGTTCAATTCCCAGCAACCACATGGTGGCTCACAGCCATATCTACCCTCTAATGGCCTCTTCTGACATGCAGGTATACATGCAGATAGAACACTCATACATAAAATAAATAAATAAAGTTTATTAAAAGAAAAGAAAAGAAAAAGATATTGAGTCCAGACCTGAGAGGGTCATTGTTCAACCCCACTTTCTCTTATTTCATTGTGTAAAGTTTGGGTACCTCAATCGTTTAGTAGCCAAATGGAGAAAATGCGTAAATAGTCACTAACCATACAGTGTAGATAGCCTGGCTCACTCTTTCTCTTTCTTTTTATTTGGGAGTGGGGAGAGGGGGAAGGGAGCTTTGAGGGTGGGTTTTGAGACAGTGTTTCTCTGTGTAGTCCTGGCTGTCCTGGAACTCACGCTGTAGACCGGGCTGGCCCGAATTCAGAGATCTGCCTGCCTCTGCCTCAGGAGTGCTGGGACTAAAGGTGTGTACCACCACAGCCTGGTTTAGCTTAATTACTTTAAAAAAATACATATACATATATATAATTTATATGATATAAATAAAAAATTATATACATACAATATATATATATATATATATATATATATATATATATATATATATATATAGTTAGAAAATTACTTAAGGGCCAAGCTTGCCTACATCGAGGTCATTCTTCTGATAAGCTCTGATAGAAACAGGATCGGGGCTGGAACCAAGGCTCAGAGGTTAATTAAGCTCTTGCAGAGGATGGAGTTTGGTTCTAGTGCCCTCACCAAGCAAGGCACAACTGCCTAAGACTCTCTCCAGCTTCAGAGGTGTCAGGAATCTCTAGCCTCCTTGGTACCTGAGCTTGAATGCATACACACACGTAGACATTTTTTTTTTTAATTTTAAAAAAGGAACTAGAGAGGTGGCTCAGTGTTTGAGAGCAATGGCTGCTCTCCAGAGGACTTGGGATTGATTCCAAGCATCAACACAGTGGCTCACAGCCGTCTATAACTCCAGTTTCAGGGAATTAGATGCCCTCTTCTGACTTTTGCAGGCATCTGGGAAATGCACCACGCACACACTACACACTGACAAAACGCATAAAATAAACACATCTATTGTCAATTAAACAAACCAACAAATACATGTCAAATGTACAGATGAACCTACACAGGGTTTTAGTGAGACAAAAGGGTTGTAAATGGCAGAAGTGAGGATCTCTGCTTCTCATGATTTGGCGCTTAAAAAGTCAATATATAGGGCTGGAGAGATGGCTCAGAGGTTAGGAGCACTCACTGACTGCTCTTCCAAAGGTCCTGAGTTCAATTCCCAGCAACCACATGGTGGCTCACAGCCATCTATGAGATCTGGTACACTCTTCTCTCATGCAGGTGTACATGCAGGCAGAGCATTGTACATATAATAAATAAATAAATCTTTAAAAAAAGTCAATATATAGCTGGATATGGTGGTATATGCCCGTGATCTGGACCTCAGGAGGCTGGGGCAGTCCGGCCATGAGTTTAAGGCTAGCCTGGGTTGTACAGTGAGTTCAAGGCCAGGCTAGACTATAGAGAGGGACCTTATCTTCCCAAACAAGCTCCCCACAAGTGAATTTAGGCCTTTTTTTAATTCTCTGTTTGAGTTGTGTGTGTGTGCGCGCACACATATATGTTTATATATATACACATATATATGTATACACACACACACACACGTGTGTGTGTGTGTGTGTGTGTGTGTGTGTGTGTGTGTGTGTGTGTGTGTGTAGGCCAGAGGTTGACATCAAGTCTCTTTCTCTATCACTCTTCATCTTATTTTCTGAATCTGGGTCATTTTTGTTTTTGGTTTTTTTGGTTTTTTCGAGACAGGGTCTCTCTGTGTAGCCTTGGCTGTCCTGAACTCACTTAATAGACCAGATGGCTTGAACTCACAGTGATCTGCCTGCCTCTGCCTCCCGAGTGCTGGGATTAAAGGTCTTCTTTGATTGAGGCCGGATTATGGATCATGAAGTTTCAGATAGGCTGGCTGGCAAGTGAGCTGTCTGTCTCTGAAGCTTCACTGTGGGGTGCAGGCATGGGCCACCACACTTGACATTTCCATGGGTTCTGGGGATCCAAACTTACATGTATGTCCTCATCTTACAGCAAACACTTTACTCACCCAGCCATCTCTGGAACCCCTAATTTATACGGAGCACGGAGATGGCTCTGTGCTTAAGAGTGCTTGCTCTTGCAGAGAGCCAGAGTTCCCAGTACCCATGTTGGGTGTTTCACAACTGCCCATAATTCTAGCTCAGGGGATTGGAAATCTCTTCTGGGGGTGTCTGAACTCATGCACACACACACACACACACACACACACACACACACACACACACATAAACCCTTAATTAAAAAGAAAATATTTGATTTTTATTTAAATCATATTTACTTATTGGTTTAATTTATATGTATGGTTGTTTTGCCTACATGCATGTGTGTGCACCGTGTGCATGCCTGATACACGGAGTCCAGAGAAGCCATCAGATCTCCTGAGACTGAGGTTATAGACAGTTGTGCTGTGTGGTTGCTGGGAATTGAACCCAGGTCCTGTGGAAGAGTAGCCAGTGCTCTTAACCATTGAGGCATCACTCCAGCCTTCACAATAAATCTTAAGGAAAAAAAAGAGTTTGCCAAAGCTAAGAGTCATGGCAAACACCTATAATCCCAGCACTTGGAAGGTGGTGGAAGAGGATCTGGCTTTCTAGGTTGGCCTGGGCTATGTAGTATCTCAAAAAACAAAATAACTCTCTTACCCCCTTACTCTCTCTTTACCCTCTTTCTTCCTCTCTTCCTCTGTCTCTGTCTCTGTCCCTCCTACCCTCTTTCTCTGGGGTACCCCTCCCCCCTTTCCTTCTGTCCCCAAGCTCATTTAATAGACCTCACTCATATAATATAAACAAAACAAAACAAAAAAAAATAGCCAAGCATTTTGATCTGGGCACTCTGGGGCACTGCCACCCAGACTGTCCCTTAACTTTTGTTTGGTTTGGTTTTTCAAACAGGGGTTTTTCTGTGTAATAGCCCTAGCTGTCCTGCAACTCTCTTTGTAGATCAGCCTAGGCTGGCCTTGAACTCGCAGAGATCCGCCTGCCTCTGCCTCCCAAGTGCTGGGATTAGAGGTGTGCACCACCACCACCCAGCTCTGTCCCTTAGCTTATCTTGAGTATGTTTTTAGGTTTTGAGAAAAGCCAGATAAATTCTGGTTGCTTGTTCTTCATCTTTGTCTAGCTTAGTCCATGAACCTCTTCTTCTTGCTTTTGGGGTGTGGGATGGATCCTGATTTGTTTTTGTCCGAACCATCCCTCTGTCATAAACCTCTGGTAAATTGCAATCCTACATCTCAAAGCACCTTCCAGATGTATTGACCTCCCCCCCACTCACCGCCCAGAAACATGTATAGTTCTCCACAGGTCTCCAAACCCCTTCCTGTATGTGCCCTTGGACCACCAAGTACCCAAATGCATCCACCAGGGAGACACAGGAAGGACTCACTGAATCAGACAGAAGAACCACTGTGAGTGCACCTGTGGTTCTCAAAGAGGAACTAGGGGGGGACGAGCAATCCCCAGGGACCTGGGGAAATCACCGAGACAGGGTAGCAGGACTTTGAGTGGGAGGTTCTGGGTGCCCCTCCCCTCTTTTTGGCAGTGGGAGAAACCTTCAGGGAAGGAGGGGGGAGAGGAAGCCACAAAACTTTGGGGACACTCAACCTATAAAGTCACTTTTGACTGAAGTCTCATCAAAACCCTCTTCTTGCCCAGGCAGTGGTGGCACACGCCTTTAATCCCAGCACTCAGGAGGCAGAGGCAGGCAGATGGATCGCTGTGAGTTTGAAGCCAGCCTGGGCTACAAAGTGAGTTCCAGGACAGCCAAGGCTACACAGAGAAACCCTGTCTCAAACAAACAAACAAACAAACAGACAGACAGACAAACCCCTCTCCTCACGGCATCTCGGTGGCTTTCCTCTCCCCTTTGGGGCTAGCTCCACCGTGGGCTCCCCGCCCACCTAGCTCGTCTGCCGCTCCTCTTTAGCATTTGGGGACTTCACCACTGGGGGGAGGCATGCACTGTGGACCGTTCCTCTCCCTAAGAGATGGGAGGAAGAACAATTTCCTCCTCTTCTAGCTCTGCTGGGAAAAGGGTCTCCCAGACACAGACGCCATGGCCAAGCGCTCTGACTTTGCTGGGGTTCTAGCTTTAGCCTTGGCAAAGGAGTACATCTCTAGACCTCAGCACCCTCATTTCTATCTTGAGATGGGGGGGGGGAGAATGTTCTCCTAGGATCAGGATGTTACGCCATAAGACAATGCCAGTGACACCTACAAGCGTAGGGAGGAAAGTCTTGTGGAGAAAGCCAAGGCGTGAGGAATCTCCTGGGTTTTTAGTTATGTTCCTCTTTCCCGGGGGCCGGGCTCCCAGGCTGCTCATACCGTGCCATCTGAAACATGCTGGACAACTGTCAGGTATGTGACTGTGGTGACCTGAACTGCACCTTCACCCCTTTGAGGGCCACTCTACCGTTGCCCACCTGTTTGTTCTCACAATAGAGCAGGGCTTGGCTAAGACTAGCCTGGTTGGTTTCATTGAGATGATCTCTTTCACGGGTCCGTCCTGTCTGGCCTTGAGCTCTCTATGCAGGTCAGGATGAGCTTGGACTTCTGGTCTTCCTTTGTTCCCCGGCAGAGGACTGGAATCACAGCCCTGTGCCACCGTGCCTGTTTCCTGTGTCTCTGGGGGCTAGAACCCAAGTGGCCTTGGTTTGAGCAATAGCTTTGCCCACCACTTTGGGTGGCCTTTAAATCTGGGCGGGCTGCAGTTTTGCACCTTACAAGTGGGAGGGACCATGAGCCACTGTGAGGGCCACCCAAGGGAACCTTCTGGCGTAAGCGCCACTGATGAGTTTAAGACACAAGGAGGCAGGTCTGTGAGGTAAGCTGGGAACCCATGGGCTGCATTGGCAGAGCGAGCAGAAGACTCAGAGGTTCAGGCAGCAATGCTAACCAGATAAGGTTGTCTAGCCAGCCAGGGAGGGAGGCTTGGGCCTGTCCCAAGATTCAGTGCCTTCCATTCCTGCCATTCCCCACTGCCTTGACCATGTGACATTGTTTAAGAGCATACTGCCGCAAAGACTTGCTCTCCTCTGCCCATTTCTCATAAGACAGATTCTGTGTTTCCTGTCTTACAGGCTTTTCACAGTCATTTGGGGCACATGAAGAAGCTGCTTAAAAATATCTCTTCTAAAAAAAAAAAAAAAAAAAAAATCTCTTCTAGTCCTTCCTGAGAATCCAGCCCGGGGAGGCAGAGCTGGTACCCAAGTGGGCGAGGAACCAAAAGCTTTTGCTAGCTGAAGCCACAGACAGAGAAACTGGAGTTCTTGAACTAGAAAAGAATCACAGGCCACAAGCCCCTCAAATACCTAGGAGCCAGGCTCTGATCCCTGGAGAGTTTTGGGGACGGGGCAGCAGGGGAGATCGCTGAAAAGTCAAACGTTAAGGACAGCATTGTGAGCCTCGACAGAGTATCTGGGACTCTGCCAGGTGAGACAGGACCTGGCAGAAAAATCACTGACATTAGGACATCAGTGATGCTCTGTATGTGACGTGTGAGCCAGTTCCCACTGGCCTGGCAGCTTGAGGTTCAGAGTCCTATTGTTTGTGATTCCATTAGAATCAGCGCAAGGAGCTGGGCGATGGTGGCGCACGCCTTTAATCCCAGCACTCGGGGAGGCAGAGGCAGGCAGATCGCTGTGAGTTCAAGGCCAGCCTGGTCTGCAAAGTGAGTCCAAGACAGCCAAGGCTACACAGAGAGACCCTGTCTTGAAAAACCAATAAATAAATAAATAAATAAAAATTTAAAAATGTGGACATCAACCGAAGGAGGCTCCAACATCAGCCTCTCTTGACTCTGCAAGCATACCCGCACGGGTGCATGTGGGCGCTCACAAACATACAGATAAATAAAACAGGGACTATAAGATGAGGAGGTGACCATTTTGGCAGCCTAACTAAGGACAAGGTATAGGTGACCTGGCTACAGAAGTGGGGCATCCTCAGAGTTCCTGAGTCTTTCACCGGCCTTTCTGCCCAGTCCTGGCTTTCATGATCATGACGCAGCTCCCTTGAGGCAGGTTGCTACCCCGAAGAAGGAACTGGAGGCCTCCTTCCTTCCTTCCTTCCTTCCTTCCTTCCTTCCTTCCTTCCTTCC
>OU015754.1:68906223-68939891 GCA_907169655.1 Acomys percivali | reverse complement strand
TTTCTTTCTTTCTTTCTTTCTTTCTTTCTTTCTTTCTTTCTTTCTTTTTTGGTTTTTCAAGACCAAAAACAGCCCCGGCTGTCGATCCGACTGCCTCTGCCTCCTGAGTGCTGGGATTAAAGGTGTGAATCACCACACCTGGCTTGCATACACCGGAGGCAGAGGCAGGTGGATTGCTGTGAGTTCGAGGCCAGCCTGGTCTACAACGGGAGTCTTGGTCAGCCAGGACTACACAGAGAAACCATGTCTCGAAGAACAAAAACAAAACACCACCAAAACCAAAAGAAAAACAAAACATAGCCGGGCGTGGTGGCGCACGCCTTTAATCCCAGCACTCGGGAGGCAGAGGCAGTCGGATCGCTATGAGTTCGAGGCCAGCCTGGTCTACAAAGTGAGTCCAGGATGGCCAAGGCTACACAGAGAGACCCTGTCTCGAAAAACCAAAACCAAACCAAACCAAACCAAACCAAAACAAAACAACTGGGGTCAACTGAACAAGCCAACTTAATGGATGGTAAGGGATTTTAATATATATTTAACTTTTTTTTTTTAGCTTAAATTTATTCTGCATCACAATTTGGTGCCAAGGAGATTTTTGTTTGTTTTGTTTTGTTGAGACAGGGTTTTGCTATATAGTCCAGGCAACCTTGAAATTGAGTCATGATACGCAGCACATTTATCACCAGCTTGTAGAAATTAGTCTTCACCTTTAAAACGTTGACTATGGGATATATACTTTATTCTTCTTTTTTAAAAGATATGTTTTTGTCGTTGTTTTTTGTTTTTGAGACAGGGTTTCTCTGTGTAGCCTTAGTTGTCTTGGACTCGTTTTGTAGACCAAGCTGGCCTAGAACTCACAGCAACCCACCTGTCTCTGCTGAGATTGAAGGCCTGCGCCACAGTTGCCCGGCTTGACATTTCTGAACCTTGCAGTCATCCTGGAGTAGTTGTTTGTTATTTTTCTCTCTCCTGTTTCTCCCATTTACTAAACAAGAACAAAAAACGGAGCCAGTGCTGAGTTTAGAAAAAGGTGGCCCTGATGCTGGTGACCCTTTCAGGTTCTGAGAAAAAGTGCAGTTAGGTCAGCGGGGACATGCAGAAGGAAGTGAAAATGGTCATGTGTAGAATGGTTGCCGGGCTCTGGGTGGGGAGAACACGACCCACGAACAGCTTCTGAGGCTGAGAAGGGACGGCACGACAGAGGACCAGAAACAGCGGCGCAAGAGCCTGGTCACGGAAGCAAAGCGCCAGCCCATGGGAATCACCGCACCGCGGGGGCCGAAGTTGGGCAGTTATTCCCGACATGCTCCTCCCGCAGGATTTCAAACCACGACAACAGCCTCCCCCGCACTCCCTCCGGCCTGCCCCAGCAACAGGCGGTGGCCGCCGTCTCATTGGCCGAGGCTCGCGCTGCTGCGTCCTCATTGGCCGCGTAGTCACTAGCCCTCTTCCGCGCTCGCAGCGACCTCCATTTTGTCGGTAAAGGCAGGAGGAGGTTGGTTGAAAACGGAGCTGTGGTCTGTGACTTGCTCGTGGGCAGTTTGATCAGTGCATCGTTTCTCCCTGGAAAGGGAGAGAAGCTTGGGGATCGAGTGGGAGCTGCCGCCGCCGCCCGAACTCGAAGTCGGTGAGTGTGGCGGGGGCGGCCATGTTGGCCAGCGCGCACACCATTGTTGGACCCGGCGGTTGGAAGCTGGACCGGGCGGGCGGGCGGCCCGGGAGGAGGCTGAAAACCTGCCGGTTCGCATTGCGGGCGACTGGGAGCATGAACCTTGCGACTTACTAAATTGGAGGGCGTCTCAGCCTTGTGAGGGTGTTTGACCCTCTGAGCCGACGTATATGTCTAAATATGTTGGAAGCGTTAAATCCGAATAAACCCGGTGTGCTCGCGCAGCCCTTTAATCCCAGCACTCGGGTGGTAGAGGCAGGCGGATCGCTAAGTCCGAGGCCAGCCTGGTCTAAGTGAGTCCAGGACAGCCAAGGCTACACAAGAGAAACCTTGTCTCGAAAAACAAAACAAGTCCCAGTTTCTTACAGAAGCGAATGCTTCCTTAGCTTGCCTTTAAAACGTGCAGGACTTGCAGTTAAGTCTTCAAAAAAAAGTCCCCAAGAGTTGTAAGCTAATATTAAAGCCATACATCTTACTTTGAAAAGCCTTCAAGTAGCAATAACCATTTACTTTATGTCTAATGGACCACTTGGGTTGCTTTCAACTAATTAATTTTCTTTCCTTTTCTAGCTAGGACTTCTCTCAAACTTGTGTGCTGAGGAGACTCGATGTTGGCCTCAGCTCCTAGGCTGAAATCAGCAGACTGGCTCATGAAAACTTGCATACTGAGACAAAGGAAAGGATCTAGCAGAAAGCAGCGTCTCTTATCTTGGGCTTGGCAGCAGGGAAGGGGACAAGTAGTGGAAACCCTGCAATCTGAAAAGCAGACGGAAAGGTAGAGTCACATCACCTCGAAAAACAAAACAAAAAAAAGTCACATCATAATGGGGCCAGTATCTTCTGATAGAAGCAATTTGAAGTTATTAGTAAAAGTTGGCAGCCAGTCTGGTATAGGAGACTCTGCCGAAAGGGGGTTGGTTCAAGTGTGTAGGGCCATCTTCTTAGGCTATACAAAGAAGGAACAGCTTCTCTGGCATCAATTTCAAACTGGTATTTGGCTCAGAACTTGATGTATTTTTGAGGTAGATGGTTTGGCAAGGCAAGCTCTGCCTGTCTGTAATCCCAGCTAGCCCCATTCATTTATATATATATATTCATTTTCTCTCACACACACCACACACACTTCTAGAATCGGAGCTTTGGGACACCTGGAAGCTTACTATTGTTTACATTTATTTACAGGTGACAAAGAAGCTGGAAATGGGTGGTGGTGAGAGGCATACCATTCCAGACCCTCAATCTAGAAACGCTAGTAAGAGCCAACAGCACAACAGACAGAAGACCAAGGATCAGAATTCCCAAATGAAGATTGCTCACAAGAAAAAAGAAAGAGGACACGGGCACAGCCCACCGGCAGCTGCATGGCAAGCTATGCAGAACGGAGGGAAGAACACGAGCCTTTCTAACACCACAAACTGGAATGCTAGCTTATCAAGTCCTAGCTTGCTTTTTAAATCTCAAGCTAATCAAAACTATGCTGGAGCCAAATTTAGTGAACCACCATCACCAAGTGTTCTCCCCAAGCCACCAAGCCACTGGGTTCCTGTGTCCTTGAACCCTTCAGATAAGGAAGTAATGACATTTCAACTTAAAACCTTACTTAAAGTACAGGTATAAGATTAGATAAATAACTAATTTTAAATCTTGTGATGTTTACACATGGCCACCAGTAGGTTTGACATTTTGTGAAAACTGCTTCCAAGTATAAGCAGACTGATGTGCTATGTGCACTATATTGTAATAGTATTGGTGCAGTTAAAGTGACTAGTCAATTCTATTTGGTAGTGTTGGCTAACTAAATTTAAGTTTAGAATTGGGAAACAGTGATCAGCCTTTTTGTGTGTGTGTGATGGGAAAAATAGGATTTATAGGTTAACACTCATTTGTGAAGAAATCAGACAGTAAGCATTTAGCTAAGATATATGAAAGACTGCAGACAAGGCAGTTCAGTTACACGTTCTAGGGCCACCCAGATCTTATGGACAGTAAAAAAAAATTTTTTTAGCTACAATGATAAATGTTATAAAGGGCACTGGAGTGCATTAGGATTAGGCAAAGTCAATAGCCTATATTGGTCTATTCAATTATCAAATGCAGTGGATAGGTATTTATTTACCTAGAGACATACCAAGTCTTTTTCAAAAATAGTATTGATAGCTTTCAAAGAACATTTCATACTAGAGTGTCCCACAAAGCATCTGAGGTGATCTGGCCTCATACAAAATTTGTTTGAAGCAGGGAGTTATGTACCTTTAAGTATCTAGGGAAGAAAGAGCCATGTAAATACATGTAATAAGCTTGTAACATATGTAAAGTTTTCTTGGCCTTTACAAAGTGAGACTATTTTTAGTGTCAATTTGGTGAATGTAAGGCTATTAACTTTTTTATGCTATGGCCTAATTTTAAAGGTCTCCAGTTTTTAAGGTTGCCTGTGTGCTTAAGTGCCAGTAAATCTATGTGATTGGCGTGCTCATGAACAATACAAAGTAAGTCTGTTGTGTTAAATTTTTATAGCTGAAAAGATTTAAGCTGCTAAGACATTCCCTGTTTTTTTAAAAAAGATGTAAGATGCCAATCTTTTTTTTTTTTTTGGTTTTTCGAGACAGGGTCTCTCTGTGTAGGCTGTCCTGGACTTTCTTTGTAGACCAGGGTGGCCTCGAACTCACAGCAACCCACCTGCCTCTGCCTCCCGAGTGCTGGGATTAAAGGCGTGCGCCACCACGCCCCGCTTTCCCCAATCTTCTTAAACCCAAAGATTCCTTTTGGCTTTATGAATCCTAAAAAGTAACTGATTACTTATGCAAAGTTAATCTCTTGCATGGCTAACCCAAATAGCAAGTACTTTTCAATGTTTATATTGTATTTTCTTAAGTTTTATCATATTTCTCAATTAAGTTCAGACATTGCCCAAACATTGCATACCCATCCTAAAGGAGCTCATAAAATAATTATGATCAGATTTTAAAACATAATTCAGAAATAAAACTTTTCCCTCCCAGCATATCGTTTTTATTTAAATGATTTACGGCTGAACAATCTTGAGATGACTGTGATGGTGCTACTTTGCTTGCTGCTTGGGAGTTACTTTTTTCTTTAAATGATGAGATTAAAGAAGTGCACCACCATGCCCAGCTAGACTTTAATCTTTAGACTTCCTTTCCCACAGGCTAACGGGGGGAACAAATCACTTATGCAACCATATAAATGTTATTATAAAGCAATATAATTAAAAATCTCCACATCTTATGATTATTCACAAAATTAGGTTAGCCTGGTTTATATAGAGACCCAGGCTCAAACAACCAAAAATTTAGTTATTAGTAATTGCAAACTTACTTTCTGGTGGACAGTTTAAACTAGTTAGGCAATCCCACAGGAAGGTAAATATGAGTTGTATTTAGAAGATTAGATTATTGTTTCATGCCCTAATATAGTTCCACGAACATGACTAGTGTCAATTTAACATTTTTGAGACAAGGTCTGTGTAGACTAGGCTGTACTCAACTCAGCGATCCCACCTGCCTTCTACGTCAAAAAGATTTAATATGTACAGTGTTCTGCCTGCATGTACATCTGCAGGCCAGAAGAGGGCAGCAGATCTCATTATAGATGCTTGTGAGTTCCTGGGAATTGAACTCAGAACCTCTGAAAGAGAAAGCTAGTGCTCTTAACCTCTGAGCTATCTCTCCAGCCAAATTCTTTTTGTGCTTCTGCCTATAATATTGTTTTTGATGTATGCGTTAGAATACAGCGATATAATTGGGTTTCTAGTTTGGGATTAAAATGTCTGTTGACTTTACAAACACCTCATTAGACACTAATAAAACATTACTCATAACTTGCAGGCAGGATGGCACACTTTCTTTAATCCCAGCACTGGAGAGGCAGGCCTGGTTTACAAAGCCAGGGCTACTAAGAGAGAAACCCTGTCTGGAAAACAAAAAGGACTAATGAAGTATGAGTCAGCCTTCAGTCAGTAGTACAGTTGCATGAAATTTCAGTCAATGTTTCTGCCAGAGCCAAAAAGTATGGCAGAATCTACTAGGTTGAGTTGCTGAAGGCAGCCATACTGTACCAGCTTTCTATATACTTTGGTGGCAGTGATACGACACTGATATGACAACCTAGTTTATTATCACAAAATATTTCAGATGGTTCTAAATTTTGCAGCTTCCCATGTTCTCCCCACCTGCATTTTCATAGGCAAGACTCAACAACTCTAAGTCAGTTATCTCTAAAACCCCAGAAACATGTCCTCTGGGTATAAGGTACAATACAGTTTACAGAAAAACCAAAAAGCTCCTAAACCAATTAATTTTAGTCTCCAATATTAAAAAAAAAAATGTGATCTGCAAACAAAAAGCCCTAGAATACAAAGGCCTTTCAAAAATTTACATGCCTCAATTTCCTTTCCCCACAATTCTGGGGGGTGGGGGAAGCAAAAACCCAACTACTTCACCTTTAACACAGGGTGAATGGTGAACCAGCTTTACAAATACACAGCCACTGACAACCAAAATGGAAGAGACAAGAAAACATCAAAGAGAAAAGAACTTTTTTCCATAATAAAGTATCCTGAGAAGATTAATAGTTGAAGACAAGTAAGTTGTGTCTCCATCTAGCAGGTCCTGGCTATTGTTGAAGTTACAGTTTTTGTTTTGTAGACAAGGTTTCTCTGTGTAGCCTTGGCTGTCCTGGAACTCACTCAGTAGACCAGGCTGGCCTTCAACTCAGAGATCCGCCTGCCTCTGCCTCCCAAGTGCTGGGATTAAAGGCGTGTGCCACCACCGCCTGGCGAAGTTACAGTCTTTAAAGAAAGAGTTTAAAATAAACAATAAAAGGAAGTTCAGTGAAGAACCAAAAGAGAGCCAGCTCCGAGTGCCTGAGCTTCAACACCTAGACATCTTGGGATCTACTTAATGTACTTCTAACCTAGTGAAGTTTTAGAAGGGACGTAGCAAAATTTCCTGTCTACATGGTGGGTATTCCTTAGAAGACAATTTTCTCATTTGAAACACAGGATAAGGACTCACTGGGAGTGGTTTAGGGTTAAGTAGAAATTTCTGGAAAACATGACAACTTGCAAAGTGCTTAGTAATATTGACAGCATTTAGTGTACCACGGAAACCACAGTAGACAGACAGACTAATACAATTACTCTAACTCAACAGCTACTCAAACCACAGGAGTCCTTTCTAATTTACTACACTTAAACGACAAAGCCTCATCTGAGCACACTTAGTGCTCTCCCTGGAAGGCCTTAGCCTCAAGTTGAAGGGAAATGGAAGGGGGAGGTCGAACAGCTACGGACTGCACAGATAATGTTAAGTACATGGACCTCTGCCTTTAAGACCAATCCAATGATAACGATTATGTAATGGTATAAGATACATGTAGTAATTTATAATCTTACAATAAACGCTAAATTCAGTTTTTATCAATTTTTATTGTGTTCTTGGGGGGGGGACTATAAAAGCATTTCCAACTTGATTCAAAATAAAAGCATCAACAAAAACGCAGCCAAAATTTATAATTCTCACCTGGTACCTGCTGCCTTTTTGAGTTTAGGCAGGCTGAAGTTTGTTTGAACACAACCTTCATGTTACCTCTCCCTTCATTTATGTGTAATCCTACTACATTTAAAAAATGGTCAAAGGCTTAACACTGTTTCCAGATTTCAGATTTTGACAGTTTTAAATATGTGGCAAAAATACAACAAAAATTCAAATGTGATGGAATCGGTATTATGATAAACAAGCTTCATATCCTAATAAGGAACTAAGGAATCCAAAACATTTTGTGATACTATAAAGTTATTTATTAACTATACAGAGAATATGTCCCCTATAAAATGTACAAGTAGATCACTAAAAAGTCTAATCTGGTAAACATTTTCTTCAACACAGAATACACTAAGTCCAACAGGGTAAGCTGTCTGCCTCAAAGTAATCTAATTGTAGCACCCAGGGCCTAATTTAATGCAAAGTTAAATACCTTTTATTTTGGAGATTATCTATTTGACCAAGCCAAGAGTTAACAACTTAATATTACTGTAGTATATTAATCACTGCACAATAAATCAGTTTATCACAGGCTCTCTTCATTATTTGTAGCAATGGGATACAATACTAGATACTTAAATGGCAGACAACCATAAAATTACCTTTCTTTGATAGTATATTGTTTTGTAATTACATTAGGATGAGTGGTATGAAATATCACAATATACCCCAAGATAATGAGGCTACACTGTAATAATTCACTAGACTGTGCTCAGTATGTATTTACCTAGAATTAGCTATTCTTCTCTTCAATTATCCAGTAGGTTTTACCCACAGCCATGGTTCAATAAATATCTGTTGAGCATACCGTCTAGGCAAGAGGGGAGAAGAAATGGGCCCTCGTGAGCAGATGTCAAGTATAAGTAAATTAGCCTGGGAAGGAGTGGTTAGATGTGAACTGCATATGGTATACAAGTAAATAAACTTAGATGCAACAAAACAAACAGGTAAGCAGAAAATACTGGCACTGGAATAAACAAAGGCAAGACCTGCCATAATTGGCATTAAGTGGAACTGACTTTTAAGAGATAACCAAGAAAGCGTTATATTGGACCACACCTTTACCATCCAATTTAGTTTTGAGACAGACCAAGAGAGGCACTGTTAGAGACTATGGCTGTCTTCCTTGATAATCAGACATCCTAGTTTCCAGTAACTTATCATGGATCCGCAACCCATGAATCAATATTAACCTGTTCATATTTAGGGATTAGTTTCCACAAGTACAAAGTTGAGTTTCCTTTTATTTGTCCTAAAATGCTTACTTTCAAACTTGAAGGGACTTCAATTATTCCATGTAGTTTCGTTAATTCTTTTATCGTTTCAGACCAGAGTCAAAATATTCGTACAGTATTCATACTGCAGCACCTTCCACCCACCCTTTGGTCGCTTGAACTGCCCTTCTTTGGTTCTTTTTTCCGCTTTCAGATCTTTCTTGAAGTGTAGTAAGTAGAACTGTACTGGGTATTCCAGCTGCAGTTTGGTCTTAAATAAAAGAAGGATGTTTGTCAGTTTGGTTTTCTCTTTATTCTTCTCTGTGGTATACAGGATTTTGTTAGTTGAACTGGATGTAGCAGCTTACTGGGCCAAAATTTCAAGAGAATAGTACAGTAGTTCCCAGGTCTTTTCCCTGGGTTGTAACTTAACAGCTCAAACCTGTCCTTTCTCACTGAAGCATTCATTCTCTCTCGCTTTTCTTCTTGCTTACTTGGCTTATTTAAAAGAGAGGGGAGAAGGAAAAAAAAGCAGATTTTTTTTTTTAAAGTAAAAGAGAGGTGAAATGTCAGGCCTCTCTTGAATCTTGACATGACTATCCTACTCAATGGAGCCCACTGCTAGACACACAGGAGGTTCTCGTTAACTGTGGACTTAACAATATGACCCAAATTCAGCTTAAAACTGTAAAAATCCTCATCATGTTATCAGTAGGATCCTAATATGAGTGCAACTGTATACAGTCCCTGCGAAGCTCTGTTGGGCACACCATTTCATAACAAATGTGTAAGCTTCTCAAGATAACAGTCCGAGTGTATAAATTGACAAAAACAAAGTAAATCAGGTCTTCTAGTTCTATGGAATGAGCAATTTCATTGGGCTAACCCTTCAACTACTGTTTCTATAAAAATTTAAGAACCAAATCTGGGCTCTGCCATTTACAGTTTTCACTCTGTGACTTAGTTTCCTGATATGGGGATTGAGGGAGGAGAATCATCCTTAAAGGGTTTTGTGAACAGTGTGTGTGGGGGGGGCTGGGGGAACCCAACAAAGTATCTTGAATAATGTCTGGCACAGCATAAGTAATAAATTACCAGCTAAAATTGTTACTGCAAAGTAACTAGAATTCAGTCCACAAAATACCTGAAACCAACCTCCCCTGGTGATTATCATTTAAAAGTTCACTGACATTCAATGAAAAAATTTTTACATCATGTCATAAACATAAAACCCAGTATGTCTTGTTTGGGAAGGGGAAAGAACAGGAGTCTTTGTAATAATGAAAGTATAAATTTATAGTTAGCTTGTCCAGATTTTCAGTTTAGTATATCTATCAACACTACTAAATAACCTCTTATATTATTTAACCCAAGAGGCTTAATGAATAACCAATCATGGCATGACTTTGACATAAGGAATTCTTAAGTACTATGTAAAAGATGTAGATTTCTGGTAGGTCTATCATTCCCAGAGTAGGGTAGTTGTGTCTAATGTCAACACTGGTTAAAATAGTCCTAGATCTACAAAAGATTATTTGCATTATTTTAGACTCATTCAGAACTATAATAATTCCAGTTAATCATTATTTCCTTCATTTTGTTTTTATTATAGCATGTTTGCTTAATTTACAGCAAGCAGAAAATAAGCTGGGTCTTGTTTTGATCCAAACATTGATGTTTTAAAGGTTGTACACAATATTTGTTAAAAAGAACATATAAAAATACCTTTTTAGAAGCTTCTATAAGAAAGAAAATACAAAGTTTAACCCCACAACTTTCCTCTTTGCTAGAACTGCAAACTACTGCTACAGTTTTAAATAGACTTTTTGTTGTTTAAACTATACATCCAAGGAAAATCTAAAAAATTAAAGAAACGTGCATATAAATGATTGCATAGCAGAACAAGAACATTAACTGCAAACAGTAAAGAAACAAAAGTTAGAAATACTATTAAATATACAAAGGTTCTAGAATTAATCCTCCAAACACATTCCACACACAGCTCTTAAGAACCATCTCTTGTTCTCTACAAGCAAAGTCTAGATTTCTAAAATCAAAATTGAAAGGAAAAATAAGGTAATCTTCTAGAGGGATCATTGCCCACTGTATCTTTACTCACATCTGTAAGCAAGCAATCTGAGATTTTAAAGATGCTAGCTTTTTATTCTGAAATGACACTGGACATTTCAAGTCACTGTGTTGCCTCCAAAACAATACTAGAAGTCATAAATATTTAAGGGTATCTATCATTTACTTGTTTTTAGTCATGTCCTATGTTATCAAAAACTAAGTGATGTGGCTTTTTGCTTAAAACTCAGCTTTCCCAAAAACTCACGGCCCCACAGAATCACCCAGGAGTGTCATTTTCTCAACTTGCCTCACAGTATTAAACTAAGGCGTGAAGAGCAAGCCTCCCTCATGAAGAGAGAGGGCAGGCAGATTTTGACACAAACGCACATGCCAAGTGCTGTAAGCATCAAAAATCAGTTTGTTTTACACTAAGCAGATAAACAAACAAAATGTACTTTCAAACAGTTTACTTGCTTCTAACGTGGGGCGGGGGGAGAAGAAACATGAAACAAACCCCCTAAATAACAATGATCAACAATAAATTTTAGAGAAACTATGTTAAGAACAGTCTTTTCCCCCTTAAAATGATTTCCACCATAATCGACACACTCAAAACTTAAGGGGAATCCCCCCGCCTTGTGTTTTAATGTTCCAAATCTTAGAAACCAGCAGGGCTTGAGGGGAAAAAGCAGTGAAGGCTCCATGTTTCAGTGAAAAGGTCAATCTCCCTGAAAACGCTATTTAACCCAGTTGACATCAATCCCCAGACAGTGGAGGTAACACAAGAACTATACCACATTGCATCATAAATAATCATCATGGGCTTAGACATCTTGACAAGACATAAAGGTCCACCCTGAACCTAAATGTGTCTGAGCAGTCAGTGTTGTAATGTGGCTACAACTTCACTTTTTTGTATCATCCTATCTTATTAGCAAGCTACATTTCTAGGTTAACAGTTCTACCAAATATGGATATGAAAATTTATTTTTAATAAGACAATGTTGCAAATTATGGTCAACCAACATCTTTTCACCAAATACTTCAAGCATAAAAAATGAGAATCTTTACAAAAATATACAGACACCACAAACTGGCAGCTGCCCGTAGCATTACACAAACAGGACCCTGAAGAGCGGCTTCTCAACAGCGTACCGTTTTAATTATACCCACTGCCCAGTACGGGGGAACTAACAAGTGTTTTGCTCTTTTAGTTTTAAACGCATCATTGCAACATTGTATTCCTGATAATTTAGGTATACCAAACTATGAGTAAATGAATGATACATGCCTAGAAAGTATCATGGTTTATGCTATCAGTGGCCACTGGACTTGGGACTAGTCCAAGACCTAGATCTAGATTTTGACCTAGACCTAGACTGTGATCTTGACTGAGATTTGGATCTAGGTGGTTCTTTTTTCCTTGATTCCTTTTCATATCTTGAGCCAGACTTATAGTGTGTTTTGGAATCTGTTTTAGAGGTGCCTCTAGTTTTGGTGTGAGATGCAGACCTAGAACGTGATTTAGCCTTCATTTCTTTCTTGGGCTGGGACTTGGACCGTGATCTTGAATTGGATTTAGATCTTGAAAAAGATCGATTTCGGTGTTTGAATCTTTCAAAACAGAGGAGAGATACAATTAGAGTAAAAATTAAATTCTATATTAATCAAATTTGTTACTTTTAGAGCAAAAGCTCACTCTGAAATCGAAAAACATGAGTCTTTTTCAAAGCAAAATTATTTACCTATCATTGTCGGAATGGCTTCGGCTACGCCGTGGTCTTCCAGTCGGTCTACTGCTAAAAAGCATATCAGAAAAAGCAAACAGTGACAAATGTCTATTTGTAGTCTTGATTTTTAAATAAAGCATTAAAAATACCTTTAATCTTAATAAAGCACCTAACACACACAATTACGCATAAGGCATTTAAAAAATATATTAGCAAGCATCTTTTTAGCTTTTTTTTAGAGACAGGGTTTCTCTGTGTAACAGTCCTGGCTGTCTTGGACTCACTTTGTAGACCAAGCTGGCCTCGAACTCACAGCGATCCACTTGCCTCTGCCTTCCAAGTACTGGGATTAAAGGTATGTGCTACCACACCTGGCTGTATATTTTTTACTTTTAAGACAGAGCCTTATTAACACTTTATTGTTTAAATGAGCCTAGAACTCCTGAGCTCATGTGGTCCTCCCACCTCAGTCTTCTGAATAGCTGAGATTACAGGTTACTGCCATTGTACTTGGCTACAAACATTAAAACAGGCCACTGCATACCACACTTACTTTCTAGGACTGTAAGATCTCCTATAGTTATAATCAAAAGAGCGACTCCTTGATCTCCTCCGTTCATAACTTCGGCTCCGAGAACGTCTGTATCGGTCATAATCATCATAACGTGAAGAGCTGTATACATTCCTCCCTTCCTTGGCTTTCATTTGATTTGGTGCTAGGGAGTAGAATAGAAATACTTAGAAACATGAAAACCTTAGCATTTAAACAGTCATACTCTAATAACATCCCCAAATTCCAGAAGTGCCCTCCAGGATAGGAGTTACAGAAGGCTGTTAATGGTGTGGGTGCTGGAAATCAAGCCTGGATTCTCTAGCAGAGCAGTTAGTGTTCTTAGCTTAGCCTTCTCTCCAGCCCTATGTTTTAGAGACAAAATCTCATTAATATAGGCTTGGCTGGCCTGGAGCTCAGTATGTAGAGAGACTGGCCTCATTTCCATAGTCATGCACCCACACAACTACCCAAATAAAAATTTAAGCTCTTTTATGAGATGACTTAAGAGACAGAAAAAACAAAAACAATCTTAAGCATAAAAAGCAACACACTGTATATATTGGGTATAAGGGTACTTACTCTTCCGATCCCCCTGTGCGAACTGTATTTCAATTTGACGCCCACAAATCCATTTTCTGTCCAAATTATGTAAAGCATCTTCAGCATCACGAACATCCTCAAATGTGCTAAATGTTAAGGGGCTTGAGAAGTTTTGTAAACTTTGATAATGAATGGCTTGCCAAGCCCGATACAACTCACAATCTCCCAATATTGTTCATTCAGACCCTACTTAACTATTTGGTTGACTCACCACAGGATAAAAATAAAATTTTCTATTGCATAGTTTTAAGAAACACATGTAAATACATGTTGTAATAAGATTTGCTTTAACCAAACTACCAAGGTACACCATAAAAAACTTCCCTATGTACTAAGAATTAACTTTATAAAACAAAATAAAAAAGCAAGTCAGTCAATTCTGTGGGTACGAAAAATTTTCTTACAATAAAACCAAAATAATTTTCATATTTATTTCAAATAAAAAAGATGCCAGTAGTTCTTAGGAAGCAAGCAAAGTATGCTTTACAAGAGATGAAAGCACTGACTTAATTACTTTTTCAGACACAGGCAATATTATTTCATGTAGTTGTCTTCCTTATACTGCACAGCAAAGACAGGTATGCTAGTCACTTACAGGCATTAAGTTGAAGTCAAGAAATATACCCACTCACTACTATGCTAAATGCACATTACATCCATACAGACTGTAAAAGCGCTCCACCAAGAAGTGGCGTGAGGATTCCTCAATTGAAAAGGCCTAACTACGACACTAACCATGCAACTTCCTACAGAATTGCATTTTAGACTGGTTTCCCACGGAGTCATGACAGTATTTACCAGCATGAAGTAGGAAAACGTACTTTGTCCAAATACATCTTCTCTAAAAGCATCATTCTAATTGGAGCTAAGTATACTCAAGACCATGACTGAGAGAAAACACTGACTTCTGGAATGGACTTTTATTGTATACTAAATGTAGTCATTCTAAGCACATCCAGTTCAGTTTCTTGAAACAGAAGTACACGCAGATCTGGAGCATCAACTAAGAAAATACCCCCAAAGTAACACATTGTTTTCAAAACTGACATATTTATTCAAAAGACAGTTTGCTTCAGCCTATCACTAGACTTCCACTTTTTGTTCCAAAAGTAATTAAAGGCCACAGGCCTGAAGCTCTTTTTGTGAAGCCAATATGTATATACAGGTTAAACAGAAGGTTTTTCCAAAGCCTCAAATAACTGTGCTTTCAACTTTTAGAACCTCAGAATGCTGTAAATAAATATCCATCAAGGTTAACTGTACTTAGTGCTAAACTTAATGGGCAGTCTACTTTGTTACCCCAAGAGATAGTAGTTTCAAAATAATTCACATCAGTAGCTACAAGATTATGAACATGTGTAGAGCATTCTTAGATGCTATCCTTAAAAAACGGAATCATGGTATAGAGGACAAGGTTTTATACCTTACCTACCTCTTAAGTCAAGGATTGGAGGAAAAGACTAACTAGGAAAAGGAATACAGAAGACCCAGCAGTAGTAGGGGCAGCCAGGTATCACTGTATTGGCTATCAAGAAATCTTTATGTCCCCAAAATGAAACTGACACGCCTGTTAACTTACCACCCTTGTATCATTACTGTTCAGGCACAACATACTCTTGAGGTAAATTACTGCTGACACTGTACCCAGGCCATCTCAAACAATGCCAACCCCGATCAACATTACACACCAGACTGATCAATGTATTCATGAAGCCAGACACAGGCACTATCCTATGTCTTTTACTTTTACAACCAGCCCACAGCTTTCTCTCCTGACCATTGGCTCCACACAAGCAGTTTTGGCTTTCCCCTGAGTTTCATTAGGAATTTACAAGGTCAGAGTTTCAAGAAAATAAATTTAGGCAACAGAAAAGGTTTCTGGCTTCAAATTCACAGCCTTAGACAGTGCCCTCCCTGCTTCCTTGCACAGGGAAATGACCTTACAGAAGGTCAAAAATAGGAAATCTCCTGAAATTTGGGGTCAAGACTCATTCCCCATACACCTCAATTAGGACCCTGAAAGAGAGCCTTCTACAATCCATGCAGGGCCAGGAGTCACAGAGTCAGCAGCCACTTAGGAAAAACAAAAACAAACCAAGAAGACCTATCTCTATGTGTTTCTAGTGGCTCGTTCCTAGACCATCAGCTGTTTTCCTAAGCAGTACCCAGTGCATGCACTTGCTCCCCTTTTGTAGGGCTCTGTGCCTAGATTTTAATACCTTGCGCTTCTCCAAAGAACCTCTGATGACCTGTCCTAAAACCAATTATGCTGAACTTAAAACTTAACAGTGTTCTATTTTGCTATATATAACTTGATAAACTAGGAGAAAATACACTCACACAAGACCACAATCACAATATCAAAGCCCCACACAAATTCAAGTTACAGGTTTTGTCACTAGACCAAACCAGCATAATTATGAAAATTAACTGCTTGGAAAACATTCAAAAAAAAGAAAAAGAAAAAAAGAAAAAGAAAAAAAAGGAAAGTAGTTACTCCGTAGGATACATCAGGTATGGCTCCTTTTATCTTGGCCATCATTCAACTTCATCTTGACCTTTAACTCTTTTAGTGCTTGTCAGAAGGACTTGTCATGAGATGCTTGGTCAAATATGACAGATGGCTTTATCTTTAACTTTGAAAAACAACCTTTTCCCCCTTTGTGGATAAATCGAGGCTTTGTCTCCCATTAGGCTTGTCCTTCTTCCAGCTTTTCTTTATTTTTTCTTTTCCCAAACTCTCCCTTCTCTTCAAGCCTGATCCTTAAGAGGTCTTTGGCTTGTCTACTTGCCTTAAGTGTTGAACTCTACTCTATAAAAGTTCTTTCATGCTTTCTCTTTGGGGTCGCCATAACTGTACAGCTTTACATTCTGAGGTAACAACAGAGGACAGCAAATTAGGGGACAGTATTAAAGAAGTTTACCTCATTGTTATACAATTTGTTTTTGATCAAGTGATTCAAAATAACAAACAAGATTACTAAACTTTAATAGCTAAGAACAAGAACACATTAACTTTTACTTTGACATATCAAAGGTGGCAACAACCAATGTATTCAAATTTAAATCACATAATCACTGATTTGAGTTTCAGCAGCATGGATGGGAAATTAAATGTTTTTGGATTAACTTTAATAAATAGGCAATGAATCAGAATTTTTAAAGATTTGAAGACATAAGACATTAGAGGACAAAAGTAAGACTATTTTTAGATGTTACCACTTACATAAAAACTTGAATTTCAAACTTCAACACCCCTCACTAATCATCCATCTGAAGAAAGGATATTGAACATATGCAAATCCTCTTGGACGTCGTGTGTAGAAATCAAGTGGAACATAAACATCTACTATTGGACCATAACGACCAAATTCCCGACGTAAGTCTTCGGACCTAAAACATCATAAAAAAACTCAAGCCTGAACATGTTCATATTTCAGTCTCATCTTGTCTGGTCTACAGGGCAAGTTCCAGGACAGCCAGGGTTAGGTACATGGAGAAACTCTGTCTTGAAAATCGGAAGACAAAGCAGGCAGTGGTAGCACAAGGCCTTTAATCTAAGCACTAGGAAGGCAGAGACAGGCGGATCTCTGAGTTCAAGGCCAGCCTTGTCTACAGAGTTCCAGGACAGTCAGGGCTACACAGAGAAACCCTTTCTCAAAAATCCAAAGCCACCCACCACCCTGACTCCCCATTATTCCAGACAGTGTTTCTCTGTATAGCCTTGGCTGTCCTGGACTCGCTTTGTAGACCAGGCTGTCCTCGAAAACTCCGAGGTTGGACTGCCTCTGCCTCCCTGAGTACCGGGATTACAGGCGTGGGCCAAGAGCAGCCCACCTTTGACTCCAGCACTGTTAAGGCAGAGGCAGGGGCATCTGTTGAGTTCCAGGTAAACCAAGGTTACAGCAAGACCCTGTCATGAGCAAAACAAAACCCAAACAGAAAAACTGATTAACCCAAGTACTGGAAAAGCCGAGGTAGGAGAATTGCTACAAGTTCAGGGGCAAGCCTGGGCTACATATAGTCTGAGCTAGAAAAGGGAGCATGGAAGGAAAGCACTCTGTAGTACTGGACATAGTCTCTTATGCCAATACCTAGGATGAAGATGGCTAAGATAGGATAAAAACTAAGTTTAAGGCCAGCTCCAGGCAAATCATAGCCTGTACTTGAGACCCTGTCTCTAGGAAGAGAAGGGGGCTGTGCTTATAAGGCTATTACTATCTTATATCACATCAGTAAACCATTATAGTTTTAAAAATCCAGCCTTCAATGTGCACAAAGGGCATGTCTTCTGTGTTTTTTCCCCCTGCTTTTTGAGACAGGGTTTCCCTGTGTAGCCTTGGCTGTCCTGGACTCTCTTTGTAGACCAGGTTGGCCTTGAACTCACAGATTGGCCTGCCTCTGCCTCCCAAGTTCTAGGATTACAGGCGTGTGCCACCATGCTGTCTTCTGGTTTTTTTGTTTTTTTGAGACAGTGTTTCTCTTGTGTAGCCATGGCTGTCCTGGACTTGCATTGTAGACCAGGCTGGCCTACAGCGACCCAACTGCCTCTGCCTCCCTAGCGCTGGGACTACAAGCATGCTCCACCACTTCTGGCTGGTGGTTGTTTTTAAAAAACAGAAGACATGCCGGGTGTGGTGGCCTGTAATCCCAGCACTCAGGAGGCAGAGGCAGGCTGATCACTGAGTTCAAGGCCAGCCTGGTCTACAAAGTGAGTCCAGGACAGCCAAGGCTGCCCAGAGAAACCGTGTCTTCAAGCCCCCAAAACAAAACAAAGAAACACCAGGATCACCAGGCTGGTGGTGGTACCCAGCAGCAGAAGGATTTCTGCTAACCTGTCTACAGAGAAAGTTCCGGGACAGCGAAGGCTACAAGAGAAACCCTGACTTAAAACAAACGCTGTGAGTTAGAAGCTCTCCAAGGCTATTCAGGGAAATCCTGTATTGGGGGGGGGGGGGGGGGGGAAGACAACAACCAAAAAACCCAGACAATTACCAAATACTCTACCATCTACAAAGCACTGTGTATTTTTCTATCTCTCTTTTAAGGCAGGGTCTCATTCTAGTCTAAGTGGCTTCGAACTGGAAAGCAATCCTGACTCAGCCTCCAAAATGCTGGAATCGCACAGGCCTCAGCTTACCCTAAAAATTTTCAACGGCATCAGCCATCAAAAATCTGAAATAAAACCACAATATCTACAAGTGTTAAAATGACAAAAGGGAGGTTTTTTTTGTTTGGTTGGTTTTTCGAGACAAGGTCTGTGTTAGCCCTGGCTGTCCTGGACTCACTTTGTTGACCAGGCTGGCCTCGAAATCACAGCGATCCGCCTGCCTCTGCCTCCCAAGTGCTGGGATTACAGGCGTGCACCACCACGCCCGGCTTCAATGGGAGTTTTTAAATCGCCGTTTAGTAACTGTTTTTGTTTTATGCGTATTGACTAGAAGAAGTATAACAAAAAAATTCAAGTTTTTCTTTGGAGTTTATTTATAAACACGAAGCGTGATCCTGTGATAAAAAATCTCTTCCAAAAAAACTGCGAAGTTAATTTAAAGCAAGGGAATCGCTGATAACGAAGACCTTATGGGGCTGGCCTTGAGCTACAAGACCCATCTGAGTGCTGCGGCTATTCAGGGCGACAAGGCCTACTTAAAAAGTACCGCCTCCCTGCATCTAAGTTAATCACGAAGGTCCTAACCGGAGAGATGTCTTCAGCACTCCGGTCCCAAACAGATTTTTCCACGAAAGGCGAGGAATACTCCATTTAACCGGAAAAATGGTAATTTCTCAAACCTCAACCATTCCTTTCTTCCCAATTATCTCTAATCCATTAACCGCCATGCCTACAGCTGGGGAAAATAAAGCTCCCAACACACCCTCCCCCGTTCCCGTTATTTCACTAGCATCTTCTCTTGACTTGGGGGAGACAGGGATCCTGTCGGTAGCCCGAGCTTGATCTCTATCTAACTCGGCGTCGATCCTCCCGCTTCAGCCTCGCCGAGTGATGATGGCATCACAGGCCCGGGCCGCCCCGCCTGGCCTCGCCACCTTTTTTTTTTTTTTTTTTTTTATCTCTTTCAACAACAAAAATTCCTTTCAGGGCGAGGGGGCGTGCACCCCACGGAACGTGGACGTTGGATCAATGAGAAACAGACGTCCGGCCCGCCGGGCTGCAGCAGCCACGACCACGCGGGGAGGAAGGTCCCCGAGTGCTCGCCTCGCGCGCGGCCCGCACGCCCCGCACCGGCGGCGGCGGTGGCCCGGGACTCGCTCGCTCCCGCGGGGCCAGCAGAGGCCGGCGGCTCGGCCTAGACCCGGCGCGGGCTCCGCCATCTTCGCCCCGCCCCTCCCCCGCGCCGCCGCTCGCTGCTCCCGGTGCGCCCGCGGCCTCCCTCCCCCGCGCAGTAGCTACCACCCCCGGGGGCTCTAACCTGGTGTCGTCGGCCACGTTCCTGACGAACAGAGACGTGTTGGGGGGACGCAGGTAGCGGGACATGATGGCGGCGGGAGTCTGGGCCAGCGGCACTAACGGGCTCAGCAAACCGTCCGCAGCTCTGGCGGCGGCTCACATCCACTCTCACACACGCACAGACACACAGACACACACACACTCTCTCTCTCCCTCCCAGAGCTAGACGGCTCCGCTACGGCAACTACCTCTTCTCGCGAGATCTGGCTCCCGCCTCCACTCCCCTTCCCATCTACCTCCCCGCAGCACCGGCAGGGACAACGGCTTTTTCCCGCGAGATCTCCGGGCGCGCGCATGCGCCCTGCCGCTCGAGCCGCGGCCTCAGTCCCATTCATTGGCTCCAGGAGCGGGTTCTTCCCCTCCCCCCCAACCCGTTCTTTCTTTCTTTAGCGCTTCATTTTCCCGCCCTTTCCTTCTGCCTTGCCGCTCCGGGGCAGCCCCTCCTCGCGTCGCCAAACGGATGTTTTAAGCTACAATGGCTGCGCTTTTAAGCATCAGAACCCGGAGAGGCTGTCCCCGAAACCCTGTGTTCCGAGTTGTGCCTCGGTTTTTCAGCTCGGAGTGCTTGCACTCTGCCTTGGCGGGGCTGCTCTTGCCCCACATCTGTGTCACCTATGCACGCAGCCCCTTCCCCGTGAGAACCGGGCCCTACTGTCCTTTATTTGTGGCTCGCATGCCAGGTACCTCTATGGGAAGGGGTCTCTTAACTTTCTGTGCTTGGAACCCCTTTTCTTCTAAATTTGTGAAGGCTTCACGAAAGCCTCAAAGAGGTGGTGGTGTTTTTTGTTTTTGTTTTCTGGGGATCCAATCTAGGACCTTGTATATACTAGCCAGGTGTCTTTTTTTTTTTTTTTGCCCCAGACAGGGTTTCTCTGTGTATCCTTGGCTATCCTACACTCAGAGTTAGACCAGGCTGGCCTTTAGCTCACAGAGCTTCTGCCTCTCGAGTGCAGGCGTGTTTGTCACCACGCCCAGTTTAGCCAAGTGTCTTACCACAGACATTTTGCACTCCCCTCCGTCATCCCCCTCTTTTGGTTGTGGACCCCTCTAAATTTCCAAGCCTTATATGAGCACCCAAAGCTATTTTCCCTAGTCTAGAAAATACTTTAAGGATCATAAACTAGGGCTGAAAAGATAGCTTCGGGGTTAAGAGATTGGTCCCCAGTTCTCAGGGAGGAGGACAATTGCCTGTAACTCCAGCTCCAGGGGTCCAGCGCCCTCTTCTGGTCTTCAGGGGTATGAGCTCTCAGCAGACACAGACACACTCCTAAATTCCATCTGGCTTTGGTACTCAGGAAGCTGAGGTAGGAGGATCAGTGAGATTTGGAGAGTTCAAGGCCAGTCTGGGATACATAGTAATTCAACTGCCCTCCTCTTTTCTTTTTTCTTTTCTTTTCTTTTCTTTTCTTTTCTTTCCTTTCCTTTCCCTTTCTTTCTTTCTTTCTTTCTTTCTTTCTTTCTTTCTTTCTTTCTTTCTTTCTTTCTTTCTTTCTTTCTTTCTTTTTTTGGTTTTCCGAGACAGGGTCTCTCTATGTATCCTTCGCTGTCCTGGACTCACTTTGTTGACCAGGCTGGCCTCGAACTCACAGCGATCCATCTGCCTCTGCCTCCCGCGTGCTGGGATTAAAGGCGTGCGCCACCACGCCCGGCTCCTTTCCTTTTGGAGACAGGATTTCTCTGTAGCCTTGGCTGACCTGAACTTGAATTGTAGACCAGGCTGGCCTCGAACTCACAGCGATCTGCCTGCTTCCGCGTCCCGAGTGCAAGTACTAGGATTAACGGCGCGCGCCACCACCACCCTGCTCGTTGTTTTGTTCCAATCATCGCTTTATTGCAAGATGGTGTAGTTGATTTAAACTATAATTTCGTCATTTGAGTGGGGCAATAAATTGCTACGAATTGTTTATTCAAAAGTGATTGGAGAGCTAGCCCAGTGGTTAAGAGCACCCTCTGCTCTTCCAGAGGACCAGTTCCAACGTGGATGGCTCACAACTGCCTGAAACTTCAGCTTCAAAAGGATCTAATACCCTCATCTGGCTTCCACAGGCACCTGCACAGGTGTACACAGACCCTCACATGGGACACATGTACAGATTTTGTTTGCTTGTAAATCTTTCTGAAAAAAAGTGATCACCAAACAATTCTAATAGCACAGCGAGGATTCGAAATACTGAAGGAACCTTTCTGAGGAAAGGCTCTGTAACTTCAGTAGCAACACAGGAAGATTCTGCCGTGGGAGATCAGTGCCATTGGCCAACTGCTTCTGGTGTCAGGATTGAGATAGGTGTGTTTACCTAGAGCGCTGCACTCAGGCCTGCTCTGTGAGTAGCTTGGGCTTGTGGTCTGCTTGCCAGTGATCTCCCTTTCCTGCTGTGCTCAGAAGCCCTGTCCCACCTACTCCCCCACCCAGTGGCTTAAGTGTCCTCATCTTTTTAGTGCATCATATCCTGCATAGAAATGCAATTATTCCAGGCATTTTTAAAAACCTCCTTATACACTCTGTGCACCATTCCGATGTGACCCCCGTCATTTCTCTGTCCAAAGAAAAAAGGTCGTGGTGTGTTTGAAACAGTTAACTTCTCCAACTCCCTCACATCTGGGATCTGTTTGATGGCTGCCCGCTTTGTTTCTTCAAGCTAAGCACTGTCTTGATCATTGAATGTATCAGTGAGTACTCCAACAGAGGCTATATATATATATCACACAGACAGCTGTGCTGTTGATGTGGCAGAGATATGGTTTCTGGGTAGCAATCACATATATTACTGTAGATAGAAAATACAAGCTAAAGCAGGCATTGTGGTATGCCTTTAATCTCAGAACTTTGGGGGTAGAGGCAGAAGGACCTCTGTGAATTCAAAGACAGACTGATCTTTACACTGAGTTCTAGAACAGCCAGAGTTACACAGAGAAATCCTAGCTCAAAAAACAAAAACAAAAAACCCAAAATATAAGTTTTTTGTTTTGGTTTGGTTTTTGGTTTTTCGAGACAGGGTTTCTCTGTGTAGCCTTGGTTGTCCTGGACTCACTTTGTAGACCAGTCTGGCATCGAACTCACAGTGACCCACCTGCCTCTGCCTCCCAAGTGCTGGGATTAAAGGTGTGCGCCACCACGCCTGGCTAAGAGCACATATTGCAACAGCATAGGGCAGCCTCCTAACCTTTTGGAACTGTAGCTCCAGGGGTAGCTTTTTTTGAACCAGTACAGGCACAGCACATACCCATTCTCTCTCACACACACACACTCACACACACACACACACACACACGCACGCACGCACGTAAGCTTACTTCTCTCCTTGGTCTCGAAATAGTTTCTTCTGGTTTTGTGGCTGATGGCCCAGCCACCACAGGCTAAACGTCAAAAGTAGACCCTCAGGGTCAGTTATGAGGCGTCTCTGTCTTGAGTTGACACAGTGTTGGCTTCGTTGTCACAACTGTTTAATTCACCCTCGTCAGTGACAGCTGACCCAACAGGTGAGCCAGCTATTAGAAGCCCGTTCATTTAATTTGTTTGGTAAGGCGGCATACCTGGTGTTCCTTGTAAACGAGCTGTCACAAGAAACTGGCCAGCAGTCAACGAGCCAGTTACTCACACCGAGGACTCAGCGTTCCTTAGATATTCCTTACTTGTGAGTTGGAAACTTTGGGCCACATACATATTCATAGCATATGTGTCAAGTCACAGTCTCCTTTTAACCTGGGGCTGCTTTGGGGGATGTCTGTAGCCCTGTGTAGCTCTGGCTGTCCTTGGAACTCACTTTGTAGAACAGGCTGGCCTTGAACTCAAGATATCCTCCTGTCTCTGCCTCCCGAGTGGCTGCCACGCCGGGCCTGCCCCACCCATCACTAACCACCCCAGCCAACCAGCAGCTGCTCTGGGGCTGGCTGAACTCTGAAGTGCCAACTGTGAATGAGCTCATACAGACTTGGAAGCTGAGGCTGGGCAGTTAGCATCTTGGGCTTCAAATGAATAACCGGCCCATGCCCTGCCGATTCATTTCTCCAGCTTCCACAGGCATATAGACATCGATAAATGAAGATACAGGAGACTTTATCCCCCAGGGTAGGCAGGAAAAGGCAAGCCCAGGGCAGATTGGGTAGTCCTGGAAGGTTTGTGCCTTTAGGTGGGGTTGTGTGCAAGAACTGATCCTGAGGCCAGCCTTAAAGGATGAGTTGCCATGGAGCTCTGGAGTGATGGAGGATGTACTGTCAAGAATGTGACGCTGAAAGGCTTGGAGGGAGGGGCAGACGGGTGTGGTAGGGAAAGGTACTGTAAGTCACCGGGGCTTCTGTAGTGAGGCATGGCATATGTCCCGGTTGCTGTGATAAGCATTGGGGCTAAAAGCAACCTGGGGAGGTGGGAGTTTATTTCTGTTTACGGGCTACAGCCCATTATGGAGGAAAACCAAGGCAGGAACCTGGAGGGAGGAAATGGAGTGAGGACTAGGAAGGAACAGTGCCTACTGGCTTGTTCCCTCTGGCTGGAGTTCAGCCTGCTTGCTTAACAGCCCAAGGGTGGCACCTCCCACAGTGGTCCTGGGCCTGACTAGAGCAATTAGCAATCAAGAAGATGTGCCCCCCAAATACACTCACAGGCCAGTCTGGTCCAGGCCATTCCTCAGTTGAGACTCCCTCAGATCCACTCTGGGCTCAGCTGAAGCTGACAGATAGTGGAAGGAGGTTTGGTCTAGCTTAGTAAGGTCTTAAATCCCAAGCCATGTTTGTCAGACTTCCATTACTACTAAAACATGCAAGATAAACTGGGCGTCGTGGCGCATTCCTGTAATCCCTGCCCTCGGGAGGCAGAGGCATGTGGAGCTCTGAGTTTGAGGCCAGCCTGCTCTACAAGGTGAGTCCAGGACAGCGAAGGCTACAGGGAGAAACCCTGTCTCAAAAACAACAAACAAGTCGGGCGGTGGTGGCGCACGCCTTTAATCCCAGCCTCTCAGGAGGCAGAGGCAGGTGGATCACTATGAGTTCGAGGCCAGCCTGGTCTACGAACCCAGTCCAGGACAGCCAAGGGTATACAGAGAAACCCTGTCTCGAAAAACCAAAACAACAACAAAAACCACACACACAAAACAAAGAAACAACAAACAAAAAGATAATTGGTTTATGAGGAAAAAAGAAAAAATTTATTTATTTAAAATCTGTTTTTAAGGGTTTTTTTGAGACAAGGTTTCTCTGTGTAACAGTCCTGGCTGTCCTGGATTCCTTTTTGTAGATCAGGCTATCCTTGAACTCACAGGGATCCCCCTGCCTCTGCCTCCAAGTGCTGGGATTAAAGGTGTGCACCACCATGCCCAACTCTTTTTTTTTTTTTTTTTGAGACAGGTTTTCACTATGCAACCCTGGCTGATCTAGAGCTCATAGAGATCTACTTGCTTCTGCCTCCTGAGTGCTAGGATTAAAAAGCATGTGCCACAGGACTGGAGAGAGAGATGATTCAATGGTTAGGGGTACTGGCTGCTCTTCCAGTGGACCCAGGTTCAATTCCATCATCCACGTGGTGGTTTACAACTGTCTGCAACTCCAGTTCCAAAGGATCCAACACCCTCACACAGACATACATATAGGCAAAACACCAATGCACATGAAATAAATAAAATTAAGATTAAAACTTAAAATCATGTGCCACTATGCCTATCAAAAATATAAAATATTAAATGTACGTATGTATCTCACAAGCATATGCACATATATGTATACCAGTGCACATGCGTGCTTGTATAGAAGCCAGAAAAAGGTATCAGGTTTTTTTGGTTTTTGTTTTTCAAGACAGGGTTTCTCTGTGTAGCCTTGACTGTCCTGGACTCACTTTGTGACCAGGCTGGCCTTGAACTCACAGCGATCTGCCTGCTTCTGCCTCCTGAGTGCTGGGATTAAAGGCGTGTGCTACTATGCTCTGCTCTATTTTTGGCTTTTCAAGGCAGGGTTTCTCTGTGTAGCCTTGGCTGTCCTGGACTCACTCTGTAGACCAGGCTGGCCTCGAACTCACAGCGATCTACCTGCCTCTGCCTCCCAAGTGCTAGGATTAAAGGCGTGCTCCACCATGCCTGGCTGGCTTTTGTCTTCAAAGATAATGGGAAAGTCATGAAAGGCTTCTGAGTAAGAATGTTAAAAAGCGGTTTCAAGCCCCATCCATCCCTCTTGCATCATCGTCTTCTTACTCTTGCCTGAGAGCCCACAGCGAGGACTGTATGTTGTTGCTTCCTACCTGCTACACCCTTTCGGCTACCTCCTCCCCCTGTGCCCAGGACACCAAGAAGATCCCAGGCATCGTGGGCATAGACCAACTCAACAAAGCCATCACTGAGCTGAACAAAAGAAACCTTGACAAGGTCATGTCCCTGGATGTGGAGAAGCTTTGCCGGTGTGCCTGCTGCCGGGGGCCCTGGCTGCTTCTGCTGCCTCTGCCTCTGTAGCTCTGCAAGCTGGCTCTGCCCTTGCTGCAAGCAGAGGCCAGGAATGACCAGGAAGAGGAGTCTGAGGGGTCAGATAAGGACATGGCATTCCGCTGACTTGATTAGATTCCTCTCTGGCCCAAATAAAGTCTTTAATGTATCTTGAAAAAAACAAAAAAGAAAAGAATATTATAAAGTGAAGACAGTACAATACCTGACTCCAGCTAATCTCTGAGATTACGGACTATCCAGTGTTTCTCTCAGGACCACTTAAAGGTTAGTACTTACGAAACCACAGTGGCCATCGGATGGAAAAGGAAGGCAGTTACCCAAAGCTCAAAGGTGCAGTGTCCCTAAAGGCTTGCATTGACAGGAACTACCAATTTCTACACTTGCAAGCCACCACCCAGATCCATTGCTGCCATTGTCAACAATGGTGTTCATCTCTGCGACCAAAGGTGCCGTTAGAATCCAGAAGCAGAGCCAGGCGTGGTGGCTCACGCCTTTAATCCCAGCACTCGGGAGGGAAAGGCAGGCAGATCTCTGTGAGTTCGAGGCCAGCCTGGTGTACTACAAAGCAAGTCTAGGACAGCCAAGGCTGTTACACAGAGAAACCCTGTCTTGAATAACAACATCAACAAAAACAAAACAAAAAATCTAGAAATAGGGAGGCAATCATCAATTTCCTTAAAAAATAAAATAAAATAAATCATCCCAAAGCCTTTTGTTAGCAAAACCTAAGTAGAAGGTAGCTAGGCAAGAGCTTGGAAAATACAATTTGTCTTTCTCTGATGCATAGCAGAGTAAGGAAGGCAGATAGGTAGGGCTGAGAACAACAGACAAATGACTTGCACTGTCTGTCCCTGTGCTTGCCGGGTGTCCTGCCCCATTAATCTACTGATGCTTAAGTGTTACAATTGTAGCAACCCTACGTTTCTCCACAAAAGTAGGCAAAAATCCCTCTCACAAAGAACCAGTCTCTCACTGCCAAAAATGAGAGACAGAATTCATCTTTGAAGGCTGGTGGTGCAGCCCAGTGATCAAGCACGTGCTTAATATACAGAAGGTCCTGGGTTCAATCCAGCACTGAAAAAAAAAAGGGGGGGGGGTTTAGGGCCAGGAGTGGTGGCACACACCTTTAATCCCAGCGCTCAGGAGGTAGAGGCAGGCAGGTTTCTATGAGTTCAAAGCTGGCCCGGTCTACAGAGCAAGTTCCAGGACAACCAGGATTACACTGAGAAACACTGTCTCGGAAAAGAAAAAAATTATTTATTTTAATTTTATCAATATGAGTGTTTTGCCTGCATGTGTGCTTGTAGAGATCCAATAAGGGTATTAGATCTCCTGGAACTGGAGTTACGGATGCTTGTGAGCCATCTTGTGGGTGCTGGGAATTGAACCCTGGTCCTCTGCAGGAACAAATGCTGTTAATTGCCAAGCCATCTTTCCAACTGCCTAAAAGGAGAAAGCAGACTCCATCTCTTTATTTATCATTAGATAATTAGTCCTTGTGATAGTTTCTCCTTTTTGTCAGCTTAACTGAACATATAGAGTCATCACAGAACCATCCGAGTGGGGTTGTGGACTGAATGCCAGCAATGATCTCTCTCTCTGCTTTTTGATTGTGGATACAGTGTTACCAACCGCCTCGGGCTCCTGGCAACATTCCTTCCCACCATTGTGGACTAGATTCCTTAAGAATATAAACCAGAGCCGGGCTTGGTGGCTCACGCCTTTAATCCTAGCTCTTGGGAGGCACACCTCCTAATCCTCCTCAAGTAGCGCCACCCCTGCATGACTAAGCATCCTAATATATGAGCCTATGGGGACCATTCCTATCCAAACCACTACAGTGGTGGTGGGAGTCACAGAGGAAGTAGTTCTTCGTTGTGGTGGTGGAAGCTTGGCCTTGGCTGGTGTATAAGCCTGAAGGTCCGTCGCTCAAGTAACTCATTTTCTTCAGTTAGGTACTAGCTGAGATTCTCTAACTTCCCAAAGGGAGACCAGATGTCCACAGATGTGTGTGAACCTGTCACTTCATTATTTCTTTCTGCTTTTTTTCCACCCCCTCGGGCCCCCTACCCCCCCCACCATAAGATAAATTTCTCTATGTAGTCTTGGCTGTCTTGGACTTGCTTTGTAGACCAGGCTGGCCTTGAATTTACATCAATCTGCCTGCCTCTGCCTCCCCAGTGCCGTGATTACAAGTGTGCGCTACCGTGACTGGCTTCTCTCTACTTTTTGCTTTGTTTTGTTTTGTGTTTTGTTTTTTTGAGACAGGGTCTCTCTGTATACCCTTGGCTGTCCTGGTCTCGCTTTGTAGACCAGGCTGGCCTCGAACTCACAGTGATCTGCCTGCCTCTGCCTCCTGAGTGCTGGGATTAAAGGTGTGTGCCACAACACCTGGCTTTTTTCTCTCTACTCTTTAAAGACAGGTCTCATCATTTAGTCCTGGATGGTCTTAATTTTTTTTTTTTTTTTTTTTTTTGAGAAATCTACTTGCCTCTGCCTTTGGCGAGCACTGCCGTACCCTGCAGGTTTTCTTTCTTGAGGGCACCTCGGCAAATTCAGTACCCCAAATCTTCCTCTATAGGCCCTTTGGGAACACCTTCCAGGATTTCCTCCCATTCCACTGTCTTCTTGGCTAAGTCACCCCTTAAACTTGACTCCCAGTGTCCAAAGGCGTGCTATGAGGGATTTGTATTTGAGTAGTTTACAGTAATTTAAAAAGTCTAATCCTAAACCAGTTGTGGTTATACATGCCTACAATCACAGCACTCTGAATGCTGGAGCAGGAGGATTTCCATGAGTTCAAGGCCACTGTAGGCTACAGAACAAGTAAGCATTAGACCAGCCAGCATTATATAGCAAGACTCTGTCTTAGAAAAGGAAATATGACTGTGGCCATAGCTCAGTTGCTGTTGGGCATGCCCAGTGAGCCTGAAGCCCTGTGTTTGTTCTGTAGCATCACATTAACTGGCTGTGGCAGTACAGACCCATAATTCCAACACTTGGTGGTAGAGGGAGGAGTCGAGGATCAGAAATTGTCATCCTTAGCTACATAGTGACTCTGAGGCCAGCCTGGGCAACATGAAACTGAATCATAGGTGTGGTACAGGGCTTACCTAGGCTCTAGGTTACTTCACCAGCACTGCTAAACAAAGAATTGAACACACACACACACACACACACACACACACACATTAAAGGCCGAGTGTGGTAGCAACATGTCTATAATCAGTACTTGGGAGGTGGAAACAGGAAGAAACTCAGTTCAAGGTCATTGTTGGGTACATAGCAAGTTCAAGACCAGCATGGGCTATCGGAGACCTTGCTCTTTTTTTTTTTTTTCTAAACAGCAAAAGAATTCTATATCATTTTGTAACCAGCTTCTTTCTTTCTTTTTAACAATGTATTTTATCTTAAAATTATGTGTGTAGTGTTGCTTTTAAATTATCTGTATTATCAGTGTTATCTGTAGGCCCGGCTAACAATCAATGAAGACACAGACACTTGTTATATTTTAAAATAGCCTTAGTTAACCTGGGGCAGGGCAGACATTAATCCTCTAAACTACCTCCCATAGTGGGGCAGGTATGGGGATCCCGGCCCCAATCCCATGCCATCTGCTTCTAATAACTTCTATGAAGCTACCTCCTATCCATAATCCCAAACACTTGCTAATGTTCTTCATCTGGGCTGGATTCTCCATCCACGATGCAGGCCATGTGCTTCTCTTCCACCTAACCCACGGTGGCCTTCTCTCTTCTTGGGTACCCACTTCTTCTTTTTCCCAGGATCCCCCACCCCCACCCCGCCCCCTCTCTCTCTGCCCGGGAACCTTAGCCACACCTATCTCCTTTGCCCTGTGGGGGTGGGGGTGGGGGTGGGGTGGCTCTTTATTAATTATAAAATGGGTCACAGAGACAGCAAGCAGTAATTAGCATCAAAATACATTAGACCATCCCCCAACAGTTTAGGATGAGGAAAGGGGTTCGGGGTTCGAATGCATGAGAGTGCCCCTCAAGGCCAGAAGAGGGATTCTGGTCCCTTGCTGCTGGAGTTACAGGCTGTTGCCCAACATGGGGTCCTAGGAACTGAACTTGGGTCCTCTGGAAGAGCAATACATGCTCTAAACTGCCAAGCCATCTCTCCAGCTCCCTTTTCTCTCTGCATAGTATTTCTGAAGCCCTTTACCATGTCTTTTTTTTTTTTTTAATATTTTATTAATTTATCCATAGTACATCGCAATTATTATCCTTTACCATGTCTTTAAGGGGTCTTAGTCACAGTAGTAACAGTTGCTTAGTTTAGGGGTTACTTTTATTTTATTTTTACTATTTTTTTTTTTTTTTTTTTTTTGAGACTGGGTCTCACTATGTAGACCAGGCTGGCCTTGAATTTACAGAGACTCACCTGCTTGCGTCTCCCAGGTACTGGGATTAGGGTGTGTGCCACGCCCGGCTTCAGGTGGCATGTTAAAGCTATGTCACTGGTTTTGTTTAATATCTTTTCTTAATGATGAGGACCGCCCTCTTTCACAGCTTTTGCTGTGTTACATAGAAACACCAGTGTTATGCTGAGCTCCTGGGGGAACGCAGTCTAGAGTAACAGAAGGCTGGCTTCCAAAAACCAATACTCCAAAGAAAGAAGGTTTTTGCTAAAAATGTCAGTTTACCTTGAATATTTGCCTTACGGTGTAAACAGTCTTTGCTTTCTTCCCCCACAATAAGGGAATTCTCCTCTGCTCTCTTTGCTCTTTCACTGTAGCAAGTGTCAAGGTCATACCGGCCCTCCTTGACGGAAATATGAAGATTGCTTATTCTGAGCCAGGTATGAGTGAACATGGATTCAAATTACCTTGGAAGACCTTTTACATAGAAAGAATTAAGCTTCTGTAGGCATGGACCATAAGGTCAGGCATTACTGTACTTGCAAAATACACAGCGGGTGGGAGTCATGAGATAGGAGGCTGCAGGCAGATGGAAAAATCCCTAGCATTTAGTGTCCTTAGCACATATTAGCTGCAGGCTAAGCCAGGGGGAGGCTGGCTGACTGACTGGCTGGCTGAGTTTGCCCATATATTTCAAAAGTTAAGAGTGTGCTAGGTCAGACAGAGAAAATGACAGCAAACTGCTGTTAAAAGGAACTGAAGGGGCTGTTATATGTAGATCACTTGGTAGAGCGCTTGTCTAGCATTTGTGACCCTCAGCCCCACATATGTTTTTGGTGGTAGTATACACCTGTTATCTCACATAGGCAGGAAGATCAGGCATTCAAGGTCATTACACTGGTTACAAAGTGAGTTTGAGGCCATCGTGGGCTACATGAATCCTTTCTAAGCCATCTTGTCACCCCAAGTACATTTTATTTTTAAAACTTCTTATTCATTGACTCATTGTTTGTTTGTTTGTTTTGAGACAGGGTTTCTCTGTGTAGCCTTGGCTGTCCTAGACTTGCTTTGTAGACCAGGTTGTCTTTGAACTCACAGAGATCCACCTACCTCTGCCTCCTGAGTGCTGGGATTAAAGGTGTGTGCCACCACGATGGCCCCCAAGAACATTTTAAAGTAGCCATGTCTACCAAATAAAATATTGTTGGGTGGTGGTAGTACACGCCTTTAATCCCAGCACTTAGGAGGCAAAGGCAGGAACATCTCTGTGAGTTCGAGGCCAGCTTGGACTACAGAGCCAATTCCAGGAGAGCCAAAGTTACACGAAGAAATCCTGTCTCATAAAACAAAAAGAAAAAGATTTCTTTAAAACATTTTAATGGGGGGCTGGAGAGATGGCTCAGAGGTTAAGAGCACTGGATGCTCTTCCAGAGGTCATGAGTTCAATTCCCAGCAACCACATGGTGGCTCACAACCATCTACAATGGGATCAGTGTCCTCATATACATTAAATGAATAAATAAATCTTTAAAAAAAACAAACCAAAACATTTTAATGTACATGTTTTTTGCTCACCTACACATCTGTGCCCCATGTGGAAGCAGTGCCCTTGGAGGACAGAAGAGGGCGACAGATCCCTTGGAATGAGTTACAGATCACTGTTATACAACATGTGGGTGCTGGGAATTGAACCAGGGACCTCTGGAAGAGCAGCCAAAGCTCTTAACTGCTGAGCCATCTCTTCAGCTACTTCCTTTCTCCCTCCCTCCCTCCTTCCCTTCCTTCCTTCCTCTTCCTCCTCTTCTTTTTATTTTTATTTTATTTTTTTATTTTTTGGTTTTTCGAGACAAGGTTTCTCTGTGTAGCCTTGGCTGTCCTGGATCCGCTTTGTAGACCAGGCTGGCCTCGAACTCACAGCGATCCACCTGCCTCTGCCTCCCGAGTGCTGGGACTCCTCTTCTTTTTAAAAGTAGTTTCTCTTTTTTTAAAAAATAGTTTCTTTTCTTAATATATTTATGTATTATTATATATACAGTTACTCTGCCTGAATGTACACTTGCAGGTGAGAAGAAGGCATCAGATCACATTATAGATGGGTGTGAGCCACCACGTGGTTCCTAGGAATTGAACTCAGGACCTCTGGAAGAGCAGTCAGTGCACTTAACCTCTGAGCCATCTCTCCAGCCCCTCCTCCTCTTCTTTTAGTCTTGAGGCAAGTGTTCATGAATCCCACGCTGGCTTCACATTTGTCTTGTAGCCAGGAACAACCTTGCGCTCCTGGCCCTTCTGACTCCACCCCTGAAATGCTGTTATTAAAGGCATAAGCCAGCTCCTCCAGCTTGCTTATGTGATATGGCGGATGAACTCGGGGCCTCATGAATGTTAGGCTAACACTCTACCCACTGAGTGACAGCACCAGCCCTCGAACCATTTTTCTATGACTTTGTATCCAAAATCCCCTTTGCATTTTGTAATAGGTGAGACTACAAGCAATCGGGCGGAGTGCAGGCACGTGCTTAGCAACATGCATTGAGGGGGGAAAGCAAAACCAACCTGTTTTCAGTGACGTCAAACTGTAGAGGAATGTTAATTCAGAACGTGGCTGCTCTGGCAAGATCTTCTAGGTCTGTGTGATCTGGCTGGAATACAAACACACCTTTAATCCAGGAGACAGAGGCAAACAGATCTGAGTTCAAGGCCAGCCTGGTATAGAGCAAATATCAGGTAAAGAAAAGCTTAGGTCCAGGCATGGTGGTACCTGCCTTTAATCCCAAACAAAGGTAAAGTTAGTTTGTAGAAGGAAGAGCCCGTATTTAAAAGTGATGTTTAATTGAGTGGCAGAAAAGGTGACGAATCAGAGAAGATTTGACAGAATAGGATACGCCCAACTCTCATGAGAAGAGAGAGGAAAGGAAGCTACTTAAGAGGTAGTTTTACAGAGACAGGAGGCAGTTTTTACCAGGGTTGAGAGAGAGAGAGAGAGAGAGAGAGAGAGAGAGAGAGAG
>OU015754.1:68880623-68906123 GCA_907169655.1 Acomys percivali | reverse complement strand
CCAGATTAAGTCAGCTGGGAGAGGAGTTTGAGCCCGAACAGCTGAGGTGAACCAGCCAGCCCAGAGCTCAGAAAGAACAAGTAAGGGTGAGCTCATTAGGCAGTAAATCTTAGAGGCTGAACACATTCTAGGCCTAGGTTAGATTGTACGGAGGCTAGAAGCTTCCAGGACTAGGCCTAGGTTAGCAGGAGGAGGCAGCAAGCCTCCCAGATAACAATTGAGTCAGGAGAATAAAAGTTCTTTTTACATCCGCGCATAGTCTCCTGCGGCTAATGTCAAGCTCCTGTGTACGGTCACTGCACGGAGCCCATGCACCAGCCCAACCAAGCACACCATTCCATTTGGCACAGAATGTCCTAGTTACAGGTCAGTGTGTTCTGGCGGAAAGTTCTCTGCTCTCCCCGCTGGAAGGGTGTTGTTGTTGGAGGCTCTTGCATCTCATAGCTGTTTCCAGGATGTGCCAGACTCTGGCACGTATGACGAAACAAAAGGTTATAAATAAAGTCAAAGCATTCTAAAGGAACAGCATGTTGAAAGCACAAGACAGAAACTTCATCTGAATAGAGAGTGCTGTTGGCTAGCATATGTGGAACCCCCAAATCAGCGACGACGTCTTCAGAGACAAGCTAAGGAAACAGAAACATGACTTCTCAAAGCCTTTCCCAGGCCCAGCCAAAAAGGTCACCTAAAAATAAAGGTGCAAATTTTTGGATGTGTATCAACGAAAACAGTTTCTTTTTCCTTGGTAGATAGTGCCCATTCTTAGTTTCAGTTGTGTTTTTATTTTTAGCATTACTCATAGAATACTCTGAACTTGCTCAACACACAGGCCTCTCAGCAAATGAGTATTCCAAAGAACATAGGTAGGATGGCAGGACGAAGACAAGCTTTGGGGCTTAGCCAGCTCTGGGCTCGGCTGCTGAGTACTTACTGTGGTGAGATGAAAGGCCAGGTTCCAAACTGCTCCTCTCTGCCTCAGCTTATGTGCTCTCTCTGTCTCTCTGTCTCTGTCTCTGTCTCTCACTAGCTCTCTGTTTTAATTTCCTGTTGCTATGACAAAACACCCTGGCAAAAGCAACTTAAGGGAGAAAGGGTTTATTTTGCTTACAATCCTAGATTACAGTCCATCGTTGTAGGGAAATGAAGGCAGCAGGAACAAGAAGGAACCGATCCTATGACATCCACAGTCTAGAGCGGACAACAGTCAATTAACTCATGCACGCCAGTGCTTAGCTTGCTTTCTCCAATCATAAAAGTCCAGAATCCCCTGCCTAGGGAATTTGCTACCCGAAGCGGGCAGATCTTCCCAGCTCAACAAACATATTAAAGGTAATCCAACACAGGCATGTTCACAAAGCCAACCTAAAAAAAAAAAAAAAAAAATCCCTCACTGAGATTCTATTTCCAAGTGAGTCTATATCATGTCAACAGTACAAACTAACAACAGTGTCCTGTGTGTGTGCATGTATATGTGTGTGTTCCTGTATGTGCGCGTGCTTGTGCATGCGTGCCTGCGAAAGCCACAGGTCAACCTTGGGGATTGTTTTTGGAGATGGCTTCTTTCACTAGGACCCAGGGCTAACGAATTGGACCGGCTGGCTTCTGCATGGCAGGGATTCACCTGGCCTCCCTCTGGCATTGGGATCACGAGTGTGCACCACCACGCTCTCCACACTTTTTAAATGAGGGCTCTGGGATCAAACTCGGGTCCTCACACTTCTGCAGGAAAACACTTTTCCATCCGAGTGATCTCCCATGCCGCTGCCCCCACTGTTTCTTTTTTTTTTTTAAAGATGTATTTATTTATTTACTGATCATGTACACAGTGTTCTGCCCACATGTATACCTGCACACCAGAAGAGGGCACCAAATCTCATTATAGATGGCTTGTGAGCCACCATGTGGTTGCTGGGAATTGAACTCAGGACCTTTGGAAGAGCAGGCAGTGCTCTTAACCTCTGAGCCATCTCTCCAGCCCCGCCCCCACTGTTTCTTTCGAGGGCTCACTGTGGAGTTCAGGCTTCTCTTCACCACCTCCCTGGCCTGGGACTTCAGGTGTGTGCCACGAGACCTTGCTTTGTTCTTTGGAAGACCTTGCCTCTCTTAACAACAACGAAAGTCTCTCTGTGTATGGAACTTCTGGTATATTTCACGGTCATTCTGCACCATGTATTAGGTAGGATGTCATAAAAGTCCTTAATTTGAGCCGGGCGTGGTGGCACACGGCTTTAATCCCAGCACCCGGGAGGCAGAGGCAGGCGGATCGCTGTGAGTTGGAGGCCAGCCTGGTCTACAAAGTGAGTCCAGGACAGCCAAGGCTACACAGAGAAACCCTGTCTCGAAAAAACAAAACAAACAAACAGAAAAAAAAAAAAAGTCCTTGATTGGTGGCAACGGAACCAAGGGCCTTGTACATACTAGGCTCATGCTCTGTCACTCTGTATCTTCAGTCCCTTGAAAATCACTCTTGTATGTGAGCTAAGTGCTAAAAAAAAAAAAAAATCACAGCAAGGGGTCTGCTTAGCATCAGCTATCCCCATAAGCTGGCTATATTGGGAAATGGCCCTAGGGCAGAAGCCAAGCGGGGTCCTGAACTCACAACCCATCTTTCAGTGATCATGGTAACCATGGAGGTAGAATTAGTCTCCTCTTCTCCATGAGAAAACTGATGGTCAGAGAACCTGGGTACTCACTCAGCGATGCTCCCTGTGTACCTATTATGTGTCGGATGCTGTTTCAGGGGGCAGAGATGAACTGGACCAGACCCCAGTCTGGTAGAGAAGATAGAACAAAAAGTAGATAAGTGAATCTACTCCTCAACTTAATGCCTTAGTTGTCACTCACAAGGTTATTTTTTAATTCACTGGTATAGAATTTTGTATGTAGAGGCAAAATAAGTTTAATTTTAGAAACAGTGGCATAGAAATCAAATTTAAGATTATTCGCCACACACATTTTATATATATTTACTCTAATATGTGGCATTGTACCCATATAACTGAATTATAATACAAGGTTTACTTCCACTACTTTGAAAGTGCTATTGCAGACTGTTAGGATAAATAAGTTACATGAGTTAATTGTTAGTTGATCAAATCATGGTCATATCAATTACTAGTCTATTTTTATCACAAGAATAGACATCTTAGGTGCAACAGATAGACATGATTCTGTAAAAAAGATAAAGAAAATTGATAAGGTCTTCAAAAACCTCAGAGACATACACAATATGGTATTTTTAAATGTTTTTGTGGGACCCTGGCGTGGTGGTGCAGGACTTTAATGGCAGCACTTGGGAGGAAGAAGCAGGTGGATCGCTGTGAGTTCGAGGCCAGCCTGGTGTACAAAGTGAGTCTAGGACAGCCAAGGCTACACAGAGAAACCCTGTCTCAAAAAACCAAAAAAAGATGTTTTCCTTATTCTTCTTACTATTATTTTAAGATTTATTTATTAGCCGGGCATGGTGGCTCACGCCTTTAATCCCAGCACTCGGAAGGCAGAGGCAGGTGGGTGGCTGTGAGTTCGAGGCCAGGACGACCTAGTCTGCAAAGTGAGTCCAGGACAGCCAAGCTTAACACAGAGAAACCCTGTCTCGAAAAACTGGAAAAAAAAAAAAAAAGAAAGAAAGAAAGAAAGAAAAAAGAAAAAGAAAACACACACACACACACACACACACACACACACACACACACACACAGAGATTTATTGTATATGACTGCTTTATCTGCAGAAGAGGGCATCAGATCACATTATAGATGGTTGTGAGCCACCATGTGGTTGCTGGGAATTGAACTCAGGACCTCTGGAAGAGCAGGCAGCACTCCTAACCACTGAGCCATCTCTCCAGCCCTGTTTTTATTATATTAAAGATTCATTGACAATGAGACAGGTTAACTCCTGGCAACACCCAGCCTACCTCAAAGAGGATGATGCGCATCAAAGAACCTCCGTACGGAGACGGCTTTCAAATGTGCAAACAAAGTGTCGTGACCCCTCCAGTGGAGTCTGTGTGACGAACGCTGTTGCACAACCCGAGGCGATGACCCCTGCCCAGGGAAAGCCTCCTGGAATGGGTCTGATGTTCCTGCTGGGAGTAACTGATTACAGCCTTCCCTTTTCTCATTGCGTTGATATATTCTGTCTCTATTCTTTCTCCTACCCTTACTCCCATACCAGGACCCTTCACACATGATGACCTTTCAATGAAATGCTCTAACATGGGACTGTAGCCAGGGACTGTTCAGGCCCAGAGGTCACCGCCAAGGTCTACTGGACTTCTCTACTTACTAAAAGAAACATGGCTAAGAATTATTCATTAGTTAGTAATTTATATTATGGTTTCCAAAAAAAATAAAGTGTTTCAAGAAGCTCCAAATAGTGGTGCTCAGATATTAAAAGGGAGAACTAAGAAAAAACTGTCCTGGTTCCCACACCCCTAGCACACAGGTGCTCGGAAAAGTTAATGAGAGGACATTTGACCCTTGACAAAGAGAGCACATGTGCACTGATACCAAGCCAATAACTTAAAAATTTTACTTTACATTCTGTACCCTGTATTGGTTCATTCAAGTCGATAACTCAAAAATGACAACACTATTACTTTGCATTCTGTACTTTTTACTGTATATGCCTGATTGCTTCACTGACTCCCTTGAATCTACTCCATGGGAAATGTAGCCACAAAACACTTCCTGTTTCAAAAAATGTGTATAAAAATCTAGACTGCTTGCCTACCAAATACACTCAGATTCAAACTCTCCCTGGGCTTGTCTGTTTGTCACTTCGCCAAATCCTTGCCCACTGATGCTTTGAGAACTCCTGTTCCCCAGGACCTATACCGGACTAAAACGGTCCGAAACAACAAACCACTGGGCAAAATGTCCTGATTTCTACCACAGACAGAATTCTGCCTAAAAAAAGGGCAAGCTTAGATGCAGGCAGAGTCGACGGCCAAACTCTGCCAAGACAGGGTAAGCAAGTCCTCAGCAGTTCCTCACAAATATGTCCGTCAGATATATTGGGCCAGAAGGCTGAAGATGATGCTCCAATGTTATAGAAAGTTTTGGGTGACTGTTCAGGTAGCAAACTGTGTCTGTCATCTCCTCATTTGGGAAGCTGCCAACTGCACCACCTGTATACTCAGGTAATCAATTTTATTCCTTCTCTAGTCTCGGATGGAGTTGAAGACCAGATAGTTTAGTTTTACCATTAAGCTTAGTTATTTAGGGGTTAAGATATTTTTAGATCTAGATAGATGTTTTAAATTGATAACGAGGAGATATGATAGATACTGACTTACATTCAGGATTTTAGACACACCAAGATAGGAACGATGTTTTCTTCAAGGCTGCCAAATACAAATAGCCAAAGCACTAAGAATGTAACATTTATATAATTCCTGATCGTTTCATGGTTCTTCTTGCTGTAGGTAGTTTATTGTATATATATGTGTGTGTGTGTGTGTGTGTGTGTGTGTGTGTGTGTGATAATATAAATGTATATGTAAAAAATAAAAATTTTAATAAAAGAATTAGAAAAAAATATCCCAGCCTGGAGCTGAGGGCAGCCAGGTAGCACACAATACAGAGGCTCCCAGAGGCTGTGGCGTGTAGAAGCAGAAATAGAGCATCTTGATTTATTTTGTCATGCCATGAGAAACACTAAGACCAAAAGCATCCTGGGGGTGGGGGTGGGGGATAGTGCTGCTGGAGAGATGGCTCAGAGATTAAGAGCACCGCCTGACCTTCCAAAGGTCCTGAGTTCAATTCCCAACAACTACATGGTGGCTCACAACCATTTATAATAATGAGATCTGGTGCTCTCTTCTAGCCTGCAGGTGTACATGCAGTTAAAACACTGTATGCATAATAATTAAATCTTAAAAACAAACAAACAAACAAACAAAAACCAAGCATCCTGGGGAGTAAAGGCTATATTGGCTCACAGAGCAGGGCAGGACGCTTAAGGCGGGAACTGATGCAGAGGCCTTGAAGGAATGCTGCTTACTGGTTTTCTCAGGCGCTTTTCTTTTACAAGCCAGACCACCTGCCCAGGGTGGCACCGCCCACAGTGCTGCGTCCTCCTCCCATTTCATCAATCATCAATCAAGAACATGCTCCACAGACTTGCCTACAGGCAAATCGGATGAAGGCATTTTTCTCAACTGAGGTTCCCTCTCCCTAGACGACGCGAGCTTGTGTCAAAAGTAACAAAACCCTAACCAGCCTGCGGAGCTTGGGGAGCCGGGAAGCTGCAATTTGGCATAAGGTCCTAGGGGAAGTTCTCAGGAAAAGATGACCTTGGGGCAAGGACTCGGAGGTGGGGGAAGTGAGCTTGTGGAAACTTCCTAGAGGAAGGAGGGCTGGAAGGCACAGACCGGAAGTTTTTCTTCCGAGTGTGCTGCGGATGGCACTCAGGGCTTTGTGCACTATCCTTGAGCTGCCTGCTGATTTCAAGTAGCCCTGCCCCAAAGGCAAGGCGGGTGAGTGTGTCTCTGCGCATGCGTGTGAGCCTCTGCGCGTCTGCATCTGCGCGTCTCTTGGCGCTCAGAGAGACTCCAGCCTTCTATCGACACCTTCCTGAGGCTAAGGCCTCTCACTGGTGGTTTTCATGGAAAGTTGGCAGTTTTTCTAGTCACCCAACCCTGAGCCCTGCACCACATTCCAGTGGCTTTATTTGTGTGGCTTGGAGCGCCTCCAGGCAGGGCCCGGGGCAAGTTGCCATGGTGATCTCTGCACATTCTCCAGAGTTTTCAGGGATGTTGTCTTCAGGCCTGAAATAGTTCTCACTTGCGGGGCGACTGGAGATTGAGCCCCTATGTGGTGAACAGAGCCTGTAAACTTGCTCCTCTTCTCAGTCGCTAAATTGGCACCTGAGAAAGACGGAGGGAAGGGACTCCGCAGGCCCCCTTGCATCAGAGCCGATAGTGGCTTTGCTTTAATGTGTGGGGAGCTTGCTTTTAGTGGTAACTTCTATAGTTCGCTTTAAAGAGCTTGCTAAAATGGATCTATTTTTCACATTTATTTCCAATTTTTATTTATTTTTTTTTATGGTTTTGGTTCTTCAAGACAGGATTCCTATGTGTAGTCCTGACCTTGTTCTATAGACTAGGCTGCCTCTGCCACCTGAGATTAAAGGTCTGTGCCACCACGCCCAGCCAGCTTTATTTATTTATTTTAACGGTATGTATGTGTGTTGCTGGGGGTGCCTACGTGTGATAGGCAACACTCTACCACTGAGCTACATTTCAGTGCAGCCTGTTGTGTGAATTTTTCCCCCTTGTGTGTGTACAGGCATTCGTGCTTGCCTGCGGTGGGTGGGGCGTTGTGAGAGGGTGGGGGTGGGGGCGCTGCTTCCTCTGGTATCTGCTCTATCGTTCCTCTCTGCCTTACTCCCTTGAGACAGTCTCTCTCACTGAAGCTGGCAACCAGCAAGCGCTATGGATCCTACACAGGTGCTGGAGATCTCAGCTCGGGTCCTCACGCTGTGCAGCAAGTGCTTTTACTCATGGCCCATTTATTATTGAATTTTGAGGCAGGGTCTCATGTAGCTCAGGTTGGCCTTGATGTTAATGTAACCTTATATTTCTGCCCCACCCTCCAGAGCGCTGGCATTAGTGACATGTACTACCAAGCCTGGAACTATCAATTAAAAAAAAAAAATCAAGCGTTCTTGTATAGCATCATCCAAAGATGTAGGAAGTGGAGGAAACCTTGAAGGAGTGAAGTCCTGAGTGAACTTACGTGTGTATTGTTGCCACGGGCATGGCCATGTTGAGGATCCCAATTTTAAAATATGTGCCACATAACAAACATGGAATAAGATTTATTGTAGAAGGGAGGGAGAGAAGGAAGGGGGGGGGTGAAAGAGAAGGGAGGGTCATTTTATCCTGGGCCCCTAGCACGCATGCCTAGTGATGATGTCAGAGGTTGCTAAGCAACCTGAAAGCAGGCTAGTGACGCTAACACCAACGCCTTGGCCTTCCTTGGGTGAGGCTCAGCAGGGATGGCCAACTTTCTTTGGGATTCCAAGTATAAAGGCCATTCATTGATCAGTGTGTGTAGAGACCAGCAGCTGCAGCTTCCTCCTCCTGGGTTTCCACCCTGAGACTGCTCCCCTACAGAGACCCACAAGGGAGACCAGCCACCGTTTCCTGCCTTGTGCTGTACATCAGAAGCACACTGAGGTTCTGGGTTGAGGGTATAGCCATCCTCACCAACTGTACCATATACGTGTGTCTGTCTTTTCTTCATCCCCTCGCTTCCCCAGCCAGGGCTCCAGGCTTTCAACCCAAGCCATGAGGGTTGAAAAACAAAGAGCTACTATAAATTGATATCTACATGCTGAGGGAATAATGGCAGGAAATTATGAACAGTCATTGTTTTCTATAGTTAAGCCATTATGTTTTCCAAAAAGCAGATTAGTACATATAGTAAAGTCCCTGGGCAGGTGTGTGTGTGTGTGTGTGTGTGTGTGTGTGTGTGTGTGTGTATGTGTGTGTGTGCTAGAGAGATAGCTCAGAGGTTAAGAGCACTGGCTGTTCTTCCAAAGGTCTTGAGTTCAATTCCCAGCAACCACATGGTGGTTCATAACCACCTATAATCCAATCTGGTGCCCTCTTCTGGCCTGCTGGCTCACATGCAGGCAGAATACACACACACACACACACACACACACACACACACAACTACACAACCCTGGAATTCATTACACACAACAGTCTCAAGTCTCAATATACACACACACACAACTACACAACCCTGGAATTCCTTACACATAACAGTCTCAAATCTCAGCTGACACGTCTAAGGCAGCAGTCATTGGTGCTGTGTGGTGTGATGATGGCAAATGCAGTTCGAAGTGCCTGTGTTGTATGTTTGGAACCAAGGCTGCAGTGAAGTCTCACAATGTGACATGGGGGTGGGAAGGCTGCCAGAAACACGCTGGGTGCATCATGTTTGATCCTGAATTAACTTACTTGTTGTTGAGGGATCAGAAAACTTCCATGGCTGCCAGATTTTTCAACGCCCCCACATTCAGTTACAGAAGCTCCTGTGGGGTGTTTAGCTGGGCATGGTAGCATGTGCCTTTAATTCCAGTACTCAGAAGGCAGGGGCAGCTAGAGCTCTATTAGTTCAAAGCCAGCCCTATCTATATAGCCATTTTTGTGAGTCTCTTAAGGTGGATGCTGGGATTCAAACTCCCACCTTCATGACAGAGCAAAAAAGGGCTAAGTGCTAAGCCAACCCTGGCCCAGGAATAGGTTTTTTTTTTTTGTTGTTGTTGTTGTTTTTTTTTGTTTTGTTTTGTTTTGTTTTGTTTTTTTTTTTGAGACAGAGTTTCTCTGTGTAGCCTTGGCTATCCTGTACTCTCTTTGTAGACCAGGCTGGCCTCGAACTCACAACGATCCACCCACCTCTGCCTCCCGAGTGCTGGGATTAAAGGCGTGCACCACCACTACCTCGCCAGGAGTAGCTTTGTAACTGTGTCCTAGCTCCTGTTTCCAGCCTTTCTGCAGCCTGGTCTCCTGGGCATCGTTGTGTGGAACTTCCTAGTGGCTGGCCATCCAGTACGACCTTTGGAGTTCACAGTCGCTTTGCTGGCTGGTGCCCTGGACACGGTCAGCCTTCCTGTGGCTGTCCCCTCTGCCCGTGGCTACCCCCTGCAATATTCTCTTCAAGGCTGACTCTCTCTCACATTTCAAGTCTCAGGCCAGAACTTTGCCTCCTCCTCCTCTTCCTCTTCCTCTTCTTCCTCCTCCTGCCTCCTGCCTCATTCAGGGCCTGTTGTTTCCTTACCCTCTCACCTCAGAGCAACCAGAGTTAAAAATTATTGTTTCCATTTTTTTTTTGTTGTTGTTGTTAATTGTTTTTGTTTTTGAGACAGGGTTTCTCTGTGTAACAGCTTTAGCTGTCCTGGAACTCTCTCTGTACACCAGGCTGTCCTTGAACTCACAGAGATCTGCCTGCCTCTGCCTCCTAAGTGCTGGGGCACACCTGGCTCCATTTTTTTTTTTTTTTTTTTTTTTTTTTTTTTTCTGTTCTTCCTAGACTGGGTCTCTCTGTGTAGCCTTGGCTGTCCTGGACTTGCTTTGTAGACCAGACTGGCCTAGAACTCACAGTGTTTTGCAGTCACACCACTGTCTATTCTGGAAAATGCCCATCATCCAACTCTGCACCATGCAATAACTTCCTCTGTCCTTCCTCCCCTGAATCTCAGGCAACCTCAGTCCTATTTCCTGTTTGAATTGGCCTATTCTAGGTCCCTCATTTAAGTAGAATCATACTGTATGCTTCCTTTTGTATCTTGCTTTTAAGTTTTATCTCTGTCATATAATGTGTAGAATTTCACTCCTTTAAGAGGCCAATTAATATTCAATTATATGTCTATATTTGCTCATCTGTCTGTATGTAACTTATATCCATACTTAAATTTCTATCTTTCTGTATGTATGTATTTCATGTGAGTTACCCATTTATTTGTTGACAGACGCTGGAAATGCTCCTCTCTCTGGCTGTTGCAAATTATGCAGCTCCATATGCTGGTTCGAGAGTATGGGTTCCACCCCCAGTTCACCATTCTGAGTATCTTACTAGGTGTGAGGTAAGGTCAACTGGGGACAGGCTCTAGAATCGCCAAGCAGACAAAGCCCTCGCTGAGCCTGTGAGAGAGTGTCTACACTGCCTTAATTAAGTGGGAAGCCCCATCCTGAGTGTGGGCGGCACCCCCCCCCCCCCCCCCGACGGCCTAGCGTCTCCCTCTGAATAAAAAGCGCTTTGCTTCCTGACTGTGCCTGCAGCCGCCACCGCGTGGTCCTGTCCCCTCCATCTCTGCCAGGCCAGATTGCGTCCTGCAATTGTGAGCAGGAAGAAGCTCCATCTTCCGGTAGTGGCTACTTGGGGTCTTTGTTCCCAGCGGGGAGACAAACGGCTGAGGCACGGAGACAATCACCTAAGGCATTTGGAGTCCGGAAGCAGAGCGCCACCGTTTATTCAGAGGGAGACGCTAGGCCAGGGGGGTGGCGCTCACCTGTTCTTGCTCCTTATCTCTCTCCCACAAGGACACAGCTGCCGACAGCTGCAGGAGCTCCGGGGTCCATTCTTGCAGTGGGCTGAGCACGCATTGCAGCAGCAGCCTTCTACACAGCGCCCAGAGGCTTTGGCGGAGTCACTGGAGGCCTTAGCAGGAAGGCCCCAGGACAGCTTTCCTTCCTCAGAGAACCTTCAGCCAAATCCCTGCAGCTGATAATTATTTGTGAGCCTTCTGCCCTCATTCTCTGTTGCCAACAAAGAGGTTTTTTTTTTTTTTTTTTCCCTTCCTCCCTACATTCTTCTGTTTTCCTGGAGTGGGCAGGAAACCGGTGCCAGAGAGTCATGGGGACTCGTCCGGAGTGACTGCACCAGGTGTCAGTCATGGGCGTTCTGCATCTGTTCTCAAGGCAGCCAGAGTCTAACTGAATCTAGAATTTGGCTTAAAATTGGAAAGTAGCCAGGCGTGCCACCACGTTACTGTAATCATAGCACGGGGAAAAGTACCCCTAGGCCAGCCTGGGCTAAATAGTTGAGTTCCAGGGCAGGCTGGTCCGCAACGTCAAGATCTGGATGTGGCGGTTGTCTCCCTGTAACCACAGTGTGTGGAAGGTGGAAGCACAGGGGTCATGAGCTCTTCACGGTCATCTGGGCCACACGTTTCCCTGAAGGCCAGCGTGAGCCACGTCTACATGAGAGCCCGCCTCAAAAAAAAAAAAAAAAAAAAAAAAATCAAAATAGCACTATAATTATTTATTTGTTTGTTTGTTTGTTTTTCGAGACAGGGTTTCTCTGTGTAGCCTTGGCTGTTCTGGACTCGCTTTGTAGACCAGGCTGGCCTCGAACTCACAGCGATCCACCTGCCTCTGCCTCCCGAGTGCTGGGATTAAAGGCGTGAGCCACCATGCCCGGCTCTATACTTTTTTTTTTAATAACACATAAATACCCTGTGGTTTCAAGAACAACAACAACAAACCCCAACGGACCATTTAACACAATGTAAGGTGATAGTATCTATGGCTCTCTATGTGAGAATATACAGAGAAGTGGGCTACTGGGCTAAACAAACACAAGTCTTTTTGTACTTTCTATGTCTGTTAATAGCTTTGCTTCATCAAACTACTGAGTGGGGACAGAGATGACTCAGCCCTTGCTGCTATTACAAAAGATAGTGCTTTGGTTTCCAGCACCCATGTTGGTGACTCACAACCACCTGCAACTCTCCGGCTCTAGGGAATGTGGCGCCCTCTTCTGGCCTCTACAGGCACCGACATGCATGTGCATATACCCTCACAACAGATGCACACACAGGTACACATAATTTAAATTTTTTCTTTCTTTTCTTTTTTCTTTATTTTGTTTTTGTTTTTGTTTTTGTTTTCGTTTTTTGAGACAGGGTTTCTCTGTGTAGTCTTGGCTGTCCTGGACTCACTTTGTAGACCAGGCTGGCCTCGAACTCACAGCAATGCGCCTGCCTCTGCCTCCTGGGTACTGGGATTAAAGGTGTGCGCCACCACCCCTGGCCTTAAATTTTTTTCTTAACTAAAATTACCTTCTGCAAAATTTAGCCTCTGCTCTCCCACCAGCAAATCTGCTACTAAAGTGAGCCATGATGCCAAGTGCTATCTGATGGGCACAGAGCAATCTGTTAGCCAACCTCCTAATTAGCCACAACTTTAATCTCCCATGACAGAAACAAAAGACTCAAGTGGCCAAAAGCTATATCCAGTAGGAGGGGAAAAAATGCAAAGCTATTAATTAGAGCTTGCTACCTTGCCCTCAAGTTGTAAGTGCCTTTCAGACTAGCATTAATTACATTTAATTAGCTATGCACACAGGAATATACAGGCTGAGGCTTCTGTGGAACAGATAATTACGTTAAAAATAACCTAATTATGTCATAGCTCAGTTGGTCATGAAATAGTTTCCTTGAGGGGAAAGAACATATTTTGCTCTTTAAGAACCTGGCCCAGGGTCTGGGAAAATGGCTTAGTAGATAAAGTGCTTGCTTTGCAAGCCTGACGACCTGAGTTCATATCCCCCGTATCCATGTAACAAAGCTGGGCGTGGAGGCTTGAACCCGTAGTCTCAGCATTGAGAAGACAGAGATAGTAGGGTCCCTGAGGCTTGCTGACCAGTGTAGAAGTGAAACTGGTGAGGTCCAGGTTTAGCAAAAAAGAACCTGTTTCAAAAAAGAAGGTGGGCCGGGCATGGTGGCACATGCCTTTAATCCCAGCACTCGGGAGGCAGAGGCAGGCGGATCCCTGTGAGTTCGAGGCCAGCCTGGTCTACAAAGTGAGTCCAGGACAGCCAAGGCTACACAGAGAAACTCTGTCTCAAAAAACAAAAACAAACAAACAAAAAAAAAAAAGGTAGAACACTATTGAGAAAGAGAACTCCTGACTTGACCTCTGGCCTTCAAATGTGCACCCTCACTTAAACACATACACCACACAAAATATAAGTAAACAAAATGTAAAATAATATCTTAAAAGATGACAAGTTAACTTGCTAAAAGCCAGAGATATTACTGTTTAAAATAACAAAAGAAAGTAAAATCCCATAAGTTAAGAGGATCCAGGCCCCTTTAAATAGAAGCAACTGTGCACGTATTGTGAGTGTCCACGGACCTTCTCATAGCCTTGAGGTGTGAGTTCCAGCCCATACTCACCACTCCCACTTCCAACTATGACCCAGATATGCCAGATGTCAGGAGATACATTACACATCAGCTGGCAGACTGCTCACTGTTCGTTCTGGAAAAGCCACTGTGAGGAGTGCTTGGCAAGCCCCTTTACCGTCAGAGCCACGTGAGTGGCCAGAGAAGTATTTCTGATAGAGCATCTGTTAATTATAGCTAGGGCAGTCGGGAAACAACAGGCTGCATAGGTCACAAGAGAGGGAGTCTGCACTCATGCGCCCAAACTCAATACCTCAACCTGTGGGTGGAGACCTGTTTGGGGTCGCATATCAGACATTTACCTTGTGATTTATAATAGTAGCAAAGTCACAGTTATGAAGTAGGAATGAAATAATCTTATGGTTAGGGGGGTCACAGCATTAGGAAGGGGGAGAGCCACTGCCCTAAAATAATTGATACATAGATGACTCTAGATGAAAAGGCTGCTGAGGGTGTTTCCCCCTCCTGGGTATTTTTAAAATTTACTATGGAAAAAAGTGTCAAACATACACAAAACTAGAGAGAATTTCAGCTTCCCATGACCAGGTTTTAAGGATCATCGCTATGAAAAAACAAAAACCAAACAAAAAAACCAATCATCACTATGTGTGTGTGGGGGGTGGGGGGTGGCGCACACCTTTAATCCCAACTCCCGGGAGGCAGAGGCAGGTAGATCTCCATGAATTTGAGGACAGCCTGGTCTACAGAGTGAGTTTCAGGACAGCCAGGGCTACAGAGAGAAGCCCGGTCTCAAAAATAAAACAAAAAACCAAAAATCATCACTATTTTGTGTGTATAATATACATTTGCTTTTTGAGACAGGGTCTGCTCTGTAGCCTGGTCTGGAACTCACAGCAATTCTCCTGCCTCAGCCTCCCTAGTGCTGGGATTTGTAGGCTCAGTTTTCTTAACCAGTATATTTTATTATAACTTATTATCCTAGCGTATGTCACTTATAACCCCACTAACCAAAATAATAAGAAATGAGGATTAAGGAACACAACAACAAAACCGTAAGGATATCAGTTCCGAGGAATGATTCTCCTGGCGTAATCAGCAGAATTTCTTCTGCTGGAACCTGGAGTAACTAGAACCCAGAACCTCAGCAGGAGCCAGAGCCCCAAGCCTTCCCTCAAGTGGTTCTCTCTAGAAGCATCTCGAAGTGAAGCGATAAACAGCCAAAACTATCCCAAGTCTCCAAAAAGCCCTGCCTCCAGTTTTCAGCTCGTTTATATATCTCCTCCCAGAGTCTGTTCATGGGATCTTTTCAGCTGGCAACAATCAAGCTCCTGCAGGAGGTGGTCAGTCTTCTAGTGGATTAACCTCACGTGTTCTCTCACAAGACCGTTCACCATCCCACCCTTGGGATCCTAAAAAACAGGTTTATCTCTCCTTCAGGGATTACTGATTTGAGCCACCACATTCCACCAAGAAACATCACTACTTTGCTAACTTTCTCATTTCTCTCCTCCTACTTCATGTTTCAACAGAGCATATAAAGCAAAACCCTGCAGACTCTTTTTCCTCACCAACAGTCCTCATTGGGAACGAAAAGGCCTATAAGTTTCTTGTTTTTGTTTGTTTTGTTTTGTTTAGAGACAGGGTCCTTCTTGTAGTCCTGGCTTTCCTAGACCAGGCTGCATTCGAACTCACAGAGATCTGCCTGCCTCTAGAGTGCTGGGATTACAGGCCTGTGCTACTACGCCCGGCTCCGGCTCCGTTTTCTGTAGTTTAGCCAGCATAGGGCTGGTCATTGGAAAAGATCCCTCAGTACTGATGGATTTCTGGGAGGCTCAGTGAGGCGGGGCACATTCCTCACTGGCTGTGTAATTTGTTTTGTGGGTACCTAAGACCTTCCTTTGCTGAACTGTCTCCAGCTTCCAACTTCTACAGTACATTTTTCTCAAATGCTGAAGATCAAACATCTGGTTTCCCCTCACTGGTGCTGGCGACACCTGAGGAATGTTGCTTTAGAAACTATTTTTTTTTTGGTGTGAAAATGTCGCTTATGTTGCTTAAAGCTATTTGGAATTTTTACAAGGCAATCAGCGGGGGTTTATGGGTAGGGGAAGTTGAGTATAGAAAGTACCCACCTGGAGGCGCTGCAGTGGCTTCTGCTGATTATTACACTGGCCTGCTGCTTCCTGTCAGTCGGCTGTACCTGGTGCTCTCCTGTCAAATGCCGAGAATTGTACACTGTGGGCTGGAGAGGTGACTCAGAGGTTAAGAGCCTGACTGCTCTTCCAAAGGTGTTGAGTTTGATTCCCAGCAATCACATGGCGGCTCACAACCATGTACATTGCTTATTCTGTGAACAGTAGCATAAACACTGTGGGAAAAAGAGGACCTGACCCCATGTTCCTGAGGGAACCCTACTGGCTGCCTGTGCTTCCTCCAGCCTGCATATTTGACCTCGGCCTTCTGCAAGACTAAGGTGTTGGAAGATCTATTAGGGTGTTGTGGAGAATTCTTTTTTTTTTTTTTTTTTTCCCTGAGACAGGGTTTCTCTGTGTAACCCTGGTTGTCCTGGACTCACTTTGTAGACCAGGCTGGCCTCGAACTCACAGGGATCCGCCTGCCTCTGCCTCCCGAGTGCTGGGATTAAAGGTATGAGTCAACACCGCCCAGCTGAGAATTCTTTTTTTTTTTTTTTTGGTTTTTCGAGACAGGGTCTCTCTGTGTAGCCTTGGCTGTCCTGGACTTGCTTTGTAGACCAGGCTGGCCTCGAACTCACAGTGATCCACCCACCTCTGCCTCCCGAGTTCTGGGATTAAAGGCATGCGCCACCACGCCCGGCTTGAGAATTCTTTACTTGTGTATTGCTAATGGGTTCTGTCGGGTAAGAGTCAAGGTACACACAGAGGACCCAGAGACAGTCTGGGTGAACTGAGCTATTCCCAGGACAAGTCAGAGAGACTGATGGGAATCATAGCCGAGGAGCAGGATGCTGGGAAGGAGCAGGCAGGAGGCAGGGGATCTTAGAGCAGGTTAGGAAGGGTCAGTCAGGGAAGGCCAGGCTTCGGAGCTGGTAGATATACACAAAATAAAGTTGGTCAGTCTGACTTCACTGCGCCAGGGCACCCAAGGGCCACTTACCCCAGGCTCAGTGAATCTAGAACTGGGAGATGGAAAAAAAACCCAGGGGAGGTTATCGGTTCATATCCTTCAGTGAGACTCTCCCGCCACTGGGTCCTGTCCCCCGTGGTACTGCAGAGCTCCTTAGGACTAATGCAAGAGGTCAGAGTGACAGTGGGAGGTCCCAGGGGCCCTGTGATGGTTAGTGCTAATTGTTAACTTGACGAGCTCTAAAATGATGTGCGTGCGTGTGTGTGTGTGCACACACACGCACACACACACACACACACACACACACACACACATTCATCTCCTGACTGCAGCTGTGAAGTTCCTGCCGCCTTGCCTTTCCCGGTCCTCTGAGATGTGAGCTACTATTAACCTTTTCTCTCTCAAGTTGCTTTAGTCAGGGTCACGACAAGTCAAAAAGAACCTCAGGCAGCTCTCCAGACGTCATGGGAGGCTGTACTTTGAAGGGCAGGGTCTCTCCGGTTTGCCGTCCGGTCTATAAGGTTAAGAGTCGTCACTCCATTCTAACAACAAGTAAGAGACCACTCTTCTGGGCCCATCTGTCAGAGAAGTTGAGGTCACAGGGTACGTTGCCATCCCTAATGGTGGAGAGACAGAGAGGTGAACACGGGAACCTTACGAGGACTTGGGCATTCTAATCCCACCGGAACCTGACCTTAGGACCACCATTTTAGGACCACCTCACCTAATCAGCTGAGGGAAGCAAAAACACCTAATGCCAACCACGTAGTTTTCTTGTCCCACCTTGGGGAGTGAAAGAGAAAAGCCTGAGGGTGTGTGTGGAACTCAGGGACTGGGTGCAGGTTCTCTCAAGCCTGAAGTTCAGGGCCAGAGTGTCAGCTCAGCTGGCAAAGTGCTGACTTAGCGTTCACGAAGTCCCGCGTTCGATCCCCAGCACTTCATAAACTGGTATGCATGGTGACAGAGGATCAGGAGTTCAAGGCCATGCTTGGCTACATAGCTGGCTAAGGCCAGCTTGGGCTACATGAGACCACCCCTCCCCCAGAGCCTGAGACCCACTCAAGATAATATTTCTCCCCCCCCCACTTCACACCTTTCCTTTAAAAGTTGGTTATTATTTATGGCTGCTACTATGCCCTTGCCTGTGTGGTCTGTCTTTCCACAGTCAAACACAGAGGCAGGATGAAAGTCAGACCACACGTGAGAGACAGAACAGACATCAGAGCCAGGCTCAGGGATGCCTAGGATATTGAAATTATCAGATCAGAGACTTAAAAAGCCCACCTATTATTAATGCACTATGTAGACTCTAAAGCAGCAGCAGCAAGGACCAGTTTCTGTCCCCACACTGGCTGGTCAACTGATGAATAAAGACACTCCGGGTTTTCCCCAGGATAGGCTTTCCCTTTTTCCGCTTCTTAGAGTGCAAACACAAATCATGCCAACAGGGGGCGCTCCTACTGCGTTTCATCATGGCTAACAGGCTTTCCAACGTCACTGAAATGGTCTTTTTTTTTTTTTTTACAGACACAGGAAAGCAGCAAAGACTCCTTGACGTTGTTGTTTTAAAAGCAATTTTAGCAATTGAATTTGTGAACAGGAGGGGGCGCCAGGAGGGAGATGTTTTCTCTACACCATATTTTCACGGGAAAGGCAAAATCAAAGAACAGAAGTGTGGAAAGCAATAATAAAATGAAAATTTAGCGTCAGCTGGACAGGCCCTGGAAATTGCTTTTGATCTTGTTTTATGTCTTTCTTTCCTTCCTTCTTTCTCCGCCCCTCCCTCCCTTCCTGTCTGTCTATGTATTTATCTATTACTGTGTGGCAGGGGGTGCATGTGTACTGAGGCTCACGTGGAGGCTGGAACAGGAGGCGCAGGGGGCACTGGCAGCTGCCTCACTCCACTGGCTGACTAGCTGCCAGGCTGAGGGCTGCTTCATTCTGTCCCTCAGTTGCAAGGTCATTGCAGAAACCACAGGCAGGTGCTGCTTCTTGAGGATGAGACCACAGGTTTTTATTTTATTTTATTATTATTTTTTTTCATTTCCTCCTTCATAATTTCAAAAATCACCTAAGATTTGACAACAAACAGCTATAGTTTTATAGCCCCACCCACATCTTGTTTTCAATGGAGGAAACTGGACTGGAAGGCAGAGAAATGTCCAGCCGAGATCCACGGAATAAGGCCAGCCGAGGTGCCTGTCGCAGGCCACATAGGCTCCATGCAGGAAGAAGTCTTTTTTTTTTTTTTTTTTTGGTTTTTCGAGACAGGGTTTCTCTGTGTAGCCTTGGCTGTCCTGGACTCACTTTGTAGACCAGGCTGGCCTCGAACTCACAGCGATCCGCCTGCCTCTGCCTCCCGAGTGCTGGGATTACAGGCATGCGCCACCATGCCCAGCTCAGGAAGAAGTCTTAAAGGGGTATCAACTACATATTCCTGGCATCCCAGAACACCTGGGCAGGCTCCCTTCTATCCTTGCTTTCCACCATGTCTGCTCCTGAAGTGCCCATTTCCCATCTCCACAGCCCAACTGGATTCAGCTTTCGGGGCACAGCAACGCTGTCCCGCCCAGTGTGGAAGGGAGCTTGTAAAGCCCTGCATGCCCCAGTCGGATTGCCCACTGCTCACATCCTCTGACCAGTGAAGACACTTTACTTGTCCCTGTAGGTGAGCTCTATGATCTCCTGCCTTGGCCCTAACCCTGCACCCAAATTCATTTTTGAGTGCCGGGGTGGGGGGGGGGGGGGAGGGGGGGGTCGGGGGGGGGGGGGGGGGGGGGGGGGAAGAGTCTGCATAACGCTTATCTTTGTAGTCCCGGGACTAACCTCTAACCTCAGTCTTGAGCATGCTGTACTTCTAATGAGTGACGGACACAGAGAATGGTGACAATCCTATCCTAAAAGGACATACTCTGTGCTGTGGGAGCCACAGTGCTTACCATCACCTGTGGCCTTAACCTACTCAATGCCAGGAAATACTTCGGAGGTGTGACAACCAAACTCTGTGAGCGTTGCCAACCGCCCCCCTGCGGAGCAAAGGTGCTTCCTGCTGCGACCCACTGAGAAAGATTGATAAGGGATTTTCATAAGGCCCCTTGGAGTTGCTAGGAATGCCCATCTTACGGATGAGCAAGGCAAGGCTTGTAAAGAGCTTTTGTGGAAACCGCGTCCTGTACCCCAGCTTCCAAATTCTAAGGCTAAGTGCTCACCCCCACACCCTCCTGGAGTCCTCTGAGGACCCCAGAAAAAAATCTTTGCTTCTTCTCTTTGGTGTATTAGAGGCAGCTCTGTTGTGTCTCTGTCCCACCCCTGTGGCCTGTGTTAGGTTTTGACTCCCCCGCCCCCAGCTGGCCTGCTGGTCCATGGAGGGTGGATCTCGGGCTGTCGCTGAGAGCCCCCATTACATCTTCTTCAGTTCCTTCGGCTCCTCCCCGTGCTTGAACACGCTGATGGTGACCTGGCCTGTTTCTGAGCCATACTTATTCTTGACGAAGATTCCATAGCGTCCACTATCTTCGCTGGTGACCCGGTCAATGGTGACGGTGACCTCGGTACCCTTCACATCCATGTGGTACCGGTCAGTGAAGGAGACGGGCTGGTCATTCTTTAGCCAGGAGATTTCAGGGGAGGGGTCTCCTGAGATGACGCAGGTCAGGCACAGGGTCTGTTTTGGTGGACGGGAAGGGAACAATTTTACTTCCTTGTAACCTGAACTCTGCACTCACCTTTATGCACTGGAGAGCTACTAGTACAGGAAGTGTGTGTGTGTGTGTGTGCACGCGCACATGCAAGCATGTGGGTGTGCATGTATTTGTGTGTTTTAAAAACAAGGTGAGCACAGTGGCATATCCCTGTAATCCCAGCACTCAGGGAGGCAGAGGCAGGCGATCTCTGTGAGTTCGAGGCCAGCCTGGTCTACAAAGCGAGTCCAGGACAGGCAAGAAACCCTGTCTTGAAAAACCAAAAAATCCAAACAAAACAAAACAACCCCCAAACCCCTCTAAGGTTTCATGTACCCTAGACTGGCCTTGAACTGGCTAGGTAGCTGAGGGTGACTTTGAACTTCTGTCTTCCTGTCCCCACACCCTAAGGGCTGGATACAGGCACGCCCAGTTTTCTGCAGCACTGGAGGTTGCTCTACCAACCGAGCCACACCCCCAGCTCTTCCCCATGTTCTATTATAACCCATAAAAGGAGACATGTTTTATTTTAACCCCACCTTCTCCAACCCTCAACTTTTTACAGGAAAAGTTACTGGAAAGAATCTTAGACATCCTTTAGTAATGGCCTACCCTGAATGACCTGCACTTTGCAATTTTTGTCTTTGGTAAGATATATGTGGTGGTGACATTACTGCACAAGTAAGATTATAATTTGTAAAAAAAAATTGTGTATGATGCCAGGCAGCAGTGGCACCTGCCTTTACTCCCAGCACTTGGGAGGTAGCGGAAGGAGAGATCTCTGAGTTGGAGGACAGCTTGAGATACAGAGTGAGTTCAGAACAAAATTGTGTATGAGTGTTTGCCTGCACGTGTGTGTATGTATGTATGTGTGTGTGTGTGTGTGAGTGTATGTATGTATGTATGTATGTACAAGACATATGTGCAGTGCCCTTAGGAGTCAGAAAAGGGTACTGGATCCCCTCAAAGTGGAGAGTTACAGATGCTTGCAAGCCATCATCGGGGTGCTAGGAATTGAACCTGGGTCCTCTGGAAGAGTAGCTAATTCTTTTAAGTGCTGAGCCACCTCAGCCCCTAAGACTGTACTGCTTAGACACAAAGGCTTGTGGGTTGAGTGTGGAGGTTCCTGAGTGAGGCCTAAGGCAGCACACCGCATAATGATCAACTCACAGGCTCTGGAAGTGGGCTGCTAGGCTAAGAACCTCAGCCCCGCCCATCACGCTGTGTGACTTTCCCAGTCCCTTAACTACTCTGGGTCTCCGCTTCCTCGGCTGTCAATATCCTCTTTCTAGTGGTCGCCTCAGGGACAAAATCAGCGGAGATATGTACTGATGTATACTGGTAGACAGCACAAAGCATATACCAGACAGGCTTTAGAAAACACTGCAGCTTTTAGGGGTCACACAGTTAAACTCTTGTGGAAGCCAGAGTCACAGGTGACAGGCTCCCACCAAGGCTGTCTAAAGATGGGACAGAGCCGGGTTGAGCACAGGGGTCTGACGCCAGGCTCTGGTTTTCCTTGACACACATGTGATCATGGAGTCACGCCGCCAGCTGTGGCAGGTCCAGCCTCCCTGGCCAGCCCGTGACCTTTGGCTCTTCAATGCATAGCATTCTATTGTAGCATGACCAGGAAGGGATCCTCGTGGGAACACAAGCATGGGGCAGCTGGCTGTGGGCTGGGAGGAATGATACCTTATCTTCCATGATGGTGGCCACGTCTGGCAGGCCCCTCACCACTTTAGCCCGATCTAGAATGAAGAGAAACCACGTGAGTGGTGAAGTCCTGCCAGCTGCCCTCCCGCTGCCCTGCCCTGTAGCTTTCTTCAAGTAGAGGGTCTGTATCAAGGAGGCGTCTTTCTAGTTCTTTCCTCAACATCTTGTCCCATGCTCCTTGTCTCCCCAGGCGGAAGACATGATATGTGAGCTGTTTTCGGCACGGAGTTGAGGTCACTATGATCAGTGGTACCCAGGAGACAGTGAATAGCATCCGTCCTCAAGAGGAAGATGCGGAACAGATTGCTCTGAACTAGAGCTGATGATTCTACCCAACACACCTTCTCTCTGATCAAGTGGAGGGGAAAGCCAAGAAGGGGACCAGGGAAAGTGACATCTTTTGGGAAACCCTGACTGGTCCAAGGAGGATCCTGGTGGCCACAGGAAGACAGTGTGGCTATGACTTACTAAGCAGAGAGTCAAATGTGTCCCTCATATTTGCATCAGAGGACCTGGGGAGACCTAGCCCATGTGTCCCAAATGCACAAAAAGCCTGGTGCAGGTGGCTGCTGCCCAGTGGAAGGGAGAAGGCCCCTGAGTCAGACAGCGAAGGCCCCAGGGATGGACACCAGCTTTCCACGGCTCAGGGAGGTGACCCCAATTCTCTCATTGCCTCCAACCTCTCCAGGCCCCCAGCAACCACACGTGGTCAAGTTCAAATTCCTTCTGTGGGAGTCCCAGACGGGAGGGGACATTTGTGTTGGGCGTACAACTAGGTGGTGCTGTGAGGGTCCCTTCTGACTTGAGCACACGTGAGGCTGCCTTCTGGCTCTGCTGGCTTCCCCAAGGTCAGCGGACAGTGCACGGTCACTCGGAACCTTGGATTGTCAGGCCGGCAGTTACGTATCCAATGCCTGTCCTTCGTGTTACTCGGGGACAGTAGAAACAATCATGCAGAGAGAGAGGCACCCACGTCTCTGTGTTGATGGTCCTGCAGTGTCCTTGATGCTTATAGCAGTCTATGTCCTTCCCTTGTCAGGCTGGGAAGGCTGTGGGACTCTGGGGCAGCCCCTGTCCTTCACCGGAGTCCCTATTTCCCATCACTGGGCCAGGGGGACCTGAGAACTATTCTCCCAACACTGGGCTGTTTTTTTTTTTTTTTTTGAGACAGGGTTTCTCTGTGTAGCCTTGGCTGCACTGAGCTGTTTAAAGCTGCCGAGGGCCGGGCGTGGTGGCGCACGCCTATAATCCCAGCACTCGGGAGGCAGAGGCAGGCGGATCACTGTGAGTTCGAGGCCAGCCTGGTCTACAAAGCGGGTCCAGGACAGCCAAGGCTACACAGAGAAACCCTGTCTCGAAAAACCAAAAAAAAAAAAAAAAAAAAAAAAAAAAAAAAAAAAATAAAGCTGCCGAGGTTGGGGGGGGGAGGGCTCATAAGTGGGACAGATCTGAACATGGATTGGTGGCGGCTTCCCAGGTATCTCAGGAACTTTGTCACATTTCCCGAGCCTGGGACTGATTCTGGGTTAGAGCCACCATCACTCCCCAACCCCCTAACCCCCCCCCCAAGGCCCCCAAACCTCAGTTTCAGGTTCCAGGCCATCCCCTTTCTATGGCCCACTCGGGAAGCCTAGCCCAGCCTCCGGGTTCCCACCAAGGGCTGTGTGCACCTGCTTGGCACTGGACCCACACCAGGCCTGCCCAGTTGACTTCCAGTAGCCCCTGGTTCCTCATCCAGGTGTCTTTTTACGCCTAGCGCCCAGGTGTCCCCAGAGCCTGCTGAGGAGACTTGGGCAGTCTGACAGGAGACTGGGGTTCTAGAGAAGACGGTCTAGACTCAGGAACATGCCGAAGGAAACCACCGGGCACTCACTCTTCTCAATAACGGCCAAGGCCCTGAAAGACAGAAAAAGGGGCACAGTGTGGTTGCATGTGTCTTCTCTCACTGTGTGGGATGAGGAAGGTGGGGCTGGCTAGGGTTCCCAGTAGGGGGTGGCCTAGAAACAGTCGCTTTATGCCTGAGTGGGGCCATGATTCACAGGGAGAGTGTAGGAAAACTTACTTCAGTCGCTGGTGCTCTGCCAGGGCATCATCAAAAGCTGTAGGGCAAAAAAGGCAGGATAGGGCTGAGAGGGGACTGTCTCTAGCTTCCCTCCCAACTCCAGGAGTCTCACAGGGCAGGGAGAGCCTCCCAGCAGGCCTCTGAGGTTTTCTTTCTTTTTTTTTTTTAACCTTCTTTTTTTTTTTTTTTTCAAGACAGGGTTTCTCTGTGTTAGCCTGGGCTGTCCTGGAACTCCCTCTGTAGACCAGGCTGGCCTCGAACTCACACAGCAATCTGCCTGCCTCTGCCTCCCTGAGTGCTGGGATTAAAGGCGTGCGCCACCGCTGCCCGGCTTTTTGTTTTATCGTTTTGAGACAAGTTCCTTCTACGTAGCCAAGGATGGCCTGACTGAGCTTGTTCTCCTGCCTCCACATCCTCCGTGCTGATTGCAGGGATGTGCCACCCTGTCTGACTTCATCATAGAATTTTCCTTTAACATTTTTCCGTTGTTGTTGTTGTTTTTAATTTGTGCGTGGATGTGAAGGTCGGAGGATGACTTCACACGGCCGGTTCTCTTCTTCCATTTTTATGTGGGTTCTAGGGCTTAAACTCAGGGCATCAAGTTTGCTTACCGAGTGGCTTTAACCCTGAGGCATCTTGTTACCCATCCATCCTTTGTAGTAGGACGAAGTTCCAGGCAGTGTGGACTGGTCTCAAACTTACCCTGTAGCTGAGGATGACCCTGTGCTCCTGGTCCTCCTGCCTTCGAGCGTGGGCTAGAGATGTGTGCCACGGTGCCTAACCCCATGGGACTGTCTAGACAGGTCTCTCAGCAGACAGACTGACAGACAGGAGGGTGGCTTACCTTGGCCAGACAGGTCTGCTGAGAGCTGCCGGACTTCCTTCCCTGCGGTTATCTCCAAGGTATATTTGCCTTTGTCCGAGTCCTTGGGGTCCAGGATGTGGAGCCAGATCTCATCCAGGGTGGTGCCCGCCCTTACCCGGTCGCCGCTCTCCAGACGCTTGTCTCTGAGGGCAAAGGCAGAGAAATGAGGACTGACTGAGGGTCTGATCCGCCCCCTTCCCCGTCCACAGCCCCTCTTTTGGGGTGTTGTTTTCAAGTGGAGGCCTGAGACGCATGACCATCCACCAGACAGTTGCAATAGATCCACTCATCCATTCATTGTTCAGAGCTTCATTCATTGTCTGATCATTCATTCAGCAGCCAACCACCCTTTCCTTTCCTTCCTTCCTTCCTTCCTTCCTTCCTTCCTTCCTTCCTTCCTTCCT
>OU015754.1:68813193-68848069 GCA_907169655.1 Acomys percivali | reverse complement strand
CTGCTTAATGTAAGAAGTCTTACTGAGAGCTGGGAGCGCAGTAAAGGGCCTGGGCCTCACACAGTGAGGAGGGCAGAGGGGTCAGAGGTCATCGGAGAGACCGTGAGTGAGGCTCTGGGAGCCTTGCCCTGAGCTGCCGTGGAGAGGAGTCCTTCCCCTCCTCCCTCCTGTCAACACTCCATTCTGGATGATGGACAGGTTTGGGAAAACACATCCCTGTTGTTTTTGCAGCTGTCCCTCGGAGCTCCTCCACTCCGCCCCGCCCAGCAGGTGCCACCTTCCTGGGCTCAAGGCAAGGGCACGGGGAGGGTGGTTAAACTTCTTGTCCTTAGGCTGCAGGCCTGGCCATGGTCAGGACCAGAGGGCCAGGTGCCTTCTCCTCTCACAGAGTAGCCCACTCTAGCCCTTCTCCTGAGCCTCCCTGGAGCTCTTCATCCTGAATACACACACACACACACACACACACACACACACACACACACACACACACTCACACACACACACACACAAGCACGTGCATATGTATGCATGCACTCATCCTGAACTGACATACACTCACACCCACACAGGTTAGTGCATCCTGAACCAACACATCCACACACCCACACACACACTCACACACTCACACAAGTGCATGTACATGTATGCATGTACGCACCCATGCATGAGTACATACATGGCCTTCAAAAGGTCTGTGGTGAGCCGCACAACCTGTCCTGACCCTCTACCATTGGTCTCTGGTCCCTTCGTCTTGAATGTCATTCATTGCTCACTCCGGGGGGGGGGGGGGGAGGTGACACATGAAGCCAGCACCTAGGCTGACCTCACTGGCAGTGGTTATAGTGGCCTTCTCTGACACGCAACTCCTTAACTCCCCAGTGGCCTCTACCCACTCCTGGCCCTGAATTCTAAGTGGAGTCTTGGAGTCCAAAGTATTACTCTTTTTTTTTTTTTTTAAGTTTTTCTTTTTCAGTTTTTTGAGACTGGGTCTCTCTGTGCATCCTTGGCTATCCTGGACTCACTTTGTAGACCAGGCTAGCCTCGAACTCACAGCGATTCTACTGCCTCTGCCTCCCGAGCATTGAGATTAAAGGCGTGCGCCACCACACCCGGCAGGTCTTGTTACTCTTGGAGCCCATAGAGGCAGACAGGAGCTGTGTGACCAGACTCTATGGAGCTGGGGCAAATCTGAGGCAGCTAAGGGCTGAGGGAACTATGCCCCAACACTCCTAGAGTGCTCTTGAGAGCAGACTGGTCCCCTCCCTCAGACTGAGAGAACTTTAAGAAGCAGCTATGATCCTCTCTATGATCCTTGGGCTTCCTGAGGACAGGACTGAGCCTCCTCCATCAGACCAGGGATACTTAAGAATAAGACTGTGGGGGCTGGAGAGATGGCTCAGAGGTTAAGAGCACTGACTGCTCTTCCAAAGGTCGTGAGTTCGATTCCTAGCAACCACATGTTGGCTCACAACCATCTATAACAAAATCTGCATCCATAATAAATAAATAAATCTTAAAAAAAAAAAAGAATAAGACTGTGAGTTCAGGGCTTGCCTGTGTGTGGGGGATTATCTTGGTTGCATTCATTAAGGTAAGAAGACCCACCCACTGGGAGTAGTGCCATTCCTGGACTGTCTGAGGGAAGAAAGTGAGCCGGGAAAAGCATGCATTCATCACTCCCCGCTCTCCTAGCAGTGGCTGAGGTGTGACCAGCTGCTTCAAGCTCCTACTTTCTTGACTTCCCTGCCCTGGGGGACTGTATCCAGGAACTGTGAGTCAAAACAAACCCTCTCTCCCTTAAGATGGTGTTGTCAGGAAACTGTATGACAGCAACAGGAAAATAAACCAAGACAACCCTTGGCCCCACCCAAGGTGTGTCCAGCACTGTCTGGGAGGGGCATGGCTGATGCCTGGGGTCAGGGTGGGAGTTGACTCTGGGTTGGGAGGGAGCAGGGCTCCGGCTCGGAAGGCCTGCCCTGGCCTCACCATCTCGGAACCACTGGATTCTCTGCTCAGCTTCCAACACGTCATCTGAGAAGAGACAGGTCAGGGAGAAGGGCTCTTTCTCTCGGGCAAAGATTGGCTTCAACGCCGACGTAAACTCCACGCTGGGGCCGAACATAGATCCTGGGTGGGGACAGAATCGTGAGATCAAAGTCTTTTAAGACACAAGCCTGTCCCAGGGCCTAAACGGGAGCAAGGACTCTTCTGGGCGGTCCCCATTCCTCTGGGTCAGGATACACAGTCTCCTCCAACCCTCTCCCCAGGATTTCTCTGTGTAACCCTGGCTGTCCTGGAGGAACATGCTCAGGCTGGCCTTGAACTCAGAGATCCAGTGCCTCGGCCTCCCCAGTGCTGAGATTTAAGGCATGCAGCACCACACCCTCTATTTACAGTTCCTAAAGGTGACTTAATAGGGAAAGAAGTCCTGGGGTGGGAGGGGGAAACCACAAAAGTCAGCGCGTCAGTTGGGGGTCAGCACCTGTGCCCGCCTTCCATGAATAGCTTTTATGGGCAATGGTGACTGTTCTCAGAAGGACCACGGGGAATCCCAGATGCCCTGCCCCCATCTCTATCCCACTTACTTTTAAAGATCTCCGAGTCGAAGCCAGCATCTTTCCCCAGGTAATCTGCAAAAAAACAGGGCAACTGCAGCTGGAGAGGGCTCAGGCCCCGACAATCCTGATACATTTGGGGACATGGTCGTGGGTGTGGATTTGACTTCTGACGTCTCAGTGGCCTCCTGTAGCAGCTCTGGAGCAAGTCTTTTATGTTCCCGTGCCTCAGTTTCTTCACCAGCAAAATGGGAGCTGTGATTACTCCCTGGTGGTGTGGGTTATGAACAAACCTTTTTTTTTTTTTTTAAATAAGCCCCTACTGAGCGTCTGGCACACAGTAGGTGCTTCATAAATGCTGGTTTTCCTTGTCTGTCCGGACTTGCTGATGGGATCATACACTGTCTTCAAAGTGGACGATCCTGGCCAGGGACTCTGGAGGTATCACCACTGACAGGGTCGATTGGAGGTTCAGAGTGAAATGGACGTGACCCCCAGAGCCAGCGAAGAGCAGCAGCCCCTAGCTTAATTCTGCTGACGTTCACAGATGGAGAAACTCAGGCAGAGTTACCCAGGCTAGCCCCAGCAGCCTGAGCCATGATGTGACCCTGGTCCCCAGAGTGAGATCCTGAAAGGGGAGAGGGAGGTTCCAGGTGGTCCATAGGGCTGGTGGGAGACTTGGTATTAGAAGCTGGGGTCCCATCTCCCAGCAGGGGAACATGCATAGAGACACCGCCCCCCCATCACCATGGAGATGAAACAGAGGGGTGGTTGTTGTAGCTGTGGGTTCATGCCTAGGGCAGGGATCCTTGAATTGCTGGCCTTGCTGGAGGGAAGGAAGGGCAGAGGTATGGAGGGAGGGAGGGGGGAGGTATGGAGGGAGGGAGGGGGAGGTATGGAGGGAGGGAGGGGGGAGGGAGGGAGGGAGGGAGGGGGGAGGGCTGCATGGAGAGAAATAGTGTCTGACCTTGGGTTTCACTCTGGGCACAGCCTATGGGGCAGCTCAGATGTCTACACGGGGAGCCTGGCTGGGTGACAAGGACAGCTGCCTCCCAAGAGCTATCTCAGGAATGCACAGAGGGTAGAGGACTGCAAAGGACAGTTTAACAAGGGCTGTGACAGGCAAGGAAGGCAGGGCTGGACAGCTGCCCTGGTTGGACAGGGGAAACAGAGAGAGAGAGAGAGAGACAGAGAGACAGTGAGACAGAGACATAGAGAGACAGAGATGACAGAGAAAGACAGAAACAGAGGCAGAGGCAGAGAGAGACACAGAGAGACAGAGATGACAGGTGACAGAGAGAATACACTACAGGGGGCCTCTCGTCCCAGGTGTGGCATTCACAGAGGGACAGAGGACATCTCTCAGCAGCAGTGCGTCAAGCTTATCTGCACCACTTGACCATCCATGAGCATCTGAGGCGGGGAATGAAACCCCACTGTTAAGTAAACCGCACCTCGGAGAGGTTGGGTGTCTTGTCCAGGTCCCCCACGCCTAGCTGGGGCAGAGGCAGCATGGGAACCCAGGTCTGGCGGATGCCTGGGTGTCTGACCTGCTGCTGTAAGCTGTGAGTTTTGAATGTTCATGGGACAACATCTAGGAGCGACGAGTCCAGCAGGAAAAGGCACAGGACAAAGCCGAGAGGGGCCGTGGTCGGGGAGGGCTGCCTTTCCCTTTGCTGCTGCTCCACCCTCTTGGAGGCCCTCGTCTGGGTCAGACTCCAGCACGCTATGGAGATGCGCTGACAAGGTCACTTGGAACAGTTGGCTAGGGGCTCTTCATGGAGGACTGTCTACGGCTAGTGGGGTCTGAAACCCAGTGTAGGACAGCCTCCATTTCTTCCTTCCTTCCTTCCTTTCTTTTTCTTTCTTTCTTTCTTTTTTGGTTTTCGGAGACAGGGTCTCTCTGTGTAGCCTTGGCTGTCCTGGACTCACTTTGTAGACCAGGCTGGCCTTGAACTCACAGCAATCCGCCTGCCTCTGCCTCCCACGCCCGGCTCAGTCCCCCTTTCTAATCCATCCACCTAGCACGCCTGGAGCTTAGTAACTGACCCATGCCTGTCATGACCCCGTACACAGAGCTAAGTTCAAGGCCAGCACAGCACAGAGAGAGAGAGACTGCATATGCTCGGTGCATACTGAATGCTGGGGGAAGACCGCCCTGCCCTTCCTTCTCCTCCTGGTGGCTCTCCACATCAATCCCCAGGGGCAGAGGTTCCTGCCTAGTCATCCTTATGCATCAGCTCACCCAGCTGTCCTTGCTAGCCTAAGAGAAGAGGCTCTCTCAATCTCCGGGTCCCCAGTCTCAGCTCAACACCCTGACCCTTTCCTCGTGTGCAGCCATAGGTTCATGGCTTTCTGCTGGTCGTGGGCTCTTGGGGGCCTGGCCTGCTGGGGATGGGTTGGACTCACTGCGGATGAGGACTTTGGCGAAGGAAGAGGCCTGGCCGTAGGCATTCTTTACCAGCACGGTGTAGGTGGCCGAGTCCTCAACTGTGCATCTGAAAAGGAGGGAGGAAGGAACTTCACAGGATGCTGGGCAAGGAACTCACACCCTGCTGGGCTGGTCACTGGATTTTTCTGAAACACACACACACACACACACACACACACACACACACACACACACACACACACACACACACACACAAACTAGGGATCTGGCACCAGCCTAAAACAGCTCAAAGGAAAGGGCTTTGGAAACATCATCCTGCATAGTTGTTGTGACGGACTGTGGAAGACCAGAGTGGTGATGTCATCTTGTCAGAATCGCAAAGCAACGGAAACTCAGTGCACCTGTCAGTGCCTGGTTCCAGGAGGTGCTGCCTCCTGACCTATTGACATCTCTATGTCAAAAACCAGTTGCAGGACTTCCTCCTTTCACACAGGGCATCCGACTCACTGAGGCCTAGTGCCAGTCTGTGCCAGAGCCAGGCACAGTGCCCAGATCTTCAGTTTCAGGCCTAGGTCTCATCACCAGCCAGACCAGCCCTGTGTGTGCACCCAAAAAAACCCCCTTGTCTGTCCAAGGTACCCTGGTGACAGAGCCTGGTGACAGAGCCTGGTGACAGAGTAGGCAGTAGGATGTGCCCATTAGCAAGCTAAGAGGCCCCTGGTGCTCCATGTTCCCTGGCACTCGGGGCTTCGAAGACCAGTCTTGCTGGACCCTCGAGGGCCCCTCCCCATCCTATTCCATGTCTGAGGATGAGTAAACTGGGGTGCCAGAGTCCAGGATTGGCCTCAGTGGTGTTGGGGGTCATGGGGGATGGGCCATGCAGGGTCTGTGGTTTTACCTCCTGATCTCCAGGGTCAGCAGCCCGTAGTTGTTGGTGATTCGGTACTTGCCGGCTGGAAAGAGGCGGGGATCAATCCGGATGTCATCCTTGTACCTGTGGGGACAACGGTAGCTGCGGTGAGTTGGGGGACCCAGAGCCTTCACACCTGGAGTCCAGCCTTGGCAATGTGCTGCTCACCAGCTGCCAACACCCCTGTCTGGTGGAACTTCCACTGCCGGTCTCAGTTGTCCTCATCTGGGAAATGGGAGTACACAGGGCTGGCCCTGCACACAGGGCTGACTCTGCAGGGCTGTCGTGCGTGACCCTGAGGTGGGGTAACACTTCCTTGGCCCTGCTCACTATAGATGCTCAGAGTCTTGGGTAGCCGGGGACTAGGCGTTGTACTTTGACTGCTCTTTGGGGGACCTGTACCAATGAAAGCCCCACAACTTCTCTCTATAACTCCCCAGGGCAGATGCCTAAGATGACTGCTATTTATTTATTGAAGTTTGAAATTGGGGTTCAGGTCACCTGGGCTAGCCTTGCTTTTGAAATGTAGCCGAGGATGACCGTGAAGTGCTAATATTCCTGCCTCCATCTCAAGGGCTGGCATCTGAAGTGTGCAAGCCTAGTTGCTGCTGCTTCCACTTTTTCTCCTCTTTCCCTGTCCTCCTCCACCTCCTCATCCTCCTTCACCTCCTCATCCTCCTCCACCTCCCCATCCTCCTCCTCCATCCTCCTCCTCCTCCTCCCCATCATCCTCCCCATCCTCCTCCACCTCCCCATCCTCCTCCTCCATCCTCCTCCACCTCCTCCTCCTCCACCTCCTCATCCTCCTCCACCTCCCCCTCCTCCTCCTCCTCCCCCCCCTCCTCCTCCTCCTCCCCCTCCCCATCCTCCTCCTCCTCCACCTCCTCATCCTCCTCCACCTCCACCTCCTCCTCCTCCTCCATCCTCTTTGGAGACAGGGCCTCCCTATGTAGCTCACGTGAGCCTTGAGTTTGTGATCCTCGGGGATCAGCCTTCCTAGCGCTGGGGTTACAGGCGTGCACTCCCCACATCTGGCTTTCTGTTCTTACTTTTAGCTCTCAATCAAATCATCCAAGGGTGATTTTAAAGGTCTTTGCACAGAGCTGGGGTGCAGGCTGCGTGCTCAGCACGTATGAGCCCCGGGGTTGTCTCAGCAACACCGAAGGCTCTTTATTTTGGTCAGAGTTTGGACACAGGCCTTGTGAGGGGCTACATAAGAGACCACCCATTGCTCCCCCCACATCAGTTTCCTGTAATCCAGTGGTTCTCAACATGTGAGTCATGACCCCTTCAAGAGTTGAAGGACCCTTTCATAGGGGTCACCTAAGACCACTGGAAAATAGAGATCTTTACATTACAATTCATAACCGCAGCAAAATTCCTGCTATGAAGTAGCAACGAAAATAATTTTATGGTTGGGGTCACCACAGCATGAGGAAAGTACTACAGGGTCACAGTGTCAGGCAAGTTGGGAGCCATGGCTCGAATCCTGAAGAAAACAGGATTTACCCTGGAGCTCTCCAGCATATTGTCTGTCTCCTTGTCCTCTTTGGGAGCTGTGGCCACATGGCAATGGTCAACAGCAAGCGAGGACAGGCGCCACATGGCTGCTGCTGCTGCTGACACACACTTTGCATCCCTCTGACCTCCTCTATGCTGTGTGGCTGGAAGAAGGCTGGGATGCTGTGGGCAGAGTTGCCAGTGGCCAGTGCCTACATCCAGACACCAGGGAGAAAACCAAGTTCCTACCTCAGTTAAGCTGCTCAAAGACAAAGGAGCTGTACACTCAGGACTCACGCTGTGTCCTGATAAAATTAGGGCTTCTGGGTATAGGGTCTGGGTACCGGTGTGGGGTGCATGCGTGTGTGTGTGTGTGTGTGTGTGTGTGTGTGTGTGTGCATCTGTGCATGTGTGTATGTGCATGTGTGCATTCGTGCCTGTATAGCCCTGCTGAGGGTTGCCTTCTAGGCCCATTTGTGTTAGGCTAGTGCCTAACACTAAACACACCCAGTATTTTTGTTGTTGTTGTTGTGATGGTGGTGGTGGTGATGTGTGTGTGTGCACGCGCGCGCACCCGTGCGTGTGTGTATCTCAGGGGTGAATGCAGAAATGCCTCTTCCTGCTAAAGTACAGGTAGTTGAGGTTGAAAAGGAGGGCACACTTGTTGCCGACAGAGGGCGCGCCAGCCTCAGGATGAGCCCTCTTTGGACCTCGCCTGTCTCTCTGAGTGCACTGTTTCTCTCCATGGCCACACAACAGAGGCACACCCACTCTGTCCCCAGGCTATACCCATTTAAGGAAGGGGTTCCTCTAAATCTCTTGTGGGGAGGGCAGTGCCTAATCTGGCACACATCTCTCCAGGCTATGAGGGCCAGGCCCCTAGCCCACACCTGTCAGAAACATTCCAGACACCTCAGGCTGGCCAGGCTCCGTCTTCCTCTCAAGAAGCAGCAGCTGGAGCTCTGAGCATGGCGTGCCAGGCCCTTAGCCTCATCCTGCCCACCCCTCCAGCCAGAGAGGGCTTAGGAAAGAGGCTCTTACTGTTTGCCTAAATTTTCTGTTGTTCTTTGAGATAGTGTCTCACTGGGCAGCCCAGGCCAGTTTCAGACTTGTGACTTTCAGGTCTCAGCCTCCTAAAGGCGGGGACCACAGTCCTGCGTCTCTATATGCTTAGCTTTCATGGTGCATTTTGATGGTCAAAGTCTATTCTATTCTAGCCAGGTGTGGTGGCACACACCTTTAATCCCAGCACTCGAGAGGCAGAGGCAGGCGGATCGCTGTGAGTTCGAGGCCAGCTTGGTCTACAAAGTGTGTCCAGGACAGCCAAGGCCACACAGAGAAACCTTGTCTCGAAAAACAAAACAAAACAAAAAGTCTATTCTATTCTTTGCTTACTTATGGTTTTTTTTTTTTTTTTTTTTTTTGGAGACAGGGTTTTTCTGTGCACCTTTAGCTGTCCTATACTCTCTTTGTAAACCAGGCTGGCCTCAAACTCAGCAAGATTCACCTGCCTCTGCCTCCTGAGTGCTGGGATTAAAGGCGAGATCCACCATGCTGGACCCTATTTATGTTTTTTGAGACTAGGTCTCACTATGTAGTATTGTCCTGGAACCATCACCTAGCTTTTTTGAGTGAGGGGGTTCAAGACAGGGTTTCTCTGTGTAGCTTTGGTTGCCCTGGACTCACTTTGCAGACCAGGCTAGCCTCCAACTCACGGAGATCCTCCTGCCTCTGACTCCTGAGTGCTGGGATTACAGATGTGCACCACCACACCTGGGTTGTTGTTGTTGTTTTTGTCTTTTTGAGACAGGGTCTCTCTATGTAGCCTTGGCTGTCCTGGACTCACTTTGTAGACCTGGCCTCGAACTCACAGCGATCCACCTGCCTCTGCCTCCCTGAGTGCTGGGATTATAGGCATGTGCCATAGCGCCTGGTTTTGTTTGTTTGTTTTAAATTAAAAACACATTATATGCAAGAGGTATGTGGGAAATTGTGAATGCAGAAGCCGTAGGAACCAGAGCCTTTGGCTTCCTTTGAGCTGGAGTTTCAGACGATTATGAACCACCAACATGGGTGCTGGGAATTGAACTCTGGTCCTTTGGAAGAGCAGTGCCCATTCTTAACCATTTAAGGCACCTCTCCAGCCCTTAGATTTCATTTTTTAAGGGTACTTTGTCTGAGATATCTATTCTATCTGTCATCAGTGAGATCAAGTTTTTTCCCCCCCCGTGGGTTAAACATGGCCATGGCGGGCTTCCCTTCACCTGACTAGTTCTCGCCTCGAGCCCCAGCAGCTTGGGCTTTCTAAGACATCATCTGCATTTTCCCGGGTCCCTCCCTTACCATGCCTTGCCTTGTCCCTGCCAACACAGCCACCTGCCATAACTCTCCCCTATCCCCCATGTCCCTGGGGTGGCCGGTCACAGCACCTCATCTGATTCCAGCAGTTTCTGCCCCTGCCTTTGTCTCTCTCTGGCACCCCTCTGAGCCCTGAGCTCCCCCCCCCCCCAGATGCTCTGGCTTGGGGGTCCTCCTTCCTGTTCACGTGCAGTCCCACGTAGAGCCAACGGCTACCATGTGTGTCCCGCCCTCCCCCTGCCTGCCTGCCTGCCATATGTAGTAAATTCATCCTCAGTGCCAACAGCTCCAGTTGGTATAGTAACACAGGGCTCGGCATGTGTTTGCCTCGCCAGCGTGAGGCTGTATGTTTGAGTCCTTTCAATGCTTCTGCATCTAGGAAATGCTCAGTAGCTGCTGAATGAATGGACTCTCCTGACTAAGCCTGGATCTTGAGCAGGGACACCACCCTTCGAGACCAGCCATAGGCCTCTCCTCCAGGATCGCAGCGCCAGGAGCCCCAGGGGCTACCAGAGTCAGTGGGTCTGGCCTTGGCTTCTACCCTTTCAGGAATGCTTGGCTCTGTGGAGCTGGCCTTGTTGCCTGGAGCAGAAACCAGTCCCCCCATCCTAGAGGCTCCCCTGGTATCCTTTAGATGTGGGCATAAGTGCCTGGGCGGGTGGGGCTTGGCTGCAGGTGGACAGCTGAGCCTCAGGACCCTTTCCCCCACCCCCCGGGAACTTGGCCCAGCTCTGAGTTGGAAACAGACCTCCTAATGGAGGCAGCCACTTGCAGGTAGGACAGCCTTGGGCTCCACGGCACCCCAGTGCTCAGCATAGTGCCTGGTGCATGACTTTGAAAGTGTGCCAGCTGGAGCTGGCCAGCCTGGAGGCAGCTCCCTCCAGATGTCATTCTTGGTTGTGACCTGCCTGTATGTTTACCATCCTTAACTCCTTAGCACTTGTGCCCTTTAGGTTAGAAAACAAAACAAAACAACAAAAGACTCTATTGCCCTCTTGCTCTGCCAGCTACTGGGAGGATTCCCGAATTTGAATCCTGATCCATTTTGGCTGTGTGACCTTAGATGAGGCTCAAAAGGGACAAGGGTGCTGAGTCTGTGTGTGGTAGGTCCCAGCAAGATGCTGCCTTTCTCTTCTGTGTTTGGGTGATGGGGGTGTTCACCCTGCAGCTCCTGTGCCACCTCTTCTGAGATGCTTTCCTGGACACTTCAGGCCTCGCCAGCCAGCCGTTTCCTCCCCTCCCCCTGCCCTTTGATTGGAGCGGTCCGTGAATACACTTCTTTGTGGCCAGTTCCCCCTGGGCAGAGCATTCCTTGAGGGTGAGACCCTGGCAGGGCCTGGGACTGTGAAACTGACAGCAAACATTGTTGAAATCCCTTTCTTATGCCGAAGCATGCCCTGGGACTCACGCTTTGTGGACAACGTGCCTCCTACTAGGAAGTGGCCATGATCAACCCCATATCTACTACCTTGTTCAGGGGATCCCCCACAGCTGTAAGGCTTCTGGGGTGTTGGTATGCATCTAGAAATGTTGTCTCCTGTTTCCCCAGCACTTCCCTCTTTTCTTTTTTCTTTTTCTTTCTTTTTCTTTTTCTTTTTCTTTCTTTCTTTTTTTTTTTTTGAGACAGTGTCTCTCTGTGTAGCCTTGGCTGTCCTGGACTTGCTTTGTAGACCAGGCTGGCCTCGAACTCACAGTGATCCGCCTGCCTCTGCCTCCTGAGTGCTGGGATTAAAGGCGTGCGCCACCACTGCCCGGTGCCCCTCTTTTCTTTGTAAAGACCCCGATCCTCCTGCCTCAGTCTCTTAAGTCCTGGGCCACAGGCATGTGTAACCATGCAGGCTCTTTCCCAGCTCTTGCCATGTTCTGAGGACTTCCTCTATAGGACATTAAACCCTTTGCTGAAATTCAGCTGGATAAGGAGTCTTCAGCCCATCATAGGAACGGGAGACTGAGGCAAAACCAGAAGCAGGTCCCGGGGGGCCTAGGTCAAGCCTGATGCCACACTGGGACTCCTAGCAGAGGATGCTAGGCCTGACTTTTCGGCTCACACTCTAGATTTGAACCCTTTCTTCCAGCAGGGCCCTGCCCTTCCTTACCCTGTCTCTAACTTCTGGGTTCTCTATCCTGACTCCCAGACAGTCTCTAGTGATGGAAGATGCCCAGCTCAAAGCAGCTGACGGCTCATGCCACCAGAATCATATTTTTACAAGGCCTGGCTCTCCAGGGGTCCAGTCTTTCTGGCCCAGGCTGGCAGGAAGGTGCCTAAGAATAACCAAGGCCCAAGGCGGCCTGAGGCTCTTGGGCAGCTGTTGTTGCTCTGTGTGTAGGGTGGACAGAGCTCAGAGTCTGTGGGATGTGGCTTTGCCAAGACAGAGGAACCTTAGGTGAAGATGGAGGACTGAGGAGAGAATGGAGGACCGAGAGAGAGGGGGGGGGGGCTCTTGTCTCCAGCCCCCCAGGGGCTTACCAGGTGACCTGGAATGGAAAGGAACCCTGGACGGTGCAGGTCAGCAGGACTGTGGTGTGCTCCCAGACAGCATGTGAGCGAAGTGGGATCCAGAACCAGGGGCCCCGGCCAGAGCACAGTTCAATCAGCTCCTTGGCCTCCCGGACCTTCTTCTCTGTCTGGAGGTGAAAGGGTGTGTGACTCCTAGGGGCCAGGGATGGCTTCCCCACAATTCAGGCTGAGCCCTCATCGGCACCATCTTGTGGCGGTATTGCTCAGTGGGCAGGGAGTGTGCTATGGGGCCAGCAATGGGGTCAGAGGCAGAGCTGCATCCTCCTTGCCTGTAAAATGTGGACGATGAAGCTATTTATTTGCTTCACCCCTGTGGGGTTGTAATGAGGAGGGGGGCGTCAATGCATGAAAAACACGGGGGGTGCTGTAAAAAAAAAAGCCCTGAGCAAGGGGCAGGGAGGTGACATCAGACCTTGTGTGACTGTGAAGGTCTTTTAGACACTGGAAAGTCACTCTACACATCTAAGCTCACTTACTTTCTACCTCAGCACAGAGCTGTTATAACCACACTTGAGTCACAGAAGGGAAACTGAGGCGCAAGAATAGTCTGACCCTTTCTCAGGTTACACCGCTGAGGTTAGGGGGTGTCCAGAACGGAACCCAGGCCCGAGACTTTTCGTGGATGCTCTTTGAGAAGTGGGTGAGAGTGAGGACTGACCATGTGTCGGGTGTCAGGTTCTAAGGCTGAGGTCCCCCAGTGCCTCACTCACCCGTTGCCGCAGTGCCTTCCAGTCCCGTCTCTGGCGCAGCAGCCTCTGGGTGCGTAGGAAGGCCACCTCCATCCGCTCCAAGTCATTGCCGAAGCCCACCCGTTTCTGTCCACGTTCCTCCAGCTCCACTGTGGTGGACTGGTGCCTCAGCTTAGCTTCCCTACAGGGATGGAGACTCAGACATGGCCCAAAGAGGCAGGAGCAGTCCTACCCCCCCACCCCCCACCCCAACATGCTAGTGGTATTTGGGAATGTGCCTTAGGGACAAGCCCAGCGTTGACTCCTCTTCTGCCCATAGACACCTTGGAAAAGGGACTGGGGTATGTAGTCCGGCTGGTAGAGTGCTTGCCTCAAATGCACAGAGCCCTGGGTTAGATCTCCAGCGCCACGTTAAGCACACATGGTAGTACATGCCTGCAATCCCAGCACCCAGGAGGCAGGAGGAACAAAGTTCAAGGCCACCTTTGGTTACATAGCAAGTTTGAGGCCAGCCTAGGCTACCTGAGGCCCTATCTCCAAAAAGTGCATATGTAGGTGTAGGTGTAGGTGTGTGTGTGTGTGTGTGTGTGTGTGTGTGTGTGTGTGTGCATGTGCGTGTGCGTGCGTGCGCATGTGTGAGATGAGCTGCTTACAGCCAGAATTTAATAAATAGATAGTTAGGAATGGGGTATGTGGCGGCTTCTCAACAAACCATTGGCTGGTTTTCGCTATGTCCAAGTGGGCAGGTGTTCCCCTCCCCGTTTCCCAGGACAGAGAACTGAAGTCCAGTGACTTGCTTAAGGACAGCAGGACTGTGTCCCCGATGTCCAAGCTTAGGGCCCTTCCTAAAACTGTGGTACCTCAGGCAGCATTCAGGGACCTTTCCTTCCTGTGCGAGATTTGTGAGTGTTACCAGGCTGTACCCCACAGCAGCCCCTCACTTCCTTGTGAACCTCTTTGGTAATGAGAACTGCTGCTTGGTGACAGTCCTTTTCTGCTGTGGGGACTTTTCCAGGGGGTGACATAAGACTTGGTGGTCGGGGAACGTGTCTGGTTTGCACTCTGCCCAGCCCTTCTTCCCCGAAAAGAACTTCTGGCAGGTCCATCGTGTGTCGATGGGAGCCTATGGGGAGGTGGGGAACAGGGCAGCAGGGACCAGGGTCAAGACAAGACAACCCTTCCTCATCCTGCGACAGTCATGTGACTTACCAGGACAATTCTGAGGAGGCTGTCAGGGCCAGGGCGGCAGCTAGGGCATAGTCTTGGGAGCTGAACTGCTGTTCCTCATCACTGCCAGAACAAAAAGAAATCACCTGCTCTTGGGGGGAATTTCCCCGGTGTTCCCAAGACCATGGCTGTACATTAGGGTACCAGAAGGCAACCTCTGAGCTCCCTTCTCATTATGAACTTTCTTCTTTGTGCAAGCGTCTCATGGAGCAGGGATGTCTCCCCACCCCAGGCAGGCTCCAGAGGACAGGGCTTGTGCCTCCTGTTAGGGTCTGGGTATGAGGTATCCCCTAAAGAAGTTGTGTGGAAAACTCAGTCCATAGCTGCCAGATCTATTCATCCAGAAGTAGCTGGATCCCAGGGGCTGCAGGCTCACCAGTCAGGCAATCCCCTGATGGATTCCGTTTGGTGGTTTTTATTGGGAGCAGAAGAAACATCTAGAGGTGAGCCTTGGCTGGAGGACGTGGTCATGGGGCCTTCCATTCCCCCCATTCTTTTTTTTTTTTTTTTTTTTTTTCTGTTCCTGGCTACTCTTCCACTGTGGTGGGGTTTTTTTGTTTTTGTTTTTGTTTTTTTTTGGGGGGGGGTTTTGCCTTACCTCAGGCCCAAAGCAATAGAGCCAAGATGGGTATGAACACCATAAAGAGCTATCAAAAAACAAAACAAAGCAGTCCCCCCAAACAACAACAACAACAACAACCCCTCAAAGCAAACAAACAAAAAAGTCCCCTTTTACTGTTTTTTTCTCAGGTGCTTTGTCATGGTGACAAAAAGCCTCCAACACACTCTCTAGCCTGCTGGGTATCCCGAGGGACTGACTGTGTCTCTTCTCAGACAGAGTCTGCAGAGGACTGGCCCTTGTCACTTTTATTCAGATGGGTGTGGGGGGTGGCGAGGAGGGAGGGGGTGGCGGTCAGTGAGGGGTGTCTCAGAAGGTAGGCCTGTGTTACCCATCTAAGGATGTCTCTGGGCAGCTGGCTAGGCAACCCCTTCATTCCTGGGGTGGAGCTGTGGCTGGGGAGGGGCCCACAGGGCTGGGGCTGAGTACTCCCACCTGCTGCGGTAGGTCCGCCTCTGCACGGAAGAGCCCATATGCAGGCTGTGTTGTTGTTCCTCTTTCTGTTCCTCTTCCTGCCTGTGTTCCAGCCTGTGGACCTGCACGGTCTGGGAGGCTTGGGGCTCCCCAGCGCTGTGGGGCAGAGTCATGGCTGCGAGCAAACAACCTGTCAAAGCCAAGGTGTACGGTTGCGCTACCAGGCATCCACCACCTCTCTTCCCGAGTGTTCTCGCAGTGTGCTGGAGAGATTCTCTTAGAGGCTCTTTCTCTAGAGCAGTGGTTCCAACATCCCTAACGCTGTGACCTTTTTAATATATACAGTTTCCTCATGTTGTGGTGACCTCCAACCATAAATTTATTTCATGGCTACTTCATAACTGTAATTTCGCTACTGTAATCAATCGTAATGCAAACATCTGATATGTAGGTTATCTGATATGAGACCCCTCAAAGGGGTTGAGAAAACAAAACGAAAAGGAACAACGGACCAAAAAATAACACTCAAGCCTGACCATTCACACACACACACACACACACACACACACACACACACACACACACCCTAGGCCTAGACCCCCTCTCCCCTTTAATCCTTTCGGTATTTTAAATCTGCACTCTACAGTTTGGTTCTCATTTAGAAAATGCCTCCTCTTACTGCTTAGTTCACCTCTGTATGTAGGCTGTATATGACTCGTTGGCTGCGGGGCTTAGGCTGCTGAGCATCAGGCACTGGGCATGTATCTCTTCCACTTCCTTAGGGTTTGGTTTTCTCTGCTGGCCTCAGCTGTGGCCATCAGGGTGGACAGTGGCTGGCTGGCAGCGGTCAGCGGCCATCAAGAGCTGCTCTAAAAGGTCCTTTGGCTCCTGACAAGCATCTCAGCAGAGCCAAAGGACAGTTGCCTATTTAGGCCTGGCTCTGGCTAGAAAGCATCTCTACATGCAGAGAACTAGCCAAACCCACTCATCCCACTCTTCTGCCTCAGCAAGCCCTGCCCCCTATGGCTGATCTGGGGAGCAAGGCTCCAAGCCCAACACTGGTGTCAGTACTCTCCCGGATACTCTGCCCTAACGAGCGAGGCGGCCCACTGGCACTTGGCCTCAAAACCCCTTCCTCTGCGGTGAGCCTGGATGCTTTTTAAAGCGCTGACTGAAGTGTGGGATTAAGTGGGGGCAGGTTTGTGGCCTCCGTTGCCCTTTCCCACGGGGTGAGGAGCAGTGCTGGCTGAGCTGGAGTGCATGATCTTGCCCAGTGGGTCGACACAGGCTAGGACATGCACTGGCTCCCCAGCGCCCCGGAGGCTGCGATGGTCTGGCCCTGGCTAGTGGAGGCTGTTTCTTTCCCAGCAGAGCCCCATGTCCTCATCCTCTATGGGGGATGAACCTGGCAAGCCTAGGATCTGGGATTGCAGGGCTTGTGTGCTTTTTCTCTGCCTGTGGGGTCAAACAATGAGAGCTCAACCCGCACACGCCATCCCCGCTGGACCTGCCAACTCTGGCTCCCGACTGGCTGCCCCACGCAGCAAAGACTCCAGTTCCAAGTGTATCCCCAGGGGCCTTTTCCTTCCTTTATTTTTAGCTTTAATATCAAGGAGGACTCACATCAGAGGACTCAAGACCCCAAGTTACACAGAGAAGTGCAGCGAGGCAGGGAGTTCTGGGAGTTGGGGTGCTAGCAAGCTCAAATCTCCCAAGCTCCCTTTCCAACACATTTACATATATATATATACTCTACAGAGATACACACATTCCCTATAGCACACGCACGCACACACGTACACATACTCTACCACACACACACACACACTGTAGATGCCCACATCATACACACATACCCACACGCTATACTATAGACACACAGACACACCATAGTCACACAAATACTGCCCCCACTACACAATACTCACTTCCCCCATGAACACATACACACATCATAGACTTCCATGTAAACCTATGTATAGATCATACCCACATTGTATATACATACAGAAGCCCACATACCACAGGCACGCATACACTACAGATATACACACTACACATACACCATATCTACCACCCCACATAGGTCATACACTGTGGAAAGTTGAGGGTCTCCCTCAGCAGGGCTCCCTTAGACCCTGGCCCCTGCATGTGACTCACAGAAACAGTGGTGTCCACTCAGGGGTCTCCGGGACAGCAAGAAGGTCTCCGGTCTCTTCCTGCCCTCAGCTCAGTGAGGACGGGCTCGAAGAATGTGATCTTGGAGCCTTGCAACTGTCTTAAATATAGCAGCGCTGAGACAGTGTGGTGACAATGGATGGGAGTTATGGTGAGGGTGGAGGCAGAGGGCAGGGCTGTCTCTTCTTGCCAGCGCTGCTGGGCGGCAGCGACAGGTGGGATGGCCCCCACCCCCTCAGGCTGCTCCTCCCCCACCTCTAGCCTTTCCACCCCACTCCAGTCCCTGCCTAGAGGGAAGAGCGATGCCTAGGGCTCCAGCCTGGATTGGGGAAAGTGGACACACGTGTTCCCAGCTGTATAGGTTTGACCGTGATTCTCCTTCCATCCGCAGGGTACCCTGGGGAAGGTGTTTTGGCTTCTCTGGTCTGAATTCCTTCCTGAGGAACAGAGATGGCGTGTCAGAGGGTATGGTCTCACATAGATGGTGCGGAGAGTACGATCCGAATGGGCAAACTTTGACTCCTTTGGTTAAGGTGGAGATGTGGGATTTCTTCCTGTCCGTCATCCCAGCAGTTACTCCCGGTCTGCCCATGCTTGTCGGGGGGGGGGGGGGGGGGGGGGGGGGGGAGAGGCAGGGCTAGGAGAAGAGCTGGGAAGCCGTGAAGAAGGGACACGGCCCTCCAGAGCTCGAGCAGATCTGGGACGACTGTGTCAGCTCCAGGTCAGAGAACATGGCTTCTCTACTGTCCTCCTCCTGAGACCACAGGCACTGTGGAGATCAACGGCAGCCCACTGCTGCCGCTGCTTTTTCTACAGCTTGGAGGCTACTCCCTTGAGACAGGGAGGGAGCGGGCACTGAGCTTTTCAGCCCTCATCTTAATCTCCTGTGTATTTGAAAAGCCCTTCCTAAGCTTCTCTTTCCCAGGCCAGTGTCACAGTAGCTCCTGGGGAAGGATGCTGGGGCACCCTGTTCCACTATTCCTTTCATTATTATTATTTTTTCTATTTAGAAAAATTTATGTGTATGGGTATTTTACTTGCATGTATGACTGTTAGCTTCACGCATGCCAGGTAACCACAGAAACCAGGAAAGGCCATGAGATCCCCTGGAGCTGGAGATACACATGGTTATTTATGAGCTGCCTGGGACGTGCTGGGAGTCAATCCTAGGTCCTCTGGAAGAACAGCCAGTGCTCCAACCTTTACTGAGCCATCTCTCCAGCCCTCAATCATCTCTTTGTTGTTGTTGTCTTAAAGAGATTTTAAAATTTATTTTCTGTATATGAGCACCCTATCTGCATGTACACCTGCACGCCGGAAGAGGGCATCAGATCCCATTATAGATGGGTGTGAGCCACCATGTGGTTGCCAGGAATTGAACTCAGGACCTCTGGAAGAGGAGATAGTGCTCCTAACCACTGAGCCATCTCTCCAGCCTCTTGGTTGTTGTTCTTTCGAGACAAGATTTTGCTAGGTAGGCCAGGCTAGCTTGCAACTGACAGTCTCCCAACCTCAGTGTCCCGAGTGCCGTGGTTACAAGTATGTACCACCCTGCTCTCTCCTCACCTATTATCCACGGTGGCTGTGATGGCCAAGGGTGATGCACTTCTGCTTCTGTTCAGCAGAGCACAGCCCCTTACATAGGCCCCATTGTCCCTGTCCTCTGAGGCAGCCTGAGGGGGACAGACTCAGGAGTGCACCAGACTCAGGGGCACCTCAGAGTCTGACTGTTCAGGATCCCAATCAGTCTCCTGGCTTTGTAGCTTAAGCAAGTCACCTTGATTTGATCTGGTTTACCTATATTCCTGGGGACAGTAGTGACTCCCCGCCCCTAACCCTTCCCACCCCCCTCACCCCTCACACCCCCCCTGACCCCCCGTCTGCCGGCTGGGCATGGTAGTGCAGACCTGTCATCCCAGCATTCAGGAGGCTGAAGTAGATGGATCCAGGCATCTAGACCCAGCCTGGGCTACACAGTGAGATCTTGTCTCCAACTGGACCCTCTGAAAGAAAGTGGTCCTAGCAGAGTCCAAAGCCTCCCTGACAGCGCGAGGCTTACTGTAGACTATTGAGAGATGAGGGCTCCACCAGTCACTCCTCAGCTCTGGGGACACTGAAGGCCTTGTCTCACCCTATCCATCAGGGCACAGGGACTGTACCTCTGTATCCCTCAGCTGATCATTCATGGTGAGACAGACCCATATCACTGGGTTCTTTGTAAGTACAGTCAAATCTCAGTCAGGAAACCGAACAGAAGTAAGGCAGGTCTTCACACAGCTTGTGGCTTCGATGTCAGCCTCAAGTGCCTCTATTCACAAAATGAGTGAGACCTTGGTCTCTGAGGAGCCTTGACCTCCTCTCTATATTTTTTTATTTTGTTTTTTAAATGTTGAGATAAGTCAGCTAGGCGCCATGGTGCAAGCTTGTAATCCCAGCACTTAGGAGGCAGAGGCAGGTGGATCACGGTGAGTTCGAGGCCAGCCTGGTCTACAAAGTGAGTCCAGGGCAGCCAAGGCTACACAGGGAAACCCAGTCTCAGAAAAAAAAATTTTTTTTAAAAAATTGAGACAAGTCTCACTATATAGCTTAAGCTGGCCTCAACTCCACAATCCTCCCGCCTCAGTACCTTGAGTGCTGGGATTCCAAGCATGTACCATCAGCCTCCTCCTATAGTCTCAGTTTCTGAATTGTAGACTAGAGAAGATTCTAGAAAGCAAGGACACTTGCTTGTCTTGTTCTCTCTGCCCCTCCCCCTCCCCCAAAGGAAATAATGGTTCCTGGAATACAGCCTTGCCCTCAACTTGGCTTTGAAAATGAATGGAAAGCCAGGCATGGTAGTTCATGCCAATAATCCTACCACGAGGAAGGTCAAAGCAGAAGGACCAGGAGTTCAAGGCTACCCTCAACTCTGTAGCAAGTTTGAGGTCAACCTGGGCTACATTAGACCGTGTCTAAAAACAAAGCTAATTAATTAATTAACGAGTGGGTAAATATTGTCTCAATCTACTTGGCCTAGTACACACTGGGTCATTTATAAAGGATGGAATTTTATTTCTTACCATTCTGGAGGCACCAAAGTCCAACCAAGGTCAAGTCTCACTTTCCATCCATCTTAGAGTTATTCTTGCTGTGATGAAACATCACGACCAAAATCAAGTTGGAGAGGAAAGGGTTTGTTCCGCTTACACTTCCACATCATAGTCCATCACTGAAGGAAGTCAGGGCAGGAACTCAAACAGGGCAGGAACTTGGAGGCAGGAGCTGAGGCAGAAGCCACGGAGGGGTGCTGCTTACCGGCTTGCTCCCCATGGCTTGCTTGGCCTGTTTTCTTATAGATCCCAGGACCACTAGCCCAGGGATGGCCCCGCCCACAATGGGCTGGACCCTTCCCCGTCAATCACTAATTAAGAAAATGCCTCACAGGCTTGCCTACAGCTTGATAACATGGAACCATTTTCTCAACTGAGGCTCCCTCCTTTCAGATGACTTTAGTCTGTGTCACACCATATCATAAATCTTCAGAAGAGCCGAAGGGGTTAGGACACGCCCACCAGCCCCTCCTCATGATGTAATCGAGGCTGTAAAGACTCAAGCTCTTGATGCAGTTGCACTAGCAGTTAAGTTTCAGCGTCTGAGCTCTCACTCTCTCCAGAGCCCTCAGACCGTGAGTGGGTAAAGTGCGTGATGGGCAAGCATTAGGACCTGAGCCGGGCATGTGCCTGTAATTCCAGCACTGGGAGGCAAACGCAGGAGGATTCTGGGATCTTGATGGTCAGGTAGGCTAGCCAATCAGTGAGCGCCAGGTTCAACAAGAGACTCTCAGAAAATAAGGTAGGGAGTGATTGAGCAACACCCGATGTTGATATCTGGCCTTCTCACTGTTGCGTGTGCCCACATACACATATACACATACACATATACACTCACACACACACACACACACACACACACACACACACACACATGTTTTTTGGGGGGGAGGGGCACCAACATTCAGAACACAGCCATCTGTTTTGCTGAATGGTTGTGAGACTAAATTGTGATTCAAATGCAAGACTCTGTCTCTCTGGTCATGCTGTCTCAGTTCATAGGTGAGGAGATGGAGGAAAAAGTGGTGAGACGAGGTCGCAGCCACTTTGTTCAGGCTGATCCCACTCAGTAGGGACACAGACGGACCTGACCTTCTAGAAAGCCGCAGAAGTTTAGCCTTATTTCAGAGCAGACAATTGGGCATAATAAATACCAGGCCAACTAGGGTTACATAGTAAGACCTTGTTGCAAATAATGACAACAAAATATATATTCTTGAGCCAGGTGGGCATGATGGGTCACCCCTTTAATCCCAGCACCTGGGAGGCAGAGGCAGGCAGATCTATGAGTTTGAGGCCAGCCTGGTCTACAAAGAGATTTCAGAACAGCCAGGGCTCTGTGTAACAGAAAAACCCTGTCTCAAAAAATGAACAACCAACAACAAAAAAATGTATCCTCTGTCTCTCTCTGTGTCTTTGTCTGTCTGTCTCTCCAGGAGCAATGTTGGGAAACTGTCTTTTCAGTGCACTCCTGTTATGATCTGAGGCTGAATGTCTCCCACAGGCCCATGTGTCTGTCCTGGTCCTCATCTGGGCACTATTTTGGGGGTTATGGAACCTTGGGGGACATGAGACCCGTAAGTGAGTATCTTCGAGAGTTTGAATCTTCTTCCTACGGTGCTTCCAGCTCTGTGTGCCTCGATTCATGAAGGCTTTAGGAGCTTGTCACCCGACTCCCACCACGAGAGACGGAGCTGCTGTTCCTTCCAGCACACATTCCCCACCAGGCCAGAACATTCTCTGAATCCGTGAACCAAAAGAAATCTCTCCTCTTTTTTGAGACAGTGCTTCCTGTAGACCAGGCTGACCTCAAACTTACTATGTAGATGACCTTAAGACCTTGACTTTTTTTTTTTTTTTAAGGCAATGTTTCTTTGTAACCCTGTGGTCCTGGAACTTGCTGTCTAGACCAGGCTGGCCTCAAACTCACAGAGATCTGCCTGCTTCTTCTGCCTCCTGAGTCAATACTCAAGATTAAAGGGATGCACCACCACGCTCACTCAGCATTGAACTTTTGATTTTCTTGCTTCTTCTCCTAAGTGCTGGGATCACTGGTGTGTGCCCCTGTGCCCTGTTAATGGCTGCTAGGGGTTCATGGATGTTAAATAAGCATGCTAGGGCTGGAGAGATGGCTCAAGAGGTTAAGAGCACTGGCTGCTCTTCCTAAGGTCCTGAGTTCAGTTCCCAGCAACCACCTGGTGGCTCACAACCATCTATAATGAGATCTGGTGCCCTCTTCTGGCATGCAAGTGTACATGTGATGTAGGCAAAACACTGTATACCTAAATAAATGAATCTTAAAAAAAAAAAGCATGCTAGAGACTGAGCTGCAACTGCAAGTTTTGTTATTGCTGTGTGTGTGTGTGTGTGTGTGTGTGTGTGTGTGTGTGTGTGTGAGAGAGAGAGAGAGAGAGAGAGAGAGAGAGAGAGAGAGAGAGAGAGAAGAACATAAAGGATGATGTCAACTGTCCTCCTCTGTCACTGTCTCTTTTACTCCCCTGGGATAGAGTCTTTTCACAACCTGGAGCTAGGCTAGCAGCCAGCAAGCCCCAGGGACACTTTCATACTTTTCTGACCCCAGGATGGGGTTACAGGTGCACCGAGCTTGTCCATCCGTGCTGGGGATTTGAACTCATGTTCCCAGGTTTGTGAAAGAATTGCTCTTACCTGTTGAGCTGTCTCCCTAGCCCCCAGCCCCAAGTTTTGAGAGGAGGAGAGCTCACTTCTCTGAGGCACATTTTGCTCCTTGAGGAAGATGGGCACTGGGATGTGTCATGGAAAGAAGATTTGCAGGAGGGCAAGGATGAAGATAGAAGCCAAATGACACCAAGTGACACGCTTCGATTCCCCTCTCTCTCACTGCCACCATTACAGCAAGTCCCGCTCAAGCATGGTTTTCCTGTTTCTGGTTTCATTTACCTTTTTTTTTCTTTTTCCCGAGACAAGGTTTCTCTGTGTACCCTTGGCTGTCCTAGACTTGCTTTGTAGACCAGGCTGGCCTCGAACTCAGTGATCCTCCTGCCTCTGCCTCCTGAGTGCTTGGATTAAAGGTGTGCACCACCACACCCAGCTTCATTTACTTTTATTCAACAACATTCCATGGAAATTTTCAGAAATAACTCATAAGTTTAAAACACTTTTTTCCCTTTCATTTTTTATTTTATGTGTATGGACGCTTTGCTTGCGTCCATATGTTCCACATGCATGCAGTGCCCACAGAGGCCAGGAGAGGGTGCTAGATCCCCTGAGACTGGAGATAATAGACAGTTGTGAGCCCCTTTGTAGGTGCTGGGAATCAGACCCAGTACTCCGAAAGAGCAGCTGGTGCTCTCAACCACTGAGCCATCTCTCCAGCCCCATAATCTGTAAGTTCTACAGTGCCTGACTGAAATGATAAGATGCCATGCTGTCCTGTTCCATCCAGCCACAGATGAGCATCATCCTGTGGTCACCTTGTATATGTTACACACCCATCATTCAGTTAGACTGGATTTTGGTACCTAATATTTGTGTTCCAGTAACCTTTACTGTAGTACTTTATACAGTTGGCATCCTATTATGTGGTTCTTTGTCTCTTCACATCTAGTTTACAAAATAAGAGCTTTATCATAGATATGTAACAAAACAGAGCACCTGCAGGGTTGGTAGCTTCTGGTTTCAGACATCCTCTGGACGTGACACTGTCATTGTCACATTTGGAAAACCAGACAACTGCATTACAAAACCAAAACCACAACAAACAACAACAAACCGTGACGTTTAAAGAAAGCTTGCCATTTGTGTTGGGCTTGGTTCACAGCTTTCCTTTGCTGCACACAGCTTGTGGGTTCCGGCTAGACAGGGGTCTGGGGACTTGGGACGTTCTCCAGAGGATAGGGTTTGGGGAGTGCTGTGGTCACTGTTTATGCCTGGCTCTGCCTTTCCTTGTTAAGCAGGTGACTTGGAGACTTGCTGTTCTCTGGGTGGGACAGGGTACAACAGGCAGGGCTGGAGACTTTTCAGGCTACTGGGTCAGAGTAGAGGGTGCTCAGCAAAGCCAAGCTCACCATCTAGCCTTGGTGGGATTTTGACAGCCTGCCTTCTAGCAGGATCCAGTCTAGCTATAGGCCTGGAATGCCTGTGTGTGTGTGTGTGTGTGTGTGTGTGTGTGTGTGTGTGTATGTATGTATGTGGTGATCTCAGAGGGGCCCTGGGGCAGGGACACAGGCTCCTCCCTAGGCACTCCAGCTGTTATGGTTGTCACACGCACAGCCCTGGGCACAGGCAGCCAGTTTATGGCCCTCTATAAGAGCACTCTGGAGCCCTGATTGGACTGATCAGGTAAGCACAGGCCATTCAGTTGCTTTTTATTCATAAACAAAGCGAAGGCAGTTAACCTTTGGCCCAAGATACTGGGTCAGTGACCTTGGAGGGAGGTTAAATATTAATAACATACAGATAAGAGCCCCACTTGTCACCGTGTGTCATTAAGGGGATCCGGGGGGGAAAAGAAGGGAAACACAGGTGAGTACAGCAGGGCACAGGGCCACGATAACGACGGAGCAAATGGAGTTTGCTGTTGTGTCTCAGCCATTTGGGGCCAGAAGGTGATGAGGAGGACAAATCTCTCAGGAGACCTTTAGGGGCCCCCTTTCTTTGCGTTCTGCCAGACTCGGCCCCCCATGAATTCCAACAGGGTGGAAAGCATCCACTCTTGCCACAAAAGGCCCCGTGTTTGAGTGTAGACTCCACAACAGGGCCTTGTGTAGGGCTGGGCCTCCGCTTCCTCCTGATAAAGCCCATCTGGCTTCCTGACAGCACAGAGTAAAGGCTCTTCTTCCTGTGTGCAGGCATGGGGTCAAAGGGCCAGGGTGGTGCAGTACTGCTGCCATGTCTTGAGGTGGGGCAGACAGAGACCCGGGACTCCCACCACACAAAGAGGGGCCTGTGAGATAGCCTCTGCCCAAACAGCTTTCACCTACAACCTCAGAGAGAAGAAGGTTCTGCGTCATTTGTTGCCTCTCGGCATGTTTCTAGAACGTTCTGTCAAGACTCCTCTTGTCTGCCCTAGATAGTTCAGTCTTTGCCTGCAACAGTCTCTGATCCATGAGGAAACACCCATGAGCCAGTGTGAACAGAAGAAGGCCCTCCTTGTCTTTCCAGATTAAAAAAAAAAAAAAAATCCCAGCAGGAGACAGTGATCCTGTATTGGACCCTGGCCATGTGCTGGGTGCAACAAAGTACTTCCCAGACACTAATGTCATCCTTGGCATCACCTCATAAGGTAAGTGTGTTGATCCCTGTTTCATCGATGAGGAAGCTGGGGTCTGAGCCAATCCTCTCACTTGATGTCCTACAGGTGGTAGGTGGAGAGGCCAGATTGTGAGCCCACACAGACTCCAACGCCTTTGGGTTCCATGGCTCCATGTTCCCTTCAAATGTTTTTCTCTGGACCCCTGCCTCACCTCCTGGAGGATGAACAAGTCCTTCCAGGGTGATGCCTCTCACAGGGAGCAAAGAAGGGATCCCTGGCAGGGAGTGAGCCTCTTGGCCACACTCCGCCTCAAGTCTTGCCACTGTGCTGCCTCTGGCCTTGGTGGAAATGCCTGTCACGCTTGGTCCCCTAGCTCCCAGTCCAAGCTCCTTCAGAGAAAGTGGACTCTTGGTTAAAACTAGATTGGGGAGCTGGCTGGGGAAACAAGCAAAGCGAAGCAGTCTCCAGCCCAGCGTCCTAGGAGCAGAGGGGGTGGGGATGGGTCCCAGGTTTCCCTGTATCTCCCTACACTGTCTGCCTTACCTGCCAGCCTCTGTGGCATAGGCCATTTGCGCATGCGGCCTGCCTGTAACTTCTCCACGACAGCACAGCCTTCACCATACATTTGTATTTCCGCCTGGGGCCCAAATCTTTCCTCTGGTTCTCGCCAGGGCACCCACCTGGCGCTGGGCCTTTAGAGCCTGTGGCTTAGTGGGTGTGGGGTTGAAAGATACGTGGGGCAGGAGGAAGCCTAAGCCTGCTTCCTCTGATCTCCCTTCAGGACTCCCACTGAACAGTCAGGGCCAAGCCTTTGAAAAGAGAATCCAGTTCTGTGGACTGTCCAAGCTCAGAAGCTGCATTACTGGGGCTCAGGGCCTCAGTCACTGGACCCTCATCCTTTGGACACACGAGGGAGTCCAGCAGGCCCCAGGGACTTGGTCCTTGGTCGGAGGGGAAATGAGAGAGGGAATGTGTGTGCAAAGGGAGGGAGACAGGGTGGCCTTCAATCTGGACAGAGGACAGGAGGGACAGTGTCCCCTTCAAGTACCGTGGCGTCTCCGGTTCCTCACTGTGCAGTGCATGAAGGTCAGGCCCTCTGTCTGTGCAAAACCCCAGAGGTTGGGGAAGTGATTTTGGTCTCTGTGCTTCCTCCTCAGCCAAGGAGGTGACTCCCTGAAGAGAAAGGTCCCCAGGGAGATAGGTTCCAGCAATCGTGTCTTCCTGGAGCTGACCTTTTGGCTTGATGTGTTTGGGACTGGGGATGATCTCAGGGGTGGAGTCTTTTCTGGAGTCTTCCACACACACAGCATAGGAAGCAGGCCAGCTGTCCAGAATGCCCTGCGGGTTGTAGGTGGGAGGCTGGGTCTTCGGCACCTGCTGCAGCGAGTAGACCAGAGTCTTGGCGTTGGAGGCTATCTGAGGAGCATAGGAGGGGGGCTGGACCTCAGGGATAGCCTTTGGAGCATAGGATGGTGGGGACGATGTCTGCTGAGGTGGTATGTTGGTAGGCAGGAGGGTAGAGACATCTGACTGCCCTACGTAGGCAGCCTCAGGCAGGCTGTGCCGCTGTGCAGCTCTGGGTGGCTCCCTGGGCCCAGACACCACCACCTGGGAGTACTGGATGGGCTGAGCCAGACTGCCGGGGCCGCTGAGGTCCAAGACAGGGATCAGCACGTGTTCCTGGATGAAGCGCAGAGGCTGGAAGGTCAGGACACGCTGGACATTCTGTGAAGAGACAAGAACCCACTCTATAGGGCGTGTTTGTTCTTTTTTTCTTTTTACGTGATCTTGTGGGTGATGTGTGTGCTGATGGGCACTCGAATGTGTGTCTGAGTGTGTGTGCGAACACATGCATGTGGAAGCCAGAGACCCAGTATCTTTGGCTATTCTCCGTCTTACATATCAAGGCAGGATATTGATGAGCGCAGAGCTCAGCAATTTTGCTGGTCTAACCAACCATCCAGGCCTGAGAATCTCTGCCTGCAGGGCACTGGGGTTGTGGGTAGGCTGCCCCACTCTCCTAGCATTTATGCTTACCCACTAAGCCATTTCTCCAGTCCCATGTTTTGTTTCGTGATATGGGTAGGCAAAGCCTTCTGAGAAAGTGTCGAGGCATCGGGGGTCCATTTAAGATGTACATAACCCGCTCCCCATCCCTGCACATGAGGCTCCCTCCAGATTTACCCATCCTCCTGGGCAGCTCATGCTAAGGAGGTGGATGCATTAAGATCTTGAATTTGAGGTCAGCCTGGGCTACATAGTGAGACTATGTTTTAAAAAGCCAAAGTGAACAAGTAAATGATCGATGTGTAATGTGACTTAGGATCCGCTTGCTCTGGGTAATTATGGCCCCACTTTTGGCCTGCCTCAAGGCTGTGGCTCCCACTGCTATGAGGGACTGCTTTGGGAAAGGATAGGGATATAGGGAAAGCCAGAAGAGGCTGAGAGACAGTGGGTAGCCAGGACTGTGACACCGTGAAATGCCCTCTGAGCCGGTAAGATGGACAGAGTTGGCTCCAGAGCCACACTGCTCAGCCTGAGGCTCCGAAGGGGACCTTGCTGCCCGCAGCCAAGTGGGGACACTGGTGAGATGTGTTGAGTCCCTAGGGACTAAGTATTTAAACTAGACAGCAGTATTTGAAAATTGGATATTTCACATTATAATCTGAAGCCTGGATTCTCATGGGGGGAAAAATTGGCAATGAGTGGCCATTCAGGGTGGACCTGGGCTGCCCATTTAGGGACTTTTTGTTTGGTTGTACATGTTGTTGACTTGGGACAGGCTGTTCTCTCTGTAGCCCTGGCTGTCCTTGAACTCTCTTTGCAGACCAGGCTGGTCTCAGACTCACAGAGATCCTCCTGCCTCTGCCTCCAGACATTATAGGCATATACCACCATTTCTCTTTTCTTTTCTTTCTTTCTTTTTTTCTTTTGTTTTGTTTTGCTTTGTTTGTTTTTCTTTTCGAGAAAGGGTTTCTATGTGTAACAGCCCTGGCTGTCCTAGGCTCGCTTTGTAGACCAGGCTGGCCTTGAACTCACAGTGATCCGCCTGCCTCTGTCTCCCCAGTGCTGGGATTAAAGGCGTGTGCCACCACGCCCGGCATTGGTTTGGTTGTTTTGAAGCAGGCTTTTATGTAATCCTGGCTGGCTTTGAACTGGATATGTAGGCAAGCATGACCTCGAGTTCCTGATCCTGCCAACGGAGCTGCATTGCCAGCCTGTGCTATATTTTGTGAATCTTTTGGTTCGCTTCTCTTTTGTTGTTGTCGTCTTTTTATTTACTTGTTTATTTATTTATTTATTTTAAGATTTATTTATTAGGGCTGGGAGTGGCGGCACATGCCTTTAATACCAGCATTGGGGAGGCAGAGGCAGGCGGATCCCTGTAATTTGAGGATAGCTGGTCTACAAAGTGAGTCTAGGACAGCCAAGGCTACACAGAGAAACCCTGTCTTGGGGGGGAGAAAAAAGAATTTATTATGCCTGCATATATGTTTACACACCAGAAGAGGGCACCAGATCTCATTATAGATGGTTGTGAGGCACCATGTCGTTGCTGGGAATTGAACTCAGGACCTTTGGAAGAGCATCTGGTGCTCTAAACCTCGGAGCCATCTCTCCAGCCCTTTTGTTGTTGCTACTGTTGAGGAAATTTGTAAGACAAAATCTCCTTATGTATCTCAGGCTAGCCTGGCCCTTGAGATTCTTCCATATTGGTCCCCCTAGTCCTGGGATTATGCAATTCTGCCCACACACTGACTTTTGGCTTTCTACTCAAATAGTCAGGTGTTCTGCAGGGACGAGGGCCCCACTGCAGAGCTCTCTATGCTCTCCAGGACCTGCATCCCCACCTGGCTCTGTTGCTCTTAAGCCACGGGGCACCCGCCATTCAATCCCACTATTTTGATCAAATACCTTCTTCAAATACCCAGAAACCTGCCAGACCACTGCTATCAAGCCAACTTGCCTTGTGGCAGATCTTGGCACTGAGCAACTGCTCAGGGGCAAGTCCCTTGTCCTCTGGGACTTGGAGGGTCTCCCCGACCTGCCCCTCTCTCTCTAGCCCCAGGTAGGTGACTCACCAGGGAGTTAGGAGGTACCGGTGGCTTGGTAATGTATCTGTAGCCCAGATAGCAGAGCAAACCGATGAGGAAGCCCGTAGAGAACAACACTGCGCCCGAGAAGGAGTAGGCCCATGTCCGATCTGCAGACAAGGATGGGAAAAGACGGTGTGAGGCTGGAGGCTTCTGGGCCCTGTCCTGAGCAAAACTGATGCTACCCTCTTGGGTCCGGGGCGAGAGATCTTCACCATCTTCCAATTCAAAATGCATTGCTAGTGGTGGTGTGTAGCTCAGTTGGTAGGGCACTTGCCTAGTGTTCACAAAGGACTAGCCTCAATAAGGCACTGTGTAAACAGGGTACAAGCTGGGGACCTCAGCATCTGGGAGGCAGAGACAAGATCAGAAGCTCATGGTCATCCTCGGGCACGGGGCGAGTTCAAGGCTATTCTGGTCTACATGAGACCCTGCCTTAAAAACAAAAGTGAGCCGGGCAGTGGTGGCGTACACACACCTTTAATCCCAGCACTTGGGAGGCAGAGGCAGGCGGATCAGTGTGAGTTCAAGGCCAGCCTGGTCTACAAAGGGAGTCTAGGACAGGCAAGGCTACACAGAGAGACCCTATCTTGAAAAACAAAACAAAACAAACAAACAAACAAAAAAACCCAAACCAACCAAACAAACAGACAAAAAAACCCCAAAAGTGAGATATACGGAAGGCTTCTTGCAGGTCCTCAGTGTGGCTCCAACTTGCATGGCCAGGGACCTCAGCTGGCCCTGGGTGTCCCAGCCCACACAACCAGTTCATTTAGACCCCACATCTAGACATTTTTCTAGTCACCTTTTGGCCCAAGAACCTGCACATTAGGTAGTATCTGCTTTCAGCAGGAGGCGAGAATGATCTGGCTACAGGCTCTGTCATAGGCATGAGGACACCTGATCCCTGATGTGCAGAGTGTGGCCTAGAAGGAGCTATAACAAAATGGTTCTCAACCTGTGGGTCCCGACCCCTCATGGCCCAGTGACCCTTTCACAGGGGCCGCCCAAGATCATCGGAAAACGCAGATATTGACATTACGATTCATAATGGTAGTAAAATCGCAGTTATGAAGTAAAGATAATTTTGTAGTTGGGGGTCACCACAACACAAAAGACCATATTAAGATGTTGCGGCATTAGGAAGGTTGAGAACCACTGTTCTATAGGTTCAGACAGCTTGGTCACTGTTGCTAAGGGTTTTTTTTTAAATCATGTGTGTCAGAGGAAGAGCTTCCGGAAGGAAGGAAGGCAGTGAGCAGGCTGGGTCTCCCTGACTGGGCTCTGAGGCCATCCCACCTCCCGGACAGGGGTCAGAGGGTAGACTGGGGAAGACCTGCGTCCTTTGTCCCTGTGTCCAGGTGAGGAGCTGCTGTTGGGGAGACATGGAGCCTCTGAGAGAGCGAAATCCTGACACTTCTTGTCTCTCTGTTGTCTCAGGACAGATACAGAGGGTTCTTTCTATATATTTATTTATTTTTCCTTTTCTCTGTATAACATCGCTGGATGTCCTGGACTCACTTTGTAGACCAAGTTGCCCTTCAAACTCAGAGCTCTGCCTGCCTCTGCCTCCAGAGTGCCAGGATTAAAGGTGTGTGCGCCACCACGCCTGGCTACAGAGGGTTCTTGGCACAATCTGTCCTTCTGTCAGTCTGAGTGACACTTGTGAAAGGCTGGGGAGGCAGAGGGTGATGGAGCCCCAGTGACCAGATGTTTACATTATCTGGGGTCCTGCCCGCCCCATGCTGCCTTCTTCTCTTCATGACCCCACACTGTAACCCCAGCTGGCCTCAGTGATGGGGTCTACTACCAGAGAACCCCCAACCCTGAGCCTCCTCCAGTTCAGGGCCTTTGGAGATCTGGGTCACCCTGAAATAATGGGCTAGCCCCTGTCATTGGCAACTCTGTCACTGCTACAGCATGAAGAATGAAATGGATGTCTCTACACTATGTACAATGGGTTCTTTTGTTTGTTTCTTTGTTTTTTCTGGGACAGGGTTTCTCTGTGTTAGCCTTGGCTGTCCTGGATTCACTTTGTAGACCTGGCTGGCCTTGAACTCACAGAGAGATCCACCTGCCTCTGCCTCCCGAGTGCTGGGATTAAAGGCGTGCACCACCACGCCTCGGCACTATGCCCAATGTTTTTTAAATATTTTTTATTTACATTTTAATTTATGTGCATTGGTGTGAGGGTGTCAGATCCTGGAGTTACAGGCAGTTGTGAGCTGCCATGTGGGTGCTGGGAATTGAACCCGGGTCCTTTGGAAGAGCAGGCAGTGCTCTTAACCACTGAGCCATCTCTCCAGCCCCACTATGCCCAATGTTAACGGAAAGCCGCCACCACTCTTCGTACCACGACAAGACAGAAACAAGGACATCTGTGGCCCATGTGGAGGCAGGATGGAAAAATCATGGTGGCGACCTGAAGATGAGGAAGAGTGGCCATCTGTGCTGAGCCCCCTCCCTGCTGTGCACCCCTCTCTGGTCTAGCATCATCTGTAGTAATAGTTGCCCTTCCTGCGTGCCCAGGTTCTCCCCACAAATCACCAGAACACACAAAGGGATAGGGATGCTCTCCTCTTCCAAGCAACAAGGCTGAGGCTCAGAGAACTTCAGTGACTTGCCAAAGGCCACTCAGCTCCTCAGTGGATGGGTATGACTGCAGCGAATCCCCACAGGCAATGTACAATTATGCCTCAGTTTCCTCAGTTGTAAAAGGGTCAAGGTGAGACAACTTTGAAACCCTTTTTCCCCGCCACAATGCCAGGATGATATTCTATAACTCCAAGGCATCCTGAGGCATTAAAGCAGGGGGTTCTGGGATCTGGAGAGAGGCAAAGCCTCAACTAAAGTTGAGAGCAGGATGGCTCACTCTGGAATGGAAGCTCAGAGTAAGCCTGCGTCAGAATGGTCCAGGTGCACCCCAGGCTCTCAGGTGATGGTTAGAGTCTGGCTTTAGGACCAGATAAAGCTAACTGGGTTTGCCGACCAGCTGTGTGGCCATTGACACGTTACTTAACATCTCTGAGCCAGAATTTCCTCCTGTGTAAGATGAGGATGATGCTACCAGCCTTTTTTTTTTTTGGAGGGGGGGTTGCTTTAAAAATTAAGTAATTGGGGGAGGGTTGTTTTTAAAAATTAAGTAATATATGCAATCATAGGGACAAAAGAGCTTATAAAGCACCTGACATGTTGACCGCAAAGGGGGGCTAATAGCAGGAAGTATTTGTAACATACTTCACTCTTTAGGTAGAAGAAGCATCTTTAGGTCTGTTAGCAGGAAAAGTGAGGTTCATATGAAAGCAGTGGGTGGTCTCAGGTAAAAATAGTGTATGACCATCATCTCAGTCCTCAGGAGGCTGAGTGAGGGAGGAGGAACAGGATCTGGAGGCTAGCCTGGGCTACAGAGGGAGACCCCCGTCTTAAAATGTAACAGCAACAACAAAATCCAATCCCAAACAAAACCTATTGTGACAGTGCAGGCCAGCTCACCTGAGGTCAAGGGTAGGGTGGGGGTAGGAGGAGTGCCTGGGGACAGGTGACACATATCCAACAAGGTCAGGGTTGAAGGTCAAGGATCAGATTGTACGCATCCCAGCTTGGCCCCCACAGAGTGGGTTCTGTTCCTAGCTTCCTGCCAGCCAGGTTCTATTCTGGTTCCTGGGTCCCTCAGAAAGGAAGGGCATGCCCCATGCTATCGGCCAGGCCTGGCCGTTCTCCAGCCCTGTCTTCTGCCAGATGATGGCTCGGGATTCAGGCTGAGAAGCCAGCGTCTTGTGGGGTTCTGATGGACAGAGCTGAGGGCAGGGACTGTTTTTTTCACCCAGGGCCATTCACCGTTGTCCGGTTCTCAACCCAAGTTCTGAGGGAGGGTACAGGTGTCAGAAGTCACCTGGATACAATGGTCCTTTCACTCATTCCTGTCCGCTGACATTACTGCTTGGCTCGAAGTGGCAGCTTGAAACATTACGGCTCTTCTACGTGCTTGGGAACAGAAACCTCAGCAAAGAACAGATGCTCCGCCGGGAGCCAGGGCTCTTGTCAGCTTGCATTCCACTGTTGGGGATGGAACCCCAAACCTTGTCTGTGCTCTGTTACTGAGCCGTACCCCGAGTCCCGAGAATGTACTAGAGGAAGGAGCCATTCCACTGTCTCCCTGAGTAGATGACTCAAACTATCGACACAGTAGCACAGAGGTTAGAACAGAAACCCCGGAACCGGGCGGCATTCCATCCTTCTCTTCCTGTGTAACCTTGGGTAAGTTACGTAACCGATCTGAACCTAAGTTTCGTCTTGTGTAGAATGAAGGTGATTGAACACCTGCCTCTCAGTCTGTGTGGGAGTCATGGCTTGTAGTGACTGGCCCCTGCTCTGCGTAGCAGAAAAGCAAACCATCGCTGACCATCATTATCACCATGACGGCTTCACGGCTTTGAAGATACCGAGGTTTACTTTGTCCTCTCTATCCTCCACCCATGCGCCTCCACCTCCCTCAGTATATGCTCCTTGAATCGATAGTATATATGTTTGCTTTGCCAGAGTTTACACAAAGCTGGCCAGAGGAAAGAAATTCAGGCATTGGCTGAGGGTGGTGATCAAACATTTGCTAAGTGAGCCCATTAGACAACACAGCGATGCGTAAACAAACATCCATCTTAATATGAGTCCACCAGTCTCCAAGAGTTCCTCAGAGCTCGGCCAAGCATCCCCTGGTTACAGGGAGGGAGGAGTGGGGTTAAGTTGTGCGCTCAGGAATCCTCCTGCCCCATGGCCTCATTTGAACTCACCGGGCAGCGTCTTCACCCTGCACACATAGGGGGCGCTCTTCTTGGACCACAGTGGAATGGAAATTGTGATGGATCCGAGGAACTCGGTGTCCGGAGTCAGGCCAAGGAACTCGTATTCTCTCTGTTTGCCTTCCAGGTGCTGAAATGGACAGAGAACCCAGGGTGATTGCACAGATACAGACACAGATACACAGGCAGACACACAGACACACACATACAGACACACACACACAGACACACACACAGACACACACACACAGACACACAGACACACACACACACACACACACACACACACACACACACACACACA
>OU015754.1:68792730-68813183 GCA_907169655.1 Acomys percivali | reverse complement strand
ACACACACACACACACACACACACACACACACACACACACACACATACACCCTGCTAATAGAACCAGGTCCATCACATTGTGGCAGCCTGTGGATACCAGCTACTGTGGCGACAACATGACTGCCACCACCGTCCCCGCCTCTCCCCAGTCCCCTCCATCACCAGCCCTGGCCCGACTCTTACGGTCCTTTACCCTTCTGCCCCATCTGACCTGCTTGCTCCAGCCTGGCCTCTGCAGTGGCCCCTGGCTGGTCACTCATCTCTGGCTTGGTCCCTGTCCACTGGCACATTCATCTTGGTGCCACCGTGATCTTTGTCAAAGTTAGATGTACAGTGTTCCTCTCCTCCAAAGCCTCGGCTGCTCATAGTCACAAGACAACATCCTGGCCAAACGCCATCAATAGCTGCCTGGCTCAAGGCTCTGGGGGGATGCAGGGCCCTGGGCCTCTGGTGACTTGAGTAAGTCAGGGTTCATGGCCATCCTCTGTCCTCCTGTGGCGATCACTTGTCCTCTCTCCCCAGGCTTCTCTAACTCCCCTATTCTGGATACCCTCAACTTGCCTGCCCTGTGCCATCCTTGGGGGGATTGGGGATGACTCCTGTCAGCTCCTGTCACTCTCTGCCTGGTCCACCTGTTTTGTCCCCATGGTTCCAAGCAGGATGAACTATTCACCCGTTGTGATTGCTCTCTCATTTAGTGATCTTGTCTGGACCTGTGGCCTCCGTGGTCACTAAGGGGGTTCTAATGTTCCCTTTCTGAGTGGCACAACGAAGGCACCTCCACACCGTGTCTTCCTGAACTACCCCCACACCTGCTCCCTGTTCTCAAATTCTCTTTATAGCATCTGATTTTCCTCACCTTGGAGGTCCACACTTAAGAGCTGTAGTTGGTGGTCCCCACTTGTCCTCTGTGGCTAACAGCTTTCCTTAAAGGGGCTGGACTCTGTTCTTCTTTTAACTCTTTGCATTTCAGCCATGCTTTCTCTTCTCTGGACACACGAGGCCGAGGTTTAAGGTCATGTGCTGGCTGGTGGGGGAGGGGTGCTGGTGGGGGAGGGGGGCTGGCAGGGGAGGGGGGCTGGTGGGGCTGGGATTATGTCTGCATGAAGTGTGTGGAGTACATGGAATGTATTTTATTTTATTTTTTAAAAATATTTTAATTTTTTAATTTTTAATTTATGTGCATTGGTGTAAGGGTGTCAGATCTTAGAGTTACAGACAGTTGTGAGCTGCCATGTAGGTACTGGGAATTGAACTCCGGGTTCTTTGGAAGAGCAGGCAGTGCTCTTAACCACTGAGCCATCTTTCCAGCCCCCTGGAATGTATTTTATAAGTTACTCCTTTGTGGAGCTCACCCGGCTGAATCTGAAGACATTGAGTGTCATGTAGTGCGAGTCCAGGCAGCCACCATGGGTTCACAAAACCTCCTTCCCAAGCTCTCCCTGCTCCTCCATCTTGGCTTAGCCCGTGTCCGTATCCAGCACCCTCTGATTTCCCACCTTGCTGGCTTCCACTAGTGTGTCTGGTTACTTTTCACTCTGGTTTCAGGGATTTGTACTGTTGATGGGACCGGCTGTCCCCCAATAACATATCATTAAGTCTGTGATGGCCTGGTGTGAGCTGTCCCACATAGGCTCCCAGATATTTTGAGAGGCTCTGGAAACCTTCAGGAGTGGGACTTGGCTGAGGGAAGTAGGGCCAGGGGCAGGTCCTTGGAGATACTGTGTCCCTGACCCCTTCCTGTGCCCCAACTCCTGCTTTCATTATTTATTTATTTATTTAAGTTTAAATTAGGTGATGTGTGTGTGTGTGCACACGTGTGTGTGCCTCTGGGGGGGTGTGTGCCCGTGTGCATGTGCATGTGTCTATGTGTGTGTAATGTGCCTGTGTGTGACCTGAGTGCAGATGTCTTTGAAAGCCAGGGTCCCCCGGAGCTGGAGTTACGGGCAGTGGTGAGCCGCCTGACTCGAGTGCTGGGAACAGAACTCAGGACCTCTGCAAGAGCGGTCCACATGCTTAACCACTGAGCCAGCTCTCCAGCCCTGCTTCTCCCTTCCTGACACCATGAATTCTGCCCAAGTACCAGCAACCACGGAATGAGTCTTCTGGGACCATAAGGCCAATAGCGAATTCCTTCCCTTTAACTTGTCCCGCCAGGCACTTCGGTCATGTCGATGGAAAAAGTAGTTAATAAATGATCAAAGTGGGGGTGGGGGTGGGGGTGGGGGTGGGGGAAGAGAACTGTTTAAAGATGCTGGAGAGTAAACAACAGAGGGAGAGCTGGGAGAAGAGAGAGGGGAAAACAGCTATGGAAGCTTTTAAACGTCTTTTACCCTGAAGGCAGATTCCAGCCTACACTCTATGGGGCGGCTAAAGCCTAGAGGCCATGCCATCTTGCTGGCTGGAATAACCAGAGGACAGAGTTTGGGGTGACCACAGTGGCTGGAAAATGAGGGGCAAACCATAGACAGGACTCTGGAGGAGGCTCAGGTTCTCTATGTGAACTCAGTTCTGCCCCTTGATGCCTTAAAAGACGTGTTGTGTGCATGGGGGCAGCCTCCAAGCCTAAGAAAATGAAAAGATTGCATGGGGATGACAGAACATGGAGTTCAGCCAAAGTAATGTCATGGTGGAAGTTGGGAGGGGGAGGTAGGAGGAATGCTGCGTGTGTGAGGCCAACCTTAGCTACATAATGAGTTCCAGGCTAGCCTGGGCTACACAGACCACAATCCAGAGTCACTTCAATGTGGCATTCATAATATCCAGGATAGACCACAAATCATACAGGGAAAGCAAAAATTGTGATCCCCGACATGACCAGAATGTTGGGCTTAATCTAGAGAATTTTGAATCAGCTGTAAAACTGTATTTAAGGAACTAAAAAAAAATAATGTTTGTAATGAATAAATGAGGGCGTGTGAGATGGCTCAACAGGTAAAAGCGCTTGCCACCAAGCCTGGGGATCTGAGTTTGATATCCAGGACCCACATGTAGGAAGAAGGGGAAAAAAATCCTCCTATCGGGCAGTGGTGGCGCACGTCTTTAATCCCAGCACTTGGGAGGCAGAGGCAGGCGGATCGCTGTGAGTTCGAGGCCAGCCTGGTCTACAAAGGGAGTCCAGAGCAGCCAGGACTACACAGAGAAACCCTGTCTCAAAAAACCAAAACTAAACCAAACCAAACCAAACCAAGAAAAAAAAAAAAACCAAACCTCCCGCAAATTGTCCTCTGACCTCCATACTTGTGCCTTGGCATCCGCACACCCTTTACACATAATATACACATGCAGAAAAGAAAAATATACAAACTGTAACGAATAAATAAGAAATCTCAATAGTGTATGGTAAATACTAAGATTGGACACTTGAGAATCAAACAACCCAGTATCTGATTTTGATAAAATGCAGAATGGCCTTAAAAAAACAGTTCGCAAAGGAGAAAATGGCAGAGTCCTGAAGACAAATTGATAGGTTAAAGCGAGGTAGGTAGGAAACAGCGGTGCCACTGGGCCGTATGTTGGGGACCTCCGAACTCTGCATCTTAAAAGGGTGAATCTAAGGCCTCCCCTTCTCTGAGGAGAGAGGGAGGGGGAGTGGAGGAAGGGAAGGGGAGAGGGAGGAAGTAGAGGAGGGAGGGGGAGCCATCGCGATAGGGGTGTAAAGTAAATAAGTAAATATATATATGTGTGTGTGTGTGTGTGTGTGTGTCCGCCCCAGCTAGGTAAGGCGCTCACCTAGCACTTGCAAGGATCTCAGTTTGATTCCACACATTAAAAAAGTGGAAAGAAGCCGGGCGTGGTGGCGCACACCTTTAATCCCAGCACTCGGGAGGCAGAGGCAGGTGGATCGCTGTGAGTTCGAGGCCAGCCTGGTCTACAAAGAGAGTCCAGAACGGCCAAGACTACACAGAGAGACCTTGTCTCAAAATAAATAAATAAATAAAAACGTGGAAAGAAAAGAATGAGTTTTTATGGCACATGAATTGCCTCTCAATGAAAAAGGCCTGCCCGGTGGCTCAGTGGGTAAAGGTGCTTGCCTCCAAGGCTGATGGCTTGAGTTCAAATCCTCGTGACAGAAGGATTGAAGCAACACCTGCAAGAGGTCCTCTGACCTCCACACATGTGCTGTGACGTATGAATGCCCACATGCGTGCACACATACATGAAACAAATCTTAAAATGAGAACCTCTGGCAGAATGGTGTCTGTGTAGATGCATTTTAAATATGAAAACATAGGTCAAAGATAAATGATTATAAAAAGGACCCAAGGCTGGATAGACAGCTCAGACCTTAAAGGCTCAGTTTATAAGCACAACTCCAAGGCTTCAGTTCCCAGTATCCCTGTCAGCCTGGAGGGGTCTGGAGAGATGGCTCAGCAGTTAAGAGTGCTCATTAATCTTCCAGAAGATCCAGGTCCAGTTCTTAGCACCCATATGGTGGCTCACAACCATCCATAACTCCAGTGGAACTGATGCCTTCTTCTGACCTCTAGGGGCACCAAGCATGCATGCGGTAAACAGATATATATGCCTCAAAGCACTCACACATAAAATAAAACAAAACTTTAAATATTTATTTATATATGTAATATATATATAATACATTTGTGTATATATGTATATAAATATATACATACACACACACTATAAGGAGACAAAACGGGGGATTTCATCATGATCAGAGGCCAACTTATCAGGAAGATACGATAATCGTGTATGCGTATGTTTAAAAAGGGTTTCAAAGGCATGACAGAAAAACACAGAACTCATGCATAGCTAGAGAGTTTAGTACTCTCATCAGGTAAAGGAACAGCGCACGCGCACACACACACACACACACACACACATACACACACACACCTGCATATCAGAAAAGATACCGCTTGGAAGAGTTCCATTAGCCTCCACTCCCTAGGTGGTGTTTGTAGAACACACTACACCTACAGCCTACTCCTCCAAACACACTTGCTTTATTTAGAAGGCAAGCAGCAGATGGCAGGTCATAAAATAGACCTTCATGAGTTTAAAGGGACTAATTCAGATAGAGTAGGCTCACGGACCACAGGCAGAATTAAATTAAAAATCAAGAACCATAAAATCTTTAGTCCAAGCCCAAATGTTTATCAGAAGGAGCAGCTTTGACAGCCAGGATGCTCTTCCTTGCTGTTATCTCTGGCGGTTCCCATGACAACGACTGAAGTAGATTAGAATTCCTCCAGCGCCTGCACCCCAGATCTCTACAACATCATCCCAACAGGGCCCTCAAGCTTGTGTCCCACGGTCCCTCCAGGTTCTCAAGCTCCAAGGTGGAGGGAGGGGTCCCCTGTGGGTTGGACACTAAAATCCAGGTCTCAGACAGGCAGATGTAAACACCTGAGCAGACTGGGAGGGGCCCCTGCTGGTCAGTCTCAACAGCTTGACTGAATTGAGAGCCACCTAAGAGAGGAGTGACTCTGTCTCTGGGTGTGTCTCTGAGGGTGTGTCCAGTGAAGGTGGGCCAACTGATAGGGTTCTGACCCAGTGAATGGATCAATTCCCTGACGGACTTGTAATCAGGGAAGTGGTCTTCTGGAGAAAGTAAGCCACTAGACGTGTGCCCTTGAAGTCTACATCTTGTCTGGACCTCTTTCGGAGTCCCCTTTTTACGTTTCCTGCATCCTGCACCCATGATGTGTACTGCTAGGCTCTGCCTCACCCCTCCTGCCTCACCAGCTGACGCCTTTGAGACTCCATGCCGAAAGAAATCCCATAAGTCATTCTGCCAGGCACTTAACCATGACAATAAGAAAACCAGCGCAGGGCTCCCGGGAAACTGCTTGGGCAAGTACCCTGGGAGGTTCCGATGCCACTGGTCCAAGGCACATGCAGGAAAATTGATTCATGTGGCTTCACAATCCAGCCAGAGTGGCCAGCTTTGTGCTTTGAGAAAACATTGCACATGTTCCTGTTTCTTTCTCTGATCATGGCACAACGATAGAGGCCCACCGGAGTAGGTGAGCTTTGATCTGATCCACATGGCTATCTGCTGAACACTCCAGTAAGTGGCTTGACCTCTCCGAGGCTCTGTGTCCTCATCTGGACGATGGAGAAATGCTAGCTCCAACTCACGGAGCTGCGGTGAAGAGGTGACTGGCATACCTGCATGCCTCAGAAAGTGGCATCGACACCCCAGAGTTTCCCACAAGTCTCTTGTGTGAATGGAGCTCATCCGTCATGCAGCCTCGCCTGTTCCAATTCTTGTTTTAGTACCTTTTCCCACCCACTGGGTCATCAACTCTTGGAGGGATTTTTCAGAACTGCAGAGGAGGAAATAAGCGTTCGCCCAACTGAGTCACAGATTAATCGCCCGTGCTGGGGAATGCACAGGAGCAGAGAGAGCATTTGCATATCGTTTGACAGGTGTGTCAGTCTGTCTATAGGACCCATCTTAAACCACGCCTCACACACCGTTTACCCAAACACTTCCAGGAGTACAGACTGACTCTAGAGGCTCTCTCTCTCTCTCTCTCTCTCTCTCTCTCTCTCTCTCTCTCTCTCTCTCTCTCTCTCTCTCTCTCTCTCTCTGTCTCTCTCTCTCTCTGTGTGTGTGTCTCTGTCTCTCTCTCAGTCTCTGTCTGTCTCTGTCTCTCTGTCCTTGTCTCTGTCTCTGTCTGTCTGTCTGTCTGTCTGTCTGTCTGTTTCCCTCTCCCTCTCACCACAGGTTAGGGTGGTTTCAAATTTGCTACCTGAGAATGGTCCCGAACTCCTGACCCTCTTGCTTCCATCTCTGAGCTGGGATTATAGGCCTGCACCACCAAACTTGGTTTCTGTGGTTTTGGGGACTCAAGTCCGGGCTTTGCACGAGCTACACAAGGACTCCACTAACAGAGCTATGGCGGCAGCACCATGATGTCAACATTTTCTAAGGAGAACGCCTGGGGATGTTAATAGAGATATTTTCCTCTTTGTGATGATAGAGGATATTAGGCAAAAAACAATAAAGCTTTCTGAGCCAGGCACAGTGAATATGCCTGTAATACCAGCACTGAGGCAGGAGGATTGCTATGGGTTTGTAGTGCATTCTAGGCCAGCTTGGATTACAGTGATACTCTGTTTCAAACAAACAAACAAACACCAACCAATGGATGTACCAAACAAAAGGAATCTGGTCCACTAAATATGAAAAATTCGCATGGTACAGCATTGAAGCCCTGGCTCTGTGGGGCTCATCAGAACCTTGAACATGCCTATGTGAGCTGTCTGTGAGGCCACAGAGGGAGGTCATGGGTCATAACCTCACTAGCACCCTAGGAGCCCCACGAGGACATTATTTGGGAAGTGTCATTTTTACATAATACATCAGTTTTGCTGAAAGCAGCCCACTATGTATGGGAGGGAATGGGGTTCCCAAGGAAGGATGGGACGTGACCTATATTTACCATTTGGTAGGTGTGGTTGACGTGCAGTTCTAAGCGGTAGAACAGGTCACGGAAAATCTGCTCCAGGGTTAGCTGATGGCCTTCTTCCGAGAGGACAGGTGTGAGTGCGGGATGGATCAGCATCTGAATGGACCTCACTTTGGGGACACAGGTCACATCAGGTGGTTTGATGGTAGCTAGAAAAGGGAGAGAGAAAAGCCCAGAATGCTTTGGGGAGTAGCAACTAACTCAGCAAGTGAACAGAGAGGCCTTTGGGTGGCTGGGGTCCATGAACGAGGCTGCCCAGGGCTAAGGCTGACAGAGGGCGGGTGGGAGGTGCCAGGTGGGAAGGGGAGCTAGCCAGGGCTGAGTGGTGATGCCATTAGCTCTGTCTCATGTACCCCAGTGTGAGTGTGCCTTAAACACCCATCCCCTTAGTCCACTGCAAAGACAACTTTGTGGGTGTCAGTGACTGACGAGTCCAGACAGAGGCTAAATTATACCAAGCCCAGTGCTATTGCTTCTCTTCCCAAGATGTTCTCTCAAGATGGAATTTTCCAAATAAGCGTCACTATTTCACAATACCTTAAAAAGTGTGTGTGTGTATGTCTGTCTATGTGTATGTCTATGTCTGTGTGTGTGTCTATGTCTGTGTGTGTGTCTATGTCTGTGTGTGTGTCTATGTCTGTGGGGTGTGTGTCTATGTCTGTGTGTGTGTGTATGTCTGTGTGTATATCTATGTCTGTGTGTGTGTCTATGTCTGTGTGTGTGTCTATGTCTGTGTGTGTGTGTCTATGTCTGTGTGTGTGTCTATATCTGGGTGTGTGTCTATGTCTATGTGTGTGTCTATGGCTGTGGGGTGTGTGTCTATGTCTGTGTGTATATCTATGTCTATGTGTGTCTATGTCTCTGTGTGTGTCTATGTCTCTGTGTGTGTCTATATCTGGGTGTGTGTCTGTGTGTGTGTGTGTGTGTGTGTGTGTGTGTGTGTGTGTGTCTGTGTGTACATGTGGAGGTCACAGGAGGATGTGTATGGATGCCTTAAGTTAGGGCCTCTCACTCAACTGGAAGCTCCTCATTTCAGCTAGGCTTACTTGGCCTCTGAATTCTCGGATGCATCTCCGTCTCCACACCACAGTGATGAGGATTCAGGCAAGTACAACCGTGCCTCACTACTTTTATTTTGACTTTTTTACGTGGGTGCTAGGGATTCAAACTCAAGTCCTCATAGTTATCCAGCAAGAGCTGACTGAGTCATGTCCCCAAGCCCTGCATACCTTTCTTGTTGTTGTTGTTTGTTTGTTTTCCAAAACAGAGTCTCTCTGTGTAGCCTTGGCTGTCCTAGATTCGCTTTATAGACCAGGCTGGCCTCGAACTCAGAGCAATCCGCCTGCCTCTGCCTCCCAAGTGCTGGGATTAAAGGTGTGCGCCACCACGCCCTGCTCCCTGCATACCTTTTTGACAATATGATGGTTGTTATGGCTTTCTTCTCCATAACAATGTAAGCATACAAAAATCTTGCATCCGATTTCAGGAATTGGTGCACTCTGCTTGCCCCAAATCTAATGTGTACAAACCTAACAATGATTTGTTGTCCTCCAAGATTTAGAACATCCTAACCAAAGAATGTTTATTCCAGTGAGCCTGAGAAGTGGAGCTAGAGCTGGCAAGATGGCTCAGTGGGTAAGGGTGCTTGCCACCAAGCCTGAGGACCTGAGGTCAATCCCTGGAGCCCACATGACAGAAAACAAGGACAAACTCTTGAAAGTTGTCCTCTGATCTAAACACACAAGGACACACACACACACACACACACACACACACACACAAATAAATAATAAAATATCCCTCCAAAGGAAAGGGAATTAGGGTTCCACCCTAGAACGAGCTGCTTCGTGGCTATGGAAAGTCAGGTTGTGGGAAATGTTTCAGAGCAAGGCAAAGTTCACGATGCCATTATATGGGAAAAAGGAATTCCAAAACAAGAAGGTGACACTGGATCAGGAGGCTGAGGCGGTCATCGGACGGGCCTGTGTGCAATGCCTGTGGCCCATTTTCTTGGTTGCCCACTGTGGGTAGTTCCATTCCTAGGCAGGCAGGCCTGGGCTACAGAAGAAAATTAGCTGCGTGTGTGCCTAGGAGCAAGTCAGGAGGCAGCTTTCCTCCATCGGAGCCTTGAGCTCCTGCCATGTGTCCCATAATGATAAATTGTGATGGGGCGTGTAAGCCTTAGATAAGCCCTTTCCTCCCTTTTGGTCAGTGTTTATCACAGCAACAGAAGGCAAACTAGGACATTACTATTTTGAGTTTAGCCTGGGCTACCAAGTGACATCCAGGTCAGGTAGGGCTACAGACTAAGAGCCTGTTTCAAAACACAGGCAACTGTGATTTCATAAATCATTTAGTCAGCATTACCACAGGCTTAGCTTGTGTAGGGTTTGGCACCTGCCATTCATTCATTCATTCATTCATTCATTCATAGGTCATGCATGGAGCCTCTTCTGTGTACCCAGCCCTCTGCTAATGGCCGGGGACACAGTGGGTCCCACAGACTGTCCTGGGGCTCATGTCTTTGACAGGGAAGTTGAGAATACACATACAAGCAGACACATGAACAGTGCACAGGGTCTCTCAGTGTCTGTGGGAATTGTGCTGGATTGCCTCCTCAGTGCCCAAACCCATCATGGTCTTAGTCCACTGTACAGAGTGGCCTAGCACTGTACTTGGCCTAAACACGACCTCTGTAGACTGTTACTGGATTCTGCCCAATACTAGGTAAGTGCTATGTAAACATCAGTGTGTCACCCAGAGGGTAAGGGCAACACTCAATGCAGATGCAGTATTTTCCCTGAATATTTTTTTTCATTTGCATTTGGCTGAATGAGAGAGCTGCTGGGGATAAAGAGTACATAAAGATAAAGAATAAAAAAACTACCTCAGGCCGGGCGTGGTGGCGCACGCCTTTAATCCCAGCACTCGGGAGGCAGAGGCTGGCGGATCGCTGTGAGTTCGAGGCCAGCCTGGTCTACAAAGTGAGTCCAGGACAGTCAAGGCTAACCACAGAGAGACCCTGTCTCAAAAAACCAAACAAAAACAAAAAAACAAAAAAAAACTACCTCAGCTGGCTTTGACCGGCTGAGATCACAGGTGGTTAGGGCTCGAGTCAGGGACTCTCTTTGGAATCTATGTTGAACTAAGGCCCCAGACCTGGGGAACAATGTAGGTGACAAGGCAGGGGCCAGCAGAGAAGAAGACCCACAGAATATGGAGTGTTTCTCCTGAGGGGCTGGACTAGGTAGGGAGGGCCAGCAGGGCCACAGGGAGGAATTGCATCTTCTCTAAGACTCGCCAGCAAGGGAAGACACAGTGGGCTTTACACCCTGAGATAGAATAGCAGGGTACCGGAACATTGGAGAAATGAAGGAGGTGCCCTGGCAGCGTGCGTGTGGTGGGGCATCCTGTAATACAGGAAGTTCTGATAAAAGAAACAACCCCTGGGGCGTGCCCTGGCCTGGGGACACCGTCTCCAAAAGCCCACATCCCCAACTTGCTCAGATGCAGAGACCTGCTGGGTCCCATCCACTCCAGAAGATCTGAGGACTCCCCCCTTCACTCCAAATGCACACACACATCATCCTCTCCCCTTCATCCCAGATGTGCATGCCAACCTCTCCCCTTAACTCGGGTGTGCAGGTCCCCTGCTTACTGTGCTGCCATGAGCTGAAGCGATCAGTCATCTTGGTGACTGGTGGACCTCCCGAGTTGAAAGCTGTGACTTTAGCATAGTAAAATTCAGTGTGGTTACGGGTCTCCATAGTCAGGTTGCAGGACTTCTGGGTGATCTGCTGGCAGCCCACCTTGGCTAGCCACTCTCTCTCTCCGTACCTGTAGGCGAGGGCAGGCAGGGTGCACGTGAACGAACAGTTCCGATAAGCCTGTGCTTTATTAATGACGATAAGCGGAGTCGGCTGTTTACTCAGAGTCGAGGCCGTCTGTGTGGATACTGAGGTCAGATCTCACAATGGCCCTTATAGGTGTGTGTGTGTGTGTTGTTCTCAAGGGACGAAGCTATGTTCAGAGGAGAACACCGTGGCCAGTAATTGGAAGAAGGCATACGGTGAGATAGACGGAGGCCTGCCAGCTTCCGTCGATATCCTGTGCTCCTGGCCACCCAGTCCTTTCCCTAGCCCTGTGAGCCCTACTTTACGGGCAAGGAGACCCACCGAGGCTCAGAGATGGGGGAGTGGCTTGCCACATGTTGAATTGGCTGGCCCAAGAAGGGGGTCTGGCTTTTGTGAATGCGCTGGAGCTAGGTATAGGCAGGAGGGTGGGGTGCAGTTTCCGTGGGCCCAGACTCACCCCTGACAATCAGTTAGTACTACCTTATCACACAGAGGGCACAAGCGCACTAGTGACGTCATCTTACTCCTTTTGAGGTGCTGCGCTGAGCATAGTGTCATTACCTGCACTTGACAGATGGCGAAACTGAGGTTCAAAGAAGTTTCCCTGGCTGCCCAAGGTTACATGGTTGGAGCTGGCTCTCACGCCTGGGCACTATTAACTGCACTATTAACTCTACTTGTATCTTCCCTCCATGAGGGAAGTGTAAAAGACCAGAGCTTTATCTGTGTGTGGGCATTTGGAGCTGGGGATGTCCTGGAGGTGCTGGCTGTAGAGCAGGGTCAGGACGGGCTCGGGTCGGGTCGGGTCGGGTCAGGTCAGGTTGGCTGAGATACCTGCCTCTTATACTCCACGCTGTAGACTGTGTCCGGAGTGCTAGGCGGCCCACCATCCCACGTCAAGATGTTTTCAAAGTTGCTGGACTGGAATTTCACGTGATGAAGGAGACCAGATGTGTCCTTGGCAGTGTGAGCTGCAGGAGGAGGGAGCAGGGTGAGCCGGTGGGTTTGCAGACTGAGGAACCCCCCCACCTTCAAGGAGAGGGGCGCCTCATTCTCAAGCGCTGCTCACTGCTCCCACCCAGTTCCCCCTTCCTGCTAAGTCAGCCTGGCTTACACTTCATGGCACCCGCCATTTAAGTGCTCTGGTTAATATCTTCAGAGAACCCTCCCACACCTGTGCAACGGTCAGCACTACCTACAACATTTTCATTATCCCAAAAGAAATTGTATATTGGTGATCACAGCCCATTCCTCCCCTGTAAACTACTCCCCACCCCCAGTTCCTGGACACCACAAATCTATTTTATTTTGCTTAGGATTCTCCAATTCTGAGATTTTCATTTGCTTAACATTTGGTGTTTCCCCCCCCCCACACACACACATCTAGCTTCAGGAGGATTTCAAGTTTCATCCACAGCTCGCAGCAGTAAACTGTTTATTTTTCAAGACTGGATAATATTCCATTGTATGGATACACCACATTTTGCTTATCTATCATCAGCTGATGGACAGTTGGGTTTTCACTTTTTAAAAAACGATTTTGAATAATGCTGATGTGACAATGTGTGCAGCCAAAAAAAAAAAAAAAGTGGACATGTAGTTCTAATCCCCTTGGGTATGCATCTAGAGTGGACACAACTGCGCACTAGTTCTTTTGGGTACACATCTTGGTAGGTCTATCTTTAAGTTCTTCCCCTCCCTCCCTCCCTGTCTGCAGTGCTGAGGATGGGACCCAGGGTCTCAGGGATTGGTTGGTAGGTGAGCCCTCTGCCTCTGAGCTCCACCCTCCGCTTTAGTCTTAGCTTTTGAGGCAATTGCCAAGGCATTTCCTAAAGTAGCTACATGCAGAACATTCTAGCCCTGCCCCCTCCCAGCAGGAACTGGGCTGTCAGATTTCTTTGCATCCTTGTGAATACTTACTGTCTCCCACTCACTTTAAAAAAAAATATATATATATATATTATTATATAATTATATATAAATTATATATATATAATTTATTTTTGTTTTGTGTTCATTGGGTGTTTTGCCTGCGCGTATGTTGGTATGAGGGTGTTACTGGAGTTATGGACAGGTGTGAGCTGCCATGTGGATCCTGGGACTTGAACCCAGCTCCTCTGCAAGCGCAGCCAGGGCTCTTAACCGCTGAGCCATCTCTCCAGCCACTCATACTCACTTTTTAACACTGAGGCTGCCTTTCTTTCCCCCCTCGAGTCAGGTGGCCTTGAACTCACATAGAATTGCCTGCCTCTGCCTCCCCGAGTGCTGGGATTAAAGGCGTGTGCCCCCATGCCCAGCTGATGTTGGCACTCTTAATCTTATTTTAGAGTTCTCCAGGTAAAAGCTCTGAGACGGCACATGTCTACAGTCAATCTTTTCACACAGCAGTAGAGAAGGTATCGTGAATTCTGGTAAATTCTTTCCGTGTCAGTCCCTGTTGCCTCCTTAGATGGCAGAGACGCTTGCTACACACCGACCTTGTAGGGGGCAGAATGCTGACATACAGACACGGTCACCATGGTGAAATTGTTTAAGCAACTTGATCTCTTTCCCTCCAGTCTAGAACGGGGACAATTTGACGGACGTAGCAAAAGACCACGATGACAACAGCAGCAGCTGACACTCAGAAGGGCATGCCAGCTGCCAGCCACCGGCTCAAGCCTCTCCACTCGCGGAACACGCACCCTATATAGACAGTGACCGCTGCTGTTCCTATTTCATAAATAAGAAAACCGGGGGGGGGGGGGGGGGGGGGGGGGGGGGTGGGGGGGGGGGCTCCTCCGGTGCTGTTGACCAGTGTCACGGTTAGCATTTGCCAGGGTCCTAGAGCTACATGGGCTGCATGACTGAGCAGTGGGTTAAGGACTGTGAAGGTGACCATCACTTTTAGGGCTCTGTCTGTCCCGAGCATAAGGGAGGGGCTGGAAAAGCAGGAGAGTGTGTGGAAAGAAATGCCCGACTCTGTCTCTTCAAAGCTCCGATAGAGGACCAGTTCAGAGGAGAGTTTACAACAGAGGCTTGGGTGTAGCTCAGAGACAGAGTCCTGCTTAGTATGTATGAGTCCCTGGCTTCAACCCCTAGCACCAAAACCCCCAAGCTCAAAGCAAAACAGAACCTGTTCATCAGCCATTGCTTCTAGCCCAGGCTTTTGCTCAGACTGCTACAGCTTTAGACAAGGAGCGGGCTGGGCTGGACAGGCCTGTCCCCAGGATGACTGGGGAGGGGCTTGCTGCCTCTGAAGCAATGTCCCTGTCAGTGAAAAGCCCCGTGACTTACAGATCCCTTCCCTCATGCAGACCCGGCTTGTGGTGAGGAAGAAAGGCCAGATCATGCCAGCCGAGCTGCCCCTGGCTCTGAACATACTCAGAACAGCCTGGTTGGTGAGGGTGGGAAAGAGACAGGTGCGGAGCTTTGCGCGAAGGCCCTGAGAACACGTCTTTGATGTGTATATGCCTCCCTCCCCCACGCTTGTCTACAGCCACCAGCAGACTGAGGGGCTGAGGGGAGGAGAGCTGTTCCCACAGTCCAAGTCCATTCGAGAGGGATCTGTGGGCTGCAGGGGTGAGGGTGGGCAGAAGATGGCAACAGCCCATCGCGGCTGCTGCTGCCACCGGCCCCCTGGTTACACCTCCCTGAATCTGGGCCAGTCTGGGGGCAGCAGCTGAGGCAATCTTTATTTTCCACGCTTCCTTAGAACCCACACAGTGGGACCTTGGGGGGACAGTGTTTGAGTGTCCCCACTTTCATTACTTAATGTGGCGGCTGAGCCCCGAGAGATGTGAATAGAGTTCTGGGCAGATTAGAGGCCAGTTTTAGATTTCACGGCTGGATCTGGGTCTTAAGTGGTGGGGTGGGGGTGGGTGGTGGGGCAGAAGCGAGGTGGGGGGGAGGAGCAGGGGTGGGTGAGAAGACCAGCAGAAGAAGGAATATAGACTTGAGCAGTGGCTTCTGGGTGGACATGAGGGTGAGCCCTGGGCAGGAGAGAGCAGATTTGAGAGGTGGCTGGGGTCTGTCTGGGTGAGTTTACCGTCCACTCCTGGTGGATTAGAGGAGGCTGCTGAACAGGCTGCTAATGGGGACAACCCTGGATATAATCAATGTCTGGGCTAAGGGAAGCTGGGGTTGAGGTTTGCACACTCCAATAAAAGAATTGAAGGGAGGCAGAGGTGGGGGGAACTGATGTGGGTTAGGCACACTTGGCAGAGCCCCTCCAAACTTAGGGGACCACATTTGAGGCTCCTCTCTCCTTTCCTTTCCCTCCTGAAATCTACCTGCTCTCCTGTCCCGTGTCATTCCCGCACTTCCTGGTTGAAAGTCTACATTGTGAAACCTGGGAAAGAAGGCGATGTGGATGTGTAGCGGGGAGTCTGGCCGGCCGGCTGGCCACTTTATAAAAGACAGGTTTCACATCTGTGTGGAAAAACAATGTATCAGGCGATGTGGAAGCTTAAGGAAAAACACACAGCCAACGTCCACAGTGACCAGGAGCCAGCCTGAGAGCCGGGGTGGGAGGCTGTGTCTGCGGCTAATGTTCCCTAATGCCACCTCAAGGCTCTTTTCTGAGCTGCCCCCCTCCCCATCTTAGTGGGTCAGGAGATCCCCGCCCCCCCCAACAACGTGTGGGGTGTAAAAGCACACGCTTAGGAGAATTTGGTGGCTGCCTTTAATCTCCTCAGCCCAGTACAGGCTGGTTTGTAAGGGAAGGTCTGCTGAGGTTGAGGGCTCATCTCTCCTGTTTGGAGATAGAAGCCAGAGCAGCGCTCTCCCCCCCCCCCCCCCCCCCCCCCCCCCGCCTCTGTTTTTCAAGGTAGGGTTTCTCTGTGTAGCCTTGGCTGTCTTGGACCTAGCTCTGTAGACCATGCCGGCCTCAAATGTTAGTTTGCCCCACCACCAGGGCTGTAGGTCTATCTCTTTAGGGACCACAGATGGCTGGACACGTCCTTCCGTCCTTCCATCGTGCCCGAGCTCTGACTTCCGAGAGAGAATCCTTGGATTCCGTTTCGGAGCACATCAAGCCTGCATCTCAAGTGAAGGTCTCATAGGTATGAACCCCGAAGTTCACTTGAGTGGAACTCACAGCAATAGTCCTTCACCTCATTTGTGTGGGCACCCTGGCGCGTGAGTGCAGCCCACCTTGCTGCTCCAGAAGGAAACTTCTTTTTACTGATCCACCCACAGGGGCCAGAGGAGACATGGATGGAGACAGTGGCCTAACCCCAGCTCTGTTCAAGCTGTCACCGCCCCCGCCCCTCTTAGTGAGAAGATGAACACGAAGAAGCACCCCCCCCCCCCTCAGGCCAAGATGTTACCTATCAGAGGACTTAGCACGCCCGCCCGGTTCAGACATCTGGTCAATGTCGGCATACTTGAAAGTCAACTGAGTCCCTTCAGGAAGTTAGGGTCTGGGGTCCTCTCTTATCCTCTCTAGCTCCCTGGTGTAGCTCATCTCTGTCTCCAGGAAAACCCAGCACCCAGTCCAGCCCCAGTAAGGAAGAAAATGAAACTGGCTCTTATGGAGCTCATGGGCATGAGGAGGTAACTGTGTTCCCTGGATGTCGGGGTAGGGGAAAACAAGTCAGGAAGCACTCACCGGCTAGGGATCCCACAGCTAGGATGGTCAGTAGTGTCTTCATTGGGCCCGCCGCTGGCCAGGGCCCCTTTGGGCCTCTGGCTCTGGACCCCCTGCACAGAGGCTGGGCTGTGTGTGAAGTCTTGCCGCTTTGGCAACTGGCTCCGCCCGGTCCAGGGCGGAGTAAGGAGGAGCAGAGTAAGATCTGGGGCCAGTGGGGGCAGGGGTACAAAGGTGCCTAGCTCGGTGCTGAGGAATTCCAGGGCCTGGGTGAGAGCCAAGGGAGGCTCCCTTCTTGGGTGCAGACTAGGCAGAGGAAGGGCTTGTTTGTCTGGTCTGGCGACTGATTCATCCCAAGGCCCCTGGTGGTGTATCAGTGCACTGAGGGGGGTGGGAAAGGCAAAGCCGAAATGCGTGCAGTCTTATCAGGGAGCTATCAAAGCCTCCCCTGCCCCCCCCCATATCCCCAGTGTATATCTTCTGTCCTAATAATTCCATTACAAGAGGATTTATCCCAAGGAAAAGAACAGGGCACTTGAGGGGACAAGTCAGAGTGTATCTTCAGCAATGACTTCTTGGCTTGATTCTGGCTGGAGGAAAAGCAAGGAGTTTGAAGCCTCCTTAGCCCCCCCCCCCCCGCATCTACTCTGTCCCCCAAGGCTGAACACTGCAATTGAAGTAGCCGCCTCCTGGCAAGGCTGCTGAAATGGGATGCCCAGGCAATTTAAAGCTTGAACCTTGGACAAAGAATCTATAAAAAATAGGGGGAGACTGGAGTGGAGATGACTCCGTAGGTAGAGTGTTTTCAAGCAAGCGTGAAGACCTGCATTTGGACCCTCAGCACCTAAGTGAGACTGGGTGGATGTGCATCCCAGCACTCGTGCGGGTGGGTGGAAGGCAGAGACAGGGATCTCTGCCAAGTGGTGGTCCTGGCCAGCCTGTGCATGGAGCAGGGAGCAGCAAGAGAAGGTGTCTTGCCTGGAGAGATGGCTCAGCAGGTAAGAGCACTGTCTGCTCTTCCAGAGGTCCTGAGTTCAATTCCCAGCAACCACATGGTGGCTCATAACCATCTATAATGAGATCTGGTGCCCTCTTCTGGTGTGCAGGCAGAACACAGTATATGTAGTAAAAAAAGAGATTCTGTCTAAAAAAAAAAAAAAAAAGGAAGCATTTTCTGATGTTGATGCTGAGACTGTCCTTTAACCTGCACGCATATGTGCCTGCCTCCACTTACAAACATGCATGTGCATGCACAGAGAGAAAAATAACAAAGGGGGATCCCTTCTGCTTCATCAGAGAGGAGGCCAGAATCCAGCAGTAGGGGCAGTGCCAATGGAAACTGCTCTCCCAGCTCTCTTCCACCCCCGGGAGTCTCCCTTGACATCTGTGCCCGTGGACTTGAACGCAGACTTCATGGTAACAAAGGTGCGGATGCTTAAGACATGTTTTTCTCCTTGCTGGGCCCCAGAGATGATGGGAGAAGCCTACTCGGGCTAGGTTTAGTGTGCACACGATAAAGGACCCTGCCCGGTAGCACATTTGCCTGACCCCATTATCAACTGCAGAGCCAGGCCAAGGCAATCAAAGCCATCCACCTCACATGAAAACGCGGTAAGTTACGCTGAGCTGGGCCCTCAGCCCTGGGACCGATGCTTTAGTTGGAATGGGCTCAGATACACCAGAATTTGTGCTTACTTTTTTTCTGTGTTACAATTGTTAATGCTGCTAAAGCTTATCTATCCCAAGAGCCAGGTCTACATTATTGGTCATTTGCAGAGACTACATCTCTTAGATCTTAGATTTGCCAGCTGCTTCCTCATAGGCTGAGCTCATGGAGGCACTGGAGGCATGCTGGAGGGCTGGAGACGCCAGATACGTCTCACTCACTGTGACCTTACCTGAGTGGTACCCCGGGGGTGGCTGTGTCCCTCCCCTGCCTCTTCCAACCTTTTTTTTTTTTTTTTTTTCCTAGCCCCATCATATGGCCAGTCCTGGTACAATCCTCATTTGTTTTCTTGGCTGTGATAACCACAAGGGCTAAATGTGCCTTGGGAAGGAAAGGGTTAATTTAGCTTGCAGGTTACAGCTTACAGGTTGGCAGGAAGCTAGGCAGGACTACAGGCAGAACAGGAACCTGGAGGCAGGGCCTGATGCAGAAGCCATGGAGGAGGGCTGCTTCCTGGCTTTCTTTACATGGCTTGCTCAGTCTGCTTTCTTACAGCACGCAGGACCACCTGCCGTCCAGGGATGACACTCTGCACAGTGATCTGGGCCCTCCCATCGAACTGTTAATGAAGAAACTGTTCTTCAGAACCATCTGATGGAGTTATTTTCTTGCTTGAGGTTCCCTCCTCTCAAATGACTCTACTTTATGTCAAGTTGACAAAAACAAACAAACAAACAAACAAGAACCCCACCCCCACACAGAAAGAAAAACAACCGAGTAGCAGCAGGTACCACTGAGCCTTCGTCTTTCCCTGCGGGTGGAAGGGTTGAATAGCACTTTGCTGTGGGCACGCTGGCTGGGACCTACAGTCTCTTGCCACTTAGGAACCAACCCCTCTGTAGTAAAGTCCCTTGGGAATGGCCCATGGCGGAGGAAGAAGCTTTAGTGACGTAATGGACAAGGTGGAGTGGGAAGGCCACATCCGGAGGGCTGGGTTACAAAGTGCCAAGAAGAGACTCACGCTGAGAGGAGACAGGTGGACCTTGGACCAAGGTGGCTGGCCCAGAGGACAAGCTGCAGCCACACAGGACCTGTGGAGCACAAAGGGTTTCCTTGGGGTTTCTGGGGTGCAGGAGGGGACGGAACCCGATGAGGTTGTCTAGCTGTGATTGTGTAGGTCTGTCCAGGAGTGAAGGGAGGCGTCCCATCAGCTGTCGGCTTGACACAGCCTAGAATCATCTGAGGGAGTCTCAGCTGAAGGACCGACTAGATCAGATTGGCCTGCAGCCAGGCCTCTGGAAGATGGTTTTGGATGATGATTGATTGGGAGAGCCTCGCCCACTGTGGACAGCATCATCTCTAGGCAAGATGGGGCCTGGGCTGCCTGAGAGAGCTAGGTAAGCACAAGCTGCTGATGGAGCCAGCACTCAGCCAAGGCCGCAGTGATGGACTGTGACCTACCTGGAAGTGTGAGCCGAAACAAACGCTTCCTCCTCTAGGTTGTTTTGGTCCCGGTGTCTGTCATAGCAATGGAAGGCAAGCTGGAACAGGAAGTAAAATGTGTAATAATTTGGGGCCTGGCAAAATGGTCCTGCATGTAAATACACTTGCTGCCCATCCAAACATCCTGAGTTGGATCCCTGGGATACACATGGTGGAAGAAAAGAACCAACTCTGACTGAACTCCACACTCAGGAGCCATGGCAATCATGCCCCCCCCAAAACAAACAAACAAACAAACAGCTTAAAAATAAATTGGGACAATTACAGAAAAAGACACACAGAGAGACAGAGGACAGACAGGAAGACAGCTAGACAGATAGACACACATACACACAAACACACACACAGAGAAAGAGAGAAAGAGAGAGAGAAAGAGAGAGAGAGAGAGAGAGAGAGAGAGAGAGAGAGAGAGAGAGAGA
>OU015754.1:68775203-68792720 GCA_907169655.1 Acomys percivali | reverse complement strand
AGAGAGAGAGAGAGAGAGAGAGAGAGAGAGAGAGAGAGAGAGAGAGAAGAGAGAGAGAGAGAGAGAGACTCCGAGCATCACAACAGGGCTTCGCTTAAATGAATAACAGCGTTTCCATCCAAGGTAAGCTGGGATAGTTACTCTTGACTGTCAGCTTCATTGGATTCAGGATCACTGTGATGGCTAAATGAAAATGGCCCCCAGAGGCTCAGACATTTGATGCTTAGTCATCAAGGTATAGAAGAGTCTTTTATTTTCCCGAGGTAATTGTTGTCTCTGAGGCTTATTGCCGCTGTCTGCTAACCTAGGCCCAGTCCTGGAAGCTTCTAGCCTCTGTACCATCTAACCTAGGCCTAGAATGTTCTCAGCCTCTGAGACTTTACTGCTTAATCAGCTCACCCTTTCTCGTTCTTTCTGAGCTCTGGGCTGGCTGGTTCAACTCAGCTGTTCTGGCTCAAACTCCTCTCCCAGCTGACCTATTCAACCTGGCTTCTCTTTCGGCCTCTGAATTGCTCTGCCTCGCCTCAGACTAACTCCAGCGACCTGCTCTAATCTCCTTAATCTCCTGGTTCCTTCTCATTCTCTGGTTCATTCAGTCTTCACCCGAGTTCTCTCTCTCTCTCTCTCTCTCTCTCTCTCTCTCTCTCTCTCTCTGAATTGCCCCAGAGTAGCTTCCCTTTCCTCTCTCTTCTCCAGAGAGTTGGGTGTATCCTCTTCTGTCAAATCTTTCTGATTTGTCCCTTTTTCTGCCACTCAATTAAACACCACTTTCAAACATGGGTACTTCCCTCTACAAACTAACTTTACCTTCATTATTTGAGATAAAGGTATGTACCACCACTCCTGGATGGACCTAAACTTTTTTTCTTTATTTTTTTTTTAACCTAAAACATGCGCTATACCAAGCTGGCCTTGCACTCACATCTACTTGCCTCTGTCTCCTGGATTAAAGGTGTATTTGTATTCTAGCAAGATCACATAGACCCAAGAAGGTCTTTGGATGTGATCTCTTGCCAGACCAGCCATGTTCTGAATTAAAGTTCCTCTACACCAGGGAGTAGAAGTCTTTGATAGGATTAGAAAGATTGGGAGGTGTGGCCTTGTTGGAGAAAGTGTGTCACTGGAGATGGGCTTTAAGCTTTCAAAAACCCATGCCAGGGCCTGGAGAGATGACTCAGAGGTCCTGAGTTGAATCCCCAGCAACCACATGGTGGCTCACAACCATCTGTAATAAGATCTGGTGCCCTCTTCCGGCCTGCAAGTGTACATGGGTAGAACACTGTATGCATAATAAATAAATAAATAAATAAATAAATAAATAAATCTTTAAAAAAAATGTCAGGCCCAGTCTCTCCCTCCCTCCCTCCTGGTTCGCTTCTCTCTCTCTCTCTCTCTCTCTCTCTCTCTCTCTCTCCTTCCCCCCTCTCTGTTTAAGGATCAGGATGTAGTTCTTAGCTAATCTTCCAGCACCATGCTTACCTCCATGTTCCGTGCCATGATGATAATGGACTCACCCTCTGAAACTGTACGCAAACTCCCAATTAAATGCTTTCTTAACAACCACCAAGTCACTTGCCATGGAAATAAGTCTGTGGACACACCTGTGAGGGAGCTTCTAAATTAGATTAATTGGATCGGGAAGAGCCGTCCTAGGTGTGGGCAGCACCATTTTGTGGGCTGGGGGCCAGGCTGAATATGAATTTGTTTTTTTGTTTTTTGTTTTTGGTCTCTCTGTGTTAGCCTTGGCTGTCCTGGACTCACTTTGTAGACCAGGCTGGCCTCAAACTCCCAGTGATCCACCTGCCTCTGCCTCCCGAGTGCTGGGATTAAAGGCATGCGCCACCACCCACCCGGCTAAATACAAATTATTTTAGGAAGTGACCTGTACTCAAGTTTTTAATTGCCCTCCGCTTCTAGACTGCGAAGACAATGTGACGAATCACGCAGTCTCCGACCCCATACCTTCCCTGCCGTGACCGGCTGAGCCACAGGAAGAAGCCCTTCCCCCGTTAGGGTGCTTCTGCCGGTGTTTTGTCTGAGCACTGAGTAAGTAACCAATAGTGCAACTATAGTGGTGGGACCCGTCTGCGTCCTGGTAAAGATTCGCTCGCTGAACCCAGAAATGAGAAGCAGCACAGATAATGGGCAGTGGTGGCACACGCCTTTAATCCCAGCACTCGGGAGGCAGAGGCAGGCGGATCGCTGTGGGTTCGAGGCCAGCCTGGTCTACAAAGCGAGTCCAGGATAGCCAAGGCTACACAGAGAAACCCTGTCTTGAAAAACAAACAAACAAGAAGAAGAAGAAGAAGAAGAAGAAGAAGAAGAAGAAGAAGAAGAAGAAGAAGAAGAAGAGATAACATCCACAGACGGCACCAGCCTGGTAAAGCACGTCATCCCACTGACAGACATGGAGCCTCGAAGGACATGAAAACAGGAATAGAACCACCACTTCTGGGTGGTGTTGGATTTAGAAGCCATTTTATTTTCTTCCCATGGAATAGCTGCATTCTCTAAAATTGTTATTGGAGTCTGGTGCAACCTGTTTAACCTGCTTAAACTCTCTAGCCGCTCTGCTGAGACCTTCTTTCGTTCCTGGCGTGACTCTAGCTCTTCTCTTTACACCGGCTCTTAGCATATCAGAAGCCATTTTGACTCCAAGTCTCCATTTTGATCATAAGGTGAAATGAAGTTCAAGTTCTCAGGCCCTACGTGCCTGAAACTGGGAAGGGTCAACACTTGTTTCTTAGAATAAAACAATAGGTGGTAAAAACATGTTCTGCTTGAGCTTAAGATAAACGATGTTCTATTAGAGTTAAGACAGCAACATTCTGCTGTGTCCCCTTCTCCCAGAGAGCTGGAAAGCCCCCAAGAGCTCTCCTACCCTAAATCCCAGCCAACCAGCTTAAAATACTTTGTGTAGCTACCTGGACATTGTGCTCAAGAACAAAATCGATTCTTCTTGTGTTTAACTGGTCAAAATGATGCAATGCGGCCCTCCCCTTCACTTCCCACCTGTTACTGGTTTTCATATAAAAAAGCCTACCTAGGGGCGGGGGGGTGAGGGGGTGGGGGGAAGCCTACCTTAGAAGCAGACCAGCGTCACAGTTAGCCTCCCAAGTTCTTTCTGTGTCGCTGGCAGTCATGGCCAGTCTTGAGGTGTGGCATCCTAATAAACCATCAATAATACCTCACTGAGATTGGTGCTTGAGTGCCTTGTGTTGCAATTCTTGTACTATAACAGAGTCTATTAATTACTTTTCTGTTCCTGGCTGTGGTAAAACACTATGGAACGTATGGAAGAAAGAGATTATTTTTGTCTCACAGTTCCAGAGGGATAAGAGCCCATCCCAGTGGCAAGGCACGGGACACAGGAAGCTGAGAGAGCACATCACGGCTGTGAACCTGAAGCAGAGATAGAGAGCAAACTGGAAGTAGGACCAGGCTATGCGCTCTTAAAGCCCGCCCCCAGTGACACATTTCCTCCAGCTAGGCCACGGCTCCTAACCTCCCCCAAAACAGTGCCACCAGCTGTTACGGGGGACATATCTTACTCAAACCACTATGAGGAGCCATGTTATCTTCTGTAAGGGAAACACTAGGTTACCAGACAAGCAAACAGGTCACCAAGAAGGACCTCTGCCAGTGCCGAGCCCTTCCTGGAATGCTGTCTCCTTTCCCTTAGCCAAATTCTCACTTCTCCAGGCCAAAATAATCTCATCTTTAAAATCCTTCCCAGAGGATGTAGAGAAGAAATAGCTCAGTGGCTAAAAACATTTATTGCCTTTGCAGACGACCTGCATTGGGTTCCTGGCACCCACATGATGCCTCACAACGTCCCGTAACTTCGGCTCCAGGGGATCTGATGCCCTCTTATGGCCTATGCTGGTATTGCATGCATGTGGTGCACAAACACATGTAGGCGAAACACCCATTAACAACAACAACAACCACCACCTTTAAAAAACCCTCCCAGAACTGTAGTCTACCCCACACGTGACACTGTCCAGTGTAACTTGCCAGTGTGATACACTGCTGAAGACGCCTGGGTTGGAGTGGAGGGGAGATAGTGAGCCATTTTATACACTTCAAGGCTGCTGGGTGCAGGAGAACCTTTTTTGCACAACCAGTTTTAGAGAAGAAGTGAAGGCTGTTGAGGGGAGATGTGCTTCCCACCTTAAGGAGCCAGCTCTCCCTACTGAACTAGTTTAGGTTGCGCTGCCTAACGTGGTAAACATCTTTCTCTCTGTGAAAAGTGAGGCGTAGGGGCACATGAGGTCCCTGGATGTTTTCACTCCTGGGTATCCAAAAGCAAATGATTCTTGAATTCCTGGGGAGGAAGTGTCGCGAGAGCAGCGAACACCCTTTGGCTGAACTCTAGGAGACCAGATGCCTAACGTCAGCTAGCAGGATGGAGCCCCATGGCGGCGCGTTATCCCGATTCCAGCCTGGACCATCAGGAAAAGCCTCTCTGTCTGACGGCTCCATCATCCCGCCCATTAGCGTACCTCTGAGCCTTTGCACAAAATGTTCCCACCGCCTAGAGCATCCTTTCCACGCCCTTTCCCTGTCATCTTTTTGTTCATTATTCAAATCTTCCTCCAGGAAAGCTTCGCTGTGTGAGCCGGCCTGTCTGCTGTAAGCCCCGTTTCCTGAGCGCAGAAGGCACGCTGCCATTTTCCGCGCCTTTAGTGCTGTCTTGGGGTTGAGGCCTAACATAGCACCTTTGTGTGTGGGCTGACACAGTGGATACTGGGTAATATTTGTTGATTGACTATGAGGGGGAGCTTACCCGTTGCTAGTCCCCTTTGAAAGTGACAGAAAAAGCTTCTTCTAGCTAGAGAGCAGTGCGCCCATCATCCCAGCACTGGGAGGTTGAGGTTGAGGCAACAGGATCTTGAGTTTGAGTCCAGTCTGGATTAGCTAGCAAGTTCCAGGGTAGATGGGGCTGTATAACAAGACCCTGGGGTCAAGAACAAAACAATAGCAAAGAGAAAAAAAAATATATATATATATATATTCGAGACAGGGTTTCTCTGTGTAGCCTTGACTGTCCTAGACTCACTTTGTAGACCAGGCTGGCCTCGAACTCACAGCGATCCACCTACCTCTGCCTCTCGAGTGCTGGGATTAAAGGCGTGCGCCACCACGCCCCGCCTGAGAAAATATTTTTTAAGAAATGTCCTAAAATTATAAATACTTAGAAATATGACATGTTTCCATTCCTTCCCTCATCTCTCAGAGACCTCAGAACCTCATCTGAGCCATGGGCACAGGAGAGGAGAGGAGGCGCAGGCTCGATGCTTCCTTCCTCTTCCTGGGGGTATCTATCCTGACACATAGGCATCTGGGCACAGTCTTGGCTGCATCAATCAAGAGCCTCTGAAGAGACATCTCAGCTTAGGAGCCCGGGGCAAGCTCAAGCACTCGCCTCTAGGTGACCATGTGCAGGCCTCAGTGTCTACGTTTGCGGCATGGCTTCAGTGTTGCTTTGGGGTCAGAAACTGCCTGAAGACCTGGAATTCTCTCCTTGATTGGAGTCACTCATGTGCTCTCACCGCCCCCACCCCCACCCCCAGTTTTTTAAAAAGTTAAAATACATTAAAAAAAAAAAATCAGTCCACCCGTGTCTTGTGCTATAAGGGTGGGAACAGCTCTGTGGATGGGTAATGACGCGTGCGTGCGGGTACCCATACAGACCGAAAGGGTCCAAGCCCCGTCTCTCCCTCTTCTCCCTGTGTGTAGCTCGCTTACTCCCTCCCATTCAACTTTCCTATCTCCAACATGGAAGTGAAGCTCTCCACTCCTCGGCAGCTATTCTGTTGCCTTGGGATGGTTTTTGAGGAAGTGAGCGTATGGCGTGCATAGCCCCTTCTCCTGGCTAGTTTTAGGTCAACTTGACACAAGCTAGAGTCATCTGAAAGGAGGGACCCTCAACTGAGAAAATGCCTCCATACGATCCAGCTGTAGGGCATTTTCTTAATTGGTAAGGGCCCAGCCCATTGTGGGTGGGGCCATCCCTGGGCTGGTGGTCCTGGGTTCTATAAGAAAGCAGGCTAAGCAAGGCATGGGGAGCAAGCCAGTAAGCAGCACTCCTCCATGGCCTCTGCATCAGTTTCCTGCCTTGAGGTGCCTGTCTTGTTTGAGTTCCTGCCTTGACTTCCCCCAGTATTTCCTAGAAATGTTAAGTGAAATAAACCCTTTCCTCCCCTAGTTGTTTTGGTCATGGTGTTTCCTCATAGCAACAGTAACCCTAACTAGTACATTCTTGTTACAAATGAGGACTAGGAGGGACTTTTGTACATGCACCAATGAAGAACATAGGGACGTATGTTTACCCAGGAGATCAAGTTGGCAGGCTTCTGAGGGCAAGTTCAGGGGTAGGATGCTCTTAAGTCCTGCCGATCAGGCCTCTGGTGAGTTCATTACTTAAAATGGGGCTTCTTAAATTTTTCCCACCTGTCACCCCTTTCCTCCTGGGAAATTTTCAGGTAACCCTGAGTGTGTGTGTGTGTGTGTGTGTGTGTGTGTGTGTGTGTGTGTGTTCCACAAACTGATTGTTTACCAATTTAAAAAAATTAGAGACCTTTAAAAAAAAGCAATTCTCCATATACATACTGTTGAAGTTATTTTTACAAAAAGTCCGCCAACAGCCGACCTCTGCCATTCATTAGCATACAAAAGCAGATTTGCATATTAATGAGATGGACATGCTTGCTTGTTTTTATAGAAATGATTAAATCTTGGTGGAGTGCTTGCTACTGCAGGCCCAGAAACACCTTCAGTGTTCATCAGAATTGGCTTACATTTCAGTCTTAAAGTTGTCAAGTCACTTTTCATATAAGCACACAGAACAAAACGGCAGATCATTTTTGGGAGCCGTTTCAGGAAGTCTTGGGAATCCTTTCCTAATGCCAAGACAAGGTTTCTTTAACATTTTTAAAAAATGGATGTATTGTTTTAAACTGAAGCTCAAGTCAGCAATTCAAACACCAGTTTTTTAAAACCAAGTGGCCTGGAGCTGGAGAGATGGCTCAGTGGTAAAGAGCACTGGCTGCCCTCACAGAAGATCTGAGTTCAGTTCCCAGGACCCAAGCTGAGCAGCTCACAACTGCCCAGAACTCTGACTTCAGGGCATCCAATGTGCTTTTCTGCCCCTGTGGGCTCCTGCACTCGCATGCACAGGCCCACTGTCACAGACAACCTATCAGTAAAATCAAATCAAATCAAATCAATCTTAATATCAAGTAGTCTATCACAATGCAATCCAAAGATGTGATAATTTTATGCCTGCAGAGAAATGATGATAGAAGAATACTGAGTCTTTAAAAAAAAAAAGTTTATTTACTCTTTGTGAGTTTCATACCATGTACCCCCATCCCACTTGCCTTGCAGTCCCTTTGTATCCACCCCCTGCCCTTGCAACCTGTCCTTGCCAAAGAAAATAAAAACAAAACAAATAAATGAAACAAAGCATAAAAGCATCTTGTCATGGAAGCTGCGTCATCACAGTGTGTCACGCGGTATATCCTTTTGCCTACACAGCCTTACTTGCAAATGTTCATTTATTGCAATGAGTCACTGGTCTGGCTCAAGGCCTCTGGCTTCTGTTATACCATCAATACTGGATCCTCCCGAGACACCTCTCGGATATGCAGCTGTTGCCCTGTGTCATGGAGGTCCTGTAGCTTTGGATCTGTAGGACTGGCCATTTCACTTGCTCCATCAATTCATAGATAGATGGAGTAGATGTTGGGTGGGGCCAGCTCAGATCCCTGGATCTAGGCCTGGGTGGCAGCTGAGTTGGTCAGTCGGCCAATCCTGCCCTAGCCTACACCACCAGGACCAGGTCTACAGAACTGCCCCAGCCAGCTACCCCAATGCTGCAGCTATTGAAGAGCTGGGCCAGTTCTCCCACGTTCACACCCTTAGGGCTGGCTCACCTCTGCGTTTGCCATCAGGGCTGGCTCTGCTGTGTTGCCTAGGCACGAGGCCCACTCTTCCAGGAGGTATAGCCAGCAAAGGGTAGGGCCAGCTCTCCCACTCTCACGATTCCCGGAACCAGTACTCCTGACCGCTGCAGGTGGTGAGGGGTGGGGCGGGGAAGGGCATCTCCCTAGTGCCCACGATACCTCATAGCAGACAAGTGACAGGGCCAGCTTTCCTGTGCTCTCAACCATGGCCAGCTCTACTGTGCTACCTAGGTAAGGTGTAGGGTCTACTCTCCCGAGTGCCGCAGCCAGTGAGGGGCGGGGCCAGCTCTGCACAGCCCTCAGACAGCAACATGGTTCCAGGTGACAGCTCAGACGAGGGACTTTAATGGTGACATGAGGCCCGGACATCAACACAGGCCTGAGCTGCTGCATGACAGCAGACAGACATGGCCCTCAGTGGCAGCACAGGCGGGGACTTCACCATGGTCTCACAGGTGGCAGGGCAGGACACTCGCATCAGGCTGTTCCTCTCCACCCTCGAATCTCCAGGTCTGCCTCTCTTCATAGAGTTCAAACTGTTCTCCAATCTCTCCACAACATAATTGTACATCAGAGTGGGTCTTGCTGTGGGCCTCTTTGTGTCCTCCCTGGCCTGGACCTCATGAATCCCAGGCCATTCCTCCTGGTGTAGCACAGTGGCACGTAGGCCTCTGGGTGTCCCTGTAAATCTTTTTTTTTTTTCTCCACATCATTAATCCATTATGTTTCTCTAAGAGTAGAAAACTTCTAATGTACAGTAAACACCCTATATTATGTGGCCAGTGAGATGGCTCAGCAGGTACAGGCACTTACCAGCCGGCTTGACTTGACTACCTTACGTTTGATTCCCGGGACCCACTGGGTAGGAGGAGAGAACCGATTCTCTCAGGTTGTCCTTGGACCTCCACACTTCTGTCACAGCTATACAAATACATAAATGTAACTACAAAATAAAACCCCACAACCCATCACTTATATCTAACTCGATGTGTTTCAGGTGGGGGTGTCCCTGGCACTGTGTGGCATGACAGCGCGCCTGGTGCCAAGTGCCAAGGCGGCGACATACGCAACACGGGTGAACAGAGCGGAAAACACCCCAGAGCTAGTGCATGCTGCATGCCAGAAACTCTATTGCTGACGACCTTTTTGCAACTCTCTTCATTCAGTTATGTGACGTCCCCATGGGGGGTGGCAAGAATACTGAAATTTAGAAGAGGGGGCACTTGGCTTAAGGCTGAGCAGTGGGAGTGTGGGGCCCCAGGGCACCGTGGGAATTTGGCTTCCCAGAGAAGCCGAGGTTGGAGTATTATGAGCTAACACAAAGGGAGGCTGCCCCCACCTGCTGACCTGGTGCTTTTATGCACACGGACTGGGGCTGACCGGATGCTCCCCTCCTCTTCTGATTCACGTAAATCAGGAGGTGGGCAACAAACAAACAAACAAACAAACAAAAAACAAACCCAGCACAGACGCTACACTTCATGGAGATGTGCATTCCCTCTGAGGAGCCTGCTTCCTGGGCTGGACTGGGTCCCACGCTGTCTTTGGGCAATGACTCATCATACGGGCTGACTCATTCATTTAGATATAGGAAAAAAAAAAACCTGTGGCTTTTTTTTTTTTTTTTTTTTAAGGAAATGAGGTCACTTTGCAACACAAGAATAAACTGAGGGAAAACCGTAGCATACGGGCACAGACGGTGCTGTGGGTCACACAGACAATAATACTGTATGTTACAGGTCACAGTCAGACAATTATGGTCTTGAGTTGTCTCCTGCTCCTCACCACTGCCCCACACCTGTGCTGTGACCTACCCCCTGCCCCAGCCCCGACCACCCAGAGCAGATGCACGTGACAGAGGACACCTATGTGAGACAGGACTTGGGGATCCCAGCCTGTCTTATATATAAGTCAGCCCCAGATAACTGGCCTCATATTCAGTCATCTAATCAGTTACTTTGGCATGGGTGGTGGTGGTGGTGGTGGTGGTGGTGATGTGTGTGTGTATGTGTTCATTTACACATATGTGGGTGCATGTGCCCTTGTATGTGTTTGTGTGGAGGCCTGAAGTTGACATCAGGTGTCTTCCTCAATCTCTGTTCATGAAGCACCCTGGAGGTGGTATAGCTAGCCCACTTGCTCAGGAAAGCCTGTCTCTGCCTCCTGAGTGCTGACATAACAGAAGGATCTCCATATGTGCCTAGCTTTTTATGTTTGTTTGTTTTTGTTTTTTCGAGACAGGGTTTCTCTGTGTAGCCTTGGCTGTCCTGGACTCCCTTTGTGGACCAGGCTGGCCTTGAACTCACAGCGATTTGCCTGCCTCTGTCTCCCGAGTGCTGGGATTAAAGGCGTGCACCATCACGCTCGGCTGTGCCTAGCTTTTAATATGGTTGCTGTGACCTAAACGCTGGTCCTTATGCTTTTGTGACGCATGCCATATCCCCTGAGTCCCTTCTCCAGGCCCTCAGTTTGCCAGAATCTTATATGTATGCTCACTAGTCTTGACGTTGGTCTGGAGTTGTGGTTTTTTTCCTTATCAACAAAAATGAGTGAGCAAGTCGAGAACATGGGAGAAAAAGTCAGCAGGAAAATGGAGATTCAGGGGTAAAATAGAAAGTTTGGAAATGAAAAATTCGGCCTGGCGGTGGTGGTGGTGGTGGTGGCGCACACCTTTAATCCCAGCACAGAGGTAGTTGGATCGCTGTGAGTTCGAGGCCAGCCTGGTCTACAAAGTGAGTCCAGGACAGCCAAGGCTACACAGAGAAACCCTGTCTTGAAAAACCAAAAAAGAAAGAAAAATTCAATGAATTAAATAATAATAATAAACCAGTGGGAAGTGTCCCCAGTACACTGGGCGAAGCAGAAGGCAAAGTGTCAGGGGCGGCGGAGGCAGCGTTGTTGGCTTTCCTCTCGGCACCTGGATAGGACTCACCTGCTTGTGTGTATAACTCTTTCAGGGTCATTCATCATTTTTTTTTTTTACCAGGAAACCTTTGGCTCACTCACCTGACATTTGACCTAGTTCAGTGTGTCTGAGTTCAGGCACTGTGGAGCTAGGGGCACCTGGGGAAGCCCAGCCTGCTTCTTGCATATCTGCATTTTGATGGTTTTCATGAGATGCTTTGGATAGGCCTGGTTGTGGGGCTGGGGGAGGGATCTTACCGGGTGGTCCCCTCTTCAAGGCTCAATTCCCCAGTACCACTTGGCAAGGAGGAAACAGCGTAGGTGAGATCCGTGGGAGACTGCAGAGTATGCTGTGGGGTTAAAGGTCAGTGAGGGTCAGCTCAGATGAGACCCAGGAAGAGGGCAGGGAACTGGGAGAAAAGAGGAGACAAAGGGTTAAATGAACCAAAGGAGCAGCCAGGGAAAGAGAAGAGAAGAGAAGAGGTTAGAAACAGCTAGAACAATCGGAAAATAGGGAGAAAACAAAAAGATTATTCAGGGGACCCTGGGGCCTGTCAGCCTGTGGCCCTCCTGCCTTCCATAGCTCCCACGGGAGCCACAACAGGCTGGGTTGATGCTCTCGGGAGCCTGCGGATTTTCTTAAACAATAAAGATCCTTTCCAGGGTTGGTAGAGAGAACAGCTGAGGTGGATTCCAAGTGAAATACCTTTTAGGAATGCCTCGGGGCCGATCTGGGAGATTCAACAGCAACTTAGAGAGCGCAGGACATCCCATAATTTTGTAGCCGTGAGAGGAGAGGGTCTCTGAGTCTAGAGGTTTGGCGACGGTGCCGGCTGCCTAGAGTAGAAACTCACGAGTTAACTCTGTCCTCCTACCAGGCAGGAGCTGAGCAGCTTCGGGAAGGCACAAGACAGGACAGACATCAGGCTGGGTCCTCTCTGGAGAAGCCTCTGCTCACTACCGTGGATAAACGCTGATTTCAGGCCCCCCGAGTAGATCCGTTTTTGTTTTTGTTGCTGTTGTTCGTTCGTTCGTTTGTTTGAAAAAAATAAAACCAACAGAGTCTCTCTCAGGATGGTGTGGCCGAATGGGATTTCTTTCCTGTGATTCGTAGGCTAGGGAGTCAGGGTGTCACTGAGCGAGCATCGCTAATCCGGCAGCTGGACTTGGGCTTGTAAGAGCTGGGAGTGTGTCCTAAGGTGGGCAGTCCATCTCTCAGGCAGCATCCCTTAGAAGCGGCTTGTTCCCTCTCTCCCCATGGGGAAGGCATGGCTGAGTTCGCGGTCAGTTCACAGCCCCCAGTCACTCTCCCTTTTGGCCTGCTCTTTCCCAGTATCACTTCCTTGTGACTTTCTGAAGCTCTTCCTGTTTCTATGCTTGGAATGAAGACGGTTTTTCTCATTCCAACTTTCTCCTTCCCTCCAGTCAGCCCTCTTACCTAGGGCTCTTACTATTCCTTCCATGTTCATCCTGGGCTGGGTGCTTGTCAAAGCAGGCTTGCAAGAGGTGGTGGAGAATCCTCGGGCTGTCCTGCCATTCCACCATTGTCCAGAAGGGGGCAGCACACAGGCCCAGGCGCTCAAAGCGGTGGAGAACAGAAAGGTGAGGGCGGGGCGCTTTCTGGAAAGGTCTCCTTGTGCAGTAGTCCAGTGGGCCACAGACCTAAGCCTGCTCACAAACTGCTGGTCAATGCCTGAGCCTGTGAACTGGAAAGCCGTTGGGTTAAAAATGATAGTTGTCACCAGCGTAAAGCTAGGACACAGGGAGATGGCTCAGAGGTTAAGAGCACAGGCTGCTCTTCCTGAACACCTTAGGTGCACCTCCCAGCGCCCACACGGCAACTCCAGTTTTCAGAGGATCCGTGGCACCAGGCATGGCATGGCCTCTCACTCCAATGACCCCATTCTTGCTGTAGTCTGAGCTGTCCACACCCCGGCATTGGAAGCACATACCCGGTACAGAGGCGGGGAGGCATTGTAGCACTTGTGCCTGGCCTCACTCACTCACTGGTCAGGAAGACTGAGTTGAAAAGAAACTTGGATCAACCTGTTTCTGGCGTCTGACAGGCAGCAGTCTACGGGTGACACCTGCAGGTGCAATGTCATACGATCACTGTGTGTCCCCAGGAGTGCCACTGGGCTGGCATCCTCCCTAGCGGAGAGCTGCTGGAGTGAGGTTAGGATTGCCAGGCTGGCCACACCAAGGCATCCTTCTGCAAACCAGGCTCCACCGGGTGAGCTCCCAGGGTGGTGAGCAAGCTCCAGCCCCACTGCAGCGGTTGACACTGGAGACCCAGACCCATGACATTCATCCTTCTCACACCATGCCTGTGGATCCCGACAGATACAAGTTCAAGACCAGCCTGGGCAGAAAGGTGAGCTCAAGGCTAGCACTGACAACTTAGTGAGACCCTGTACCAAAACTAAGGGGTGGGAGCCAAAGACGTTTGCTGTGTAAACCCACAGAGCTGAGTTCAATCCCTGGAGCCCACATGGTAGGCCCCTCACCTCCCCCACTGCACAGCTCAGTGCTACGTAGCACTTGCCTAGCACCTGTGAGAGCCTCGGTTCAAAACCAAGCAAGTGCAACCTTCAAACAGCAGGAGTACTGCTTGGTGGCTAAGCCCTCCAGCTCCTGTCTTTGTAGAGGGCCAAATTTGATGGGCCAGGCACTGACATCAGAAGATTCCCAGGGATGTAGAGCCCCCATCTCCAGAATCAGAGACCTGTTTTGTTTTGTATCTCGACTGGGGGGGGGGGTGTCCTCCCTGCCTCAATCCCCCATTTCTTTCTTTCTTTCTTTCTTTCTTTCTTTCTTTCTTTCTTTCTTTCTTTTTCTTTCTTTCTTTTTGGTTTTTCGAGGCAGTGTTTCTCTGTGTAGCCTTGGCTGTCCTGGACTCACTTTGTAGACCAGGCTGGCCTCAAACTCACAGAGATCCGCCTGCCTCTGCCTCCCAAGTGCTGGGATTTAAGGCGTGCGCCACCACCGGCCCGCCTCGATTCCCCATTCTGTGTGGCATCATCTGGAAGCTGTATTCCCCGACCCTTTCCCCTGAGATTCCTTTTGGGGACGCAACCCAAGATCCGTGTATTCCAAACTGCTGAATGCACATTAGTTTCCACCAATTATAGATTTTTTTTTCTAAAAATAGGTCTCTTTATTTAAGGTTTTGGGTGTTATACCAACAGATATTAAAGTATTATTTAAATAGGATATAAAATACAGTACAAAAATTCTACAAAAATACAAACATGTAAGGAAGGTACACAGCCTCAGTGTGCTGAAACCACACACCACTGTGACTCGAGTCCGTCACTTTGACCTTGGTACCCTTGCAGTCCCCAGACGCTGGGCACAGGGCTGTTATGTAAGCAAAGTGGGGAACACACCTCTGGAACTTTTGTTTCGATCCTTGGGTTTCCCACAGGCTTTTTGTCAACGACCTAATGGCTGAAAGGAGCTGGGATTTAGAAGGACCTAAAGGCACAGGCTAGATGAGAGTAAACTTTGGGAAATGTTCTTTTAAACAATTAAGGTGGACAAGCAGGAAGTAAGCGCATGAGGCAAGGACGCTGTCACGACGACCATTTCGAAGGATTTCTGACAGAGCCTCCACCGAGCAGCTCAGCTGGGTCTTAGCTGGGACATTTCTGGGAGCTGGTCCTGCGCTTCCGCTATGGGCGTCTTCACGCATGCTCATTCGTTCTTCTAGGCTCAGTGAGACGGTCAAGCATCATTTCAGGGAGACCCCAGAGAGGTAGGTGTGTGTATATGTGTATGTGTCCCAGAGGCGGTCGCAAAGACCTCCTGTCGGTTTGAACAACTCTAGGAACTCTTGGGGACACACATATTAAGTCACTAGGGCATCCAGGTGACTTAAAAAAAAAAAAAGTCTTGCCTTGGTGTACCTTGTGCCCTTTGTTTGAAACAAGACAGATAATGTAAGGAGGAGAGCGCTTTAAGAACTTTTTGTTAGCTGTGACACACCTTCTATGCAAAGCCACTGTGTGTACATCATCAGCTCAGTGAGGCTACTGGCCTTGGAGGGGAGGAGCCTAGAACCTCCCTCAAATGACCTCAAGGCAGCATTTCTCAACCTGTGGGTCCCGACCCCTTTGGGGAGATCAAATGACCCCCTTCCCAGAGATTGCCTAAGACCATTGGAAAACAGAGACACTTACATTACTATTCATAACCGTAGCAAAATTACAGTTATGAAGTGGCAAATAAATACGCTTATGGTTCGGGGTCAGCACAGCATGAGGAACTGTATAAAAGGTCAAGCATTGGGAAGGTTGAGAACCACTGCTTTAAGGGGTGCCCTCACATGGGGTCTATAAGGCTGTGGCTTTATGCAAGTCTTAACACTGCACAGCCCCATGGGAAAAGAAAGCTGCTGTGGGCTCTTTTCTGCATCATGGACTGTTTAGATCCTCAGCCACAAAGACTTTGGTTTTTTGAGCGACAGCTGTGCTCACCTGTAAGCCAAGGACACACACTGCAGAGCGAGGACAGCCCCTCCCCGTACCTCATTTCCAAAAGACACTAGTTTCTCAAACACTAGGACCTCGTTATGCCCACAACAGTAAAACAAAACAAAACTGTCACAATGTCATTCAAACAGGACACCAGGCCAGGAGTGCATTTCTGCCCTGCCCCAACAAATCTGGGCCTTGGAGGGTGGACCACGTTGGAAAAAGGAACAAAGTTGGTTGGGTTCTGGTTTCAGGGGGGACCTTGATGAGAAGGTATAAGGGTGGCAAGAAGAAATGGGGTGACCTAGGGGTTAGTCAGGTTGGAAGGTAGGGGTCTCCCGGGAGTCTGGACAGATGGAGGATTCTAATGCATGGACAATACAGACGGCATTGGTCGCTCCCAAAACTCCCTGAATCCTTACCGTGCGTACCAGGCATAGAGATTAAGAATGGCTTGCTGGGGTTACTACTGACTGGCAAACCACAGAGCTGGGATTTGGACCCAGGTCTGTTTTGTGCAGCGCTACACATGACTTATGGACTAGGGCATGTCTGCCCTTGGTGCCCACAACTACCTGGCTTCACCTGTTTCATTTGGTCCAAAGGGTGATTTTTCTACCAGGTCTGTCATCCCAGGGACAATGTGGGCAGACTGAAACTCAACAAGTCTCTGACCACAGCGCCATCCCTCTCACAGGTCACCTACAGCAGGTGGGTCATTGGAAATGCTGACATCGTACAGCTCACTCCAGTGGCCAAGAGCCTCTGAGTGAATCCACAAAGAACGGCCGGGACCTTGGCCGTCTCAGGAAGGAACATGACTTGTGAGTCCTGGAGGTGTCTCTGGTCCCTGGAAAGTGCAGTGGAGACAGCGTGAGTGGAGCACGGGGGCTAGCTCACCTGGCCATGTAATCTCCCAGCATCCCAGCCCTGACCTCAGTCCTCCGCAGGCTCGAAGTGCCCCAGCAGCTGGTGCTGCTGCTCCTGGGTTCTGATCCCCAGTCATCTTCCTCCTCCTCCTCCTCCTCTTCTTCCTCCCCCTCCTCTTCCTCAGGATTGCTGACCCAGCAGAAAGTCAGTGTCTGAAGAGAAACTGGGGAATCTCCAGGAACCAGAAATTTCTGTGGGGATAAGGAACCCCCAATTCTCCATCCGGAGAGGTCATCTTTCAGAAGCTCTTCCCTGGTGCCCAAGTCCTCAGAAAATTCCAGGCACGGGAGAGCCTCCTGGTGTCCATCCCCACTAGGCTTCTGCTCTGGCTCTTCCTTGTCCAAACCACCGGAAGACCCAGCTTCATCTTTAAGCAAGGAGTCCACAGTGCTGGGCCAGCTCTTGCCTGAGGAGTCCCAGGCAGAGGAGCCTTCGCTCCCAACTGGGGGTGTCCAGGGCCCCCCTGAATCCACCCCAGATTCATCTGCCTCCGAGTGCCCCATAACCTGGAACTGCTCCTTCAGGAAGAGGGGCCGTTCCAGGTAGGGCAGGACGCTGACGCTGTCGCTGTCGTCAGCATCCTCATCTTCATCTTCAGTGCTGTTCTTTTCTGATCCTGTCTGTAGTGTGGCAGGGTCCCTGATTCGAGGGACTGGTCTGATCCTTATGACCATAAGTTCCTTTTGGGGATAGATGGTCAAGTCATCTGGGACCTCAGGTCCGCTGGGCTGAAAGGCTGCCATTGGGTGTCGGTATTCAGAAAAGTCCTGTTGTAGGAAGGAGAGGGGAGAGATGATTTGGGCTTCTTGAGGCATGGCTAGTTGAATCTGGGGCCCCCTGACAATAGTCCAGATGGGTTTAAATGGAAGCTGTTTCTTTGGGAGGCGTTTCCAGGAAACCCCAGGGCCAAGCACAGCACGAGAAGGGGTGCTGATTTGAAGGGGGGCTGTTCTCTAGCAAAACCCTTAGCTGGTCTGAGGAGCCTTTGTATACACGCACCTCAGAGCTTCCCCACTGAGGCGGAGGAGAGTGCTTGGATTATTATGGGAGACACAGATGGTGTGGGAGATGCCATCGACATGAGAGATGCTGCTGGTGTGGCAGCTGCTGCTGACCACCATAAATACGAAGCCTTAGGGCTGGGTCAATGCACTGACCAGCAGAGGTCACTGCCCAGGCAGTTGGCTGGGCGTGTGTGTGTGTGTGTGTGTGTGTGTGTGTGTGTGTGTGTGTGTGTG
>OU015754.1:68755398-68775193 GCA_907169655.1 Acomys percivali | reverse complement strand
GTGTGTGTGTGTGTGTGTGTGTGTGTGTGTGTGTGTGTGTGTGTGTGTGTGTGTGTGTGTGTGTGTTCGCTAAAGGCCTTTGAAACTACTCCCTGTTATGACACAGGGACACAGGGGATTCGATCCTCAAAGGCCCTCACTTCCTGTGGACATGTGGTCCACCTCCTCTCTGACCTCTCTAGGCCTCTCCCTTCCCCCAGGTAGCTCCTGGAGTCTGACAGAGGACTCAGCACCCCAAGACTGACCTTGGCCAAACTGTAAACTAAGCCTTTAATCCCAGCACTTGGGAGGCAGAGGCAGGCAGATCGCTTTGAGTTGAGGCCAGCCTGGTCTACAAAGTGAGTCTAGGACAGCCAAGGCTACACAGAGAAACTCTGTCCTGGGGGGGGGGGTGGAATCAAACTAAGCATTTTGCGCCTTAATGCCCCTCATCTGTACCACCTCCTACCGCACACACTCTGGCCTTCTCCTCTCCTGGGTCTCAGGGCTAGGTGCTACTCTTTGTATCCTGGTGGGCAGGTTTGCTGTTGGGTTTGGGGCTGCCAGGGTGGGAATTTAGACACTGAGGCATGACAGGCAATGTTACCATCTGGCCCACTCTGTCGGAAGCACCGGAAGCTTAGCCCCGCTTCCTGCTTCTCAACACCCCCCCCCACACTTCTATATACCCCTCCATGCCTTCTATGTACCCCAGACATGCCGTACCAGTGCTTGAGGCATCTTCACCCACTGAAACCAGGGGTTCCCTTCCAGTCTCTTCCAGACCACACCTGCTGTGGCAGCTGCTACCAGCAGAGGCAAGAGTAAGGGCAGTGCCAGGACAGGCCAGCTGGCCCCTAGGGAGGAGAGAACACACACAAACTGCATAGGAACAATGACCTCAGCCCAACCCCCCACCCCCACCCCACCCCGCCCCTTGCTGGCCCAGGTCGTTCAGGTACCATCCTACTCACCCCTAGGAGAATAAACCTATTCTGGTGGAAGCCAAGGCTCAGAGAGGGTATATAAACTACCCAAAGACACACGCAGTCACTGTGGTAGAGCTGGGGTTCTCTGTGAACCCGTCTCTCAGTTTATACTTTCACCCATTTGTATCACGCAACTTGGCTGCTTTGCACCCACCTGGGGCCTTTAGGAAGAGGCAGCTGGGCTCAGAGAAGAGGCTGTACTTGGGGGCAGTGGAGGTATAGACGGTCCGGGCGCTGAGGCAGTGGCGCCCGCTAGCACCTTGCTGGAGAGGGATGAGCACTGGCTGGCCGTGTGCAGTAGCAGGAAACAGGGTCTGTTTGGAGAAGCAAAGCAGCCGTGGGGCACACGCAGAGCTGATGGGCACAGGCGGTGGGGTGGCCAGGTGAGGTAAGGTGGGGACCCAGAAACTTTTCATTTCTCCTCTTACAGACCACTGGGGGCTCAAAAGCGACCTGCTACTTGGGGGTCACTCCTGTGTAGCTCACCAAGGGGTCCCCGCTTCAAGAGGAGTTTCTACAGGTTTCCAGCCCTTGGGCCTCCCAGTCTGCTGGGGGTGAGGGTCATTCAATCAGTGCAGGCTCAGAAGCTGCCCCAGCTGCCCAGGGCAGTCCCAGGTGGGGGCAGGTAGCTAGTGGGAACGGAGATTTGCCCTGAATACAAAATGCCTATCAGTTCCAAAGTCAGAGGAGAAAAAAGAAAGGCAAACAGCTCAGCAGTTGTATTATTTCCCGGCAATATGCTATGGGATAAAGGGCAGGAGGATCTCCAATTCCAGACAAAATAAAAAATAAAAAAATAAAAATTAAAGTCGGGTCTGTAATACCAACACCTAAAGGTGGAGACAGGAGGATCAGCAGTTCAAGGTCATTCCTGGCTACATAGCAAGTTCAAGGCCAGCCTGGGCTGTAGGAAGTCCTATCTCAACTACCTCCTTTCCCCTCAAATGTAGCCCAACGTTTAATTCAATGAGGAGCATTTTAAATGACTTGGGGGCCAGTGAGATGACTTTAGTGATGTTGCTTGCTGCCAGGCCTGATTGATCTGAGTTCAGTCCCTAAAAAACAGCAAGTAGAAGGGGAGAACCAGCTTCACAAAGTTGTCCTCTGACTTCCAGACACAAGCTGTGGCATATATGCCTGCCCTGCCCCCACAGACTCTCTCACACACAAAATAAATATATGCAATTAAAAGTTAAATGATGCACATGTCTCATATTATGTTTCTGTTGGACAGCTCTAGTTAGTATATTAATTTTTTTATTGACTTACAAACATATATTTTATTTTATTTTGAGACAGGGTTTCTCTGTATAGCTCTGGCAGTCAAGGACTCACTCTGTGGATCAGGCTGGCCTCGAACTCACAGAGATCCACCTGTCTCTGCCTCCCAAGTGCTGGGATTAAAGGTGTGTGCCACCACCGCCCGGCCCATTATACACACATTTAAACCAAGCATGGTGAGATGTGTCTGTAATCTCAAGATTCATTCAGGAGCCTGAGGCAGGAGGACTGGGTTTGGGCTAACCTAGACTACATCATGAGACCCAGATCTGACCAAATTGTGTGTGTTGGTGGGAAGGCAGGAGCCACCTTATGTTCACATCCTGAGGGTCAGAGAATGTTAGAAGAATGCAGAAAAGCCCCTGCTATGGCCATTCTACCCCACTGCCTTCTTGTATAAATGGGAGCCTTGCAAGATGTGCTTTCTTCCATATTGTCTGTGAGTGGCTACTTTTCGAGTTACAGCAGTGGCAGAGCTCAGACCACGGGGCCGCAAGTGGCAAACATATTGCTGGCTTATTAGTCTGTCATAAATGGAATATTCAGGCCTGGTCCTGGTAGGTGCTGGAAACAGGTCTGCAGCAGGATGCATAAAGAGCCATTTGTGGTCACCTCTGGCCGCTTTTTCTTGGCTTGGAGCTGCTCATCTGGATTTTCAGAGCTTTCTAAAATCAATCTGGTAATTTGGAGAATCAATTTCCTGCAGTCCAAAATATTTTAGTCAAACTTTTACTGTGTGTGTGTGTTGGGGGGGGGGGGGCGGGGGAGAAATAGCTGGCTGGCATGGGGGAGAGACTTCACTCAGTGAAGTGTTTTCTGTGCTGGTGTGAGGACATGAGTTCAATCCCAGGCACCCACATGAAAAGATGGCCACGCCTATAATCCCAGAACTAGGCAGTCAGGAACAGGAGGAACATCACCCCTGGGCTTGCTGGCCACTTAGCCTAGCTTAATCTAGAGCACCTGGTTCACTGAGAGACCCTGTCTCAAAAAATAAGGTAGAGCATCCATCCTAGCATTTGGATCTTTGTGAGTTTAAGTACGGCCTAGTCCACATAATGAGTTCCAGGCCAGTCTGGGTTACATGGTGAGACCCTGTAATAAATATAGATGAAAAGTAAGTGATGATAATACCTTGGGGCTGCCATATGAACCCTCATACACATGGATGTTGACTGGCACACTCAAATGCACACATCCCTGGGCTTGCACACCTCCCCCACTCACTCGGGGATAAGGCTCACAATTTTCAAAAGGATTGAAAACTCTGGTGCGGTTGAGACCTGTGTTCCTTGAAGGGCAAAGTGCCTCGTGCTCCATCTCGTGGGTAGAACACTCCCATTGCACAGGACGTTGCCCAGGCCTTGGGTGCTGTACACCATCAAGGGCTGACTGGAGTCAGGAAACTATGGAGGGCCTCTTGGAGGACAGTGCAGGAGGCGGTGTCAGAGGTGGGGAGGGGACCTGGCTGGGGACAGCACATCACTCTTCCTTACCTTGTTTCCCACGCCTTCCTTCCAGAATTTCACCTGGTACTTCAGTTCCATCGAAGAAGGCATGCAAGGAGGCAGCTGGTAGGTGGCGTTGACCCGCAGCATCTTCTCCATCTGAGTGAGCTCAAGGGTGGGAGGGGCTAACTCCACTGTCAGAAACAGGATTGGACCAGTCAAAAAAAAAACAAAAACCTCCGGGAACCCAGTCTCCATAGTCTTGTCTCTGTCCTGCCCATAGCGTTTTTCTGCTGTGCTGCAAGCACACCTTTTTACTGGCCTCTCGCTGACCCTGGATTGCAGCACAATCCCACATGTGTATGCATGTGTATGTGTGGGCGAGTATGCCAGTGAATGAACCTCCCGTTGAACTCCACCTTATGTTTTGAGTCAGGGTCTCTCACTGGCCCTGAGGCTCACTGAAGCATTTGACTTCTGAACTCTTTCCCAAGCCTTCACCAATTCATTTTATTTTATTTATTTATTTATTTATTTATTTATTTATTTATTTATTTTTGGTTATTCGAGACAGGGTTTCTCTGTAGCCTTGGCTATCCTGGACTCGCTTTGTAGACCAGGCTGGCCTCGAACTCACAGCGATCCGCCTGCCTCTGCCTCCCGAGTGCTGGGATTAAAGGCGTGCACCACCACGCCCAGCTCAATTCTTTTTTTTTTAAAAAAAGACCCTAGACCAGATGCTGAAACCTTTTAATACAGGTTCCTCATGTGGTGGTGACACTCAACCATAAAACATTTTTTGTTGCTACTTCATAACTGTAATTTTGCTACCGTTATGAATCGTAATGCAAAGATCTGATATGCGACCCCTGTGGGGGTCGTGACCCACATGTTGAGAACAGCTGCCTTAGAAGGTACACGTTGCCAGGATACATTATTAGTAGTGGGTGGATGTTGGATATGAGTCTGGACCCTTCTGACTTTACCCAAGTCTGTGAACACCAGATGGTAACCTCACAAAACTTAGGTCTGTCTCTTGCTGTCCCAGAGAGAAGATGAAATATGGGGGTGGGGAGGTGGGTCAGTCAAAGATGTTCAGGGAAAGCAACCCAGCACAATGCACCTAGACACGACACCAGGTGTCCCACAGGGGTGGCTCTTCAAGCAGCTGCAGAAGACCCATAATTCCTGAGACTCGTTTATCCACAGACGCATTGACACCTGGCCTTTTGAGTATGACATCAAAGAAAGCTGTTGATTTCATTGCTGCTGACAAGACAGAGCCTGGCAAATCTCCTTGGCTTGCGGGTGCTGTGGCCCGTGGTGGAGAAGGAAGCCTGCCTTGGAAGCGGCACTCAAAGTTCTTCTCCGGGTTTTTAAGAGAATTGTCCTTTGCCAACCTGAGTGGCATTTATCTCCCTGGCTGGATTTAAAGCTGTTTTGGACCAATGTCCCCATTTCCCGGGTCTCCTCTATTTTTATTAGTGTTACTGTCCCCCTTACACACTTTATATGGGGAACAGAGATTGTTTCCTTCAGCCTCGCCGGTTCATAGGTGCTGGAATCATGTTGAGAAGTGGATTACACCCCAGCCACCTGGCAGTCTGGTTCAGACACTGCCTGGGAGATCTTGGAATTTGAGTTGATGTTGTAATAAAAGGCAACTTTGGGAGACATTTATATGGGGTGAATGAATTCTGTACTTGCAAAGGATGTAAATTTGGGGGCCAGGAAGAAAGCCCACGGCAGGCGGAACTGTGCACACGGCTAGTCTGCTGTGTCACTGCTGAGCAGAAAAAGGAATTTCAGCTAGGGTTTAGAACCTTAAAATAATGAGTTTATCCTTGGGCCATGTAGAGGGGCCCAGGGCTTTGAAGGGCAAAGGGCTGTCTGCTGTTGACAACAGAGGACACAGAGCAGAGGGAATGGTGTTGAGATGCCAAATATGACCAGGAGACGGTTATGTTACTTCTGGTTTGAAGGAGTGGGGTAGGCGTGAGGAGAAACGCAGCAATGAGGGACCAGGGACCTCAGCCTGGCAAGCAGAATGCTCTCAGAAGTTCATTCTGCCCTGGTCTATGGTGAGGCCCTGGTCAGTAAGAGATGTTATGTAGGAAGAAAGAGATGCCCGAGGAATGACACTAGAGATCACCGTATGACCTCTACATGCACACATGCATACATGTGCACATACATGAACACACACTGACACATTAGTACACACACACACACACAAACACACACACACACACATGATTATTGTAATGGACCATGTTTTCACTTAGCCTCTCCATTAAAAGGGCCTACCTTTAAAAATATTTATTTGTATGCATGTATATGTGTGCATGTGTGTATGTGTGTGTGTGTGCGTGCATGTGTGTGCAGAGAGCAAAGGAGGCCAAAAGAAGGTGTCAAATTCCACAGGACTGGAGTTAGAGTCTCTTGTGAGCCGCCTGACATGGGTACTGGGAACCAAATGCTGGTCCTCTGCAAAAGTAGCACGCGCTTCTTCAGCCTTGGGACCTACCTTCAAAAAGGTATGCCAGGTACTTGGACTCCACCTGTGGGGACCTGCCACATGCAGACACCGCCTGCACTCGCCCTTTGAACTTGTTGTACAGATCCTGTTTCTTCAGGCACATCAGGGGACACACCCGAGCCTTGATGCCCACACACTGCTCCACTTTTCGCCAACGGCGGGGGTTGGGATAGCTGAGGGAAGAGACCGAAGAAGTCAGGCCGCGGACTCACCTCTGGGCTAAAGGACCTACCAAATATTTATCCCACCCTCCCAGCCAGATGCCGCTGGTCCAGCTGCCTGCCCATCTCCCGAGCCAGGCAGCCACTGGCAGACAAATGTGGATGGGCATCCTGCCTCTGCCCCTCACTCCCAGTCTCCTATCTGAAGTTCTTCCTCATAAGGCTGTGGTGGAACCTCGTTTGCTAATGGCAGTGGGTGTTTCCTGTGTGTTGGCTTGCTCGGGCGTCTAGAAGCCACTCTCTGTACGCCAGGGGCCACGTCGGGTGCTGATGGATGTTGGAAGGGAACATATAGGGCTTCATAGAACTGCAACATCCTCAGAACACAGAGGTCAAAGAAGTGATCTAACCCCAGGCACTATTCCAGGTACCGAGGCGTCAGCGAAGGGTGGCAGATGAGATCCTGCCTCCCCAAGCTCCTCAAAGCTGATGGGAGGGAACAAGGGGCCGTCGTCACAACTACAAGATGAATACAGGAGCTTAGCAGTTGCACTGATAAAAATGCTTTCAAAGGGCAGCTCATAAAAAAAAAAAAAAAAAAAAAAGGCCAGGGGGAAGATACTCTCCAGTGAGGAGGAAGAGGAAACTGGGCAGTGGAGTGGGAGAGCAAGAGAGCAAAGGCCTGAGGCAGCGCTGCTGGGTAGGTCGTGTCAACTTAGTACAAGCCAGGACCATCCAGGAAGAGGAGAAAATGGCTCCATCAGATTGGCCTGTGGGCAAGTGTGTGGGGCGTTTTCTTGGCCAATGGTTGACATGGGAGGAAAAAGCCCACTGTGGGCGGTGCCACTCATCAGCAGATGGTCCTGGGTTGTATAAGAAAGCAGAGCGAGCAAACCATGAAGTGCCAGGTGTAGGTAGCGTTCCTCCACGGGTAGCTGCTTCCGGTCCTGTTTCCAGGTTCCCCTCTGTGAGTTCCTGCCCCGACTTCTCTTAATGACCCACCATGATCCTGACATGGAAGCCAAATAAATCCTTTCTTTCTTGAGTTGCTTTTGGTCCTGGTGTTTATCGCAGCAATGGAAAGGACACTAGGACAGATGGGCAGGAGTTTGGTATATCCAGAGAGATGCAAGAAGGCCAGAGAGCCAAAGCCCGGTAGGTAAGGGCAGGTGAGGCCAGGTGGCCAGGGAATAGGGGGACCTGGGAGGCGGCATCAGGTCCAGGGGCCTTGCGGGTCTTGGTTAGGAATGTGAATTTATCCCAAGTGTGATGGAAAGCCACTGGATGCTTAAATGGGGACTGCTCTGATTTGAGGGCAAGTGTTATTCCAAATGAATGCTGGGATTTAAACCCCGAAGTGATGCCTCCTGGGTATTAAGCCACAAAGACAAGAGGCCTGGTAAAGATGGCTGTCTAAATATGCCTTCAGAGAGCTGTTCGGACACCCTGACTTTTTCCACGAGAGGACAGAGGGTTGGCATCTCTGTTGTGTAAGGACACAGCAAAAAGGCCTGATCTTAGGAGTGTCTCTCTTCAGATACTAGATCTGCTAGTGCCTTGACCTTGGGCTCCGTAGCCTCCAGAAATATGAGAAACAAATGGTTACTATTTCTAACTCACCCAGACTAAGGTGCTTCATTAGAGCATCAAGAACAGGCTGAGGCACACTGAGGGGGATTTAACTTATAATTGTAAAAAGTCACCCCTGGAGCTGGCAAGATGGACCCACAGGTACAGGTGCTTGCCACACAACCCTGGCCACGTATGTCTGATCCCTAGAACTCATGTCAAGATGTAAGTAGAGGCTGGGTATGGTGGCGCACACCTTTAATCCCAGCACACACATAGGCTGATGATCTCTGTGAGTTCAAGGCCAACCTGGTCTACATAAAGAGCTCCAGCCAGCCAGGGCTAAATAGTGAGGCCCTGTCTCTAAGATAGATAGATAGATAGACAGACAGACAGACAGATAGATAGTAAGTTTATGGACAGATAGCTTATAGATAGCTTATAGATAGATAGATGATAGATAGATAGATAGATAGATAGATAGATAGATAGATAGATAGACAGACAGACAGATATAGATAGATAAAGAACCAACCAAACGAAAACCAGCAGGCAGCAGAGGCATGGTGGCACTCGCCTTTAATCCCAGCCCTTGGGAGGCAGAGACAGGTTATCTCTGAGTTTGAGACTAGCCTGGTCTACAGAGTAAGTTTCAGGACAACCAGGGCTACACAGAGAAACCCTGTCTTGAAAATCAAACAAACAAAATGAAAGGAAAAGAAAAGAAAAAACCCAACGCATACTCACACGCACGCGCTCACACACACACATACACACACACACACACAAACACACACACGGGAAGGAGAACTGACCCTACAAAGTTATCATCCGACCTTCACACACTAATACATTAAAATGCTTTTTCAAAGATGACTGTGGAAGCAGAGTAGGAGGCTGCAGCAGTGAGAGAACAGGCGGCACAGAGAGCGAGAGCAGGTGGATCCAGGGAACACTTAGGAGGTGAAACCTGTTGAATGTGCTCAGAGCCTGGATGCGGAGTGTGCGGGGCAGGAAGTCAAGCATTTTCCTGGGCTTGATGAATGAGCCCTAGGAGATCAAGGAGGCTAAGGTAAGGGTGATGCAGAGGTCAGCATCACCAACTGGGGACCAAGTGTTCAAAACCCGAACCTACAGGGAACACTGCTCAAACTACCGCAGAGGGTGGTTCTGGTTAGGTCCTCGGGCAGAAAGGACACCCGGCTGTTACTGTCAAGTAGAGGAAGGCAGTCCCTCTTACATAGTGGCTGGACACTTGGCTGAATTGTGTTCTAGTGTTTTGCGTGTTTGTTTGTTTGTTTGTGTGTGTGTGTTCTAGTGTTTTGTCAAAAACAAACATTAAGAGAGCTGAACTTGAATATTTACCTGAAGAAATCCTAAGCAATTTGTTGAAAGTATGGTCCAATCTTAGCTTCCTATAAAATGTGAGGGTTTGTTAATGTAAAAAGGAACCAGGGCCGGGTGTGGTGGCACACACTTTTAATTCCAGCACTTAGGAGGCAGAGGCAGGTGGATTGCTGTGAGTTCGAGGCCAGCCTGGTCTACAAAGTGAGTCCAGGACAGCCAGGGCTACACAGAGAAACCCTGTCTTGAACCCATCCACCCCCCCAAAAAAAGGAACCAGAACTTGATGATTTGGAAAAGCCCAAAGTCTCAGCTTATCCATACAGCAAAATGAATGAATGAATGAATGAGCGGACAAATAAATAAATAAATAAATAAATAAATAAATAAATAAATAAATAAAGAGTTGGGTGTGGCAGTGAACGTCTGTAATCCCAGCACTTGGGAAGTAGAGGAAAGAGGACTGAGAGTTCATGGTTATCCTCAACACTCAGTGAGTTCAAAGCTAGCCCGGGCTACATGCAACCCTGATTAAAAACAAGTGTTCTCAAGAGAACATCAACATTGCGGCTGAAAGATTCTTCGATAAAGAAATCATGGATTTTGAGACAGGAGAAATGGCTTAGTGGTTAAGAGGATCTCTGTCTGTCTGTCTGTCTGTCTGTCTGTCTGTCTGTCTGTCTGTCTCTCTCTCTCTCTCTCTCTCTCTCTCTCTCTGTCTCTCTCTCTCTCTTAGTTTTTTTTCACTTTACACATTGTTTCTCTGTGTAGCCCTGGCTGTCCTGGAACTCTCATTATAGACAAATACCAAACTTAGAGATTTGCCTGCCTCTGCCTCCCAAGTGCTGGGATTACAGGCATGCTCCACCAAGTGCTAGAGCACGTGTTAACTCTTGCAGAGGACCCGAGTTCAGGTCCCAGCACCCACATGGCAGCTCACAACCACCTGTAACTCCAGTTCCAGAGGATCTGATGCCCTCTTCTGGCATCTGAGGGCACTATACTGGAGCGCTTACATACATACAGGCAAGACACGTACACACATGGAAATAAATAAATATTTTAAAAAGAGAATTACAAGTGGATGCAATACATGGATGCAGTCAGCTCCCTCAGCAGAAAACACAACTGGAAGTGGAATTAATCCGGTAGACTTTGACTGAAGGACACAGAGACTAAAGAAAATGAAGTAAGTTGGCCAGAGGGGACAAAAGAGTTATTTGTGTATTAACTTGCACTTTTATTTAGGACAAGGGAAGATGGACCATGGAGATGACTGAGAGAGCCACAGTGGCTGAAGGCAAGGCTGTCTCCCCAAACTTCGGGACCCAGTCATCTTGGGGACAGAGCTGCCCTAGGGAAGGGGTAAGGGAAGAGTCAGCCAGCCTGCTGGGGTCAAAATTCAGGGCGGCCAGCCCAGTGGGCCCAAGGCCAAAGCACTGAGGTAAAACACATTGTTTCTGGGGCCTTAAATGGAGCCAGGTGTTGATGGAGTACATGTCTGATCCCAGCACTTGGGAGTCAGAGACAGGAAAGTCATGAGTCCCAAGCCAGCATGATCTAGATTGTGAGCTCTAAGCCAGTATATATATATATATATATATATATATTTTTTTTCCCAGCAAAACTGGGCAGCATGGCAGACGCTTGTTATTCCCAGTATTTGAGAGGTAGAACCTCTCAGTTTGAGGCCACCCTGAGCTATGGACTGAAACCTCATCTCAAAAATCAAATAAGCAGGGGCTGGGTTTGATTTTTGGCTTAGAGGGGTTAGCGGTTATGAGTACTTGGTGCTCTTGCCGAGCACCCACTTCAGACAGCTCACAGTCACTTGTAATTCTATTTCCTGGGTATCCAAACCCTCTTCTGGCCTCCATAGAGAAAGAGAAGGAGAATCTTTTTTTGGGGGGTGGGGTGGGATTTTGTTTGTTTGCTTGCTTTTGGTTTTTAAAGATAGGGTTTCTCTGTGTAACCCTGGCTGTCCTGGGACTCACTGTGTAGACCAGGCTGGCCTCAAACTTAGAAATCCACCTGCCTCTGCCTCCTGAGTGCTGGGATGTGCCATCATCCCCAGCAACAAATATTTTTTAAAAAATCAATTAAACAAACAAACAAACACCTTACTGGAGGCTGCCTCACCAGGTTTGACTGCTACCTGCTGCTCTCATCAGAACGGATGCATTTATCTCGCACCTGCCCCACCATTTCAGTTTAGATGCACATGACTTCATCTGGTGTCTGAGGTCCACGGACAGAGGGTAATTCGGCCTCAGCATGAGTCATATTCTAAGTTACGCCCACACCTTAGATAATATTTAGGTGCAACTTTGGACTTACAGTGTGTGCTGGGGTGAAGAAAGACCTTTGGGGCTGTTGAGACACAGCGGGTACACTTTGTCTGTAAGAACATGGCAAGAGTATGCAACAGCCATAGCAAACTGATACACACCCCAAACTGGGAAGAACCCCGAAACCCACTAAGGGGAAAACAGAGAAACAAGACAGGAGAAATGGCTCAGTGGTTAAGAGCCTCTCTCTCTCTCTCTCTCTCTCTCTCTCTCTCTCTCTCCTTTCTCCCCCCCAACTCTCTCTCCCAACTGAAATACTACTCAGTGATGAAGAAGAAATGAACAGACGCATGAAATGATATGAGCACATCCCGGAAAGGTGCTAAGCAAAACCAGTCCTGCACAAAAGGAGCACACCACACAAACTCGTTTCCTCTCTTGGCAACAAGCAACAAGGACCTTATTCAGTAGTCATCCTGGCCTGGAATTCACTATGTAGTTTATGCTGATCACATACTCAGGACAATCCTCCTGCATCAGTCTCCTTAGTTCTGGGATTACAGGCATGGCACACCACTTGGTCACAAGTCCATTGATAAGAACTTTGGGAACACACAGCAAGGCTGATCCCTAGTGCCAGAGGCAGATGGGCAGCTGTCCAGACCTGGGGGCTGGGGACCGATGTCAAATGGCCGGAGAGAAGGCTCTGTGGCCAGCGGGGGATGCTTCGTACATTCGTTGTCCAGGAGGTTGCTTGGATACTTCCCCGGGGAGCATTTTGTTCTATCGCTATGCACGCTTTAACTCAAAAGTGCTGTCTTAAACAGAAAACATGAGCTCAGCCAGGGAACAATAAAAATGGCAGTTCCACCTGCAACCTTGTTAGAGAGATCTTAAGAAAAACTAGCTCAGCTGGCAAAGTGCTCGCTGCACATGCCCAGTGACTCAAACCCAGCCCCTAAAACCCATGTGGAAGGAGAGAACCGACTCCATAAAACTGTCCTCTGACCTCCATACTGGAGTGAGGAAAGACCTTGTTGAGACACAAGAGGATGCATTTCGTCTATGAGGAGAATGTGAGTTTAGGGGGAGAGCCCTGACCCACACACATGCCATGTACACCCCTAACTCATAAATAAACATTTAAGATGGCAAATAATCCAGAGCATGAAGGCACATGGAATTAAAAACAATCAATAGCGAACTCTATATTGTTTGGAGAACAGCATAAACGAACAAAGGATATATACATTAAACAACTAAAGGGATGTTCTAGAAAAAGACAAACACCTAAAGGAGCAAAAGCCCCTCAAACACAGAAAGGATGGGAGTTCCTGAAGAAGAAAATCAAAGCAAGGGAACAGAACGAACGACCAAGGGGAATTTTTTGTATTAAAAACAAGACTCGGAAAGAGATCTTGCTAGAGACTTTGAACATCTAAAGACGTCAGCTCAGAACCGATGAAAGGCGTCACCACAGTCCCGTGAAATCAGCAGATCCTAGAGCAGTGGTTCTCAACCTGTGGGTTGCGACTGTGGGGGATGGGGGGATGGGGGGGTTGGGGGATTGGGCATTGAATGACTTTTTCACAGGAGTCGCCTAAGACCATCGGAAAACACGGAGATTTGCATTCTGATTCATAACAGTAACAAAACTACAGTCATGAAGTAACAGCGAAGACAACTTTATGGTTGGCCGGGTCACCGCAGCACGAGGCACTGTACTTAGAGGGCTGCAGCATGAGGAAGGTGGGGGGACATGACAGGAGGCTCTCCGACAGACTTTGGGATAAAGGAAACGAGTAATGAGTTGTTATAGGTTCCTCTAAAACTATCCTCTCCCATCACCAGGACAACTAAGAGTGTCGTATAAAAGAAAGAAACACAGTCAGCAGGAGAAACTAAGCAAAAATCCCAAAGAACAACTGAGTTTGGGTGGAAAGAGCAAGCTTGAATGAAAGCATCAGTTCTTCTATCTGAACAGTTACACACATCGCGTCTGCGATCGACACCACTGTCCACAGCAAAGCTGAAGCCAGAGAGCTTGGAGAGCCCAGCGCAGCCACAGCACAGAGTCTGGTCTTTAAAGCCCTTCCTCCGGGAGCTGGGGGTGGGGAGTTGGGGGTAAGGGGGGAGGATGGCGCACGCCTTGAGTCCCAGCACTCCGGAGGCAGAGGCAGGCGGATCGATGTGATTTCAAGCCAGCCTGGTCTACAGAGAGAGTTCCAGGACAGCCTAGGCTATACAGAGAAACCCCGTCTCGAAAAAGCAAACCAACCAATCAACCAAACCAACCAAAAAACCAAAACCAAAACCAAGAGTCAAAAAAAAAACTTCCTCTGGGTTGGGTGTGTAGCTCAAGGGTCACATGCTTGCCTAACATGCATGAGGGTTACTGGATTTGATTCCCAACAAGGAAGGAGGGAAGGAAGGAAGGAAGGAAGGAAGGAAGGAAGGAAGGAAGGAAGAAAGCAGGGTAGATAGAAGGATTTAAATTGGGCGTGGCTGAAAGATGATGCATTAGTTTCCCTTTTCAGACTCCTCCAGATTAGCAGAGACGGCCTGGGCTTCCACGATCATACCTTGCAGCCCTGTCCAGCTCAATAACCAGGTTCCACAGGAAGCAGAACCAGATCCTTGGCCACTTGAATCTCACTCATTGGCTAGAATGACCTTTTTGGTGGTTTGAGTGAAAAAAATGTCCCTCATCAGCCCAGACATTTGAACATGTGGTACCCTGCTGGTGACGCTGTTTGGGGGAGGCGGTGCCACCTTGCTGGCGGAAGGACATGCCTGGGGGAGATGCTTTGAAAGTTTCTAGCCTCTCTTTGCTTTGTGTCGAAGATGCCCACTTCCCATTCCGGCCCCTTGCTGCCGGGTTTCCTCCACCACCACGGACTCCCTTCCTCTGCACTTATAAGCCGAAATATAAACTCTTTCTTCGATAAGCTGCCTTGGTTGTGGTGTTTTATCACAGCAACAGACTCCAAATAATTCTGTGCCCTGGTGTCTTGGTCACAGCTTCACTCCAGCCTTACTCCAACGTTACACAAAGTCTCATATGCCATTCTCCACTGAGTCGCTCTCCTACCACCTCTGAGCCCTATCAAAAGCCTGTCCCCAACAAGGACCTGCCACATGCCAACTCCCAGTAACCAGGAGAACTTCTGAGTGCTGACCACATAGAGTGCAGCTAGCCCAGGGAAGCCCCTCCCTGCCTCCCTACGTCTCCATCTCCCCACCCACCAGCGTGGAGGCTCCCCTATACCCTTGGTAAGTCACGGAATAGGTCACATCTGGGGGGCTACCAAGCCCTGGGAGCCACGTCAGGTATACAGTGAAGTTCTGGGAGAGCAGGGTCACATTTCTGGGTGGGGCTAGACAGGGCCGTCCTGTGGGAGAGAAAGAGGTCATGAAACCTGGAGCTTGTTCTTGCTGTGCTTGGCACAGGTATAAACAGCTGAAGAAAGAGAAAGAAGCCTGTTAGCGGTTCGGTTCCTTGGCACCGGGCCCAGCCGCTGCCAGCTGCTGTATTGCAGCCCCTTCCCTTCACCAGCCCTCAGTGTCCCATCTGTGCCACAAGAGCGGATTCTACCTACTCTGACACCTGAGGGTGGGTTCCACTCGATTGCCATGGGGCAGGAGCCAATGAATGACTTCATACCCCTCCGGGACCCCAGAAGATTCTTGGAGCAGGCATTCTGTTTTTGTTGTTCTGTTTTTAAACTTATTTATTAATAGTGTGTATAGGTGCATGTGTGTTTGTGCCTGCATGACATGTCTGTGTGGGTGTGGATGTGTGCGTGCCATTGGCACACGTGTAGGGGGTTGCCCTGTGAGCCCAATGCCCATCACTCATGTGAGAGCCACAGAAGATTTGCCAGGGAAAACGGATTTCTTCTGCGAGGGGCACCTGGTTCCTAGGTCCTAGGGACAACTGGGTCCTAGGTGCTCTGGCAGGCACGTGAAGTATCCTATGTGTCCTGGTCTCATCCTGAAATGCTCCCCACGGGCTTATATTTGTAATGTTTGGTCCCCAGCTCTTAGTGCCATTTTGAAAGCTGCAGTGCCTGTACGAGGTGGGAGCTTGTTGGTGGAATAGGTAACCAGGGCGTCAGCCTGTGAGCATTATATCCAGCCCTTGTTCCAGCCCCTTCTCTCTGCTTTGCATCCAGCCCAAGAGAGCAACCCTCACCACACTCTCTGGCTCCCGTACAGTAAAGTCACTCTGCCATGCCTTTCCTCACCACGATGGCCCTAGGCCTCCTGGAACCCTGAGCCCCAGCATATTCTTTCTCCTCTAAGTGACTTCCTTCAGGTGTTTTGTCACAATGGAAAGGGAATTAAATCACATGAAATCCACATTAAAAGCACCATGACCGACTGGCTCCCTTTGCAGCACCTTCAGGGACAAGGTTGGGTGTGGTCACATCCCTTTCTACGGGAAGGGTAGCTTATCTGTGGCTTCTCAGAACATCCGTGTCAGCTTCAGTTCTCCCTCCCACTTAACCCTCGTTCTCCTAACTCCAAGGAAAATCCAAAGCCTTTACTGGAACCTCCAAGAGGCTCCCCAGTATGACCCGTACCTCTCCCTGTCCCTCTCCTCTTCAGCCATGCCGGCCCGTGGCTCTTCCTAGTTTGTTCCCAGCTCTGAGTTCTATGCACGTGGTCTTTCCAACTTCTGGACATCCCCTCCCGCCCCCCGGGCTTCCTGACATTCCTTCGATGGCATCGTCTCTCTGTGACATGTTCCCTGGCTACCTATTATTGGCTCTCTCTACCTCCTCCTTCACAGGTAACTAGCTATACCACTAATGACCTCAGCTGATTGCTTCCTGCCCAGGCTTCCTGCCCTTCCTCTGCCTTCGGAATAAAGTTCATACTCCTCATCTGGGTGCCTGAGGACTCGTCTGGGTGGCCTGGCCACCTGGCGGAGGACCCCGGCTCACAGGCTCACACAGCTGAGGATACCCTCTCGCTTGAATGTCTTTGAACCTTGGTGTCTTGGGTTGCCTGGGGTTCACCATCTAACCTTTGAAAGATTTTATTCAAATGCCACTTCCTCCAGCGGCCTGCCTCGCCATCTCTAAGAGGAGATGCTGATGATGACAACAGAGTAACAACAGGCCCTGTGTATTGGGTTGTAACATCCGGGAAGCTGAGCCGAGCACTTTGAGTATTCTAGGAGCTTCCCGGGACAGATGGGGAAACCAAGGCCTTCTCAGATACTCAAGTCTAGATTAAGGCGACTCTCAGGTCTGAGCTCTGTGCTAACTTCCTCTTCCAGTTTCTCCTGGGGCTCAGTCTTATTCTGTCTAGTGATCACTTAAAAAAAAAAAAAAAAAGCAGTTTTGTTTTGTTTTGTTTTTTGAGACAAGGTTTCTTCTTGTAACCCTGGCTGTCCTGGAACTTGTTCTGTAGACCAGGTTGGCCTTGAACTCAGAGATCCATCTGCCTCTGCCTCCAGAGTGCTGTCACCACACCGGGCTTGACCACTTTTTACATGTATGGTTTGTTTGTTTGTGTGTGTGTGTGTGTGTGTGTGTGTGTGTGTGTGTGTGTGTGTTCACACGCACAAGCTTCTATGTGGAGGTAAAGGACAACTTACAGGAGTTGATTCTTTCCTTCCACCGCGCAAACTCTGGTCAAGAACCACTACTCTCTGAGCCACCTTGCCAGCCCCCCTTTGACTACGATAGAGACCATGGCTCACTCTGTATCCTAGGCGAGCTGGGAATGTGTGATGATTCTCTTGACTGAGCACCTTGGGTCCTAGAATGAAAAGCATGAGCAACCACGCCCATTGGCCATGCTTCCCATGTTCCTCGGTGTGTCAGGGAACAGAAGGGAATGGCTCCTTCTCCTGCCCCCCCCCCCCACCGTAGGAGCTCACAGTCACATGGAGAATTCAATCATGTGACTCGCGCTGGAGACCGACCCATACATTTTTAGGCACCAGGCAGGATAAACCCACCTCTACGCGATGTCTCTCAGCTCAACCCCATGCCTGGGGGTGTCGATTTCTATCCTGTCCTGTGCCCTGAAGCTGATTCACTGAGAAGCTACCACTGTCCTTAAACCTAACTCTCAGTCTGCCAGGCAGGAACCCAGCAGGAGGCCAGTCGGTGCCTTAAACCCTTAGTTTTAAGCCACCTGTGAGCAGGACAGGCCCAAAGTTCGAGCTTAGTCATAAGGGAAAAGTCTCAGTTTAGACTGGTGTGGTGCTGTACAAAATGTCACTCAGTCCCCAGGACAGATCACTCCTCGGGGCAGGTGTCACTCACACCGTGTGTGTGTGTGTGTGTGTGTGTGTGTGTGTGTGTGTGTGTGAACTAAGCCAGTTTGTGTTGAGGCTAGAACAGGACCCTCATTAACTCAAAACACTGCTGCCCCGCTGCGAGGGTGCCCAGGGCATGGAAAACGGTGGGCGTGAGTATACCCAAGGCTCAGCCTTGCTCTTTTGCCCTGTGTGTCCCACTGTGGGGTACTTCTAAGGCAACCTCTTCAGTGCTCAGTTCCCCTCGCCTGGAAATGCTGACTATCGGGCTCACGGGACAACTGGGCTGAAAACCTTAATGAGAGCACAATGTCCAATACAAAGAAGCAACCAAAGATAATATGGGCTTTCGGGAGCCCTTTCGACTGCCAGGCTAAGTCCACGAGGTACGCTCATGGCTACCTACAGAGGTTCTCCTTCCAGGGCAGTTGATCCGTGGAAAGTTGGGGTTCTGTGCTGGGGTCCTGGCCTCGGGTATTTTGTGTCCCACTGTCTTTTGTTTGTTTTGTTTTGTTTTTAACCAGGTGAGAGACGAAGAGAGAAAATGTCCGGTTAAAGAGTCTCAAAGCAGGGACCAGATCACCTAAAGCTGAAGCTCGAGGAGAGGGAGGCCAGCTCCTGGTATGTCCCTCGCTTATAAGGGTCAATCAGGTTTGCAGGGGATTCGACAAATACGGTAAACACTTCCCGATGTCCCCGCCTCTGTCTCCAGGCCTATCTGGAGCTGCCTGGAATAAGGAAACCCAGATCCTTTCGTCCGTCCCAGCTCAGGATTACTTCTTTCTGGGACCAAGGAAACCCGCCGAGGGTGCACTTGGTCCCTGAGGCCCAGCACCACGTACCCTGTCAGGACCGCGGGTGGGTTGCCCGCCCTCGCCGTCCCCGCGGCCCGTGCTTACCTGGGGCGCTCTGCAGCAGGCACAGGAACAGGGGCGCCCACCGGCCAGCCTGCCACATCTCGATCCCGGGCGGGTCCCCGGCGCCCGGTGCCCCGGCGCCGGCCGCCAGGCCCACCGGCGGCAGGTGACGAGGGCGTCGGCCCAGGAAGGCGGAGCCTCTGGCGGTGCCACCCAAGGGAATTCACCTAGGGCCGCCCCGCGTCGCCCGCCGTGGGTGGGGGCGGGGCATCAGTAACATTTTCTGTAAATCGGGCAAGAAATCCAACTCTGGGGTTCCGACGAGAACTAAATAATCAGCACCCAGGGCAGAGTTCGAGGTCACCGGCAAGAGTCCTGTTTTGCAGGAGGAGGGGGAAGGCACCCAGAGCGCCCCGCGAGTCTCCTAGCCGAGTTTCCGAAGGAATTCCGGTTACTGCCCGCCTACTTTAATCTTGAGGCTCGGAGGAGACTGTCCTTCTAAGAAAGGACGTCCCTGAAGACTTTACTTTCTTCATTCCATCACTCAAAATGTTCTAACCAGGCAAGCGGGAGAGGCTGGTTTTGTAAGGAGAGAACGGCTGAAAACCGCGGAACCACGGAAGGGAGAGCCGGTTCTTTCAAAGTTACTCTTCCTGTTGGCACAGTGAGGGCAAGGGTAGGACAACATCATGGGGTCCTTTTGTGTGTGAGGATTAAAGGTGCGGACCTTCATTTTCTGCCTTTTTTCTCGGGGAGTGGGAGTGGGGAATTGGGAGGTAGATATCACCAAGATACATTGATACGTATATGGAATTGTTGGAGAATAAGTACAGGACAGAAAAAAAACGACAAAAGCCAGGCATTAGCTCAGGATTCTCTTGGTTTTCTGGGAGGTCAATAAACAGCTTAGTTTCTATCTGGGGACCAAAATTTAACATGAGTGGATCTATTTTGACTTCTTTTGGTTTTGTTTTTTGTTTTGAGTCTGCTCTGTTCAAGCCCAGCGCAATGAGGGATTATTATTATTATTATTATTATTATTATTATTATTATTATTATTATT
>OU015754.1:68738244-68755388 GCA_907169655.1 Acomys percivali | reverse complement strand
TTATTATTATTATTATTATTATTATTATTATTATTATTATTATTATTCAGATGAGACCAAAGTAAGTTTTTTTTAAAGATCAAAGAAAGCCTACAAAGTAGAAAAACACATCCTAAAAATATGAGCCCTTTAAGGTGGACACCTGTAATCCCAGCACTGGGATTAGATAGAGGCAGAGGAGCCAGGAGTTCAAGGTCAACCCGGACAACGTAAGCAATCCATCCTTATGGTCCATTTTCAGTATGAGGTGTGCTTAGGGCTCATCAGAGACAAGCAGAGGCACTAAGCTCCTGTCTCCTCAGCTGGTGTCTGCTTGCCTAGACATCCTCAATGCATGCTAGGCTTGAAAGGCTAGGGGTAGCCTGCCCGCCTGACCTAGCCCACATATTAGAAAAGGAGGAGTTTGTGTCCTGAACCATTAGGATGAGGAATTTGGGGAAGGGGCAGTTCTAGATATCAGGAACATTGTAGCTATCTGAAGAATTCAGCCAGTAAGAACAAACAAGGGCAGAGAGATGTGATTAGGGGCATAAAGACTAGTTTGGTGTTAAATTTTGTGCTCCAAACAGTTGCCTTTTCTCAAGGCTGATGTCTACTTTGCAAGTTCATAATACAAACTGATGTGCTGCTGTGTCTCCAGGACTCTTATTATGAAGCGAAGATCATTGCTTCTCTCGGGCTTTACATTAAGTTGAGCTAGCCTGATCTACTTAAGACTTTGTTTCAACCAAAACAAAACAAACAAAACCTAGATCAAGCTGTGTCTTTGAAGACATCCCAGGGAGGACCTTAGCTATTTACCACCATAGTAAGTAGTAAGTAGTTGTAGAGAGCTGCCATGTGCCGCACCCCTAAGATGGCGCCGGCTTCCGCCTTCCACTATCCCGATGGTGAGCGCCCTCTGAGATAAACAAGTCCTTATTTGGCTGCAAGGCTGTCGCAGTGATGGTGATGGTCTGGTGTCGATCTGGCGTGATTCGACCGGACGAATGAGGAGTTGATACTTGGCGAATGCTCATTGGCTCTTGCGATAGATATTAGCCCTGGGTGAGGACGGGGCCATTCCTTGCTAAGCGATACTGCTGTAACTTCACTCCTGAGTAAACTGCCTTGAGAAGGAACCTGGTTGTCTTGAGTCTTATTCCTGCTGGTCAGGAAGGGCACGGACAAGTAGTAACTGTTTAATATGAGCAGGATAGTGGTGAAGTAGTTGAAAAAGACAAGAAACACAGTTAATTCTTTTCTTGTAATCCTACAAAACTTGTGCTCTGAGCTCCTGGCTGTATTCAACATCATTCTTACGTGTTCCCTTCCTACTCAGAAAAAACAAGTTTGGCTTTTTGTTTGTTTGTTTGTTTTGTTATTCGAGACAGGATTTCTCCGTGTAAACTTGGCTGTCCTGGACTCACTTTGTAGACCAGGTTGGCCTCGAACTCACAGCGATCCGCCTGCCTGCCTCCCGAGTGCTGGGATCAAAGGCGTGCGCCACCACCGCTCAGCTACAAGTTTGGCTTTTTGCTTGCTCTTCCACAGAAACTCAAGCAATGCCCCAGAGAGGAAGCATCTAAAGACGGCAGTTAGCTATTTCACTCCAAAGGCTAATTTATTGGTTTCCACCCATCTTTTAGTCTTCTCCCGTATATTACATCCCTACTGCAGTTTCCCCTCCCTCCACTCCTCCCTCCCTTCCCCCCCCCCCCTTTCCCAGATCCCCCCCCCCCCCCCCCCCCGTTTCCCTTCACAAAAGGGCAGGCTCCCCAGGGATAGCAACTAAACATGGCACATCAAAGCGCAGTATGACTAGGCGCCCTCCCCTCACAGTAAGGCTGGACAAGGCAGCCCAGGAGTAGGACAAGGGTCCCAAAAGCAGGCAGAAGAGGCAGAGGCAGCCCCTGCTTCCACTGTTAGGAGTCCCATAAGAACACTAAGCTACAGAACACGTATGCAGAGGACTGAGATCAGATCCATATGGCTCCCCGATTGCTACTCCAGCCTCTGTGAGCCCTTCTGAGCCCTGGTTAATGGATTCTGTGGCCTGTGATTTCCTGGTGTCCTTCACTCCTCTGGCTCCTACAATCCTCCCTTCCCCTCTTCCTCAGGATCCTCCTTGCTGTGGGTCTCTGCGTCTGCTCCCACCAGTTGCTGGAAGGTGCCTCTCTTCATCCAACACAATGATGACAATTGTGCCAGGTTCTGGTCTACAGTGATAGTGGATTAGGAATCATTTCATTGACTTCACACACACACACACACACACCCCGACCCCCCCATCCCCCCCACCCCGCCTCAACCTGGTTATGTTTGGTTCTATCCTAGGTCTCTGGGCTATCCATCCTGTAGAGGAATTTTAATCCAGAAGGAGGTATCAGATCCCCTGGAACTGGAGTTGGAAATGGTTGTGAGCAGCCAAGTGCATGCTGGGAATTGAACTTCAAGTCCGTTAGAAAAGCAGCCAGTGCTCTTAACCCCTGAGCCATCTTTCCAGCCCTAACAGGATTTTAAAACATTATTTATTTGGCAGTACTGAGGATGAATCCAAGGCCCCAGGCATGCCAGGCAAGCATTGTGCCACCCAGATGTACCTCCAGGGCTCTTTTTATCTTTTATTTTGAGGCCATGTCTCATGCCTTGAACTCACTCTGTCACCCAGACAGGCTTTGCTTTTGTCTCACACACACCCCACCGCCCCCCACACACGTAGCTTCAATTGCTAGTCTGTGTCACCACCCAATGCAGTGTTTTTTTGTTTGTTTGTTTGGTTGGTTGGTTTTGATTTTTTGAGACAGGGTTTCCCTGTGTAGGGCTGTCCTGGACTCACTTTGTAGACCAGGCTGGCCTCAAACTCACAGCGATCCACCAGTCTCTGCCTCCCAAATGCTGGGATTAAAGGTGTGTGCCACCACACCCAGCTCCCAGTGTTTTCTTTTAAAGGCCTCTTCTCTCTGATCGTGTTTTAAATTTTTGATTTAAAAAAAAAAAAATTAGCCGGGCGTGGTGGCGCACGCCTTTGATCCCAGCAATCGGGAGGCAGAGGCAGGCGGATCGCTGTGAGTTCGAGGCCAGCCTGGTCTACAAAGTGAGTCTAGGACAGCCAAGGCTACACAGAGAGACCCTGTATCGAAAAACCAAAAAAAAAAAAAAAAAAAAAAAAAAAAAAAAAAAAAAAAAAAAAAAATTAAATCTGTGTACAAAGTAACAGGTCCCAATTTTCAACGAGAAAAGTCAATTTTAATTCTAAAATTAATCAAAGCTGTGATAATCTCAAACCCTTGAGGTGGAGGGATTTCTGAAATGAAAGGTTTTATTCACCGAGTCTAACCGGGCGCTGGCTGGAAAAAGCACAAGCTGCTTCCTGTGAATCCAAGCAGCTACAGATGAGAGGGCCGAAGCTTTGGGATGGGACAGTCCATGGGAGGAGTGCGGCTTCTTCAGTATATGAGGTCAAGTCTAGAAAGTTCCTAAGTAACCCCATCTTAGTTCTCTTCAGAGAAGGCGGGTCAGGACATCTCTCCAAGGTTCTGTCTGAAGCTGTTCTGAGGCACTTCCTTCTTTTTCCACTCTAGCTCACGGTCCTTGATGGAGGATTAATGATGGAACACTCAGAATTTTCCCTTCCTTCTCCTCCCTCGTTCCCTCCCCTTCTTCTCTTCCCCTTCCTTTTCCCCTTACCCCTTACCTCCTCTTTTCTCTCCCCCTCCTTTTCCTCCTAGGCCCTCTCTTTTCTTTCCCCTCTACGGGATGTGGAAACTACCTTCCGAGTACCCAGTAAGCTGATGCAGCTAGAAGGCATAAGACTCAGACTCAGTCCCATTCAGAATCTGCGATTCCCCGGTCACACTGCCCCGGGTCACTACTCAGTCCCCTGCCTGGGTACTGGTGGCAGCTGGTCAGGTGGGACCAAGCCTACGAAAGAGGGCTAGGCTAAGCAGAGGAAGTTCTGAGCCTCAGTCCCGCCGCTGAGCTGGCTCTCAGCCTGGGTCCCATCTGGCTCTCAGTCCGTGTCTCATCAGCTCCCGAGAGAGAGAGATGCATTTTTCACAGAACTTGTGGGAGCCAAAAGTTGCCCTGAGTTTGGCCAGGGCAGCAGACCGTGTGTGTAAGACTGAGGCCTTGGGGCTGGAGAGATGATGGCTCAGAGGTTAAGAGCACTGGCTGTTCTTCCAAAGGTCCTGAGTTCAATTCCCAGCAACCACATGGTGGCTCACAACCATCTATAATGAGATTTGGTGCCCTACTCTGGCAGACAGAACATTGTGTACATAATAAATAAATAAATCTTTAAAAAAAAAAAAAGACTGAGGCCTTTAGAGCAATTTCTAGTCTATTTCCGGAGTTAGAGTCCGTTGTCGATGCAAATGCATAGGAATTTATTGAGCCGACGCGATGGGGCCTGCCAAGCTCTTTTGAGTTGGAGACCCTGAGAAGCAGAGGCATGGGCCTTTTATAGGTTTTAGAAAAAGAAATGAGTTTTGTGTCTTCAGTCCCAGCAGCCTTTCTTTACATTGGCTCATGGGCAGTTTCAGTGTCTTTCTCTTTCAGACTCGAAAGCCCACTGAGCCGGGACACTGTGGCTGTGGGGCAGAGGCGTCTTCCTCCCCCACCTCTGCCTCTGCCTCTGGCTCTTTACCCACAAATCTGCCTTGTGTGTTCTCCCATGATCCCCTGCCCACAACTCATCATTTCAGTTAGGAAACTGTGTCCAGGTATCACTTGGTCTTTGAGAGCGTGTTATTTTGACCACAGTTTGGATACGTTAAAAGTGCACAAGTGAATTTTACCCGATGGGTGACCTTGTACCTCCAATCCTCCTGCCTCCTCCTCTGGGGAAAGCTGGGGTTACAAGCATGTGATTTAGAGGGGGGGGGCGGCCAGCCATGCGGTCTACAAAGCGAGCCACATTCTCAGTCCTTTTTACTGATGTCACTTTATTGATAAGCATTGGTGGCACTTTTTATTGGTCCTTGTTGTCCCCGAGGCACTGCAGAATGCTACGAGACAGATGTTTTAACGTTTGCTCCTGTGACCCCCACACAGTGAGGAGTGTTGATATTTCTCGTTGGCCAGTGAAACCCATGGCTTATATGTAGCACAGCTAATTATAATGACAGCTGCATTTGAGCCCTTCTGTCTGTCCCCCCCAAAACCTGTGGCTTTTTAGACTTCTGCTGTTCATTCTCTAGACGGTTAAGGAAAACCCCCCAATTTTAACCTCTTCCTGATTTGCAAAGATCATAGCACCTGGCTGTGGCCTCTTGCTCCGTGGGTACCAATATCAGCTGTCTGACAGGGTAGGGCACTAGGCGTCAGCAACTGTGCTGAGAAGGGTTTACAGTGTCTGGGGCAGGGGTGCTGCTGGCAGGCCTGTGTGACCGGGTCAGCCAATCTCAGGGTACGAACAGCCGGTCTCAATAGCCAGCCTGTGGCTTATTTGACGCACTAGGCCGGTGTGCACAAGCCACTCCAGGGTTTATACGAGTCAACCCCACCCCACCCCTCACCTCACCTCCACTGCTGGGTCACAGGGGCACTTTCCATCTGTGGCAGCGCCGTCCCAGCGTATTCATTTAGAACAGGCCTATTGCTTTTAAAATTAACTGTATTACCTGTAGGTCCGGCTAGTAATCAGTCAAGACACAGACACTTGTTATATTTTAAAACAGCCTTAGTTAACCTGGGGCAGGGCAGATCTCAATCCTCTAAACTGCTTTCCATAGTAGGGCCTCAGACACAGGATCCCTGCCTCAATCCCATGCCATCTGCTTCTAACAACTTCTATCAAGCTACCTCCCATCCATAACCCATATACTTGCTCATGTTCTTCATCTGGGCTGGATTCTCCATCCACGCCGCTGGCCATGTGCTTCTCCTCCATCAACCCATGGCGGCCTTCCTCTCTTCCCCTCAGGTCTCTCTCCTTTCTCTTTTTCTTCTTCCCAGGATTCCTTTCTCTCTAAGCCCCACCTATCTCCTTTTCCCTGCCCAGGTGGGATGGCTTTTTATTAAACAAAAGGTAGGTTACACAGACAGCAAACAGTAATTAGCATAAAAATACATCAGACCCCCCACCCACCCACACACACAACACAGACTGTACCCTGTACCTTGAGGACTTTGGGGCTTTAGATGGAGTCTCCAGTCCATAAAGAGATTCAGGGTCACATCCTAGTAGCCAAAAGGCTACAGCCTATCCCACAAGTTCCCTGCTGGATCTCTGTGTTCCAGCCACAGTCACAAAGTTCCCCTTTCTCTCTCTCTCATATCTTTGCTCTTGTCTAAAATACTACTAGTGTCTGTGTCTAGAATTCCCTCCCTGGTTTACCGTCCCTTTGTCCGTTCTTGCTCAGGGTCTCAGATTTTATGACACTCCCTAAGCCAAGCCTTCCCTTGACACTAGTGGGGGTGGGGGGTGGGGAGGGTGGGGGATGGGGATGTGGGCGGGAGGGGGGGGTTAGGCGGGAGGGAAGGGGGTCATGGTAGAATAGCAGCAAGAGTGTGACATGGGTTCCTGTTCCTGGAGGTGAGAATTTATGCTGGCGGCTAGGGGCTGGCCACATGGTAGCATCCCAGGAAGTAGAGCGAATGGGTCAGAACCAAGGGCCCATCCTCATTGACCTATGTCTTCCAGCCCACACCCTCCAGAAACAGCATCACAAACAGGGGGCTGAACATTCAAACCATGAACCTGCAGCCTGGGATGGGGGTTCGAAGGGTAGAAGAGCGCTTGCTTAGCGTGCGTAAAGCGCTGCCTTAGGTTCTCCAGTGCTCATCAAGCACACGCAGTGGCTTGTGACTGAAGCCCAAGACATCAGGAGGTGAAGGCAGAAGAGGGAGAAGTCTAAGCTTATCTGTGGCTACGCTGTGAGTTGGAGGCCAGCCTGGGCTACATGAAACCATGTCTCAACAGCTGCTACCAAGCCAAACTAAAGCACCATGAAGTCAGGCCGTGGGGACATTTCATATTCAAACTGTAATACCTGGTAATGCTTAAATAACGGAGATTTGATTCTCTGTTCTGGAGGCTGGGACCAGTATGCCAGCATCTTGCTTTAAGATACATCGTGTTCTTACGTGGAGAAGAGCAGGGAGAACCCTCCTCATGGAAGCCATTTTTATGATGACAAGAAACCCATTTGTGAGCCGGGCATGGTGGCGCACGCCTTTAATCCCAGCACTCGGGAGGCAAAGGCAGGTGGATCACTGTGAGTTCAAGGCCAACCTGGTTTACAAAGCCAGTCTAAGACAGCCAAGGCTACACAGAGATACCCTGTCTCAAAAAACAAAAAACAAAAAGAAAGAAAGAAAGAAAGAAAGAAAGAAAGAAAGAAAGAAAGAAAGACACCCATTTGTGAGGGCTGAGCCCACACAACCCGAATACCACGCCCCCACCCCATCCCATTCAGCCTCATTTCCCGAAGCTGGTGCCTTCAGGGTTATATGGATCTGGGGGATAATCTCTAACCGCCTCTTTGGTGGCACTCAGCCACAATTCACAGAAATTCCTTTTGGGTGTGCTTTTAATAGCTCCCTTTCTTGATGCAGCTTCAATGGCAAGGCCTGGCACATAGCAGCAGTCCAGGGAGCGGTGAATAAGCAAATTTTAGACGTCTGAGGCTTGGTCAGGAGCATTCCACACACAGCAGAGGATTCAGGCCCCTCCTGGCTCCTAGCCGGCTCACAGCACAGCCACTCAGTGTTTACTGAGCTGAATTTGGCATATGACTCAATCTTAATAGACTTCAGTATCTGAGAGTACGGCTTTGTGGTCGTGCTTCCTTCCACAGCTGCGATTTTACAGGCTTTCACTGGATGTCAGGCAGGTAAGGAGTTCTACGTGAGAGACCCAGGAAGGTGCAGCGGGGCCAGACTGCCGTTTGGTGGGGTAAACAGCCTTGAAGCTGTCGTTTGGTAGCCCCTGCCATATCAGAAACTGGCACTAGGGTGTTTGCCCAGCAGCCACAGGCACGCACCTACGCTGAGTCAGTGTCATAGTTTTTCTCCCTGTCTCTGTGATATAACCCAGACAAAAGCAGCTTAAAGGAGAAAGGGTTGATTTTTGCTTGCTTGTTTGTTTGTTTTGTTTTTTTTTCAAGACAGGGTCTCTCTGTGTAGCCTTGGCTGTCCTGGACTCACTTTGTAGAGCAGGCTGGCCTGGAACTCACAATGATCCGGTTGCCTCTGCCTCCCGAGTGCTGGGATTAAAGGCGTGCGCCACCATGCCTGGCCCTAAAGGGTTGATTTTTGACTCCACAGTTTCAGGTAAGTCCATTCTGGCAGGAAAGTCAAGGGGCTTACAGCAGCGGGACACTCTACATCTGCAGTCAGGAAGCACAGACAGACAGAAGCACCCAAGCGAGCGCTCTATTTACTTTCTCTATTTTACAGATGCCAGGATTCCTCCCATCCCACCCCCGCCACCCAGGGGCCATCTCACTTAGAGGACAGGTGGGCCTTCCCACGTCAATTACTGTAATCAAAATAACCCTCTATAGGAATGCCCAGAAGCACTACCATCTCCCAGGTGATTCGGTCAAGTTGACAGCCGCAGCAGTCGCCGCGGTCTATGTCGCCAAAAGACTTTATGATAACCAGTTAGCACTTCCGTTGTTCTTCTGTCCCTCCTGCCTGTGTGTTTTCAAGAGGGTCATGGGAAGACACACTCTAATAGGAAGATACACACTCTAACAGGAAGATGCATACTCTAACAGGAAGATCTGGTCAGCTATGATTTGGAAGGGCAAGGGAGCTGCTTTACCCGGCGACACTATCTCCCACCTCATAACCAGTCATAAAAATGTCTTTACTTGAATGGTCTCTGTCTCTGGGCCGGTCTAGCCAATCAGTGAACTCCAGGTTCAGTGAAGAGACTCTGTCTCCAAAAATAAAGGGGACAATTGAGGATGACGTTGGAGCTGACAGTTGGCCTCTGTACGCACTCGCTCCAGCACATAAACCAGCACACACACGAACACGTATACCGAACACACCCCACATGCCAAGGGCTTTGGGTTTTGGAGAGCAAGTTTAAGGGTCAACTAGTGAGGTACACAAAGAAGGGCGTACCCCAAACCAGCTTAGGCAAAACAAATTCTACAATCCACCGCATTGGAAACTTCAAAGGTGGGTGTGGCTAAGGTCGGAGTTGGGGAGTTTGTGGAGCAGAGAAGTTTCTGATTGGCTGACCTGGATCACATGGCCCTGCCAGGCTTTGCGGGAGAGAAGGATGGGCTGCCCTCATTGGTTAGTCGGGGAAGTAGCCACAGCACGGGCTGCGGGATGCTGTATAGACAAACAATGGCTATCTCACATGTGGCCTCCGACTCTGTCCACACCAATCTCATGCCCCAAAGTTTCCCCCAGTGAACTGGTGTCACCATATTTGGGGTTTGCCATTCTCTCGGGAATTTTCTTCAGGAGCTCAGCCCTCGGCAACTTGAGGCTAGACCTGTTCACACTTGGAGAACACTTAGTATTTGATTCTGACTCCTGCATTTCTGCTGTTATGTACTATGGGTGATGGTGTAGTGTGTGCGTGTGTGTGTGTGTGCGTGCGTGTGTGTGTGTGTGTGTGTATGTGTATCCGGAATTTTGTTTCAAAAGTAGCAACGATCTAGAGAAATTCAAGTTTAGGCAAATAAACGAGAAACAGAAAGAGTAGGTTCTGTCAGACTGTGAAGAAGTGGGCAGGAAGACTGGGTGTCCTAGAGACTCAGCGATTTCTAGCGCCCACCCGCCTCAGCTTCTGGAGTATCTTCTGCGCATGCACGCACTGCTTCCGGTGCAGCTCCTGCACATCCACTACTTTCCCCATGTCCTCGTTTCGCCACGCACAGCCAGGCTGAAGGCAAATCTGCAGACCGAGGCTTTGCCAACGGGCAGCTGAGGCTCAGAGAGGTGTGAGATGTGCAGCTTCAGGTTTGTCTACTTCTCTGAAAACCGAGCAGAGTTACCAGTGTTGGACCCTCATGCCCAACTCAGGAAGGGGGTCGCCGTGAGAGACCACACGAGGCACAACGCACTGATGCAGAAGCAAAGGTTTATTGCTGACGCGCCAGGGTCCCTCAGCACTCGAGAGGCCAAGGACTCCCAGTGACTGTTACAGGCTAGTTTTAAAGGCTAAAACCGCAAAGCAGGTGGGGTTGCTTATCAAGTTAGACCATATGGACATTAGGACATCTGGCATTGGGAGACCTCTTGCAGGGACTTGGGTGAGGGTCCCTAGGGCGGTTACTGGAAACCGTATGGGACCTCTGATATTTGGGAGCTCGCATGTAGCTATTCTGGGAACTAGGGTGGAACTCCTGAGGCTGGCAGTAACAAGAACTGGGAGAAGCCTCTGGGTAGGCAGGGCAAACAAGCGTCTTACATTTTATAATTTTACAATTTCTCACCAGCCAACCTGGCCATCGTATTCTTAGCTGTGATCTGTTCTAGAGATTTGAAAGCACGTGTGTGGATGTTCATAGCCCCCCTCTTCACACAGCTGACAAGGGGAAACAGCCAAACTCTCGCTGACGAATGAGTGGGTAAGCAGGTTGTGGTATGTCCATTCAATGGACTCCCATCCGGCAGCAAACAAATGAAGTCCTGACACTTAGCCACGGCATGGGTGAGCTTTGAGAGCACTGTGCCAAGGGATCAAAGCTAGTACAAAAGGCTGTATGGTGCAGGGTTCTGATTTCTTGTATGACGTGGAGAACGGGTAGGTCTATGGAGATACTAAGAATGCCATCATCTGTTGCTAGGGGGCCAGGGCAGGGAAGGGAACGAGTCTGTGGCTGTTCCTGGGTACTCGGTTTCCTTCCTGAGTGAGGAAAGGGCGGTTGAGTTAGATGGTAGTGATGGATCGATAGGCACAATGATATGCCTGTTAAAAGGGTGACTTCCGGGGCTGGAGGGATGGCTCAGTGGCTAAGAGCACTGTTCTTGCGGAGGACCCGGGTCCAGCTCCCAGCACTCAACATAGCAGCTCCAGTTGCAGGGGATCGGACGCCCTCTTCTGGCTCCTCAGCCACCGGGAACACAGACGGTACGCACAGACACAGGCAAGCGCAGAACACTCATACACGCAAAGGTAAATAAAAATGTAAGGGTGGGTGGAGCCTCTGTTAATCACGGGGTCCTGGGGGCCCCCAGTTGGAGAACGGGAGTAGTGGGATCTGAGCTTCAGGGCATGGTGGCTGCTCGAGGAAGAGCCTGGGGCTCCTTACGTTGTCTCGAGTGTGACCTTGGGCCAGCATCCGGCCTCAGCCTGCTGTGCAGTCGGGGGGCGGGGGTGGGGGTGGGCTGAGGCATTCTGGGCCCCGGGATATGGAGGACTCTGATATCGGTGCAGAGATGGTGGGAGGGGACCGCGAGAGCCATTCTCACCAGAAAATCCCCTTCCCGTATCTTTCCTGTAAGAGCCGCAGCTATTCCAAACCTTCTCCGTCCCTCCTGGGCTCTTGACAAAGCTGCCAGGTATGCAGGCCAAAGAAAGGCATGCAGGGGCAGACACTCGAACGCCAACATCCAGCTCAATGCTCAAAGGCCTGCCAGAACCTTCTGGAAAAGTGGAGTCTATTCCAAAACCCACTTCCCACTGGCGTCCTTGACGGAGCCTTTGTTCTCCTTGGCTGATGTTTTGGACCTAGGATGTACCCCAGCCTTCTGAGGACTTCCTCTCTGCATCCCTTTTATTCTTTCTTTCTCTATTCCTTAGTCCTACCTTTTCCTGAAATGAAGTTTAAATTGCACCAGTGGTGTGCCAATGCAATTTCTTTCAGACTCACTAAAATACCTCTGACTCACAAGCTTTCCTCCCTTCACACCGAGAGAGGGCTCTTTCTAGCCTGAGGTCGTCCCTGGTTCCTGTATGCCATGGTTGAGCCATCCCCGTGGATAAATAGTTGACTGTGTCTAGTTTTTTTTCCCCCCACCATGGCCTACACCCCAGTGATCTTTCCACTCAGCCCTGTGTGTTCCTCCAGCTCAGACAAAATGCCCCAATATGGATCTGCTAGGTCACAGGGTGTGGACATTTAAAATGTCAACAAACATGGCCAACTTCTCTCCAGTGTGGCTTTACCTACTTGGCTCCCACCAGTTGCCACCGGCAGAACCCTCGAGACCCTTTCCCCAACTTCCAGGCCTAATTTGGAACTAACTCACCAGATTTAAAATGTCTTGTCAACAGTTATGCTTCAAGGTTTTGTTCACTTGTGTTCCTGTTGAAGTTTTTTTTTTTTTTTTTTTGCAGAGGCTCTGGGTTGCTGGAATCAGAGGAGAACTCAGAAATTAGGGTTTGATGACCTGAGCACTAAACCCAATTGTATTAATATTTGCTGTGTGGCCTGAGGCACATTCAATGACCTCTCTGGTTCCGGGAATGTTCTTGTTTATAATCTCTCAGCATGGCAACAGGTACCAGGCAGGCCAGGCACCAGATGGAAGGAAGCTTTCTTTTGAGACAAGGCCTCACTCTGTAGCCCAGGCTGGCCCGACGCTTGCTAAAGTAGCCCAGGCTTTCTGTGAATGAGTGACAGTCTCATCCTCCTTGGTACGGGGGCGATAGGTGTGCATCATGGTGAATGGCAGAAGGGGCTTTGTGATTGTTTTTTATATTTACAAAGCTTTACTTTAGGAAGAGGAAAATGGAGCTGGAGAGATGGCTCAGCTGTTAAGAGGACTTATTGTTCTGCCAGGGCATCTGAGTTCAGCTCCCAGTGTCCATATTGGGCTTGATGGGCATCTGAGCTCACCCATGCACACACACGCACACGGACACGTGCACATACATATTCCCTGTTCCCCTCCACAAAGATAAAAAATAAAATAAAATAACACACACACACACACACACACACACACACACAAAAAAAAAACCCCAACAACAAAGATGTATTGGAGCGCTGGATGGCCGGCCAGCATAGCCCTTGCAAGGCTGAGCAAGTGCAGTAACCAAGCCAGGCTTCAGGGACCGCTGCTACAGCTTGTAGGTGTGATTTTTCAAAGACACGTAACATGGATAGTAGGTACATTTTGTGCGGAATTTTCTGTGAGCATATAGCACTTCAAATTTCTAAAGACTGCTTTCCAGGTCAATCTCAAATTTGGGCTAAGGGTCTCTATGCTGGAGCAGCCTGCCCTTCAAATACCTGAGCTCATGCTTTGTTCACTGAGGAATAGACGAGTCCAGCCAGGAGGGAGCCACCTGGGTAGTGGATTAGACTAGCTTCCCACAGCCTCCAAATCCCACTCCTCTGCCCAGAAGCGGCTTTGATAATCGCATGTACTTCCTAATGTGAACACTAGGGGGAACCATACACTTAAGGAACGTGACCCATGCTGCAAGCCTATTGGATCACGAGGTCAGTTTTGGGCTGGTCCCTAGTAAGACCAACAGAGTAACTAACTTCCTGCTTCTTTGACATCCTTCCAACTTGACCTGAAACTTGGATGTGCCTATAGGACGGCTCTGGGGGCCAGAGGGACACACTAGGGTCCATGGCCTGTAACAGCACTGGCAGCTTCTCTGTTGTGTGTTTAGAGCCAACAATACTGTTATTCTGGGCTCCGATTCTTCTCATCTGTCAGAAAGGGGCGACAATTCCCTGATCTCCCCTCTCCTCTCTGTGTCCGCACCACCCCCACCCCCACCCGTGTTTATTTTATGCAAAACTGCCCGGAGAATACCAAGAGGCCTCAGGCTGAGGGGCAGGCCACATGTAGCAAAGCCAAGGAGAAAGCCTGGCTGTAGCCGGCTCCAGGTGATAGCAGCTATGGAGGTGGGACGAAGCGGTTGTATTTAGGAACTTACTTCACAAGGAGAGCCAGTGAGAGTTCAGGTGTGGAACCCAAGAAGAAAGCACTGGGGGCGGGGGGGGGGGTTCGACACCAAGGCCTTTGTCCTCAATGGATCGAAACCGTCTATTGAGTTGGGAAGATAGACTTGGGGGTACAGATCAAGGGTTCATATTTAAAGGTAATACATTTGAGGTGCCTTTGAGGTCGTTTAGCAGGTGAAGAAAGACAAGAGGTGAGGGGACTGGACCTGATCCCTTCCTCAGTGTCTCCTGAAGATAAAAAGGCTCAATAGTTTGGACTAGGTGAAATGTTAAGACCAATCTGACATTTGTGGTTGAATCCATTGCCTATTCGTGGCTGAATCCCTTGCAGCTCTCCTGGAAGACATCACCCTTTTTGTTTTGTTTTGTTTTTCAAGACAGGGTCTCTCTGTGTAGCCTTGGCTGTCCGGGACTCACTTTGTAGACCAGGCTGGCCTTGAACTCACAACCATCCACCTGCCTCTGCCTCCCCAGTGCTGGGATTAAAGGCGTGCGCCACCACACCTGGCCCAACATCACCTATTTGTGGCTGAATCCCTTGCAGCTCTCCTGGAAGACATCACGCATTCATCACCACGCTCAGGATCCCCCTCAACCCAGCCTTCAAGGCAGCTGCTACCAAGATCTGAGGCAAGGGTGAGGTTTTCAGTTTTCCTTGGACTTGACAGAGGTCTAAGAACATGTTTACAAATGGACTTTTGAGTCAGAGCGATGTTGGCTGGAGGCTGATATTGCTACCAAATAACTTGAGAACTCGGGACTATTTGTGTCTCCCCCTCACTTTCTTCTGACCTAATAGTTCCTATCTCACAGGGCCGTTATGAAGATTAAACGTGACCATCTAAGAACATTGCTCAGTTCAGTGCTGAGGTCATCGGGAGCACCTAATCAGCAAAACAAAAACAAAAAACAAAAAAACAAAAACAAAAACAAAAAACGCGGCAGTTTGTTCAGCCAGAATGTTCTAGAATCAACTCCATTGCCTGCTGTTTCTGACCTTTCCGACATGGTTAGTGTAAGTCCAGGAATGTCCAGAGGGAGGCGCTCTTAACATCCTTTGCCCACAGACATCGAGGAAGTGGGCGGTGGTTTTCCCTCGAGAAAGGGCCTGTTGATGGTCCCAGCTAGGGCCTCAACATTCTGGGTACAAAAGAGCAGAGCTTATGGATTCCCCCCCCAGTGGGCCTGGTCTTCTCTTCTTAGACACTACTCTTGGCTTCCTTTTGCTGATAGCTTCTGGCCAAGCCCTGGCCTTCCTGTCCAGCCTCCCAAACTCTGTCATCTGGCATGTCACCTACGTGCCGCCTTCCTGTGAAGAGTGGGGTCTTCTCTCCTCTCGGCTCCACAGAGGCCTTCCCTGGCTTCTCCTGCATGTGCTTAAGCTGGGGGTACGGGCAAGCTGAGAGGAACCTAACACGTGGCGCCGTAAGCACTCCGTCTTCTGAGACCTACATTCCCCAGTCACCTCCTGCTTGTCAGGGCCTTGCCCAGTGCTGGGCTAGACTAGCCACGAATAGAGCCAGACAAGGGGCCAGCCTTGTAGCTCTTCAGTCTGTCCAGGCACAGAGGAACATCCAGGCAGTCCGCCGGTCACAGCTTGACTTCTGGATGCCTTGTGGTGACCCATGCAACCACAGCCTCAACAAAACGTGAGCCTGTTACTTATGTACTTCTTTTTCAAACAGGGTCTGGCTATGCAGCCCAAGCTAGCCTCGAACTATCCACCTTTCCACTTTAGCTTCCCAGGTGCCGGGACCACAGGTATGCACCCCCAGGCTACTAGCACATGTATTTATTCCTGTGTGCTCTCTCACACTCCACCATAGTCCTTTGAGACAAAGTCTCTCACTGAACCTGCAGCTGGACTGGTGGCCGGTCAGCTTTGGGCATCCTTGTGTCTCTGTCCCCAACCCCAGTGCTAGAGAGTTAAAGGCACATGTGCAGCCATGCCTGGCTTTTTGATGTGGGCTTTGGGGTTGAAATCAGGTCTTCATGTTTGCCCAGCAGGTGCTGTTACTCCAGCCCCAGCCTTGAGTTTTTTTTATTTTTATTTATTTATTTAATTTATTTTTAATTTTAATTTATGTGTGTTGGTGTGAGGGTGTCAGATCTTGGAGTTACAGACAGGGGTGAGCTGCCATATGGGTGCTGGGAATTGAACCCGGGTCCTTTGGAAGAGCAGGCAGTACTCTTAACCTCTGAGCCATCTCTCCAGCCCCCAGCCTTGAGTTTTTAAAGAGCCTATCTTGGGCCCATTATTTGCCGTCAATCAATATTCTCTATGGACTCCCAGACTTAGTCAAATATAGTTTTTTCCTACACACACGCACAGGCACATGCACAAGCACACTTGAAATGTGACCTCATGGAAAAGCCCTGGCAGAGGGCCAGATACCTGGGGACGCAGCTCTGGTTCCTTCTTTTGTCCCTACCCCTCCCTCCAGACCCTCCAGACCCCTTCTTAGTTTAGTGCCCAAAGCCTGGTGCGTCTTTGGTCTCAGCTTTGGCTGGGAGGGCTGCACTCTCCGCCCGGAGCTGTATAGAGTTCCCGGAGGTCTGGCCTCCCTCCTGTGGCCTCCTATGGGTGGGAACCACACTCCTTGGCATGTGCCTCTGACACAGGGATGCCACCGGTAGGTCATCTGCTGCCAGTGTGAACAAAGAAGAAAAAGAAGAACATGAAAAGCAGTCCTAAACCACAGAGACACACCTGGTGGTTGGAGAGAAGGCGGCCTGGCGTCAGCCCACGCGATGGCCTGGGGATGTCACATGAGTCAGCCAGGGTGGGTAGTGGCTCCTAGTGATGTTGATACAAATGTCTCTTTTCCCTGAGAGCACGCACAGTTAGCTACCGAATGATCAGAGTGAGAGGAAACCATCACTGGGGACACCTTGGAGGGGCACATAGGTACAAAATGGGGCTTTGCTGTGCACGTTTGCACGTTGTTTTCATAACCTGTCACATTCCTTTGGTGGTGCTGAGTTCCAAACCTCCACTCTGGAGCAGGCTAGGTAAATCCTCACCCACTGAGCCACAGCCCAACCCCTACAACCTGCCTTCCAATTTTAAAATTAACTTTGCTCTATCTGTCCCTTTGTTCATCCTTTTATTTTGAGATGGGCTGTTACTGTGTAGTCCAGGCTAGATTCAAACTTAGGGACCCTCGTGCCTCAAACTCCCAACTGTTGAGATTACAAGTGTGTGCCATGACCCTTGACAAACACCCTTTCCTCTCTCTCCCTCTCTCTCTCTCTCTCTCTCTCTCTCTCTCTCTCTCTCTCCCTCCCTCCCTCCCTCTCTCTCTCTCTCTCTCTCTCTCT
>OU015754.1:68720067-68732228 GCA_907169655.1 Acomys percivali | reverse complement strand
TGTGTGTGTGTGTGTGTGTGTGTGTGTGTGTGTGTGTGTGTGTGTGTCTGTGTGTGTGTCTGTGTGTGTGTCTGTGTGTGTGTGAGCGTGCATGCACATGTGTGTGAGCCATGCGCGTGTGCTTGTGCATGTGGACACATGAAGACAACTTCAGGTGTCATCACCAGAAATGCTGCCTACCTCCTCTGAGACAGAGTCTCTCATTGGCCAGGAGCTGGCCAATTTGACTGCTTGGCCAGGAAGCCTCAGGGATCCTCCACGTCCCCAGCACTGGGATTACAAGCATGCACGTCACACCTGTAGCTTCTGGGGACTGAATTCAGGTCGATGGAACCATTTTCCTGGGGCCTAGGAGAGATGTCACAAGAGGGATCACACAGGCCATCTGATTGCATCATTACCGAACTCAAAACCAACACTAAGTGGAATATGCTAGTGCCTGCTTATCTTCCCCCCTCCCCCTTCCCCCTTCCCCCTCCCCCAGCACTTGAGAAGCTGATGCAGGAGGTTATGGGTTCAAAGCTAACCTAGGATATATAGAATGAATAATAAAAATATTTGTGATGTTTCTTACAAACACTACTTATTATTTCATTAATAAAATCCCATTTATTTTTATGATAACTTTCCTTAAATTTTTTATTATATTTTATTTATTTGTGTGTTAGTACTAGGGGGTGGGTAGGGTGCGTGTGTGCCATGACACAGGTGTGGAGGGCAGAGGACAGCCTGTCGGAGCTCTTTCTGTCTATCCTTCTGCCATGTGGGTTTTCAGGCTTGACAGCAGGTGCCTTTGCCCACTAAGCCATCTTGCTGGCCCTTCGAATGGGCTGACACTCTGCAGGGGAAACACTTTCAGAATAGGAGATGTGCTATGGGAAAACAGCTTTGTTTTGTTTTGTTTGGAAGAGGGAACCAGGGTAGGACCACTGGATTGCTCTTAGGGAAAAAGGCCTCTTTGAGGTTGACATTTGAGCGGAGACAAGGATGATGGGAAGGGGGTGGTCTTGGAACATTCTGGAAGGAAGGCATTCCAGAGGGGGGGGCAGGCCAGGACTCACGCAGAAGGCCCAAGGAGGGGCCTAGCACACAGTAGGCAAGGCTGACAGTGGGAATGGCATAGGGGTGTTGGGGGAGCAGACAGGAGGTCAAGGCTTTACCAGGAAGCCAGCAGACACACTCCTGAGTGGGACAGTCCTAAGATCTGGTCTGACTCACATTCTTAGAACGCCACTGGGCCGTGTGCAGAAGGGCTGCTCAGAGGGGGGGGCAAGAGTGGACAGGACGGCAGGATGGAAAGGACTGGTGACATGGATGGGTGGATAGAAGGGGAGAGGGTGGTCAAATCCAATGGACGTGACAGTAGTCCTCCGAGGCTGTTGGTGGGCAGAAGAGGGGACCCGAGGGGAAGAAAAAGACTCAGGGAGCATTTGGGGCTTCATATCACACTATCTGGGTGCCTGTAGGTGAAGCCACCTTGACAGAGCTGGGAAGGTTAGGAGGACCAGCAGGGTGAGAGGTGATTATCAGAGCTGGGCTTGGTGCTAAGACATTGGGGAGACATCTGAGCCGCTGCAGAGTGGGCAGGCAAACAGAGAATGCCAGCATGGGCAGGTGGATCCCAGCAGGTGTACAGTATGGAGTCACCAGGGTGGGAACGGGGCCCAGCCTCTTCCGGCCTTTCATGCACTGGGATTTCTGGAATAGTCTTCCAGGAACAGGAAGCTGAGGGGGAGGGGTAAAACTCCCGGCAGTGGTACAGAGCTCAGCCCCCTGCCTCCAGGTCTGTCTGGCTCTGCTTTGGCAGCCAGCTGACAGAGAAACAGGGGGTTGGTGTGGGCTTGGCGGCCCTAGCTCAGGAAAGATTTTGATGGGGTTCAGCAAAGCAAAGGTGAGAAGAGCAGCACCCCCAACAAAGCAGCGCCCCCACAAAGCAGCGCCCACCACCAAAGCATTTTTGTTGTTGTTGTTTTGTTTGTTGTTGTTGTTGTTTTTTGTTTTCTTTCACACGTATTCACAGATGGCCTCGTGCCAAGAATGTGTCCTCCATTTTCTTCCTTGGTCGCTCCCTTGTGCCCACCTTATCCTTGGAGTGTGAGACATCCATGCATGTACTCTCCTGGAGTGAGCGCAGAGCCATGCTGGAAAACCTGCGAGGGGCTGTGAGGTCAAATGGCTTGGTGTCCTCAGCCTCCCATAATGCACTGGGCTTCCCACCGCTGGCTCAGCATAAACTTTGGAAGAGGCTTGCTAAGACCTGAGTCCTGGTGACCACTGCTTGCTATGTGACCTGCTCTGTGCCTCCTAATATTAAAACGGGGTAAAATGGCACCAGCTGGTAGGCATGCTCTGGAGAAGAAAATAAAAGCTGAGAACACTGCCTAGCGTGCAGAAAAGATTCAATAAGGGACTACAATTCTATGATTGCCTTGGGCTAGATCAACAACAACAGAGAGATGCGTTGTGGGTTCGAGTACCACGTATGCCTCTCAGTGCCACATTCTGGAGGGTCTCTGATTTCTCATCTACAGCGGAACCCACCCTTAGCCAGTTTATGGGGCTTCTGTGGACTGTGTGGGTCATAATCTAGTCTATGGTCATTTATCCACCAAGGTAAAGTTGTCCTTAGCTGATGACCACGCTTTGACAGTTACGCCTCTTCTCCTCAGGGCTCTGGCGCAGACTCCCACCCCAGCCTCCTGTTGCTTGCTGAGAGAGAGGTGTCTGGATTCCTCATTCCAGCAGATAGCCCTGGCTGCTGTCCGTGCCTTGTTGCACGTGCTCCCTGGAACCACCTAGGCAGCTCAGATGCCTTCCTCTTCCTGTCAACAATTAGGCCTTCTGGATACAGTGCCTTTGCATATGCCTCAGCTCCACCCCGCCCACTTCTGCCTTTCCAATGGACCATGTTTGGGTTTTCCCACGTCGCCCCCTCAGACACCACACTGCAGCCTTCTTGCTGGCTTTGGGTCCCCCACCCTCAGCCCTCTCTCCACACACTGCCAGATGGATCTGAGGCCAACATCTCCTCACACGCTCCTTGACCTGACCTCCATCCACTCTGGCCAAGCAGGCGTCATCCACTGGCTTTGTTCCTGGACATCCCTGCAACCATTGTCACCTTCTGAGCCTTGTGCTTGGCAACACCTTCGTGGCTACACCTTCATGTCCTTACATGGCCTGCCTTCTCTTCAGGAGCCTGACTGACTTCCCACCTCCAACACTTTCTCCCACATTATTTTCCTGGAAGCCCGGCTGAATAATCCTCGCTTCACTCACTGCTTCACTCACTCCCCTGATCAGCAATAGCTCTTCATGCCCCGGGACTCTGTCCAGCCCACTGCTGCACGTTAGTTGAGCCAACCACAGTGCCTGGCACCCAAGAGGCACCCAGCAAAGATAGTAAATGGTAGCTGTGAGGTTTGTCTCTCCTTCCAATGTCAGTAGATGTCACCTCCCTGCCCCTCTTCTTAACACTGGACTGTAATCAGTTCTACAGGGACCATGGTCCACCTTTCCAGGGTCCCCAGGGCCCTGGGGACTCCAGTGCAGCAGAGACGATCCCTCTCCTTCAGAGCATGATGCAAAGGGAACTCCCACTGACGAGTCTGAGGATCCGGCTTGGTGGGTGGCATGGTTACCTAGCACACTCGGAGCCCAGGATTTTCCCTCAGCACAGCACGAGCCTGAATGTACCTGTGATCCCAGCGCTGGGGGGAGGGGAGGAGTGGAGGCAAGAGGACCCAGAAGGTCAAGGTCACCGTCAGCTATGCGGTAGGTTTGAAGCCAGCCTAGGGGCATTTTGGAGAGTCTGTCTCAAAAGTTCTGACCGGAGGCTGGAGAAATGGTTCAGGGATTAAGAGCCCTGGCTGTTCTCCAGCCCACCTGAGGGCTCACAGTAACCCCAAGCCCCAGGAGACCTGGCAACCTTTTCTGGCCTCTGAGGGCACCAGGGATGCAAGTGGTGCACAAACATACATGCAGGCAAAACACTCATCCACATAAAAAATAAAATAAAAAGTTCTGACTTAAAACAGACGGGGCTGTGGTGCCTGGTCACGGGGGAGCATATTCTGATTGCTTAAAGGGATCACATACTTCATCTTGGCACGGAAGGAAGCTGTGACTGCTGTGACCAAGAATCTGTGACAGAAGGGTCCCAGCCACCTTCCAGCCCTGCTGCAGATGGAAATCTCATTGCTTATTCCTTGAGCCTTCTCTCAGCTGGTGAATGCCATCGATAAAGCAGGACCCCAGCTGAGGGCCGACTCACAGCCCCCCACCAGAGTGCCGCCAAGTGTGTGCTGATAAATCCTTCAGATGAGCCTGCAGATAGCCCAATGCCACTCGGTAACCACAGCCACCACCCCATGCCATGCAGAGTCAAAGATGACCTGGCCTGAATTCCTGACCTGTAAAACCAAGAGATGCGATAAAATGCTTGTTTTAAACCAGTCTTGTCATGGGTTATTGGAACACACGTCAATTCTGATCTGCGGGAGATGGCTGCCTGGAACAATGCATTGGGCAGTGTTGGGCTTCAGACCCGGGAGAAGCCGCTGAGGCGCCTATTTATCCAAAGCGGACCTAGCCTCCAGGTTCTCCCAGCATCCCTCAGTCCCTACCTGTTACAGGACATGGCTGGCATACCTCACCCCCTACCCTGAACATTTCAGCTGGGAGGAGCTGGGCTTCCTTGCAGGTCTCTGAAGTCGGGAATGGGGGTGGGGGTGGGGGGTGAGGGAGAGTTAATGGAGAAGGATTCTGTGATCTATTAGAAATGTCTGCTGTGGGCACAGATGGAGTTGGAAAGTTGTCTGTGCTTTCCATCTTCTGGAAAATCGTGTGCGTATCATCTTTCCACGTGGGGCTTGTTACGCCATTTTCTCAACCGGAAGGCGGGAGCAGAGAGGAGTTGAGGTCCTAAGGTCTTCACTTTTCTCATGAAAGCTACCAAGAACCTACGTGTGTCTCCAGAGGCAAAGTGTCCCACTTGTCACAGGCCTCCCTGTCCTGCCTGCTTGTCACCACCTCTCTTCCTCCTTCCACCTCTGCCACCTCAGCCCTCACGATCAGGCTGCGCTACTCTTGGATCAGCGACAGCTGGCACCAGGCCAGAGTCACCAGAGCCCCAGAACGTCCAGGCTTCCCTTTCTGTCATGGGAGGCTGGCACGCTGGTATCTCTCAAGGGTGGGGCCACACAAACTTCAAGAGACGCTTAATGAAGTATACATCACGGCTTCCAGAGCCTGGCTGCGTGCGCGCCTGCTCGTCCCTATACAGGGTTCTTAAAGAGGCTTCCTTCGGGGTGGGGGTGGGGAGATCAGAAAGCCAGGAGGTGTGTGTGTGTGTGTGTGTGTGTGTGTGTGTGTGTGTGTGTGTGCTTGTATGTGTGTGTGTGTGTGTGTGGTGGGGGCAGGGAGGACAAGGGCTCAGACCCTTCCCCCACCCTTCCTGAAGGTGTGACTTTGAACAAGTGACTTCAACCCTTCTGACTCTTGGTTTTGTCACCTGCCCAGAGAGCATAAATGAACCAGCCTTACGTGGTGACTGTGAGGAAAGGGGGGCGCTAGTCTTAGAGCGGGGAGGGGTGTCTCAGAGCAACACTCACTACACACTCATTAAATCTGGGTCTGGTGGGACAGGCCGGGAACCTCATCTATTTCCTGAAGGCAGAGACAAGAGGGTAGCAAACTCAAAGTGCTAGCCTGGGCAATTTAGTGAGACCCTATTCAAAAACAAAAACAAAACCCAACGAAACAGAAACACAGAAAAAGGGCAGAGGCTGGGAGTGTAGCTTGATCAAAGAATGATTCCCTTGCACAGATAAGGCCCTGGGTTCCGTGACCAGTACACCCCACTCCCAACATCTGGCTGAGCGAAAGATTGGCTAGCCATTTACCATGCTGAACTACTGTTCCACATCTAATCCCAAGGGACTCAGTCAACTTCCTGTACCCACAATGTCTCTCATGAACCGGTCACCTACATGTATTTGTTTTAAAACATTTTTTTTAATTAAAAAATTTCAAGAAGTCATCTTTAGGCTTAAAAAAAAAAAAAAAAAGTCATAGGATACATTCCAAAGCAGGTGGACTTGCCCAAAGGATATGGGTCAGAGGCTCAGCAGCCCCAGGGTCAAGTGGCCTCATCTTTGAACCAGGAAGTGGGTCAAAGAGGCCTCTGCACGTAGGGAACAGGGCACAAAGTTCTCTGGCTGATAGTGACAGCTGATTTCCTAGAAGTGACCTCTGACTCTCATTTTTCACACAGTTACTTTTGGCTTTTCAACAAGGGCAGCAGACCTCACATGCCAGCTCTCAGACACACCTCCGACTGGAAGCAGCAGGCTGGACACGGAGCCCTCAAGAGATGGGAACACCCTGTCTTGTTTTTATCTTTCTTACTTAAATTCTCTCTACGTTGCCCAGGCTGGCCTAAAACTCACACTGCTCCTCCCTCGGTCTCCCACGTCCTGAGATTATAGGTGTGAGTCACCGCTCCTGGTTCCGGAGACGTATCAGGCAGAAAGGCTTTTGGAAGAAAGTTCGGCTTTATGTCCATAGGACAGGGAAAGTTGTTGTTTTTTTTAGATTTATTTACTTTTATTTTATGTGTATGGGTGTTTTGCCTGCATATAGATCTGTGTGCCACATGTATGCAGTGACCATGGAGGCCAGAAGAGGGCATCAAATCCCCTGGTGCTGAAGTTTGGTTGTGAGGGGCCACATAGGGGCCAGGAATCAAACCTAGGACCTCTGGAAGAGCAGCCAGTGCTCTTAACTGCAGAGCCATCTCTCCAGCCCCAAGGGGAGGCATCTTGCCAGATCACAAGGATCCAAATTCACACAAGCTGCCCAGTGGCTCTTGGCTCTGAGCTCCTACAAGTGGTAGACTGTGAGTGATGCAGGCAGCTTTCGGGTTTTGTTGTTTGTTTGTTTTGTTTTGTTTTTTGTGGTCACAGAAGCTTGCAATCTGGTGGAGCCTGTGGCTCTCTCAGTGTCCAGATGGGGTTTTGTCTCAGCAACGGCTCCCTGCTTTATGGAGGGCTTCATATAAGCCAGGTATTTCTCACACACATCTTTATTACACACACACACACACACACACACACACACACACACACACACCAGCAGCTGTCGAGGAGGGTGTGACATTCCCTTGTTAGGGAGTGGGTTGTCTTTTTCATGCAGTAGAGGGATGAAAAGCAATAGACACCAGAGGCTCCTCACGCACAGCAACCACGGCTGTTTCTAGACACTGACAAATGCCTCCCGGTAGAACTTCCTGGAACACCTAAGAACCTCCAGTGGGAACATACAACCTTTAAAGTCACTCCCCACAGACTTCTGGGTGCTCACTGGGACAACATCAGAAGTGGCCACCCTGAGCATCAGGGACTGAGCTTTGTATTTGGGGACGCGACCACTCACACACACACGTTGCATCCTGGATCTCCCTAACTCTCTCCTTGTCTGTGATTCCACAGTGGCCTCCATGGTTTGCCCTCATAGACAGGGGCAGCAGCAAAGGAAGGGTAAATAGGGGTGCTGTGTCCTATTTTTTGCCAGGCATCTGGTCTTTTTAAAGATGGTTTCTGGCCCGGCACGGTGGCGCACGCCTGTAATCCCAGCACTCGAGAGGCAGAGGCAGGCGGATCGCCGTGAGTTCGAGGCCAGCCTGGTCTACAAAGTGAGTCCAGGACAGCCAAGGTTACACAGAGAAACCTTGCCCCCCCCCAAAAAAAAACCAACAACAACAAAACAGAACAAAGATGGTTTCTGGAGGGGAAACAACTCTTCTCTCTGAGGTTGTCATTGCAGCTCTCTGGGGGCTCCCCAGGGTCCCCGATGTCTCAAAAAATGGAGCATGCTGTTCCTGTGATGACCTCCTTAGAACAGAGGTCATGGCTCCTGCCTTCCTTCCCCGGAGTGAGCCTAGGAGGTGGAGGGACACGGGTGTGTGGGAGGGGTCAACTTGGAACAGCATGATGGCTCCTAAGGCACAACCTGTGAGACCTGGCGTGATGCTGATGACATAACCAATGCCAAATTCTGTGCATGAGAGAGCCCCCAAAAGAACCTTGACCAACCTGACTATTCCAGGCCTGGACTGCAAAGAGCAAGGCCTAGAGGGAAGTAACGCTGGGACTTGCCTGTAGGATAAACTCCTAGTTATCACAAAGCAGGGCCTGGCCCACGCAGCCCTCCTCCTGCACCCCTGCCCGATGCCACAAATTGTCACAACTCTCCTCCCCAACAGCCTGTGTTCAGAATCCTCCACGCAGGGGCCAGTGGTTAATAGGGTCTTTGGGTTGGTTCCATTAAACCTCACTGTGTCCCTGCCTTGTGCCTCAGGAAGGTAATCCACATATAAATAGCGGGCTGAGGCGGGGGTGGGGGGGGAAGGGGGGGGGAAGCTGGAGCCAATGAGGAGTTTGTGGTGGCATCTTGGGGATGGGTGGGACTGAAGGGCTGGGTTTCCAGTGGTTTCAGAGGCAGGTGTAGGCACCTGCTGATGAAGAGGTAGGGGTGGCAATCAAAGAAGGCTCTAGAATTTGGGACCTGACTGAACTGGCCAAGTCTGGGGAAGGAGGACCATACTAACGGGGGGTGGGGGGGGAAGACCCTATGCTACCTCTCCATTCCCCTCGAAGACTCGGTGGGCTCTGGACAGTGGATCCAGAGGGAGTCATATCCCTCTTCATGCTCAGGGCAGTTCGGGTACTGGGACTGAGGGGTTGGGGAGGAATCTGAAACCAGTTTCACTGGGGCCCAGAGCGTGGCTCTGTGTACTTGTCATGGGCCATTGGGAACGCTTTTCATCACCGCTCCTGGGTTGGGCCATGACAAGTTAGTTGCTGGGCTTTCGAGACAATTGCTTTCAGGTCGTCCACTGTTTCATCCCACAGTTTCACGGTAGAGGTTCTTCCAAACAGCAGGTGGCAAGAGCACCCTCTGAGCTGTGTCACTCACGGAGTGGAACACACCTGTGTGGCAGGAGCGGGCTCAAGCAAGGCAGAGAGCAGAACTGATGAAATTTCCCACTCTGGGGCTGCGGGCTGGGGGCTGGGGGCGGGGTTTGGGACAGGGCTGTGGCTGTGGCTGGGGGCCCAGGACTGGGGTTGGGATTGGAGCTGGGCAGGGGGCCGGTTCTGGGGACCCGGGGGCAGGGGCTGCGGTTAGGGGCATGGGGCTGGAGCCAAGGGCTAAGGTTGGGCTTGGGGCTGGAGGGCAGGGACTGTGGTTGGGATTGAGGCTGGGGGGAGGAGTGCCAGGGGCCGGGGGCAGGGGCTGGGGTTGGGAGGCCTGGGGCTGGAACCGGAGGCTGAGGTTGGGGTTAGGGCTGGGGGCCAAGGACTGGGGTTGGGATTGGGGCTGGTGCCAGGGCCAGGGGCTGGGGTTGGGGCTGGTGCCAGGGGCTGACTCAGTAAAGCGAAAACAAGAGGACGAGGATTCGATCCTCAGAACATATAAGGCAGGCATGGTGGTGCACGCTTCTAACTCCAGTCCTGGGAGATGCAGAGGAGACAGGCAGATGCTGGGAGCTTCTTAGTCAGCCACTAGCCTACTTGGTGAGCTCCAGACCAAGATATCCTGTCTCGAAAAGCACTGACCCAGCACTGGAAGAGCAACACCTGGGTGCTGTTGGTAACTTTTACTTAAGGGCAGAGGTACAGTTCTCAACATCCCAGGCTCCATTATCTTTAGTCCCATCGATAAGAGAGAAGGAAGAATGGCTGCAATGCTAGCTGGGGAAACTGAGGCCCTTCCAGGTATGTGAAACGAAGGATCAAACCCACAGACTTAGGTAGGGTTTTAGGAAATCGTTGCAAGGGTTGAGGGAATGGGTTCTGCCAGCGAGGCCAGGAGCCAGGCCAGGGGTTTGAGGCCCCGGTGAATCTATCTATGCTCAACAGACATGCACCCCTAACTGCCAATTGGGGACAAAAAGACATCGGGCTGCTGTGATGTCCCTGGCCTCTTCGTCTGGGCACAAGGGCCGCTGAAGAGAAAGCTCTCTGACTTTGCCGTCAGGAGAAACTGCTGGAAAAAAGCTAGAATTCGAGGCAGGGCGGTAGAGGTGCATACACACACCTTTAACCCCAGCACCTGGGAGGCAGAAGCTGGCAGATCTCTGAGTTCGAGGCCAGTCTGGTCTATAGAGAGAGCACCAGGACAGCCAGAGAAACTCTGTCTTGAAAAACCAAAACAGAAAACAACAAACAAAAAGACAGAATGTGAGCCCTTGTCTCTCACCCACTCTTTAGCGCCCCTCAAAGCATCTCCCTGGCAAGACCTTCTTCATTCCCAGGATCCTAGACACAAAGGATTGTGGGAATGTGCTATTAACATGTGCACCTTTTCTAGGCTAGTGGGGAAGAGTCTGGTGCTCAGAGAATCAGCTGCCAGGGCAGAAGTCTGCAGTTGAGGAAACAGGGAAGGATGAGGCAAGCTAAGGATTGCAGCTGGCAAAGTAGCCTGATTCCAACAACAAGGAAAGCCTTGGAGGTGGGGGGTGGGAGGGGGCCTCCGAGGAGGGGTGGGAGCTGGGGAGTTTCCTCAAAGTCATAGGGAGACATTAGCCCAAAGCTGGTCCACATTGGGTAGTGTCACCAGAATAGGCAAGGACACGGACTGGGCTGCCTTATGGCTGCCCGGAGGGTGAGGAAGAGTAAGGCAAGGACAGAAGCCACCCTGCCGATGTCCCTGGCTTGCTGACGCCTGCTCCCTAGGTGATCTGAGGGGTCTGTGAGAGGAACCCAACACATCCCGGCCTGAGAAGCCCTGAGCAACTGTTGGAGATTCAAGAAGGAGGCCGAGCCCTGCACTCCGGGCCTCCCAACTCTCTGTCAGAGACCGCGCTGGATGTCTTAGAAATAAATAGTTATAAGATGGCAAGCTGCAGGCCTCCAGGCTAGGCCGGCAGGGCGTCCACACGAAGGGAAACCCATTGCAGGTCTAGCTTCGGACTCTGCCCTGGAAAGGCAGCTTTAGCTGGTGGATGAGGTGGGCGTGCGCTGAGGAACTGTGGAATTGGGCTGTGAGGCCCTGAAGTTTCGGGTCGGGCCGTTAGAGGGAGAAGAGTGGAATAGGGGAGGCAGGCGAAGGCAGACCTTGGAGCCAGGCGTAGTGGTGTGTCTGCCTATGGTCCCAGTTACGTGGGACCAGACTGAGGCAAGAGGACTGCAAACTCAAAGCCAGCTTAGGGGGGTCAGGCTGCAGCATAGACAGAGTCTCGAAGGATAAGGTGGGGGTTAGAGCGAAGGGCAAAGGGCCTTCCAGGGAGAGAGGACAGTGCAGGCAAAAGCTGCAAGAGGCTGTTTAGGAAACGTAAGGACATCTGGGTGTGATGGGTGGAGAACTTGTTTTTCCTTGAAAACAACAACAACAACAACAACAACAACACAAAACCTCTTTTTATTTGAAAGCATTTTAATCCTGTGTATACGTGTGGGGATGTGCATGCGAGTATAGGCGTCTGCAGAGCTGGGAAAAAATCAGACCGTCCGGAGCCGGAGGTTCAGGCTGTTGTGAGCTACCTAACGTGGGTGCTGGGTACCAAACTCGGGTCCTTTGCAAGAGCAGTATGAATTCTTGACCCTGAAGCCATCTCTCTCCAGGCCCTTGTTTCCCCTTATACTGAATATTTACCAAGCCTGGCTTCCTGTCATCCCAGGTCCTCACAGCTCCACTGTGAACTCTACTTCACAGATGGATGACGGCGGGTCAGAGAGGCGACTGGCTATCCTAGTCATTGCTGCAGCCACTCTCTGAGGACGTCTGGCGTCAGTCTGTGCCTACACTATGTGCCTTTGGAGTTCATGGGAGAAGAGGCTGAAGGAGCAAGCAGCAGAGATCCGTAGGGAACAGGTGCACAGTAGTGCCCGTGGGTCCCAGGAAGTGGACTCACTCTGCCACTCAGTGGCCACGTGGCCCTAAATGTGTGGCTTAGCCTCCCTTTGCTCACATCATCTGTAATGTGAGGGTAGTGATGTCATTTACAGTAGGCAATGGAATTAAGTGAATGTGACCCAAAGAGTGCCTGTCCCAGGTCTGGTGCCCCGAGTACAAGGCAGCTGAGAGTCACCATCACTCTGGAGACTATGGTAGGAGAGAGAGAGAGAGAGAGAGAGAGAGAGAGAGAGAGAGAGAGAGAG
>OU015754.1:68708170-68720057 GCA_907169655.1 Acomys percivali | reverse complement strand
GAGAATATAGATATATATGCCTCTAGGTATTCTGGGGGTGAGGGACTTGGGGACCCGGTGTCCTGTGGAGGCAGCTAACTTTGCAGTTAACTGTAGGGGCCACATGTGCTCCATGCCACATCTGGCTGAGAGCGGCGTGAGTAACTTGGAGAGGCCCAGGGAGCTGCCCTGACCGGGATGGAGAGGAAGCCATATCTCACAGTTTTCCATATTAGGACACTCACACCACAAGCTGATCGAGGTCCTAAATATGAGAGCAGAAGCCAAGTGACTTGGACAATACAGCAAAAAGTGACTCTTTCTTGCCTCGTGTCGTCGGCAGCGTGAGCACCTTGAATGTATGCTGCTTCTTTTGCTTTAAAAGCAAAATAGGGGCCTGGAGAGATGGCTCAGTGGTTAAGGGCACTGTCTGCTCTTCCAGAGGTCCTGGGTTCAACTCCCAGCACCCACATGGCAGCTCACAACTGTCTCTAACTCCAGTTCCAAGCCTATGCACATAAAATAAAACTAAATAAAGATTTTAAAAGAGCAAAATAGATGTTATATGAGAGGAATAAAAGAGTTCCTCCAACTCCTAGTTACCCCAGAAACAGCATGGAAAGGAGCTTCCTTTAGCTGCCCTTTAGTGGAACCCTCTGGGGTGGAAGACTCTGTCTCAAACCCAGGATGCCTGCAGGCCTGGTGTGTGTGTGTGGCTGGAGTGCTGGCGTCCAGGTGGCTCCATTTCCAGACACTTTCTATCCCTAAAACCCACAGGGTTCCGTGGCTCACACCCATCTCTAGGTGACACATTTCTTCCTCATAGCTGGGCGTGGGGCTGAAGCTCTGGTTGGTGGAAACCGTGGTGCGGGCCATGAAACATCTTTCAGGACCCGGGACGGTCCCATCAGTGGATGTTTCCAGGCCAGCGTGCCGCCTGTATCAAGGCTGAGATGCCGTGTAAGGATAGCAAACTCATCTTATGGTAGCATATGAACACATTTTACAAGACAGTGTCCTGGTTAGTCTTGACACAGCTTAGAGTCATCTCACAGGAGACGCATCTAACAAAGAATTGCCTAGATCACACTGGCCTGTGTGTGTGTGGGTTGTCTAGATCCGTAATCAATCCAGGAGGGCCAGGCCCACTGTAGGCAGCACCGTCCCTATGCAGGCGTACCTTGACTATTGAAAAAAGCTAATCATAATCAGTGAGTCAGCATTCCTCCTTGGCTTCTGTTTCAAGTACCTGCCATTCCTCTCACAGACTATAATCCGACAGGGTAAGCCGAATAAACCCTTTCTTCCTCGAGCTGCTTTGGGTCATAGTGTTTTATCACACCAACAAAAAGCAAGCTAGAATAGACACCAAGCTTTCCGAATCAGTGAAAACAGAGCTCAGGTGGCTGGATTCTCTGAGCACAGCTCGATCCTCTGCATTTCCTCTATTGCAACACCCCTGTCACGGAGCATCTGGAAAACTCCACCATGTAATTAGGAGTAAAGGATAGTGAGGAAAAGAGAAATAAAACCGAGTGCGACTACAGCTTCCTGATCCTCTCCAAGGGCCTTTGAGATACCCAAAGGGTTCAGTGACTGCTTTCTGAGAATTTTGGGGAATGCTGCCAGGAGGATGCTTCCAAGCAGCAGACAGCACTAAGTGGTCAGGACTATCTTGTCTGCCTTGTCTGTGGTCAGTGCGGTGCAGGATGCATGGGCAAAATGCCAACTGTAGCAGGCAGCCTGGCGTGGCCCCAGGTGTGGTCCCTTGCCTTCGTCCCACATTCTGCTGTCAGCTTGGCGATGCTGCTATTTTCTGTACCTGGTCTCATGTTTCGTCGCAGGGAAACAACTGGCCAGACCAGTGGGAATACAAAAACGTCTGGGGGTAGGGGAGCTGGAGGGAGAGGTGTTTGCTCTCCACTGCCTTGGGGTCCCGTGGGTGAGGGTGTGTGGGGAGGGTCCACGCCTTAGCCTTGCCCCCGGAGCCCCGCCCTAGGAACAGTGATCAAAGTGGCCCGCCAGACTGAGTCACCCACTGCAGTTTCACAGGACGCGATAGGCTAATCGCTGACAAGGAGAACTGGAGGCCCAGCCTTTGAGGCCCCAGAGTGGAGGCTGGAAACAGCTAGGGTCAGGGTGGCTGCCTGGTCCTGCCTGCCCCCTGCCCCCCCCCCCGCGCCGCCCCCAGTGCCCCCCCCCCCCCCCCCCCCCGCCCCCCCCCCCCCCCCCCGTCTTCTACCTTTTCATAGATCGTGGAAGGGGGAAGGACAGTGGGTCCTAACTGTCACTCCTTTGGAAGCTGAGGAGACAAGCACCTGCCTATGCAGCTCTGGGCTGGTTCCTTCCTGCGCCTTCTGTGTTTAGACATCGCGGGTGACGTTCCTTTGGGAACTGTCTGTTGTTTCTTCATTTTGGCTGGTGAGGGTGGAGGGTTAATGCACGGGGCACTTGCCCATATTATAAGCTGGGCACCTTCAGAGGCGAGATGCCAGCCAAAGCTAGTCAGGAACCAAAGCCCAGATTCTTTACCTCTGCCCTGCAAATACTCAGGCGGGTGACTTCCGTTCCCAGGAACCCAGGCTTCTCACGGGGACCCGAGGAGCCGGGGCGAACTCCATCTCCCTGCAAATGCTTGAGAGGCAAGAAGATAAGCAGGCTTCCTGCCCTCCCTCAGGCTCTGTAGTGGGCTTGGCAGGGAGATGCGGGCTCTGCGGTGTTGAGCAAGCAGACGGACAATTGCGATATGTGGTGTTAAGTGCTGTGTTGAGGGAACTGGAGTGCAAGGGAGCCAGAGGCCTTGGACTCAGTGCTCTGAGGGAGAAAAAGGGAGGCACCATGAGGAAGGTACATCAGCTTGAGCCATGTAGTGGGCTGTAATGGAGGAGCAGGTTGAGGAGCAGGGAGGGGGGAGGTGGGGGAGGGGGAGGCGGAGAAGAGGAGGAGCAAGGGGGGAGGGAGAGAAGGAGGATCACCTGTTGTAGCTGGGGTGGCAACAGTTTGGGAGCTGCAGCCACTTCTGCACTGGCTGCTCGGATACCCGGATACCATTTCCTGCCAGAGCGGCAGTTCAGGATTTCTCCCCTGAGGCCCCCACCCCACCCGGCGCCCATCACTACCTTGTCACTGAGGTGACTATCTAAGGAGCTACAGCTAGAATAACAACAGCCCAGTGGCTGTCACAGAAGACAGGACCACCCCCATGAGAGTGTGATCCCAGGGCCTCACACAAGTCAGGCTCTGCCGCTGAACTACCCAGGAGTTAGCTTGGAAAAGAACAATCCTTGTGTTTTATTATATTTTTAAAAATTTAATGGTGCCTGTATGTGCGCACAGAACACTTGCGTGGAGGTCGGAGGACAACCTGCAGCATGGGTCCTTTCCTTCCATCATGTAGACTTGGTTGTCAGGCTTGAAGGCAGGCAAGTGCCTTTACCCACTGAGCCATCTCACTCTTCCTCCACCCACCCACCCACCTGTTTTCAGGACAAGCCCCATTATATAGTCCTGGCTGTCCTGGAACTCACCATGTAGTCCAGGCTAGCTTTGACCTCACAGAAATCTGCTTCCTTCTTCCTCTCAAGTGCTGAGATTAAAGGTGTGCAATATTTTGAGGCAGGGTCACACTAAGTGGCCCGGGCTGTCCTAGAACTCACTCTGTGGTCAAGGTAGACTTTGAACTCCTGATTTTCCTGCCTCAGCCTCTTGAACAATCACAGGTTGAAGCCACAGGCTCTCTATGTGTCCTTCCATGCTACCCTGACCTGGGCCCTGGATATGAAGTGTCTGGTTGGCCTTTTTCACTCCTGTGAGATACAGGGGGACCTTTTTAACCAGGAAACTTCCCACCAAAGATCTTCTATCATTTCCCAGTTGTGTCTCTTAAGACTAATCCCAACAGGGCTAGCTGTGTAGCTCAGTGGTAGGGCACTTTCTTGACATGTATGAGGCCCTTGGTTTAATTCTAAGTACAGAAGGAGGAGGAGGAAAAGGTGAAGAAAGGAGGGAGAAGGATGATGATGATGGTGATGATGATGATGGAGGAGGATGGCTGGGAGGAGGGAAGGAGGAGAAGAAGGGAAAAGAGGAGGAGGGATGGGAGGAGGGATGGGAGGAGGATGAAAGGAGGAAGGGAAGAGGAGGAGGAGAAAAAGAGAAAAGAAGGAAGTGAAGGAGGAAGCCTAGCGGTAGCCAAGATGGCTCCGGTGTGTCAGCCTACAAGCAGCCTTGGCAGAAAGCAGTTACAAGCCACCAGGCTGCTACCTATAGGGTTCTTCAGGTTTCGACGACATCCGGGTCTGGCGAAGGAGAAGTGCATATTTCGCATCTGTGTGATGCTTTGCTGATGTGTCGTTGGATCACATGACCTCTTGCGGGCACTATTCCCTGACCCACTTTGCAGGGGAGGAAACAACCTGCGAGGGGTTATGACACCCATCTGAGTCCTTGCAGCAGGTAAGTAATGGCGCCCAGGCACAGCCCAGTCCCATCTCTACCCACGTCTCTTGTTCTAGAGCCTTCCCCTCCCCAGTCCTCCAGCCAGCCTGAGCCTTCCCTGCCCACACTCAGGGCTTGCTCGGCTGGTGGAGAGGGAGGGAAGGAAACGTCTGGAACAAGCATCCGAGGTTTGCCCATGTGCCTCAGGGCCAGCACCCCCTACATGCCTTCCTCCAACCAAAGCCATGGGCGTCGCATGGGCTAACATGTCACAGGGATGCCAGCTGCAGGCCTGCACTAAGTAGGGCTTAGGTGATTGACAGAAATGGATTTCTTACTGCTCTAAATACACTTTCACCCATTCCAAAAGCCAATAAAATGGAAGGGTTTTGAAGACGAGCAAAAAAAAAAAAAAAAAAAAAAAAAAAAGACAGGCCCCACAGTGCCATGATGGAGACACAAATGCTGCCAACGTGTGGGGCGCGGCTCCTTCTTGCCTTTTGTCTGTGTACCATTTCATAGACATATTTGTGTTTATGATAGTAGGTGTATCCGTAATAACACTTTCTTGTTGCCAAAACAACACATGTTCATGGTGGAACGTCTGAGAGAGTAATAATGAACACAAAGGAGAAAGTAAAATAAACAAAAAAAACCCACTGAGCACGGTGGCTTTGCCGGCCCCCTTTGCTCTTTTACGCTGAGCCTCAGTGAATATAGCCATAAAAACTCCAGCACCCAGATGGCCTGCCGCAATCCTATCTTAAAATGGTGGAGGCAGCTCAGTGGTGGAGCGCTTACCTAGAGCTCACTAGACCCTGAGTTCCAGCCTCAGCAGTGCATACAGGCCGCACGGTGCAGCCAGTAACTTCAGCCACTTGAGAGGTGGGGGCAGGAGGATCTGGAGTTCAATGTCATCCTTGGGCTATATAACAAATTAGTGGCCAGCCTGCGCTACATAAGACTCTGTCTCAAAACAAGGAAACAGCTGGACATGGTGGCGCACGCCTTTAATCCCAGCAAAGGCAGGTGGATCGCTGTGAGTTCGAGGCCAGCCTGGTCTACAAAGGGAGTACAGGACAGCCAAGGCTAACACAGAGAGACACTGTCTTGAAAAACCAAAACCAAAACAACAATAACAATAACAACAACAACAACAACAGCAACAACAAAACCCAAAGAAACAAAAACTCTAAAGCTGTGGATTGAAATCTCTTGTAGGTCCCGGGTCTTCTGATAAGTACATGAGAGCTGAAGACAGAGGGCTCAGAATTCCTGGGCTGCTGAGCTGAGGACAGTCACATCTGGTGCCCTGTCTTCCCTCCCGTTCTTTTTCATCTGTGGTCTGAATAATTTTCTGTGAGTTATTTTAGATTTAATTGGCTGGTTAGGAGTTCTACACTTTAGTATATACTTTCTTGAAGAAAATAAAAATCAACTTTCTTTTTGCTTTTGTTTTTAAATGCGTAAGCTTTAAATTCTGATGTAATTTCACTCTTAAGGAAAGTAGTATGGAGGTACAAGGATTACACACACACACACACACACACACACACACACAAACACACGAACACAGGCACACGAACACACATGCACACATGCACACACACACAATGCTCATGCCACCTGAACAGTTACAAAAACAATGGCACCAGCTGCAGAACAGTGAAGATACTGACACAGGAAGAAAAATCAGTGGTGGCCAATATGGCACACACCTTTTAATCCCAGCACTCAGAGGCAGAGGCAGGAGGATCTCTGTGAGTTCAAGGCTAGCCTTGTCTACATAGCAAATTCCAGCCCAGCCAGAACTACACAGTAAGACCCTGTCTCAAAGCAAGCAAGCAAAACAAGCCAACCAAACAAGAACGTCAGTGGTATCTCACTTGCCCCCCACATACATGTGCATACATGTGTGTTTACATGGTTATACCCTACTGGCCTTAAAGCAAAGCAAAGCAAAGCAGAACTTGCACGATAGTCTCTACCCATGGGCGTCACACCTCTGTTAGCTGCAGACCTAAGCGCAGCCATTGGGACTGGTTTGATGACTTTCTTTTTTACTGTCTGCAGAGGCAAACAGATTACACAGAGTAGAGGGGACAGTGGGCAGGCTACAAGAAACAGTCACACCCAGGGCTGCTCCTGACGTCCTCTGGACACCTCCCTAGCTGGCCTGCCCTGGTTCGGCTGCCACTTCTTAGTAACTTCCGGGTTCCCTGGCCTGCCTGGGTGGGCTTCACTCAATCAGCCCCTCCCAGGAGACAGCCAGTGCTTCTGACTTGTGGGTGACGGCACAGTAAGCATCCCCGTGAGTATTGTGCCTGCTATCAAAAGGCACCTGCCAGGGAGCGTACGTCAGGGAGCCAGCTGCTGAGTGAGTAAGGTGTATCTGTTCACGCTGGGCGCACTTGTGCATGTATGTGTGCAGTCCCTCATGTTTATACACTGTTTTCCCCCAATCAGATGGCTAGGAGTCAATGATGTGTGTGCATTTGCGTTTTACTTTATCTCCCTTCTGGGCATGGAGCCTTGGACCGCACACACAGCTTGGCAAGAAGGCTACCGAGAGGCATGGCCGTCTTTTCTTTTATCCCCTTCTCTCCTCCTCCTTTCCTCTTTCCCTCCATCCCTTCTTTTTTTCTCTCTCTCTCTGTGTCTTTCACTAAGTTACCAGTCTAGACTGAACTCACTCTAAGGCCCAGGCAGGACCTGAACTTACCTTCTTGCCTCAACCTCCATAGTAGCTTGGAATTAAAGGTGTATTACAGCCTACAGCATTCTGGGCCCCCATAAATTATTTCACGTGTTCAGATGTTTTGCCTGTGTGTGTATGTATGTGTACCGTGTGCATGCCTGGTGCCTGAGGAGGCCAAAGACGGTATTGATCCCCCTGGAATTGGAGTTACAAATGGTTGTGGCCTGCCATGCAGGTGCTGAGAACTCAGGACCTCCGGAAGAGCAGCCAGTGCTCTTAACTGCTGAGCCATCTCTCCAGATCCCAATTTTTAATGGTAAAATCTTCTGATAGATTTACATGTATGTGTTAGACCATATTGTATCTGCTGTACTATAAAGCTGTTTCTAAAGTATAACATATTTCGATCTTAACCTTTTTGGACTTTCTTCAATGTCACTATCAATTTTGCTTGTATTTTGATCTATTTTTAAAAGGATTTATTTATTTTATGTATATGAATGGTCTATTTGCATGTATACCTGCATGCAAAAAGAGGGCATCAGATTTCGTTATAGATGGTTTGAGCCACCATGGGCTTGCTGGGAATTGAACTGAGGCCCTCTGGAAGAGCAGACAGTGTTCTTAATCACGGAGCCATCTCTCCACCCCATAGCTTGACATTTTAACAACGTTTGAGCTATAATGACTCACGCTAGCATTTGTCTATAAGAAATATCCAGTTTTGTAAGTTCGTAAGTATATGTGAGGGGGCACAGTAAGGAAACTGCTAACGTAACTGCCATGTGGGGATGGGGATTATTGTAGGTCAGAGATAAGAAAATATCCAGAAGCATCTGAAAAGAGTCCATAGCAGAAAGAAAAGTAGGTGTGGCTCGGCCAGGGAGGCAGGAGAGTGGGTAAAGAGAGAAGTCAGTAAGATAACAAGAGAGAGAATAGAACATCTTAAGAGGAGAGAGAAGAGAGGACGAGAGGGAGGGAGGGAGGAGGGAAGGAGGGAGGGAGGGAGGAGGGAAGGAGGGAGGGAGGGAGGGAGGAGGGGGAGGGAAGGAGGAAGGGAGGGAGGAGGAGGAAATCACGTAGATTATAAGAAGGATGAATGGTTGGGGGAGGGAAGGCCAGGATATCAGCTTGGTCTTTGAAATGTGTAGTGGGTGCTTGTGAGACTGAGGGGGCTTTGAGGCCAGCATGGGCTTTGGGGTGCTGATAGGTGCCACAGGCAGCCAGGTGTCCCTTCTGCCAGAGGCAAGGGAAATGGCTCCTGTCTGGAGTTCCAAGGAATGCTGGCTTTTATCTAACCACCAGAAATCCTCCTATCCACCGTCTTGGGCTCATTTCTAGGTGTATGACTAGTCCGGGACCGAACAGTAAAGTCTGAGGCTTCAGGAGCGTCAGTGGCAAAGCCTCCCCCTTCCTCGGATCGTCCTTCCTATCCTGTTAGGACCTGGAGGGGCCTGCCAGGGCAGGAAAGCAGGCTTGCACCCCACCTTGGAAAAGTAACTCTTCCTTGTTTGGAGTTTACTCATCTCCAACAGAGCAGTGACAATATTAGCAGTGACTGGCCATGGGGCTGCCACCCTGGGGGAGCCCTCAGAACACTCTGGACACCAGAGGTAGAAATATGCTGTGCAGGGGTCACTAGTCAGGTAGCTAGAGGCTGTGTGAGCCCATGGCTGGTCCCATGGACCTACCTTGAGACTCAGTAAAGGTAAAGAGAGATGGCACAGTCAGACGCCCTTCCTGGGCCTGAGCCTGGCTCCAGGCAGACTTTCCGTACTGGCTTTTGATGGGCCTGGCCCCTGGATGGGTCCCTTAAGCTGTGGGAGAGGTCTGAATTTGGCTCATTGGACATGTGCGGGGGCATGGCACACATACCCACCACCTAGAGTGGGAAGGCAGGATGGATGGTGGACACCCCACCTGCACGGACATCCTGAGAGTAGAGGAGACGGCTACCATGCGGGCGTTTGTAGAGTTCAGACTATGCTATCATACAGACCCTAGCAACTAGAAAGGACTTCGAAGGTCACTGCTTCTCCCTCACATCCCTGTCTGTTCCCTGCTGGGGAGCCAGGACAATGCTGATTCAATAGGCTTTGCCAACCTTACTATGGCAGCAAATTAACTTGAAATGCCTCAAGACTGAACACAGGCAAAGTTGTTCCACTTACGGGGCTGGGGAAGATGGCTTGGTTGGTAAAGTGCTTGCTGTGCACATATGAGGAGCCGAGTGAAATCCTTAGAAGCCACCTGAAAGAGTAGGGCATGGTGGCATGTGCTTGTAACCCAGCTCCAGAGCGTTGGAGACAGCTGGCCCCTGGGGACACGTTAGCCAGCTAGCTTAGCCTGCGCAGTGAGCTTCAGGCTGGTGAGAGTCGCTGTCTCCACAAACAAGGTGGACAGCACCTGAAGAATGACAACCAAGGTTGCTCGCTGGCCTCCATGTGCATGTGCACATACATGCAAACACACACACTTGTATGTACATATACATGCACCCACACACATGTAAATATACACTCTCATGCATGTACTTTTACACGTGTGCATTTACACATGTGTGTACACACACTCACATACACAGTGCGTGTACACAATGCATGCACACACATATACAGTCACACACAGTGCATGTACACGCATGCACACACATACAGTCACACACTCACACACAAGTACTTTTACATGTGTGCATTTACACACGTGTGCACACACTCACACACACAATCATGCACACACATGCATGCACGTGCGCGCGCGTGCGCACACACACACACACACACACACACACACACCTCCTTCTTCTGCATACATGATCCAAAGGACAGAAAGCAGAGAGTTGCACAGATGCTTGCTCCCCAGTCACAGAAGCCTGGCCCTCAGTACACAGAGCACTGGAACAACCCAAAGAAAGAAATGCACCCTCTAGGCCTAGGTTACATTGTACGGAGGCTAGCAGCTTCCAGGGCCAGGCCTAGGTTAGCAGACAGAAGCTATAGGCCCCACAACAACAATTACCTCAGGAGAATAAAAACTATGCTTACAAAAAAAAAAAAAAAAAGAAAGAAAGAAAGAAAAGAAAACAGTGTACACGACTGCATACTCGTCAGCTTTCATAGGGGAGACTGTTCGGACACTTGCCAGCCTACGGACGGACCTTTGGGGCACAGATCAGTATGAATTAAATTGACTACAAATGTTATGGCCCCATTTGTATGGCAGCCATCATTAGCTCCACAGACAGTGAGTAAAACAGTGGTCCCCAGGCTGAGCTGGGAGGTGATGAGAGCCCTTGGTACATACAGAGTTCCAGCACAAGCCTCTAATCCACGCATTGAGAGGCTAAGGCAGGAGGATCAAGAATTCAGGACCAACTTGGGCTTTCATAAGGTGAACGTATCACAAACAGACAAGAAATGGCTAGCATGGTAGAAATTTGCATTACAAATATCTTACCAAAATTTAAAAAAGGTTTAAAATATAAACTTCTTCCTCCCTGAGACAGGGTTTCTCTGTGTAGCCTTGGCTGTCCTGGACTCACTTTGTAGACCAGGTGTCCTTGAACTCACAGAGATCCTCCTGCCTCTGCCTCCCGAGGGCTGGGATTAGACCAGCACCACCATCCCAGGCATGCTTGTTTTTCATTCTAAACACGTGGTCCCTGACATCCATCTAGAGCAGGATTTACAAACTAAAGCCTGTGGCAGATCTGGCCAGTAACCTGGGTTTCTTTTTATTTTTATTGTTCTTGAATAAGAATGACTAGCTGGAGGTGGTGGCACTGCTTTAATCCCAGCACTTGGGAGGGCAGAGGCAGGTAGGTGGATCTCTGTGTTCGAGGCCAGCCTGGTCTACAGAGTGAGTCCAGGACAGCCAAGGCTACTCAGAGAAACCCTGTCTGAAAAGACATAAACAAACAAAAAGAATGAAAGGGTTATGGGGGGGGAGGGGAAGAAGGAGAAAGAGGAGACAGGGAGATGGAGGGACAGTAAAGAAAGGGCAAAGGTCACAGAAGGAAAACAGGAAGGAAAGAGATGTGACTGAGAAGAATACAAAACCCAGAGTGTTGGGGGTGTAGCTCCACAAACTAGCCCCACATGTATGAGGCCCTGGGTTAAAATAAAAACAATTATAAACACAAATAAATAAGATGTTTACCAGCCTGGTCTACATAGCAAGTCCAGGATAGTCAAGGCAACACAGAGAAACCCTGTCTCCAAAAACCAATAAATAAATAAATAAATAAATAATGTTTACAGAGAAACATTGTAGCCTCTTGACTTTGAAACATTTCTATTTTAGACAGCTGAGAGGCAACACTTTACTTCAACTCCTATTCCATTGGTTGGCCATGTCTAACTAACTGCAGGGAGTCTGGGAAATGTAGTCCACCTATGTTCTCAAGGGGGGTGAGGGATGAGCTTGGTGGTCATCTAAAGAACCTGCCACAGCACAAGGAGCATTGTGATTGTCCCCCCTCCCCACCCCCCAATTTGGCTCTTCTAATAAGGATCAACAATAATAAAAAATAATAAAGTAGGAGAGTGTCCAGCTGCCCAAAGAAGTACAAAGCATGCGTGGCTGCCCTCTCTCCAGTGGCTAGATCAGAAACCACTCCTTAAGTCAAATAGAGAAAGTCTTTCTCTCTAGTACCAGTTACTGGCTGAGGGTAGGTAGGCAGGACAGCTCAGACTGAAAGGAGGTTTTGACTGGATATGGGAAGGAATCTCTCTCTCTCTCTCTCTCTCTCTCTCTCTCTCTCTCTCTCTCTCT
>OU015754.1:68697600-68708160 GCA_907169655.1 Acomys percivali | reverse complement strand
TCTCTCTCTCTCTCTCTCTCTCTCTCTCTCTCTCTCTCTCTCTCTCTGCAAGGAGCAGAGCCCAGAACAGAAGGCAGCCGTTCTATACAACAGCTGCAGGAGGTGGCAGTGTGGGGTCTTCCACTGTGCCTTGGAGAATGGGGGTGGGGAGGAACCCCCCCCAAAAGCCTGTAGTCTCTGTGAAGTCACTATAGAGCTGACCCAGAGGCCTACTTAGCAGTCTCTGATTTGCAGACACCAACCCTATAAAAACCTCTTCCTGTTTAAACTCTGAGTCACTGTTTCGTGTACTTTCAGTTCAAAACATCTTAGCTGATCTGATGATGTCTTCTAGTACAGCCCTGGCAGTGGCGGCCAGCCCTCCAGGTGCCCCTCAGGCCTGGTTCTCCATATGTAGAACTCACGTTTGCTCATGACCCAGACTCTCAGAGCCAAAGGTGCCAGTAGCATCCATTTTGGATTTTTGGTTTTAGCGACTTACAGAGCTTCACTTTTGAGATTGCTCTTGTAATTCTAATTATCTGAACACTTAAAATGATTTGTTTTAGATTTTTATGTGTATGAGTATTTTTGACTACATGTATATCTGTGCACCATGTGCATACAGTGCCCATTGGAGGCCAGGAGAAGGCATAGGATCCCCTGGACTGCTGTGAGCCTCCACACAGGTGCTGGGAATTAAACCTGAGCCCTCTGGGAGAGTAGCCTCTTGACCATCAAGCCCCACAATCCCTGTTTTGAAGATGTAATGTTATTCTTCACAATGGTATATGACAAGCAATAAGCTTCATGGGTTGCTTTTTTTTTTTTTTAAAGACTTTTAGAAATTAAAGATGAGTCTGAACTGTGGCTGTACCTTTTCCTGTGGCCCTTGAAGACTTTCTGGCTCAGTGCCCCTTTCCCACTTTCCTCAGTAAATGGAGTCCTTGAGATGGGGCTGACTCACTGAAGCTGACATGGAACCAAGCCTGGGGCTGCTCACCCAGGCCTAGCATCTCAAGGGGTTGTCTGTGACTGGGCACCCTGACTTGCCAGGGACAGCTAGACTCTACCAAGTGCTTAAACTGCTCTTCTAATAGATGGCGCATGGCAGCATCAGAGCTTCTCATGAGCGGATGGTGAAGACTGGGAAATGCTGTGCTATTTGGCCAAATAAAAAAGATTGAGGTGCAACACCAGATGATTCTCTTGTTGGAAAGACACCTCTGTGACTGGCTTCAAGTCACCTATGTGAAGCCACTCAAATGTGGAGTTGGGATGTCCAGCAACTGGTTCCTGAAGAGCTGAGACAAGCTGGCTCTGGCACATCACTTGTTGGACCAACAGAGTGTGCCTCAGTGATGTTCATGACTGTCAATCATATTCACTGGACAGCTGGGCACCTGGGTGGGCACCAGGACAGCACCACCTCTTTCTGAATCTCTAAGTCTCTTGACCCGAAGGACCTAAAGCAAACTGTGACCTGAGGGCCAGAGAAGAGAAAAGACAGACTTGGGAGGCTGCAGACCCCACAAAGTCTACAGTTTGTTGGTCTCCTCAACTCCCCCCTGTATCCATTTTTTAAAAGTTTTAAGTTATGTGCATATGTGTGTCTGGAGAGGGATGCACCTGAGTGCATCTCCCATGGAGGACAGAAAAGGGCTTCAGATCCAGCAATGCTGGGGTTATGGGTGCTGAGAAAGCAGCTCAGGGCCTCTGGAAATGCTGTGTGTGCTTTTAGCCACTGGGCTATCTCTCCTGCCCTCCCCACTCCCACCACTACCCCAGCCATTTCTTAATGCTTGTATTTTTTTTAAATAATGTTTAAAAAATTTTTTATTCTAGTTTAAGACTCACAAGGAATTGCAGAGATAGAGGGTTCTCGTGGACCCTTCCCCTGCTTCCCCCAATAGCAACGTCTAATGCAGCTGTATTGCTCAAGGCCAGTGAATTAGCTTTGGTCCAACTCCATGCACTCAGAAGCCTTTAGCATCCACAAGTTTCTACTCCACCTGCAGCCTGGGTGCTCACGGGCACATGACTCCGTGAAATTTTATCACACCATATAACCATCACTACACTCAAGATACAGAACTGTTCCATTACCACAAAGAACATTCCAGAACTTCCTCTAACAAAAGTGAAGCTATTTAGCAGATAGTCCACACACCCGCAGGAACAGCCAATAGGTTGTGGCATCAGACCTGTGATTGCTAAGTCACAGGCTTCCTCTGTGAGTCCCTGGGTACCTCAGGCTGACATGCCCACTAAGGGGAGCATGTGCAGAGAGCCAAGGATTATAGTAGACATTCATTAAAGCTGAGTTCTTTCCCTGGACCCTTTTTTATTCTCAAAGGTCGGGCGAGGGGCATTCATGAATCCTCTAGACAGGCCTCTGGCTCGGTGCAGTATTCGAGGCTTGTTCTATGAATAAGAAAGCGCCCAAGATACAAAATCTGCGTGTTCCTAGGGCTGTTTGGCTGAAACTAAGATTTCACCCTCATGCTACAGAGACTGGGGCTTGGCCAGGTCCTTCCAGCTAACAACCCAGTGTCTACAAGTTGAAAATGACATCAAGTGACCCTGTTACTTGGGCTGGCTAAATAAGAGAGCAAAGGAACTGAAAAAAAGTGAAGGCCCCTACGTTTTGGATATATTCATAAATGACAAAGGACAGAAGAGACTCTAATTGCACAGCCATTGATGGCAGCCACACACTGGCTATCTTCTGCTCTATATTACAAATGCACCGATATTCCAAAAGTCCCCTAAGTGGCTTGGGAGGTAGAGAAGATCCCTGTGTTAGAGGCGAGGAACATTTGGACACAAGAGATCAACATACTCAGGACGATATGCCTGGGTTCAGAGTCTACACACCTGAGCTCCTTGCATAGATCTCCGGAGAGGAAAGGGAAGGAAGTTCTCCCTTTGAGCCTCAGAATGGCTATCCTACAGCATGTATGCAAACAAGACATCCTGGTAAACATTGCCCACCCATTAGAAAAAGGTATCCAAAGAAAAACAAAAAACAAAAAAAAACCCTAAACCAGTACAGCTATGGCTGCTCCAGTCTGTGAAAACACGACTGTTTTCTCATTCCTAGGACATTTATTTAGCACCTATGGTGTGCACACCCTGTGCTAGGTGACAGAGACAGAACGGGGAGGAACAGATGTGGTACCCATCTTTCTGGAGACCACAAGCCAATCAGTAGCCCCATCAGCTAAAAGACCACAGAAAGGTCTTGAAAGTCAGGATCAGCCCAGCAATGTGATGAAGCCGGGTTGGGGGTCTCTCAGTGCAGAGGCTGTGGTCTAGCAGGAAGTTGGCCCTGAAGACCGGAGAGTAGAGGCCCGAAGGAAAAGCAAGCAAGCACAAAGCTCTCTCAGGAAAAGACCTTCGGGAGAAATGGAGCTGAGTCAAAGTCATAATGGCTGGGGGATGAAGAGGTAGAGAGCTTGCCCGGCATGCACCAGGCCCTGGCCGGGATCCCCAGTCATGCCACAGGAGTGAATGCGGCTTCTGAAAGGAGCCTTGAAAAGATCCAGAGCTGTGTGAAAGGACTGAATGCCTTTCAAGGACGCTCACGTAGGAGGCACAGTGTGTATGCGCGCAGGGGACACATCCCAGTTTGTAGAACTTTCCAAAGGACTGAATAGTGAGTGACAGGAGCCCCTGGAGTTCAGTGCTCCTCCCACACCGCCGCTGGCAAGGAGGACAGCCAAGCGTGTGCTACTGGAAGATTCAAGGCCCTGGGTCTGCCAAATGCCTCTGGGTACCACTGTCATCTCCACGCCCTTTCTCCATTTCTTCTCTCAGCCCCACTGAATTCTGATGGAGGCTGGTGATGACCCTCTCCACCAGAAAACTACTACCCACAAACTCTTGAAAACTTTGCCTCCCCTTTTTGGGGTGGGGGGGAGAATACATGAACTTCCGGTACTACATTAAGAAACCATGCCAATGGGTGCCCTGCAGACAGCACCCTAAGCCAGATAAGTTTCCTATAAGGATGAAAACACCCTAGGGCCTAGGGCCCAGTGAATGAGATGGGCCCCACATACATCCACTCTTCATATATGGGTGGGGGAACCGCGCTGTACCACCTAGTACTCAATTCTGGGAACACAGGTGATTTAGACACAGCTCTGGTCCTGGAAGACCCAGCCTAGGGGGAGTATGGTTAAGGTTGGGAGGAGACGTGATTGGAGACAGCAGGACGATTTTCTTCTTGTTGGCGCTCTCAAAGATGAATGGAGGGCGGTGGTTAAAATTAAGAGGGGCGCATCCATCCGGCATCTAGGAAAAGTTGACAAGAGAGTATAGGTGCTTGCTCCTGAGATCTTCTGGGGGAAAGAGAGGAGGAGTTGCAAAGTGCTTAAGTACGCAATGGCTGAAACTCTTTGCCTTGTAGTGGTTGGCTGCTGGGTACCTCATAGTGACGGGGACCTGTGGTCTGCCTCTCCTCTCTGAAGCACTAAAGGAATTGGGTTTATCTTATACAAAGAGGGTCAGCCCCAGGCCAGGGCCAGCAGACAGGGCAGGAACACAATACTGATAGCATTATTAACCCAGCTGATATCTGCGTAAGGAGGAGGGGCTGCCTCAGGGATTCCAGGTGAGCCTTTTCGGCCTGACATGGTACCAGAGAACCAACTAAGGCTCCATCCCTTCCCTTCCCTTCCCTATTCTGAGCGAAACACAGCTCACTCGGGAGAAATAAGGAAGTCTGTGGCTCCCGGGGTATTCTTGTGGAGTCTAGCTAGCTAGAGCTCACCCTGGGTTCATCTGAGGGTCTCGGATGATCCGTGTCCATCTCAGAGCTACCGCCCGAGGCAGGTGGGAGTTGAAACCTCAGAACTTGCAAGTGTAGGAACGGGCATTTGCGACCACGTGAGCCCACTCCACACCCACTGACCATGACGCTCCTCTGCCCACTAGGAAAAACTCTTGCGAGGGTCGTGTACCTCGCTACAACTAGGTGGTGGCCAGGGGGTGGCCCTACCTGCTCCAGAGCATCTCAGCTGTCTACTTTGTTCGTACCTTGCAACAGTCTTTCTCTTCCTTAAAGTGTGTTCTGCAGCTCAGGACCTTAACATTCCTCTGACGCTGCAGTCATGGGAGCCATCCTTAAATCTCATCTAGGCTTGTCATTCCTCCGGCCTCACTTCAGGGGCTAGTTACGCCTCCCGACACCTGATTGCTGTTCCAGGGCTATGACGATACCACGCTGGCCCCGGCCTAACATGGGTGTGAGGGAGAAGCCGAGTCAATCTGCGAGTCGAATGATCCTGAAGAACTGGGACTTAAGTGAGGAGAGTCTGGTCAAACCGTTAACTGCCCCAATCCTGGAAGTTACGAGAAACGGTCTCTTTTGGCAGCTTGGCAGATCGGCAGTCTCCAAGGTGACCCATAGCGTTACCTCAGCTGATTGGGTGAAAGTGTTAGAGAGGAGGGTCTGCGTGGGCTCTACCCAATCGGAGAGCTCGGTACCGGGCTCTGAGACTACAGGAAATCCAATCACAGCCTCGCAAAGACGACGACTACGACAATATAAATGGGACAGCAAAGCCACTTTGAATGTTTCCAAAGAAGGATATTTCTGGGCCTTAGTCTTTGTGGGCTTTGGAAGGGACAGCCCCCGCGTACCCTCTTGAGGCCCCTAATGAGTTGTCATTGGACTAGAAGCACCGCCGTGCTGGCCACATTCTACCCCTGAAAAAACCAGAGCATCTTTTGCTCTAGTCACAAGGGCCCCTCTTCCGTTTCTTAACCCTTTCTAGCAAGGACTGTTGCTGACAGGACTGTGGGCTTCTCCCCTCCGTTGGCCCAGGGAGGTGAAGCGGCTTCCTCAGACTCACACGGGTGTCCTCTCACTTTGGAAGAAACTGGCTTTGTGTTTCAAGGGGGAGCCCTAGGAGGCAGGGGAGATTGGGAAGTCAAAGGTCAGCCTGAGCTACATACCAAGACCCTGTCTCAAAAAAACCAAACAGAAATCAGAGAACTCACACTGTGCCTCACGTTAGGGTCTGGTATGGCTGGCTATTTCACACGTGTCCTCCCGTTCACTGCAAGCAGAGAGAAGCATAGGAAGGCCATGATATATACATATATATGTATGTATACACACACACACATATACAGGGCTGGTGAAACCATTCCTATCATCTCCTTGCCCGGCTGTGTGATGTCATGAGTGTGTCCCTGCAGCAACTTAAGCTAGTACAAAGCCGTCTGTCCTCCAAGATGAGTACTTGAGAAAACAATAGGTGGGTGGGTGCTCCGGTGGGTGCTCCCCCTGGCGGACCTGTGGGGACTCTCCCATTCTTTGAGGTTGGTGAGGGTGGCAGTGGACAGCAAGAAGCTAGGGCAAATGTCCAACCTTGCCTCTGGAAGTTTCTCTCTACCTGGTCAAATATAGTCTCACTTTTTCCCACTGTGTGCGCTCTGTGTGTGCATTCCAAAAACTCTCTAGAACAAATAGGATGAGGCTGTGGAGACGGCCCAGTGGGTCAAGTGTTTGCTGTGCAAGTGCAAGGAAGCCTGTGTCTGGAACCCCGGGAAGGAAGGCAGAAGCCATTGGAGCTCTATGAGTTCAAGGCAATCTACCCAGCGAGCTCCAGGCTAGCCAGCGCGATGCAGGGAGAGCCTGTCTCAAAAAACAAAGCAAGCAAGAAAACAGACAAATGAAACACAACAAATAAACAGATAAGGTGCAGGGGGGTCCAGGAAGACATCCAGTGTTGACCTCTGGCCTCTGTGTGAGCACATGTGTGTGCAACTGCATACATAGCCTACTGCATGAAGGAAGGGAGGAGGGGAAGAAGGAAAGAGGAGGAAAGGAGGGAAGGAAAGAGGGGGAAAAGGAAGGAAGGAAAGAGGGAAGGAAGGAAAGAGGAAAAGAAGGAAGAAAGGAAAGAGGGACGGATGGAAGGGGGTTGACAGTTTGGAAACCTGAGCTAAAAAAGGGATAGCTCTAAGTTTTCTGACTCTGGATTCCAGATTTCCCTCCAGATAACAACTCACCTTTAATAAGCAATCTGAGTAAACCTCGGCTCCACAACTCTTTTGTTATCTGGTTGGTTGAGGGTGAATGAAATAGGTCAATGTTGAGCTCAGTTCTTCATGGCGTTTTACCTCTGGGCCTTTCTGCACCTGCCTGTACGCATGCTCCCTGAGGGCGCCGATCTCCTCTGTGCACCCTACACTCCTGTCTACCTCAGTAGCAATACCCGTGCTTTTCTACTGAGCCCCCACATTGTGACAAGTCCTGTACTGAAGTATCCACAGATGTCATTCCTCCACTCCTCACAGACATCCTGGGAATGAGGCGTATTAATTTCCACGGACAGGTGTGACAACTGAGGATCGGGTAGCTGAAGTTATTAAAGTCCCCTAGTGAGAGCTGGGTGTAGTGGTTGCACGGATTTAATCCCAGCACTTGGGAGGCAAAGGCAGGAGGATCGCTGTGAGTTCGAGGCCAGCCTGGTCTACAAAGTGAGTCCAGGACAGCCAAGGCTACACAGAGAAACTCTTGTCTTGAAAAACTAAAGAAGAAGAGGAGGAGGAGGAGGAAGAAGAAAGTCCCTTAGTGAAAAAGAAAAGAAAAAGGCAGTATCAGGTCCTAGCTCTGCCTGTCTGATTCAGAAGCAGATGTGGCGGGTCACTGTGTCACCCCATCTCAAAGAGCAATTGTTAGTAACCACGATGAACGGGCGAGGCATTGTACAGCTGAGTCAGCCAGCAGCCAGACCTATGCTTGTGACTCGATCACCTGCCCCATCTTTCCTCCATTGACATCTGGGCTCTGGCTTTCTCTAGCCAGACTCTCATGCCTCTGCACCCTGCAGTCAGGCTGCCCTCCTGTGCCAAGGCCCGCTCCGTCCATCCTGACCTGTGTTCTCGCACCCTGGGCAAAGGGCAAGCAGGAATGTCTTGGTGCTAGCTGAATCTACAGCAGGGACTCTGGTCACTTTGTCAGCTGATAGAGACAGCAAGTGGGTGGCTCAGAGAGCCCAGGGGACACAGCCCTTATTACGAAACCACCCATGCTTCCGGAGCAGGGAAAATTCCTTCCTGCCCACCTTGGGAGGGATAGGCTGCCAGCCTGCCTTCTCAGGAATGGAGAAGACTCTAGGGCCAGGGGTGTAGGTGTGGCAGGTGGCCACGAAAATTTTCCAGTCCCTTCCCCTCTCCCAGTCTGTGAAATCGCTCTGATGGATTGTCTAGTGTGTTAGACAGCATGCTTTCACATGTATGACCCCATTTTGGGGCCTCACAGCGATGCTTTGCCAGTAGGTGTGGATGGGAGGCAGCTTGGCCCTGCGACAGGCCAGGGTTGTAAGCCAAACCAGGGTTGTAAAGTCATCAGATCTGTTTTCAGATCCCAGCTTGTGACACTGGGAAATTGACTCAACCTCCCTGGATCTGCTGCCACCCGCCCCCCCCCCACCTCACCCCCACCCCCATCTGTAAAATGAGTTGTTCTTTCCTTGAGAGGTGATATAGGAATTGGGTGACATACATTCAGTTTTAAGAACCCCGCCAGTGAACACTTCAGTTAGTTGGACCCTTTGTGTGTCACCTATGGGCGGATGGATACAGAGCCGAGCCGAGCCGAGGTCACCTAGAATGGGCACTCAGTTCCCTATCCCACTGACTGTACTTAGAGGTACATTCGATTCCAGCGGACCCACATAAGATGGGAGGCATGGTCTGGGAAGGCCACAGCCTGTGCTCTCAGCAGGGAGAGGGCATGGCGAGCAGTCCTCTTCCTACAGAGTGCTGGAGCAAGATGGCAGAGGAGAACGCCGGACCCTCCCGGGGCCATAGTCCTTTAGGCCTTGTCAGTTCCCTGCCTTGGTCCCCTCCCTGAGAGGCCCATGCCCCTGCTGTAACTTTCCAGTGTCTTGCTTGTTTCCCAAGATGAGTGTGCCACACCTCAAAGAAGCTGTTTGTCTCCATGACACGAGGAGGCTCTTGGTTCATCCGGGGGATGAATATTTATGAGACCTCTATAAGGCTTACCAAGGCTGGAGGGTGGAGGTGCTAGTCCCAAAAAGATCCGGGCCCGCAAGGATCTTCTGAGAGAGCACCGGGCAGTCGCGCAGGCGGACGTCTCTGCCACCTACTTTCTATTCCTACCCACAAAGCTTCTCTTTAAACCAACCCAGTTCCTCCTCTTAACTCTGCAACGCAGTGGGTGGAGTCCAACTTCTTTAAGTCCCTAAGGGCGGTTAGGCTGGGTGGGTTTAGACAGCCAAACAAATGCTCCTTACTATTCCTGGGAGAGGAAGGAGTGACTCACTGCGTGCACTGGGCGGATCTGTTTGGCCCCCTGGTCTACAGTCTAATCAATCCTGGGTAGTGGGGACTTAACCAGGGCAGCCTTCCATGTCCTTGAGTCTCAGGCACAGGGGGACAAGGAAGTGATGCCTGCTGGGAAGACCAGCTAAGAGATGGAAAACAGGACGGCTTCTCTTGAGCTTGGAGTCTCAGTTGGGCTAGACTTGCCCAACAGAGAACACCTTGGAGAACTACCGCTTCCAAGTCTCTTGAGTTTACTTCTCTATTTCCCTCAAAAGAAACGCCTTGCCTATTATTAAAAGTGTAATATAAGTCTAAACTACTTGGAAACAGGAAGTGCAGAAAGAAATTGGAAAAACACACATGAACCTATTGCCATTTGGTATATTTTATTTGAATTCTTTGGTGGTGGGGGGGTGTTTTTGTCGTTGTTTTTGTTTTGTTTTATTGTTTGTTTGTTTGAGAAACTATTTAGCCTTGGCTGTGCTGGATTCACTTTGTAGACTAGGCTGGCCATCCATCTGCATCTGCCTCCCAAGTGCTGGGATTATAGACATGAGCCATCACTCCTGACTGAATCCTTATTTTAAAACACCGTACTTTGAGACAAGGCTAAGTGAAATAAGTCAATTACATAAAGACCAATGCTGCACAATCCCACATCCACGAGGCAAGTGGAGAAGCCAGGAGGGTGGACCAGCAAGTAGATTAGACGCTGCCACAAGTCCTGAGGGAAGGGAGGGTGGGGAGCTGTTTTGGTGGAAACAGAGTTTTCAGAATGAGCCATGACTGGTTCTGGAAAACCATCATAAAACCACAGCTGGAGTCAACCGTACTGACCTAAAACTAGCTAAGGGGAACATCATTCATTCAAATTGCCACATTTTTCTTCAAATCTTTTGTATGACTGCTATATATATGATATGTAGTGCTGTGTGTTACGTGTAAGGCAATTAAGCCACTTTCCTCATCAGCAGTGTTTTGAACGCGGTGTGACATCTCGCTAGTGGAGAGATAACCCTTTCTGGATCCTTGGGTTGTTATTTTATTGAATACGCAAAGATGCAAGGAGCGCTTCACACGGTAAGATTTTCTTTCTACGGTTCCCGAGGCTCACCTTCCCGAAGAAGGTGATGGATGGAAGGATATAAACATCCGGGGGCCGTTAATAAACACTGCCAAATCGTTTCCCCCAAAGTTTGTACTCTCACCAGCCATGGACAGAGGGGGCTGCCCCGCCCCCTCGGCTGCCCCGCCCCCTCGGCTGCCCCGCCC
>OU015754.1:68670443-68697590 GCA_907169655.1 Acomys percivali | reverse complement strand
GGCTGCCCCGCCCCCTCGGCTGCCCCGCCCCCTCGGCTGCCCCGCCCCCTCGGCTGCCCCACGCCATCAGTGAGCAGCCCAGGGTCTTAGGGTTTTCTTAAACCTGGGCTGCACGGAAGAGTAGGCATCTGCACTGCATTTCTCCCCCATCCGTTTGCTCACTGAAGAGAAGGAACACGTTTCCACAAGTTTGTAAGTTGTTTATTCTTCTTGACCTCCAACCCTCCCCACCCTTCATCCACTGGGCTCCAGAAGGCCTCTGGATTTTTCCTATGGAGCTGTTTAAGTTCTCCCAGTGTGGAGCTTTGATTAATACACACACACCATCCCCTTAAGCCCGTGGCTTCCTTAACATGGCATCTCTCCACCTACCTTCTCCACTCTCTCTCCAGAGCCCACCCTGCTAGCCCCAATGTCTTAGTCCATTTCCTGTTGTCAACACAACACTATAGATCAGGTAAGCCTTTTGTTGTTGTTGTTGTTTTGTTGTGAGACAGGATCACACAATGTAAAGCGCCCTGGCTGTCTTGGAACTCACTATGTAAGCCAGGTTGTCCTCAAACTCAGAGATCCTCCTGCCTCTGCCTCCCATGTGCTGAGATTAAAGGTGTGCCTCACCGTAAAGACCATTGCTGCTATGAAAGAGACATTTATTTTAGCTTATGGTTCTGGTCCAAAGCCATGGCTCATATCTAGTGATGGGTTTTCCTCTAGTAGAGTCCCCAGGTGGCACAGGGCAGTGTCTGAGAGCCCTCCTCCCATGGGCCGAACAGCCTTTCATTGTCTAGATAGGCCACTAATCCATTAGCCTGTCGATCTGTTGATCCGTTAATGGCAATGAGCACATGTCAAGAGTCTGAATCACCTTTGAAAGATCCTACTTGGTCCCACCTGTGAGTAACTCATGGTGAGGCCTGAATTTCAACATGGATCTCAGAGGAGTTGACCCAGATTCAACTCATAATGCTCGCTCTCCGTTTTATTTACAGGCATTTTGTAGCATGGTGACCTCATGCACGTCGCACATGCCATAGCACCTCGACTCTTCCCTGAGCACCCGTGGGTCTTCCCTGTTTCAGAGCAACACTAGATACATCTGTGAGGTGCAGACCAATGAGACCCACCAGCTCTCAAGCCTGCACCCTCCGCCAACTTCTAGCGCAGGAAAATGGTGATGATTTGGTCACAAGTGGCCCTGCATTCAGGTTCCAGCTCCTCCAAGGACATAAAATATGACTGAATTCCCTGAATTGGCTGGGCCTCTTATTCTTAGCTGGTAAGTGGGATTCTTTTGTGGTTTCTTTTGCCGTGTGACTATTATTCTTGTTTATTTATGTGTATGGATATGTCTGGGTGGATGTATGCAGTACCCACAGAGACCAGAAGAGGGTGTCAGAGCCCCTGGAGCTGGAGTTACAAGTAATTGTGAGCACCTATTGTGGGTGATGGGAACCAAACTCTGGTGTTGGCATAATGCTCTTGTGGACTGTGTACAGTTTACCCTTGTTCATTTGAATGCTTATTTCCCTACTATCTGGTTGCAATCAGGACATTGCGGTGTGATGTTTATTCTAAGTATTTCCTGTTTCAAGTTTGTGTAAACCATTTGTTCTCTGTGTTGTCAATAAAAACAAACTAGCCAATGCTGAGCAATAACCAGAGAATAGGGTGGGACATCCTGATGCAGTGAGGGGAGGAGAAAGAGAAGGAAGGAGAGGGTAGAGCCATGAGGAGAAGACCTGGAAACATCAGGAGAAATGAGCCAAGCCTAGGAGATGACTTAAAAGTATAAAATGGGAAATCAGAATAGGAGGAAAATATCCTAGCGTGGAGGTTTAGGATGGAGTAATTATTGAGTAGCATTGTGCTATAGAGTAATAAAATAGATCCTGGTCTCTCTATGTGGTTATTTGGATGTAAAGCTGGTTAAGAAGTAACCACTGATTTCACTAAAATAATAATTCAATATTAAATACTAATAATTCTTCAACACCCTTGTCCTCTACAAAAGAAGTAAGTGCTTTTAACCACTGAGCGGCCTCTTGTGGGACAATGAAGTAGACAATTTAAAAGTAGAGCTTTGCACACTTCTTGGTACATTATATATGCTAAAAGTAAGACTGTTATTATTTTCTCACCATCAAGTTTTTCATCCCCTTTAGAAAACTTAGCCCTTCTGAGATGCTCCTGTCTTGTTTTCCTGCCCCTGTGGTGAGAATGACCCCATTTAGTGGCCTAAGCCAATGCCAAGGATGGAGGCTAGGGTTATGTAGCATGGAAAGGCCCAGAGATCTCTGCCCTCAGCACAGCACACAGAAACAAAAACCCAAAAACAACTTCACAGAGTTATCCTCTTACAGTTCAGGGGTCAGAAGTCTCACAGGGCCAATCACAGCAGTGCCACCATCCCTCCAAAGACACGGGAGAGAAACCCTCTACTTCTTTAGCTTCCAGAGTTGGCCAGCATCCCTCGAGGGAGAGCCCCCTCCCCTCCCCATCATCAAGGCATGTCCGTTCAACCTCCTCCTCACCTTTCATGCTACCATCAGCACCTTTCTCTCAGTCTTTGACATCCTTGCACCCCAGCCAGATGACCTCTCACCTCAAGGTCTCTCACCTAATTACACCTGCAAGGTCCCTTTCACCTGGTAAAGTCCACACCATCCCACATCTGAGCATCAGGACTGGCCACCCAGCCTCTCACAGCATGTCAGGATCTGTTCGTGTGGCTGTGGTATAATATATGAGGCTGGGTAATTCCTGAAGAGAAGAAATCCACTTCTTACGATCTGAAGGCTGAGAAGTTCAAGACTTAGTGTTCAAGAACCTAGTAAAGGTCTTTGTTTTTATTTTTGTTATTTTGGTTTTTGGGGGTTTTTGTTTGTTTGTTTGTTTGTTTTGGGTTTTTTGTTTGGTTGGTTGGTTGAGTTTTCCAAGATAGGGTTTCTCTGTGCAGCCCTGGCTGTCCTTGAGCTTACAGAGATCCTCCTGCCTCTGTCTCCTAAGTGCTGGTGAAGGTCTTCACAGCATCGGCCACATGGCCAGAAAGTGGGAAAGAAACCACTCCTGTGACAACTAACCTACAGCCATGATCACCACATTAGTCCCTGACCCAATCACCTTTTAGTAGAACCTAGCTCCCAACACTTTTGAACTGGGGACCAACTTTCCAACATACGGAGTATGGCGAGACACCTGAAGCCATGGCAGCACCCCTGCCACTTGATTTGGAGCCCACAGGTACATGCGTGGAAAGGGACAGGTGGCAATAGCTGACTGGTAAGCAAGCCCCACTACTGCCTGTTCCCACTCACCTGGGAAAGCCTGACTCTCCTGCAACCCAGGGTTTGCTCGCATCACATAGGGCCAAGGGACAAGAGCAGGTTTGCCGCCTTAGCAACGACGATGGTCCCTGGCTCTGGATCGCATGCCCCCCTTGACACCTGGTGAGGTGTCTCCCTTCTGACTTAAATTCTTTCCACAAGCACCGTCTTGAGCAAGCCCTGTATGATACGTTTTCTGCCTTGCATGTAAATCAGTTCTCTAACTGTAGGCGAATCGCTTTAGTCTCTTTAACTGTAGTTTCTTCCTGTGTGCGATGAGGAGGGAGTCACAGAGAAGAAAAGAAAAACGAAGGCTCTGAGCAAGCACCTCACAGGTAGGAAACCCAAACAGCTAGCAAAGTGTGACTAGGTGCCTCACCCCCTTAGGACTCAGGGAAATGCAAATGAAGCCCAGGAACCTGCACAGCTTCCTGTCTCCTCCACAGGGTTCAGCCTTCGGGATGATGGAGGCTCCTGCATCTCTCAATGGGCTATTTCCAGTCGTCACCCTCTAGGAGCTCCTGAACCCCAGGAGCTCCATGGGGTTTGGGAGGAAGTACCTGAGCCTTGCTAGCATGTTCCTTATGCCAATACCTTTGAAACAAGCGGAGCAGCCCAGGAGATAAAGAGGCCCCCCCCCGTAGCCAGCCCGGCTTGTTCCCAAGGTAACTGTGGCCTCAAGACAAGCACCCGGTCTTCAATACAACCCTGCCTTCTTTTGTTTATGTGTTTGTTTGTTTATTTGTTTTTTATTTGCTTACAATATCTGTAGAGACAAGGGCCTCATCTGGGTGATTCATCAAATTCATTATGTTGCCTGATTCATAGATGAAACCTGGCATGTGGCGTTGAATAAAGGAAATAAACAAAAGGGCTGGAGAGGTGGCCCTTCCTCTAAGAGAACTGGCTGTTCTTGTAGAGGACCAGGGTTCGAGTGTTAGCATCCACATGGTGCTAACTCCAGTTCCAAAGGATCCGACACTCTCTTCTGGCCTACCTGGATATGAGCACGTATATGGTGCCCAGACCTGTATGCGGGCAAAACACTCATATACAAAAAGTTAAACTAAATAAATCTTTTTTTTTTTTTTTAATGCCCCAACGTTTCTTGGGAATCTCTGTCTTGTCATCTCTGAGATGACAGATTTAGACTAAAATGATCTGATCTTATAAATGGTTCGACTCTGAACTTAGTCTTGAATCTACCGGCTTCCTTTTTCTTTTTCCACATGCTCTTCTCCTGCAGGGCGGTGCACCTGCAGTTTCTGTGAGATCCTTTTCTAGGATCTTTCCTTCGGCATGGAACTTAAACATCCACCTCTTTAAGAAATCCAAAGCAGCTCGTTCTCCAGGCTTCTGGAATGTTCTGGAACCTTTAACAGGATGCATCTGTCCTCTTGCCCTTGAAGCTGTGTACACTGTTTGAACATGGGATAGGAGTAAACCGAAAGAAGCCCCAGGGTGGCCACTTGGTAGTCATGGCAGCTGAGCGAGCTGCTTTACTTTCTCAGCTAAAAAAATGGAGACCATGGAGCCTCCTTCCCAGGCGGGCAGAGACACCCTGAGTGCAGGTATAGTGTCCAGCTCAGGGTAAGAGCCTGGACACTCTGTTCTCTATCTTCTAAGTCCCCTTACATTGGGTTCAGGAAAGTTCAGGAACTTTCTGGAAAATATAAAGAAGTGGGATTTTTTTTTTTAAAAAAACCCAATAATTACTCATTTCCTACCTGCCAGGCATGCCATTCTCCATTTCTACTTCCCACATGCCAAGTTGTTCATGTCCATTTCCCACCTGCCAGCAATGGCACCCTCCAGGACAATTCTCTGTACATCAGGCCTAGCGCCCTCACGTCATTTCCTATATATCAGGCATGGCGCCTTCCATGTGCATGCTTGTAATTCTCACAACAGCTTTATAAATAAGTAATCACTTGAAATCCAAGTTTGGAGTAATGATTTCCTCAAGGCCTGCAGCGATAGTTTAACTGAATGAAGACCTCAGCTGGGAAATGAGTCTCCAGGGGCCAAACTGGCTACAGCTAATTCAGCTGATGCTTATTATGGAAACGACCCTCAACGTCTATGGAATGATTGGTTTACCGCTGTTTCCACTGTGACACTGTGTACTCCCCAAGCGCAGAGCCTATGAACAGAATTCACCGTTTTTCTTCTGTACTTCTGATAGCCCCGAGCATCCATGTGTGTGCCTTGGGCATAGTCCTTGGCAGGACAGCTGGATAGATGGGTGGATGGGTGGGTGGTAGGGCAATGGATACACCAGAGGGCAAATCATTGGGTGCATGGTTGGTTGTGTGAATGGGTGGATAGGTGGATGGATACACTAGTGGGTGATAAGTGATGGGTGAATGGATGAATGCGCTGGTGGGTAAATAGATTGATAGAAGGAAGGACAGATAGACGGACAGATAGTTGAGTGAATGGATGGATGGATGTGAGAGGTGGATGGATACACTGGTGAGTAGATAGATGAATAGATGATAGATAGATAGATTCATGGGATGATGGATAGACACATGAAAGGATAGATGGATGGATGGATGGATGGATGGATGGATGGATGGATGGATTCAATGCATGCATGCATGAACAAAAGAATCCTGTGTGGGTTTTCACACCAAACATATATCTCTAATTGTCCTTGTTCCCATGGCGAGGCGTTAAAGTTAGCTTACTACTGAGTAAGAGAGAGGACACATAGTTAGTCTTCTGACACCAAGCCTTGGGGATCATCATGAGTGGGCATGCTGTCAGATGGCACCCCAGTGAGACACACTTCTCAGGCCCCATGAAGCAAGAGGCCAAAGACCAATTAAGCCTTTCACGCCCTTTTCCCTCTCCAGCACCCACTGCCCCACCCTGAGGCAGGCCATGGGTCAAATTTTGCTGTCAAACTCTGACAAGAGGGCGAGGCCTTAAGGATAGATTTGGCCCAGGAAATGGGTCAAAAGCCACTGGCTCATTATGAAAATACAGCAAAGACCTGCCATGCTTAACCACCAGGTAGGGCTGATACCATCTGGTCTCCAGGTAGACATCCCAGAAGGAAGGGCGGGGACCTAGGGAGGGAAGACAATGGGCGTGGTCCCCGCCCACACTCACTTCGGTGGCACTTATACTGGGCCCAGCCTGTAGGAAGCGCTCAGCAAGCGGGGAGCTGCGATCATTAGAGTTATCAATGATCATTAAAGGTAATTAGCTACTGTTGAACTGGGCTTCTACTGGCTATAGCTAGAAAGGATTTATGACCCATGGTTCTAAGCCCGAGCCTGTCACACCCCAAAGCGGTGAAAATAAAGATAAAAAGTAAAGATAATGTTTGCTGCCAAGCAGTCTGTCTGATGGGATCCCATGGTTTTTAAGTGGGCGCATGGTGCCATTTGCCGTTGCTGGCCCAGAGAACCCAGGGGAGCCTATACTTGTGGTTGCTGATTCCAGGGCCTCAATTTCCCACAGTGTAAAATGAGGGGTGAGGGGAGAGTGTGTGGTGATCACCCAAATTCAAACGCCAGGGACTTCGGCAAGCTGTTCTGGCAGGCCCGACAACATGGACCACAGCTTTGCCTTGGGGAAATGGAGACTTGTGAATGAGCTTAGGTCAGCACTGGGTATTCCTGGATGGTCAGTAGATAATGACTTTCAAGTGTGTGGGGGGGGGCGTACCTGTGCACACATGCATACCACAGTACACAGGTAGAAGTCAGAGAACAATGTATGGAAGTCAGTCATCTTCTTGCACTCAGATATCAGCCTTGGAAGCACGTGAGCCTACTCCATGGTCCCTGGATGTCAATTTTATCAAAAGCCTCTAGCTGGGCGTGACCCACCCTGTCTTGAGCCTTGGCTGCATGGAGGGTCAAAACCTGAGCCTCATGCGTGCTAAGTCATCGGCTTTACCGCTGCTGCACTTTATCCAAGCCCTTTTTGTAGTTTGAGGAACGGCTGCTCAAGCTAGCCTTGAACTTGCTCTGTTCCCCAGGCAGACACTGAACTTGAAATCCTCCCGCCTCAGCCACCTTCATGGCTGGGATGATGAACCTGTACCTCTGTTCTGGTACGTCTCACTTCAAAACTAAGTCGGAATCCACTCAGGGCTTTGCAGGTCTAGGGCAGCCCCCTCACAGGCCACCTGGGTTCTTGTCCCTGTCCTCCTCTTTTCTTCCCTCCATCATCGATTTCCTCTCTCTCCTCAGCAGGCACAGTGACTCTTCCTAGTGGCCAAATCTCCTCAGCAGGCACAGTGACTCTTCCTAGTGGCCAAATCGGAGCCTGGCACTTAAAGCAAAACTCGACCGACTCTAAACTGCAGAGTCTGACCTCTCACCAGTGCCCTGTTTGGTTCCAGCCAAAGCCACTTCAGGTCTCAGAGTCAACACTTCAAAGAAGTCTTCTTATGGCCACCCTTTTCACCGTGACCTCAGCCCGGCGCACTGCTCTCTCTGCAGCTGTGAAATGGACGCTTTTAGTGACTCAAGTGGTTTGGTGGTTCCTTTCAGAGGAGCCGTCTTGTTTACATATGCATTCTTGGTGCATAGAAAGAAAACTTTTTTTTTTTTTTTGGTTGTACAAGACAGAGTTTCTCTGTGTTAGCCTTGGCTGTCCTGGACACACTTTGTAGACCAGGCTGGCCTCGAACTCACAGCGATCTACCTGCCTCTGCCTCCCGAGTGCTGGGATTAAAGGCGTGCACCACCACACCTGGCTAGAAAGAACACTTTTAAAATATATGAGCATATTGTGAAAATTTTGCTGAATAAATGAAGTTATTGTTATTATCATTAAAATGTTTTCAGCAGCTGAGGGAAAAGGCCTGTGTCAAAGTGGTACAACAACAGGTTGGATTTTTTGTTTTGTTTTGTTCTTTGTTTAATTAAAAAACAGGGCTGGAGAGATGTCTCAGAGGTTATGAGTACTTGCTGCTCTTGCAGAGGACTAGGGTTTAGTTTTTAGCACTCATGCCAGGCCGGTCACAACTGCCTATAATTCTAGCACACAGGGGATCTGGCACCCTCTTCTGGCCGCTGTAAGCACCTGCACTCAGGTGCACATTGTCCGTCTCTCTTTGTCTCTGTCTCTCATTCACACACACATAGTTAAAAATAAAATTTATTTTTAAAAAACTAAAAACAAAGCTGGAAACGATAGTGTATGCCTGTAATCCCAGCACTCGGGAGGCAGAGGCAGGCGGATCTCTGTGAGTTTGAGGTCAGCCTGGTCTACAAAACAAGTTCAGAACAGCCAAAGTTACACAGAGAAACCCTGTCTTGAAAAACCAAACCCAAACCAAAGAACAAACAAACAAACAAAAAAACCCTGTGCCATATGTCAGTAGTACATTATATAGCAGCATAGAAATGTAATTAAAGGGCCTGGAGAGATGGCTCAGCGGTTAAGAGCACTGTCTGCTCTTCCAGAGGTCCTGAGTTCAATTCCCAGCAACCACATGGTGGCTCACAGCCATCTATAATGTCATCTGATGATACATACTGTATACATAATAAATAAATCTTTTAAAAAATGAAATGTAATTAAAGCCCATTATTTTGTGCAAATAGCGTATGCTAAAAAATTGTACATTTTGTATGTGCAATTTTATCTAATAACAAGAAAAAAATTGTGTTATAATTGTCATTTTCTGAAATTTTATTTCCCAAAGGATATGCATAATGATGCATGTGTGAGGCCCTTGGCCCCTGATTCAACATTAACTCTAATAGAAGCATGTGGGGGGGGGGGGGGGTCAGCAACATGGATCAGAGGGGAAAGGCACTTGCGGGTAAAAGCCTGAGGATCTGAGTTCGAGCCTTGAGACCCACATAGCAGATGGAGAGAATGTGCACTCTCCCGTGTACGCGCGCACACACATACACAAACACACACACTAAATATAATATGTGTATGTATATACATACATATGTAATATATATATGCCCACAAAAAAGTATACACAGATACATACCCAAAAATCTACAGAGATAAACAACAAATGTGTTTAATTAAAAAATAATCAAGATGCATATATTTTAAAATAAAAACAAATCCATGTAACAATTTTTTCCTTTTTATTTGGTGATGGTACTGGGGCTTGAACGCAGAGCTTGTACATGCCAGGCAAATTGTCTATCAACTGAGTGAGTTACATCCCAGACTCCTTTTCTTCCTTATGTTGCAGTCAGGGTCACACTACTTTGTCCGGGCTGGTCTTGAACACGTGACCCTCTTACCTCAGCCTCCCGAATAGCTAGCATTATAAGTCTAAGGCATAAGGCCAAGCGGTGATTTTTCTTCTAAGTTTTTTTTAAAAACAAGGTTGCACATACAAATGGTTCTGATGTGTGAGCACGTTGCGTAATGCTTGCATTGGGTTCTCCCAGCACCTATCATTTCTTTATGGTGAAACTTTCAAAATCTTTTAGCTTTATGAAATGTACAGTACACTGTCCTTATCTGCAGCCTCCCTCCTTTGCAATAGCACCCCAGAATTTCCTGTTCCTGTCTACAAGGTACTCATCCATCAAGGTTTTCTCATCCCTCCCCTGGGAAACTGTCTCCATTTAAATTTAAAAAAAGAAAAAAAGGGGGGGAGGTTCAAATATATAGCCTTTTAAAAAAAACATTTTTTTAAAAAATTTCTTTATCTTAATTTTATGTGCATTGGTGTTTCGCCTGCATGTATGTTTATATGAGAGTGTTAGATCTTGAAGTTTCAGACAGTTGTGAGCTGCCATGTGGGTGCTGGGATTTGAACCCGGGTCCTCTGGAAAAGCAGTCAGTTCCTTTAATGCTGATCCATTCTCCAGTCCCCCAAATATATGGTTTTAAAGGCCTTTTGTTTCTTTGGTTTGGTGTTAATGACAGGTTGTTACATAGCCCAGGCTGGCCTTGAACTCATGATCCTCTTGCCTCAGTTTCCTGACCTCTGGGATTAAAAACATGTATTACAAACCAGCTTGTAATAATTGTTTTAAATGAAGAAAGCCACCGACGAGGGAAGGGAGGGCTCACTGGACTTGGGCCACCAACACTTGCTTTGTTTCATTCCTGATGGCCACAAAGACCAAGAAGACATGATCTTTCCGATGTCAGTTGCAGGAGTAGGGTCCAGGGAAACCAGCGATCAGGGGCATTGTGTCATGCGGCGAATAATATCCTCAGCTTCGCCGGCCACAGCGACACGTTCTTGGGTGGCTGCTTGTCACACCCACCGTCTATAAACACCAGGCTATAGCATCAAATCGCAACTCAGCAAAGATGCGTGTGCTTGCAGCCAAGCCAAGGTGTCTTGGATACGTTGCCCAACTCTGGCATGGAATCGAAGGCACTTCTGTAATGCGTGTGGAGTGCCAGCTGACGAGGCCCTATGCACCCTGTGCAAGCCAGCTGGTATAATCCTGCTAACCTGGAGATAGGCGCTGGTAGGCTGTCCTCATCATCCGTTCCCCTTTTAAGGATGAATGAGCACGCAAAAGGAAGATTGGCTACTTGCCTGAAGTCACACAGCTAATCAGTGTAAATCTGGGATCTGAACCCAGGCAAGCTGGCTCAAGTACCCAGTAGTACAGCCCCAAAGTACTAGGAATCTGGGCCAGTTACACCCTCATTTAGACTTACGGGGACTTCTCTTGACACTCTGCTGCTTGAGCCAGGCCGGGGAGCTCTGATTTAAAGTAGGATCAGGGCTAGAAGGCACTGGCGTGTTGCCTCCCATTCCAGGGTGGGTTGGTGAGAGAGACAGGTGCCTGGGGGTTGAGCACCAGCCTCGGCAGGCACATTCTTCTGAGTGGCGGGAAGCCGAGTTACTCCAAGCCTCTGAAGAGTGGGAAGATTCGCACTGGCATCTTAGGGGTTGTGGAGGGTGGTGGCTGAGGTTTTAGTGTGAAGGACTGTCCCAAAGCCTGGCTCTCCTGAGAAAAGGCAAAGATTTGTCCTGCAGAGAGCATGGTGGGTTGTGGTCAGCCCAGGCAGGGATCACTCTTGTAGTCAGAACAATTGGGAGCGTATGATCTTCTGGTCCTCACAGCAGCCCTGACAGGCAGGAATGAAAATTCTGCCACTTAGATGAGGAAACTGAGGTTCAGAAAGGAAGTACCCAGAGGACCCCAGTGCCCTTCCTGCCAGCCAGCACCTGGGGAGCAGATAGCACCAAGAGTATTGAAGCCACCAATTCACTGTGCTGAAGGCATCAGCTGGCTCCAGGCCAGAAACTCTGTGCGTCTATACATATATATGGGAGCTCAGCCTCCCCCAATCGGAGGCAGGTGTCAACGCCGTGCCTCCTGTGGGTGAGGAAGCTCAGGCCCTTCAGGGCTTTTTGTCTTGGATCGCCTGGCTGGTGAATAGCCAAACAAGGGACATGAACCCAAATTTCTCTGATTTCCCAGCCAGGTTCTACAATCTTGATTTTTACCTCAGGAACCTGGGAGAATGTCTCAGAGGCCTGGCAGCCCCGATGCTAGCTGAGGGGAGAGAGAAAGGGTCCTTGGGAGGAAGAGGGGGCACTAACAAGGTCAGGAGCCATGGTGAACTGCTACCTCAGTGATGCACAAGACTCAGTAACATGCAAGTCTCTTAACGACCATGTTATCACGTATGACACACGTGTGCAGAAAATTATAACATGCGTAATAGAAAATCATGACCACTTTGCATTCTTTTCAAAGTGGACCAGTGCCTAGGTCTAGAAGCGAATTTTCCAGAAACGCAGACATGCACCTCTCCCTGGAAGCGACTCCATCCTGATCACTAGCCATTGTGTCTGCTTTATCCTTTTGCTAAGCATGGTCACACGCAGTGTGCTCTTCTGAGCCTAACTTCTTGGGTGTAATATCGTGTATCTCATTTTTCAGCTGGGCTAGAGCTCATGATGTAACTTAGGCTAGCCTGCAGCCCAATCCTCTTGCCTAAGCCCTTCAAACGTTTAATGCTGGAAGCATTTTACACTCTATGTTCTCAAGCTGGCTACTGAAATAGAACTGTGACTCTGTGTGTGTGTGTGTGTGTGTGTGTGTGTGTGTGTGTGTGTGTATGCATCTGTGTGCATGAGTATGTAGAATGTGGTAAATGTGTAGTATGTGTGTAGTACGTGTAGTGTGCATACGTGTGTGGTGTGTATTTAGCCTGTGTATTGGGTTGTGTGTGTATGTGTAGTCTCTCTATGTATAGTGTGTGCACATCTGTGTGCATGTGTGTGTAGTACATGTAGTTTGTGTATAGTGTGCATGTGGGCATATGTATGTGGTCTATATGTATGTAGTATTGTGTAACATGTGTGCAATGTGCATGTGTACATTCTATATGTGTAGTCTCTGTGTGTGGAGTGTGTGTGCACTTGAGTGTGTATATGTGCGTGTGTGTGTATGTGTGTGTGTGTGTGTGTGTGTGTGTGTGTGTGTGTGTGTCAGAGCTGGCAGGTGTCTTCCTCAGTGGCTTTGCTACCCTACTCTGAGTGTTCAACAGCACCTGACTTCTTTTCCCTAAAGCCTTCCCCCTCCTGACCATCAGTGCAGCTGTTTTCCTTCATCTTAAAGCGACTGCAAACTCAGTACAGCCCCACCCAAGACCTTGTGTTACATAGCGCTGCATACAAATCTATATCACAAGGAAAAAAAACGCTAGCAAATATTCTATACTCTTGTCCTTTAGTGTAAACCTTATATATGCTGGAATCACTAGTGTAAGTCCATATTCAGTGAGTTCTGACAACTGTGTGCACCTGTGTGGCCTCAAACTCTCTCAAGAGAAGAGCAATCTGACGCCACATGGTTACCACTTTCCCCTCCTTTCCCCTCTGGTTGCTCCGATGTCTTAGGCCGTCCGTTGTCTTCAGCTGCCGTCAGACTGGGTGTAGATGGGATGGAACAGTATGCACTGTCGTCCAAAGCTTCTCTTACACAACGCAATGTACTTGGGGTTTGTCCGCATCGTTGTGAAGACACACGCCCTCTCTGTCCCGCTGTGTGCTGGTGGTCGGACCCAGGACCTTACGGGTGTTAGGAAGATGCTCCACATACCTCCAGTCCTTCCTCTTTCCTTTCTGCTGCTGGGATGGGAACATAAGATTTTTCTCAACTATTCTCCTCGCAGGGACACCGGCTGTTTCCAGTTTGGGCCTACTATGGCAACGCGTTAGGAGTACCCTTACCCAAGCTTTTATGACAATAAGCTTTTATTTCCCTTCGGTAAATATTTAGGAGTGTAATGACTGAGTTACAAGGTAGGAATATGTTTCACTATTATAAATTGTTGACGCATCTTTCCCCGAAGTGGTTGCGTGGTTTTATTATACCTCACTGTATCGTTTTATCACCACCCCGAATGAGCACTCCAGTTTTAAAAAATATTTAATTTTTTTTATTATTTTAAAATTACATGTAGGTGTACCTGTGTCAGCATGTAGGTATGTGTGTGTGAACACAGGTGTCTTTGGAAGACAAAGTCATTGGATTCCCTGCGGGGACGGGGCGGCTGACATTATAAACAGTTGTCAGCCACCTGATGTGGGTGCTGGGCGCCCAACTCTGGTCTTCTAGAAGAACAGCAAGCTCTTAACTGCTGAGCCATGTCTCTAGATTCCTAATTTATGACTGTTGAAAATTAAAAGTATATGGTTGCCATAACCTGTGCTCAGAGAACTATTGCTAATACTTGGTACAAACTTCCTATAGATTTTTAAAAATATATGTAGTTGACATCACACGCAATATACAATTGAATATTCTTTCTTATATTTAACGCTATATGAATGATATCTTCCCACGCCACTGTGTGTTTTTATGTTTTGTTTTTAAGATCTATCCTTTTTTTTTTTTTAGATAATTAACTAATTGATTAATTGACCTATTTGTTGTTTTGTTGTGACAAGGTTTCACTGTGTAATCCTGGCTAACCTAGAACTAACTTCTAGGCCAGGCTGGCCTGCAGTTCACGGAGCTCCACCTGCCTCTGCTTCCTGAGTGCTGGGTTGAAAGGCATGCACTACTATGCCTGGTGAAATTATTTTATTTTATTTAACTTTTGGGTTTTTGTTTGTTTGTTTGTTTGTTTGTTTTTGTTTTTGAAAAAGGGTCACATACAGTCCAGGCTAGCCTTGAACTCATGGTGTTGCAGAAGCAGGCCTTCGACTCCCATGTGCTGAGACTACAGGCCTGTGTTACCACACAGACTTTTATTTCTGAGCTCAGCTCTTATATAGGTAGGGTGCTGTCAAATTGGCCAGGTAGCACAGGCTGCTCTATGAAATGGCAATCCTCCTGCCTCAGCCTCTCGAGTGCTAGAACCACAGGTCTGTGCCACCACACTAGGCTTGAAGCTCTGCCATTGAAGGCTGTGTCCTGTGCCAGCAGCAGACACCTCACACTTGCTCACTCTCAGGCAAGGTGATAAAGTATTTGGGTCTGAGAGCACTATCTCCAGAAACTGACTAAGCTCCAAGGGATTCTGGGTGCGTATCAACCCCTTAGGGTATTTGAGGGCCTCTAATAAACGCCGCAAATTAAAAACACGTCTTTTCGATTTTCCTTGAATATGAAAGAAAATACATGTTACGACAGGTAAAACCAAATCCAGGGCATCTCCTGGATTCGCAATAACAAGAAGTGTGTGCCCAACCATCCCCAGTGGAGGAGGAGGAGGGCTTCCGTGCAGACACTAACACACTAACACACATGCGTTGATGTGAGGGTGGGAGGGTGCCAGGGTGGGAGGGTGCCCTAGAGTTCTCCCACACCCAGCTCCAGACCTGGGTCCCCCTTACTAGTCATGTGACCTTGGGTGAGGTAGATTAGTCTTGCTGTTGTGGTGCTCAAAGGTTTCACTTACTCACTTCTTAGAACGTTCGTTCGTTCGTTTGTTTGTTTGTTTGTTTTCCAAAGGAAGGCCTGTTCCTGAAGCTGGTTGCACACACCCTCATCCTGTGAGCCCAGAGTACTGCTAAGTAGCCTCCTTGGTGGACAATAGGCAAGGCTGGGACCCTGAGGTTCTCATCCTGTCGGCAGTGACTCACCTGGGCAAATGAGGAGTCGCATGCAAGACCCCTGCAGATGGGTGGCCCAAGCCAGGTTACCTAACACTCACTCAGTTAGGTGTGGCTGCTTGGGGACAGGTGGGTGTCTGGGTGTCACCTATTGAATGGAGACACATAGTCATCATGTGCCTGTTGAGAAGTATGGGGGGGGGGGTATCATCCCAGGCCCTCTTAATGAACAGATACTTTTTTCAGTGTGGGAAGTCATATTGAGGCTGTTCACTTGGGGACAACAACAGCTGGGCTTGCAAGTAACTGTGGTCAGGTCTTCCCCAGGAATTCCCCATGTTCGCCTCACCAGACCCCGGTCACCATGGAGTTGTCTTTAGCGGTGTGGGTTGATTTTGGTCAGTGCCGCAGAAAAAAAAGCAAAGGCCGCCAGGCCAGGAGGACACTAAATCCCAAGGTGCCCTCTTCCTGTGCTTGCAGACTCTGCAGGGCTCTCTTCCTCTGGGAGGAGGGGCCCAGGCCACATGTTTGGTTTATTTATTTACGTATCTGCACATCTGGCCAGGGTTGCACGGTGACTCATTTCAAGAGAGGTGTATCAGATGGGCTGGCTTCCAAGTGTAGTCAGGGAAAGGATGTCTGAGTCGCAGAATTATACCTTCAAAGTTACCTCAGAGCAGAATTCCTCTCCTCTCCTCTGCTCTCCTTCCCTTCCCCTCCTTCCCTTCCTTCTCCTCCTTCCCCCCTCCCTTCCCTTCTCCTCTCTTCACCTCCCCTCCCCTCTCTCTACCCTAGTTGCCTCCCTAGAAAACCTCACTAACTGACTCCTTCTGAATATTTTCTATAGGTAAATGGATCTGGTCTTTGGAGAGATGAGGTGACTCAGGATGACGCCACCGTCCTCCCTCTCCCCCTCCCCCAGGCTCAGCATGCTCTGTGGAATCCCGGGCACTTAGCTAACCTTCCAGAACTCTGGTTTCCTCATCAACAAGGTGAGATGTTTCCTCCTTGGGTGTTGCATAGTTTCAATAAAATCACATTGCACATCGGGCCTGCCTCTAGGCCCTTACACATGGCATTCCCTTTTTCTGAGGCACCATTGCCCTCCGCCCACCACAACCCCAGCTCCTGGATTTGGTTAACACCCATGATCCTTCCCTCGTAGCTTCAATGCCATCTCTTCAGAGAACACCACAACCTAGTTCAGTGCCCAATTAAAAGCACCCACAGTCCTTTGTACTTTTCCTCCCGGGCCTCCAGCCAGTTGTAATTTTGGGAACTCTTTGTTTCATGTCCTCCGCCTGGGGCCAGACTGGGAATTCCAGAATGATGGCCAAGACTCTGTGTCTCACCCTTCACCCCAGCTCCTTGAGCCAACCTGACACCCCATGGACCCTTGGGACACAGGAGATTCCTCTTCATGACCCGGGAGATGGTGGCCTGTGCATACAAACCCTCTTAAAACACACACGTGAGATCCTTGGGCTTAGCATCTTACTGGATAAGGATTAGGTCAAGGATGCAAGTGGCCAAGGCCTTGGTGTTCAGGCCAAAGGGGCTTCTGAGCTCCCCTTAAGACAAGTTGGGGTTCAGTCAGTTCCTTGATTCAGTGGTCAGATTAGAGGTGAGCAGGCTGAGACAAGCCAGTTTCAGCTCAGACTCCTGGGGCGGGCCAAACTGTGCCTCACCCAGGTTGCCAGGGCCATAGCCTTGCAGGTTACTACACGTCCGGCCAGATGCATTGGCTTGCTCCCTGGACACTGCATGCCTGCCAGCCTCACATCTTAACTGAGGAGAACTAGGCTGGGGCACACGGTTCTCTTGACTTAGGCCAGCCGGGGGAGAGTGGGACTCCCCGAGGGCCCAGCCCAGTATGCTAGAACCTCCTTGGGCCTGTATTCCAGGGAGTTATACTGAGACAAAATAGAATTCAACAGCAGTGGCCAACAGTGGCCTCTTTCCGTCAAAGCTTGGAATGCGTCAGACACTAGTGCTATCTACGCCATAAAAAGCCAATGCTGAAGGAGGGCCTACTGTGTGTCAGGTTCTTAGGTCACAGTCATGAATGAAAGCTTGAAAACTCTGCCCTTGTGTGGCTTATGCCAAAGAAAACAATTTATGAAGTATGTCAGAAGATGACAAGCATCAGGGCAGGGGTTGGGGCGGGGAGCAATATGGGGCTGTATTGGATAACCCTATGATTTTTAGTCAGCCTGGTCAAGAAAGGCCCTTTCCCACCACCCCAGAAAGTGGCCCTGTGTTACTGCATGTAATCATCTTTGTGTGTCTGAGTGTGTGCATGTTCATGTACACAATTGTATGTGGCAGTCAAAGGTGGATATCGACTGTCTTCCTCGGCCACTCTCCACCTTATTTACTTGTTTGTTTGTTTGTTTGTTTATTAAGAAAGGTCTCACCTGTGAGATTTGAACCCAGGCCTTTCTAATTCCAAAGCCTTAACTAACCAAAAGGTTCTGCCCTTGGCACTGAGACCTGCCATGGCACTAGGAGCACACTCTCCAGGACCCAGAGCTATGTGCAACACTCCGTGAATCCATGAATGTGTGTGTGTGTGTGTGTGTGTGTGTGTGTGTGCGTGTGTGTGCGTGTGCGTGTGTTGGGGCAGCAGGCAGGGGTGGGGTACGACAGTTATCCAAGAGCCGCTGCAGAGTCTCCTGGGGCCTTTCTGTTCCTGCTGGACATACGTCTCCAAGTCAGACCTGTTTGGGCTGGACAGCCCCAGCGCCTGAAGAAGTTCTTTTGTGCTTCTCAAAGGGCCTCACAACAGAGTTAACCGCCCTCACATTAGTGGTAATTTGGGGCTGACTTTCCTATTCAGCCAGCGACAAAGCCAGCTGTTTGCACAAGGACCACACGCACTGCACCAGCAGCCCCAGCGAGCAGGTTGGATTCCCTGCTTGGACTCCCTGGCTGTCAGCCCGGCTCTCTCTGGCACCTGTCACATATGGGGAGAGTTGCTCTGGGATTCCTTTCCACTGGCCCTCAGCAAATCTTGGCTCCAGGCACTTGATAAAAGTCCTCTGGGGAGGAAGGGAAGCCCGAGTCAGATAAGGGCCCTTGGCCCTTAACTCAGTTACCATTCCCTGCTGTCACAAAGCAGAAATATTTGCAAGGGCCTGGGAATGTAGCTAAGCTACAGAGAGCTTGCTGGACAAGCATTCGGTCCCCAGTATTGGGAGGGGAAAAAAAAAAGAAACAAAATTGAATATCCATCGAAGGGAGAAGTATTTAAATGCATGAAAAGATACACAGCTCCAACATACAGATGCTTAGAAAGAGTAAGGCCTGTCTGCTGGCCAAATACCATAAAAGGACCACACAACTTGTTGTTAAGCAAAAAAAAAAAAAAAAAAAAAAAATCAAAACTGCACAATAGCATACCCAGTAGGGTCCAATCTAGGTTATTATTAAAACCACTCTTAAGACTGGGGAGAGGGCTCACTTGGTACTGTTGGCCACACAAGCATGAGGACCCAAATTTGACCCCCAGGACCCCTTAGTGCCATAACAGTGCCCTTGGGAGGCAGAGACAGGAATGGTGGGATTTGCTGGCCACCGGATTAGCTGAATCGGTGAAGCCCGGGTTCAGTGAAAGACGCTGTCTCAAAAAATAAAATGGAGGGATGCTGAGCAAGTCTCCCAACGTCGACCTCCGGCCTCTGTGTACACGTGCGCCTGCTCATGTACATGAACACGCACAAAGGCATGCACACAAGCATGGACACACACACACATACATGTGCATGCACACACAAAGGCATGCACACAAGCATGGACACACACATGTACATGCACACACACAAAGGCATGCACACAAGCATGGACACACACACATGTGCATGCACGCACACATACAAGTAGCCTCTAAACAAACACAGGACTTTTGCTTTGGGTACAAATATGTGTGAGTCTGAGCAAGATTTCAAAATGACTCCATTTCAATCAGAAAAATAAGAACTGTCCTGAGTATTTTGCAAAAAAAAAAGTCTGAAGAGAAGTCATGAAACTAGAAAGGGGGGATGTGGTTATCTGAAGGTGAAAGTAGAGAATGGTTGTAAAATACTGCATTTTCTTGTAACTGGAGTTTTTTGTTTTGTTTTGTGTTTTTGGAGGGGGTGTTGCTACTTTATTGGGTTCTTATATCTACCACCCTTCTCCTCCCCAATCCCTTCCAACCCCACAACACTAAGTAGGAGAGAAAGAAGGTTAGAGAGGGAGTAAGGCATATGTCTCTTTAGACTCCATCCTACTGATTGGGAGCATTGAAGTCCTTGGGGCAAGCCCAATCTTCATCACCAGAATACTAGCATCCAGCAATCTAGTAACAGAGAAACCAGGAGCAGCAGGAGGAGCAGCTGCCGCCACAGTCTCTCTCAGGGCTCTCACATTTATGCCCTCTCAAGGGTCTCTAGAATTTCAAATGTGAACTACCTGCATCTGGCAGAAAACCTCACCACCCTTCCTAGAGCGTTCGAGAAATCGTAGTGGCTGTGGACAATCTGAAGCAGCCCCATATCCCACACCTGGAATTAAAACAAAAACATATTCACATAACGTAAATGGGTTATTTTTTTTTTTAGAAAAAAGATTTATTCATTTATGTATTTTATGTGTATGGGTTCTCTGTCTTCATGCACACCGGAAGAGGGAATCAGATCACATTACAGATGGTTGTGAGCTGCCACGTGGGTGCTTGGAATTGAACTTAGGTCCTCCGGAAGAGTAGCCAAGTGCTTTTTAACCGCCTGGTCATCTCTCCAACCCCCCATAACTGGTTTTTTTTTTTTTTTCTGTTCCACTTTGATTTTTCTTTCTTTTTTAAAATATATTTTATTAATTTATTCATATTACATCTCAATTGTTATCCCATCTCTTGTATTCTCCCATTCCTCCCTCCCTCCCATTTTCCCCTTACTCCCCTCCCCTATGACTGTGACTGAGGGGGACCTCCTCCCCCTGTATATGCTATAACTGGGTTTTTTTAAGAAACCAAAATTCTCACTACATTTTCTTGCTTGGAACATTTTAGCATAATAAAAACATATGTATGTATCTTTGTATATGTATATGTGAGAAGTCGAGCTTAAAACTTTTTTCTTTCTGCAATGCTGGGGATCAAACTCAGTACCCTAAGCATGCTAGTCAAGCATTCTCCCACTGACCTGCAGTGCTGGCCCCGGTGGGGAGGGGAAGAGGGGGGTCTGAAGCACTTCTGAGAATTTCCATTCTGTCCTATGAAGGTGGCCCTTCCTGGCAGTAATTATCTTGTGAAGTTGGTACAAATGCTGAATTGGTAAATACAGAAGCATGGGTCCTTCCAGAGAAAAACAGAATTCCTGTCAACCAAGCAATCTGCCACTTGTATCTGGTTCTCGTTCAATACATCTTTTGTTTCACTTTTTAAATTTTATTTTATGTTCATTGGTGTTTTGACTGCATGTATGTCTGTGTGAGGGTGTCAGATGCCCTGGAATTGGAGTTACAGACAGTTGGGACCTGCCATGTGGGTGCTGGGAATTGAACCCAGGTCCTCTGGGAGAGCAGCCAGTGTTTTTTTACCACTGATCCGTCTCTCCAGCCCTAAATACATCTTACGTAATAGAAACCGTGTACTCTGACTCACATGTAAATGAAGCTTGCCTGACATGCATTTTCTTGGACCACGGCTGAGAGCCATTTATGTATGTGTATATGACGTTTTCATGTGTGCACATGTGTGTGCATGTGAATGATGTTTGTGTGGGAATCAGAGGGTGACCTCAGGCAACTTCCATACTGTGTTTTTGGAGATAGGATCTCTCACTGGCCCTGGTGCTAACCACTGGTGGGCTCTGGGGATGGAACTCAAAAACCAAAACAAACAAACGAAAACCGCGTTAGTGGCTGAGATATCTCCCCAGTCCATACTTGACCGTCGTTTATAAGCCACAAAGTCACCCAACAAAAAGCTCTGAAATGTGGGAAGGGAGGCATTACGTAGCTCTTCCAAGGGACTCTTGTTTGGGGAGGGGTGGGAGCCAAAAGAAGGAGGAAGGCAGGGCGATGCTGCTTTGTTTGCGCTCAGCGGGGCTTGGGCCACGGCACTAATGCCTTAGCTGTTCTGTGCTGTGTGTGAGTGGGGTTTGAGCTGGGGGGAGGGGCCATAAACAACGCTAGCAAGTAGGCAGATGTATGCGAGTCTGATCAAGACTTCAAAACGGGGGCTGGAGAGATGGCTCAGCGGTTGAGAGCACTGACTACTCTTGCAGAGGACCCGAGTTCAATTCCCAGCACCCACATGGCAGCTTGCAGCTGTCTATAACTCCAAAATCTGACACCTCCATACAGACAGACATACATGCAGGCAAAACACCAATGTACATAAAATAAAAATAAATAATTTTTTTTAAAAAGACTTCAAAATGATGGCGTTTTGCTCATAAATAAATACAAGTCTTCCCAACATTTCTATCAAGAAATCAGAAGAGAAGCCATCAACATTTCAGGAGGAAGCTATGGATCCAGGAAGCTCAGTGCTATGTGGGAGTGGAGGCTACGGATCCAGAGATACCATCAGCTGTGTGGACTTCAACCTTCCACTCCTTGGAAAGCTGTTTAACTGCCATAGGCCCCTTGGTGTCCATACCATGTCACTAGCTGTCTGGTGGCCTTGAAGATGTCAGCATCTCCACCTGGTTTCTTCCCCTTGGCTGTTGGTGACTGTAAAATAGCTGGTATAGGTGCCTGGCATGGAAGGGCTCAGAAAACAGCTGTTGTGACACTGGTGATCTCCCATGTCCTATGTCATGTGGGGGTGTCTGGCCAAGGTTTGGGGAAGGGATGTTCATGACCTCATGGTGGTCATCTAGTCCTTCTGTGGCTCTTCAGGCAACTATCCTATGTCAAAAGCTACAGTCAATAAAACAACGTCACCACCTTGAGCTAAATTGGATTGTCTTCTTTGTGAAAGGGAAACCCCATCCTCCTGTCTGGGACCCACAGGAGACTCTTCTGCAGGTTCTTACTGGGGTGTGGCTAACAGACAAGAGTGAAGGCCCGGTAGCAGCTCACCCAGGGCAGGGCTGTGGCTTCCTACCAGCTCAGCACAGAGCCTGGCACGGATCAGCTCTGGGAATGGCTAAGCTGGAGAGAAAGAGGCCAGGACCAGCAAATGAACAGAGAGAACCTCTCCTTCCCTGACCATGGCTGGAAAGGAAGCAACCGATCCACAAGTTGACATGGCGTGTGTCCCTGCGTGGCTGGTGGCCCTCACAACAGTCCTAGGAAATGACTGTTATTGTCCCGATTTTATGGACGTGTGAGGCTCTATAAAGTCCTGTGTCCAAGGTCACATGTCTCATTGTTGGGGGCAGCTAGGCTTGTACCCAGCTAGGCTCTGTCTCCAGAGGCTACCCTCCTAGGCAGGGTCATTCTCTCTGGCTTGACTTTTTTGGGAGGTAATCAACTCAAAGGCGGTGCTAGCTCAGAGCGGCTCAGCCTGGGCCCAAGCTCTCAGCTAGTCTCCTCCCAATGCCCTGCTGCCTGGTTCCCGATGATCCATTCGGCCCATCCCATCACACTTCCTTCCTGCAGTCAATGCCGTGCCTGGCCCAGCAACTCCCTCTACCCTAAGTGTGTTCCTGTTCTCAGGCCTCTGGGCAATTCCTTCTTCCTACTCACGTCCAACCCAGAAGATGCCCTGCCCATGCCACCCTCCTGCCCCGGCCTGTGACGATGCTGTTCACTGTGAACACCTCTGGGCTTCAAAACTCAGCTCTCCATCTGCTACTGCCTCCATCCCAATGCAAGAAATCCCCATCCCAGACCCTAGGGACAGAGACTAGTCTGTCTGTGTTCTGGTCCCCACTGCCTAGCACAGTCCCTGGCAGCAAAAGCGTATGCCAACGTGTTCTGTCCCGGCGTCCTGCAGACAGACAACAGCATGCTCGCCTCTCTGCGCCTTCCATACTATAAACCAAGGTCCCCTCAGTCTGTATCCATCATATTTTGTGCTTCCCAGTAGTGGCTTCTCCATCTAGAACATTCCTCCGGGGTCCCAAGCATCCATTTTAAAACACAGCTCCGTGTTCCTGCCCTTGGAAATCTACCCATCCCTTTGCCAGAGAGCCACACTGCAGTAGGCCCATCTCTCCTCTGGTGACCTCTGATGGCAGGGACACGTCAGACCATGTCAGTGTCCCCAGGTTCAATCATGCTGATTTTAAAGTATGTGTAGGGCATGAGCATCTTCCTTGCAATGGAAAATCTGGCACTGGGGAGATTGCTCAGTGGTTAAAGTGTGAGGCTGAGGTCAGGTCCCCAAGAACCCATGTGAACACTGAACGGCTCTTGTGGCACATTCATAATTCTTGGGAAGCAGAAACAGGAGGTCCCCAAGCAAACTCATCAATGAGACTAGCAGCCGTGTTCGAGAGCTCTGGGTTTGATTGAGAGAGCCTGCCTCATCAGAAAGGCTCAAGGATGATCAAGGATGATTCCTGTTATCAGCTTCGGCTTCCGCACGCATGCACATACATACATATGCACCCACACACACAGACACATGTGTCCACATACATGCAGACACACGTGAACATGCACTTGTAGATATGAAAAAGGCAAAGAAAAAATCTATTTGTCTCCGTATCAAAGAGATGCAAAGGAAGCAGGTTTGAAGAGCTGTTTGTTTTTAATGAGGCGGGGTGTTATCACATAGCCCAGGCTGTCCTCAAACTCACAATCCTCCTGCCTCAGCTAATTAAAGGGAGGAAGTGCAGCTCAGAAGGCAGATCTTGACTGAGTAGGAAGGGCCAGGGAGCCCTGGCTGTGTGCTCACTTCAGACCTGCCTAAGACCCTTCCTTAGAGCACCCAGGATTCTCCCGCTGTGGACTCAGCATGGAGCCTCGTAGAAGGTTGGAGATCAACAGAGACTTGCAAAATGGTCTGGAGCCAGTCATACATGGACAGGTGTGCATGTGTTTTTTGTGGGGGGGGGAGTCGGTGGGGCGGTTGCTGTCTGCCCTGTCCCCTCCCCCAAGCACACCCATCTATACCCACAGAAAGACTGCTAGGTGCAGATAGACACAGATCAGCCTGCAGCAGCAGCCTGGGCACAGCCCTGACACTATCCTGCATGGCTCGGGGCCTCAGTTTATTCATCTGTCAAATAGGTTCATCACAACCACCACATAGCACAGGGGCCAAGTATGTCTACACTCCCCCGGGGAGACCTGGGCCCTTTACCATGTGGCTCTTGAGTAGCCTATCTGTCCTCTTTGAGCCTCAGTTTTCCCATCTGCGAGAAGAGAGTTAATAAAAGCACTTAGTAGGGCTAACAATATACCTGAAGTCAGCCGGGCATGGTGGCGCACGCCTTTAGTCCCAGTACACAGGGAGGCAGAGGCAGATGGATCGGTTGTGAGTTCGAGGCCAGCCTGGTCTACAAAGCGAGTCCAGGATAGCCAAGGCTACACAGAGAAACTCTGTCTCGAAAAAATAATTAAAAACTAATATATATATATATATATATATATATATATATATATGTGGGGGAGGGCCTGGACACACAGTAGCCACTGTGCACACACGAGTGACAGATGCTGTCCTGCTGGGCCTTTGGGAGGGGTCCATTAAATCACTGCCAGAGCCTGGCAGGTAGGAGCAGCGCTGAAAGGAGCTGCTATTTAATATGGATTTGGCTCAGATTCAGTACTTTACGCATGTGCTCTTGGGAAGGAACCAATAAATACCTGGACGAAAACCTCAGGCCTACCTCTCACTCTGCCATCTCCCTGGAAAGTCACTGTAGCCGCCTCTTCCTGTGGGGAAGAAGTTCTGAGACACAGTTTTAGATGTGCCCTGCTACCCAACTCAGAGGCAAGTACCCTTCCAGCTTGCTCCCATCTGGCCCATCCCCAAACCCTGTGATTCCCCATCCATGCAGAGATATGACCTGACCCCCAGAACAGTAAGATGCTCCGATGCTGGGGGGGAGGGGCTGGAATCCCCCAGTGTGGTAGGAGGGTCCATAATTACAGCTTTCATCAAGGAAGCTCCTGCTGGGTCCTTGCCCTGCCCATCCCACCTAGGTGTGCCCTGAAGGCCATGTCAACCGCACTGACTGATGGCTTGGCAGACGCTAATAGCACGTTGTGTAACGTATCTCATCTAATCCCCTTGCTTTCTCCCAGTTTCCAGATCAACAAAGCGAGGCTTACCAGAATGAAGTGCCTCCTGCTGACTGCAACACCAGATCCAAGGGCTGTTCAACTCTGTGGCCGGAGAACTGAACCTGTGGCCTGGTTTGCATCCCATTCAAAGTACAAAAGCCAGATTGGAATTGAGCAGTTAGGAAGCTGGGCTCAGAGAGCCAACAGACCTTTTCTGGCACTGGGTCTTATCTGACACTGTGTCTTGTCTGACACTGTGCGTACCCTGGGCAGTAGCGTCCTCTCTGTGCCTGGGTTTCTTCCTGGGCCTATTGTGAGTGCTAGATATGGCAGGTGTAAGTGTCTAAAGGGTGCCTGGGGCAGAAAGGGTCAGCAGAGGTCAGACGACATCCTTTTCTATTGCTGTTGTTAGCCTCTATTGATGGAGGCCCCAGAGGTCACCGTCTGTGTAAATACCGCAGGGCATTAGGAAGCCATTGGGCATGTTGGGTGTGATATCTGACAGCACCGTTTTCCAACCTCATCCAGGTCCCAGATCACAAAGCTGTGGAACTTCCATTTTGCTTCTGTTAAGTCTCCGTCGCCCAAAAGCTATAGTATAAGCCACGGGATCCCTAGTGAAAAACAACTAGAGCGAAGAAGCCATTCCGATCTGTTGTATGAGTGGAGCCAGGAAGCAGGCATCTGTGTTCCTTGCTTTCTCTATAATGGAACCTGTCAATCTACATTACACACATACACACACATACACACGCAGACACGCAGGCATGCACATGCATGCACGGGCTTGACACACACATACACATGCAGACACGCAGGCATGCACGTGCATGCACGGGCTTGTGCGCATGCCCAAAGACCAATAAAAGGAGTTCTTACTGGTCCTTTCCGGGTTCCTTTCCCTGCCCCTAGGAAGGAAAGTGGGGGGCAGTATTGTTATGGGGAACCTGTCCTTAGGCACTTCCCTCTGAGCAATCATGACTCCGATTTGTGGGTGACTGTGTGGCAGTCCCCTCCCTCACCTTACTCACCCATGCAACAAAGCAGTCAGGGCTCCATCAGGAACTCCACTCCTCCCCACGGGCCCACACCTCATCCAGGAGGGCTCAGGGAATATGCAGGTGCCATGCGCCTCTTATTAGCCAGCAGGCTGGAGACATGGGGGCTCCTTAATAAGAGCCCCCTTCCTTTCCAGTTGTCCCGTCTTGGGACCTTTGTAGGTACTTTATAGTCTCGCAAAATGGAAGAGTGGAGGAAGCTGCTGGGTTTCTGCACTGGACAGAAAAAGGGGTTAAGACACAGAGATGGCCAGCACTTCATCCCTGAAGTTAACATGGCCTTGGCTGCCCAGGGCCTGAGCGGCCATTTCTTGTCTGCAGAGGGCAGGAGCTGGGGGGACTTCTGTGCTTTAACATTCAGAAACTGGGGGATTGTCTCCAAAGACTGCAATGTAGTGGTGATGTTGGTGGTGTTGTTTGCTTGTTTTTCTTTTCGGAGGGGAGCTAACTCACAGTTGGTAAATACTCCGCCAGCCCTCAGAATACAGCCGTGTTTTCCCCTCCTGTGTGCTTCCTGTCCTTGGAAGTAATGTGCAAGTTGCTTTCACAGAAGGTGGGTTTTTCTTTCTTTCTTTCTTTCTTTCTTTCTTTCTTTCTTTCTTTCTTT
>OU015754.1:68652785-68664474 GCA_907169655.1 Acomys percivali | reverse complement strand
TCACCGGTCCAGGCATGGGCTTCATCACCGGTCCAGGCATGGGCATCATCACCGGTCCAGGGATGGGCTTCATTCTTTAGACAGTGAGGAGCCTCCTGGACCTAACTGGAAAGGGGGGTTGATGAGCTCTGGGCTTGTGGAAGACATACACGTGGCCACGGAAGCTGGCATGGCATGGAGTGCAAGAAAGGCTTGGAGGCCAGTCATGTCATTGTCCAGTTGGCTGATTCATGCATCTGAACAACGTTTGCTCTCCACTGGCTTCTTGTTCGCTCATTCACTATTTCTGGGACTTGGGTTATTGCCCATTGCATTTCATCCCCAGCTTTAGTCTCTGACTAAGGTGGGGGGGGGTTGGGCAGGGTATGGGGGAGAGAGGGTAGTTTGGCACATCTTACCTGCTGGTCATTCCAAATTCTCTCCTCATCCCCAAATTCTGGGAAATTCTTGTTTTCTGGTAACATTTGTATCATATCTTGAGGAAAACCTTCCTCTATGTTATATTTTCCCTAAGGATTGACTGTTCGGACGTGACCTTATTTTGTGAGACTTGGTGACTCAACCCTGATAAACGGGAAGTTCTTCAATTGATAAACACAAAGTCAACTCCGTGCCTTGGTGGAGAACATAAAACGCTCAAGAGCAGATCACTAGGTCTACCTGTAATTATTGGGATGTTGGGCATGGGTATAGAAAGACTAAAGTCCTGACTTGAAGTGGTGGCGCACGCCTTTGATCCCAGCACTTGGGAGGCAGAGACAGGTAGATTGTTGTGAGTTTGAGGCCAGCCTGGTCTACAAAGGAAATCCAAGACGCCAAGGCTACACAGAGAAACTTTATCTCAAAAAACCAAAATAAATAAATAAATAACTGAAAAAAAATAAAAAGAAAGAAAATGGGTTTCCTACTGAAGGACTCCCCAGAGGCTTAACTGCCTTGTCCATTTCTAGGGGGTTCTATGGCTCCAGAACCCTTTCTGCCTGTAGGATCTTAGGCATTCTCACATTTCTCAGGATGCTTTTGGGGGGAAGGGAGGGATGTTCCCTGGTAGGAGCTCAGAGAACGCAGGAGAAAGAAGTTAAACTTTCAAACCTCACAAGAGCTTTGGGCTGGAGCGGGACCAAAGAGCCTGGACAGAGCAATTCCTCAGGCAGTCACCAAAAGTGTGCCTTGAAAGGCTTTTGACCCCTACTCAGATCTAACCAACGGTCAGGACATTCTCCACAGTTGTGTGAGGAGCGGGGACGGACTTGGACATGAACTCTTGTGCCCCATATTTGACCACTTTCCCTTGGTGGGGAGGCCTGGTGGCACTCAGAGAAAAAATAAGCAGGCTACCAAGATGAGACTTGATAGCCTATGACCATATAGTGGGGGAGGAGGTCCCCCTCAGTCATAGACCTAGGGGAGGGGAATAAGGTGAAAGCAGGAGGGAGGGAGGAACGGGAGGATACAGGTGATGGGATAATAATTTAGTTGTAATCTGAATAAATTAATTTAAAAAGTTAATAGGAACTATAAATAAATAAAATCACTGATTAATCAAAAAGAAAAAAGAAAGTCTCCTGATAGAAAAGGAGAGGAAAGCCAGTGGCCACTGGATGGGACAGCAGCTGAGGAACAAGTGCACCCGACCCTCTGTGCCTGGCTCTGGTACCTTACCACAGACTGAAGCGCGAGGTAGGAGAACTCCAGGGTTTCCTCTGGGAAACAAACTCTGGTCCCGCAAAGGGTGGGAAGGACTGTGCCCCTCGGCTGGGTCGCTTTCCGGAAGGGACTCCATCGGGTTTGTATATGAAATCAGGGCTGGCTGCAGCCTTGGCTCTAGCGAGTCTTGTCCAAATCTCAGCTCTACCCTTACCTGAAGCCAGTCTCTTTGCTGCCTGGCACCTCAGCTGTCACACCTGACGGGAATAAAAACCTGGTCAGAGCTTTTGCTGCAGTGTTGGGCATGGGGAGGGGCAATTTCTGAAAGGGCTGTGGGTCTATCATGAGAGATCCCCTTTGTCTCAACAAAGAGGATCTTGGAGCACTAAAACAGTTAAAGGACTCCCCCCCTCACCCCCACCCCACAAACAGAAGGGGGTAAAAACTAGTAGAACAAGTTAAAATGGCCTGTATTTTATTTTCTGTAAATCCCACCCATTTCATCCCCTCAGGGTTCAAGCAGGGCATCAGAATAACTCAGTGGGGGGCCTCCCGCTCTTTGGGGCTCCACACCCATCATTTGTCCTCACTTGGTGTGACTTGGCTGGGGTTAGCGGGTGAGGAGGGTGTCAGAGGTCACCAGGACTCCCAAAAGAGGATGTCTTTTTTTTTTTTTCCCCAGGTGAGGCCTCTTTTATGGCGACACAGAGTAGAACCCCCAGGCTTGCCGAGCATCTCTCCTTGTCATAAACTAATGCTTGGGGCTGGCTAGTTCCTTGGAATGCCCCCCCCCCATTGAGCCTTTTGAATCAGTCTTTGCTTGCCAGCATCTACCTCCCCTGGGGCCTCACGGTGGTTCCAGAAAGCATCTTTGTGTTTTGCAAACTGTTCCCCTGCCTGAGAAGTCTCTTCTGATAACCTGCTAGACAGATACGGTGGCCTTTAAGGATGATATTGAACTCAGGGTCACAGTTGACAAAATGCAGAGGCAGGTTTTCAAACCTCAGTGCCCTGAGTCCAGAGCTTGTCGGCATAACCCCTGATGGAAGGCAGAAGAAGATCTCTAAGTTAGAGGCTTAATTTTTAATACCTCCAATCTACCTTGCAAGCTTTAGGGAACCCTCAAGGAATGAAGAACAGAAGACAGTGAAACTAGCTGGGTGGTGGCGCACACCTTTAATCCCAACACTCGGGAGGCAGAGGCAGGTATCTCTGTGAGTTCGAGTTCTGGTCTAGAGAGAGAGTTCCAGGACAGCCAAGGCTACCCTGTTTCGAAAAAAAGAAAGAAAGGGAGCGAAAGAAAGAAAGAAGGAAAGAAAGAAAAGAAAAGAGGATGAGACTGGTCCCACTCAGTTTGGATTGTGCCTATGTTGCCACTAGACTAAAAACAGCAAAATGAAATACTATGACCATAGAGTGGATCATCAGTTCATTCAGAAGCAGTTGAAATATAGCCAAACCACGAAAGCCACAGGCTAGAGAGTCAGGCCACTGTCACCTGCCTGTCAGGACTCTTCTCTTCGCAGAGATATCTCCAGAGCCCTTTAGTGGGTAAGAGTGCAGGTGACCTGGGAAAACACAAACGATAGAGCCCCGCTGTGCAAGGGGAGGGGACTGGCACTGAGGCCTCATCTCCTCAGTAATTTGATTGCTTGCTGCTGAGGCCCGATCCTGATTGCTCAGGCACCTGGGCACACAACAACAGTCCCGCTCACACCTTCAGAGGCAGGGGAATGTGGTGACTAAACCCCATCATCAGGCGTATCTGCCCTGGGTTGAGTACCTTAGGTGGAAGATGGAAAAGAGACAGACACTCCCTGTTCTACGGGGTGGCATGCCCAACCCTGGTGATAAGAGCGATAGTCAACTCTCGGGATGGAGCTAAGGGCTTTGCATGTGTTGCCTCATCTGCCAAAGCCTTACACGGTAGGAGTCATCCTATCCTATAGACTGAGATTGAGGTTCAGGGTGGCCACAGGGCTTGCCCAAGGTCACCCAGGAATATGTGGTAGGTCCAGGATCTGAACTCAGAACCCAAGCTCTCAAGTAGCTCTGCTGTGTGTGTGTGTGTGTGTGTGTGTGTGTGTGTGTGTGTGTGTTGGGGTCAAGGTCCATAACAGAGACTTCTGGACCCCCTAGGCTGAGGACTGAGAACTCTTATGAATTCCCTAGACACGTGGGATTCTGTGAAACTTGACAACAAAATCGATTTTGCTCAAGTTCACGGAAGAAAACAAAGGTTTCCTGAAGGGGCTTTGTGGAATTTCCCAGTGGCTTCCCGGTGGGCAGGATTGTGCCCTGACTCATTTCCCTCTCCAGCATATGGCAGATGGGACAGCCTGGGCTGCCTGGAGCCCCTCCTGGAAGCAGACCTTAGCTGGGGTCCCTTCTGTGGTTCTTGCAGAAAGCCCCCAGCCTGACTCCTGCAGAAGGAGAGATTAACGAGTTTTTCTCATTTCAATTGTATTTGGAAGTGGGCAGTGTCTTGTTTTAATAATTCTTTCATGGGAACAGACTCGTAATGGACCCAGTGATAGCGGGGTGGGGGTGGGGGGCCAAGGGCACAAATCCTGGGAAGACTGGGCCTCGGGGCTCCCTCAGGACCCATGGCCGGCTGAGAGGTCTTTTCCAACAAGCCTGCTCCTTCCAGTATCAGGGGCCTCGTGGGTCCCTCCCTCTGGGCACCTCTTGTTCTAGCCAGTTCCACAAAGACCCCTACACAATACTTTAGCACTTCTACCTTTTCCTGCTCAGCTCAGCACAGCCCACCTGATTGCCACCTCTTTAATAACTGTAACACTTCCCTTTTCTACTAACAAAAGAAACAATGTTGACAGATGAACACAAATAAGAAAGTATAAATTCCACCGTTCCTTTCACCTCTGGGTTCCCTGATGCCTTCCTTGCTGCTTCTGAACGGCCTTTACAAATGGGGACAGAGCAACTTAGGGAGCGACAACGACATGTAAGGGACAGGCTTAAAGCCAGAGAATCAGATCGAGACAGCTCTGCTGGGGTCGCCTCCGGTGAGGTGTGTCCCTCTTGGGCTTCACTTCATTTGTGGCTGTGAGGGTCTAATGAGGATTCGCAAGCGCTGACAACCGTACTGTAAGCCCAGCTATCATCACTGAGGCACGGAAGGTGTGTCCGTGCCATCCTTCTAGATTGCAGCCCGGTGCCTGGCTGTATTTGTTATCTTCTGCTTCCCCGAGCCTCACTGAAGGGCGCTGTATTTCAGGGTCAGATGTGGGGCTCCTTCGTCCTTATCAAGGATGATCAGGAGAACAACTGCCTATTTCCGAGGTCTCTTGTTTCAAGGGGAGGCTCTTCGGGGAGACTTTGGACTCTATGTGTTCCACGAACCGCTAGGCAGGAATGTAGGTGGTGTCACTGGCAGAATTGATAAGGATCTGTTGTACAGCTCTAAGAGGCTGGAGGCTGTCCACTCCCATGCCCTGACCCTCCAGGAAAACCACTTTGGGGGCCTTCAAAGTGTGTGTGTGGGTGCTTATCCGCTATACCTCCGTCTAGGTCCAGTGATGATAGAAAAAGACACAACAAACTGTAGAGCTCTCGAGATACCTCCGGGTATACTTCTGGGACTCCCATGGCTATCCCATGGGTATATTCCATGCTGGTATCTTGGGTGATGCTTCATCTAAGAGCATCTAAGAGCATCTAAGAGTAAGGTTCCTCACTTAACTAGGGGCTCTCTCTGAATCTCAGCTGACCAATAATAACAATAACAAATTCTCACCCTGCGCCCTGGGAGAGAGTTGGCTGTATAGAGAGGGGTGCTGGAAGGGAGGCTGGGTATGGATGCTGGGAACACAGCTGTGCACTGACATTGGAACTGGAAGCTGGTGGGTTGTACCCCTTGCTAAGTGGCGCCCACCCACCTACAATGCCAGCGTTCCTTTATTAGGTACCAACTTTTGGCCACTGACCTTCCATCAAAGGACCATCTAACTCACTCCTTAGGGATGAGGGATGATGGGGAAACTTACGGATGCAAAACCACAGGCCCAGGGTGAAGACTCTGAGATATACCAATAAAGGGGGGGGGGAAGGAGTTCTGACTTCAGGGGTTTTCCCTAGTTGGTGAGGAAAGAGGGCAACCCCCAGCTTGTCCGGGGCATTAAGCCTTTTGTAAATTATACCCGTATTTCCATTTGCTCGGCAGTTATTCACTGACCATCTGTTGCACTGAGGCTTGGGGGCAAGTGACCTGTAAGGCTTTTACTTGTATTATTCTCACCCTCTGGAAGCTTCCAGCTCCCACAACCCCTTTACACAAAACGCCAACCACTTGGCCAACTCTCATTCTGCCTTTCCCCCTTCTGTTACCTGTCAAATCCATACTAGGCCTGGACAAGTGCAAAGGGCCATTTCTGGGGCTCTGGGGGCAGGAAGACCTCAGTTTGCTTCTGTCCTGACACCACATCAAGGCTTAGATGTGGCATCACCTGCCTCAGCCTCTGCTTAGTCAATGAGGGGAAACTGCATTCTTCAGCCAGTAAGAGGAACCCTGTGCCCCACTCTTAGGTGGAAGTTCTAAGCAAGAACCCCCAGAGTTACTGCTTAGTTAATGACAATAGCTTTCATTGCTAAGTGAAGGTCAGATATCTGTGCTTAGAGCTGGCATGTCAGCTGACTCGAGTCTTCTCTTGGTGTGGGCATTATGTGTACATGTTTGTACGTGGCCCGGTATGTTCTCAAATGTCATTCTTCAGGATCCATCCACCTTGGGTTTTTTGAGACAAGGTCTCTCATGGACTTGGAACTCACTGAGTAGACAGTGAGCCCCAGAGATCTGCCAGGGATCTACCTGTCTCTAACCCCCTAACCCTGGGGGTTTATGAGCATGCAGTACCCCACCTGGTTTTTTTTTTTTTTTTTTTTTTTTTTTTTTAATGTGGCTTCTAGGGATAAACTCGGGCTATGTTTGCACAGCCAGCACTTTACTGACTGAATCATGCATGCCCTCGGCCCTCAGTCTTGCCTCTTTATCTCCACCTCTGCCCCCAGGAAGGGCAGGAACACAATGGCTGTGGGCACTAGTTTTGGCTTAATCACTTTCTGGGGTGTGGGTGCAAGAGATCAATCTCAGGGGCCTACAAAATCGGTATCAGCCAGCTTGGCCTTGTTTAATGATGGTGGAGCTGGGGTACCTCTTGTAGAACTTCCAAGTGTTAAAGCGATGCAGACTCAACACAGTCTGCCTGGTGGGAGAGGGAGGGGGGAGGGTGGGGAGGGTGGGGGAAGGCAAGGGAAAATTGCAATTTTGTCGTTTCAATCCTCACAGAGCATCACTTTGGGCATTCACCACTTCAATATTTCCTGATAGGCCAATGGATGTGCCTGCGCTCTGGGTAGTCATGGAGACCTGGGGATGTTGGAAGGGCTATCACATTGAATGTGCTTGGTACGGTGTGTGACCCTGGGGGCTGGTGCTTACGTAGCATAGTGGTACTAAGCAAGACAGCACACTCTCCTGCAGCAAGTGAATCATGACCAGTCATGTACCACACAAAGTGCTTCGCACGAACCATTTGATTCACCTCGGGAGGAGGGAGCGTGATTCTGTATTCAAATGCAGGTGAGAAGGCTGAGGTTAGTCACTTGCCCAACCTCAGGATGCTGGGAAGTGTCTCGAACCCAGCTCCGAGTCTTCCAGCTGGTACTCAACCCCTGACAGAGGATACAAAATAGTAGCCGTCATTAGTGGGTGTCACTGCTGCTACTGGACATAATTATTATGTTACATTTGACTGGCTGGCCTGCTTATAATTTCTTAGACAGAGCAACCAAGAACTGGCTGTCCACACAAGGGCAGCCATGGCCAGCTTCCCTTGGCCCTGGGCTACACCGTCTCCCCAGGAGTAGGAAAGGAAGCCAGCCAGGCTTGAGCAATTCTTGGCCTCCTTGAGCTGTGATGGTGAAGGTCTGTGTTGGCCTTGCCAACATGGCTGAGAGGACTCCCGTGATCCTGCACACTGGCTCCTGACATCCTTGGTACCTATCTGGAGCACCTTCTGGAGGCTGCCTGTATAAAGAAGCACAAAGGCTCTCGAATAATCTCTGACAATGGCTGTCACCACAGGGCCAGGACCCAGAGAGGGAGAGGACCCATTTACAGAGCCCAGCAAGCACAGACATGCCGCCTGAAATCCCGGTGCACCCCCCCACCCCCCACCCCCAAGCTCAGCCAGCATGAGTCACACCACAACCATTGCAACACAGCTGACAGAAACTCTCCTACCTTCTGAGAGGTGACTTAGCTACAAAGAGAAGTGTGCCATCCTTCGGGCTGCAGCGGGCCTGCAGCCCCTGCCAGCACCACCAATCCTGTGAGTGACCGCTCAGAGCCAGTCCACCGCTAGTGCTTGCCACCGCTGCCTTCAACTACAGCGGGCCATTTGCCTCCCTCACCTCACGGCATGATCACAGAGTGCCTGACTCACTTTTGCTAATGACACGATGCATGTGAAGGCTTGGCATGGTACCTGCCAGACCTATGCAACATATAGAACACGTAACAGGAGCCTGACACGGAAACCGGTGCTACAGAGTGACCAAGACAGACAAAGTGTCTACTCCTAAGGAGCTCACATTCCAGAGGAACAGGAGATAGATACCCTATGAGAAGGTCCAAAGGCCTTCAGAGGACAGAAGAAAGCAATATGAAACCCAGGGGCTGAGTGCCTACACTCACGAGCGTGACTAAAGAGGGCTGCTCCAGAGAGCCAGCTATATTGGCAGTCAATACGGTTTTCTTTGCTATATCAGGACTCCTTAGGGATGGCCTCCAAAAAGTCTCCGATGGCAAAGCACTCTGATCATTCCTCAAACCCAGTACCCCGTCCTAAGAGGGATCTCGTGAATTCCTAGATGGAGCTGTTCAGGGTGCCTTTTCTCTCGGGTGGGAAGGAGAACATCCAAGGTAAGGCTCCCAGGACGAATGAACAAAGAAGTGCTTTGCCAAGCAGGGGGTGAGTGACGATAGGGGTGAACGTGAGTAAGATTCCAAGATGTGTGGCTTAGATTTCTCTCCCTATTTTACCCCCATGGAAACTCTCTGCTCCTGCCTGTACTCGTGAGCATTCTGGGTTTACCACCCTAGATTGTGCACAGCCATCCCTCCACTATCACCTCATATAAGGGACATCCGATTTCTCCTGAGTGCCCAGCACAGAGCCACGCACTCACGGCAATCAGCCAGCTAAGCCTCAGCCACCTTCAACTTTTCCATCCTTTCTGGGCTGGCTAGAGAGGCATGTGGTCTGCCCACATCCAGTTCAGATTGGCATCACACAAGATGAAAGGGTGCCTGCCGTCCTTCCCCACCCCCTCTCCCTCCCTCTCTCTCTCTCTCTCTCTCTCTCTCTCTCTCTCTCTCTCTCTCTCACACACACACACACACACACACGCACACACGCGCACGCAAAGGGCTTGGGGGGTGTGGCAAACTCTTTCCAAGTAGAAACCAGGATTTTTTTTCCCCCTCTGTTTCCCCAGAACCAGGAGATCTTGCATACATGGGTGCTCAGTAAATGTCCGCTGTCGACTGAGGCCTCAACTTCCGCTCAAGAAGCAGCTGGTCTTCCAGAGCAGGTCTCTGACAGGAGCACTAGCTTCCACCCTTAGGCAAGTCACCTTACCTCTCCAGCCTACATTTCCTCCCTCTCCGGTAAAGGGCACAGGCAGAGGAGGAAGGAAAAACTGACAGAAAGTCCGTCCTAGCTGGTTTACTGGGAGAATCTCCGAAGAAACCACTTGCCTAGCAAAACAGGGGAAAGTTGTGGAAGAAAGAAAGGAGACTAACAGAAAAATACACCTGCTCTCTCTTGAGATTTTCCAGGTAGAGAAGGTGAGTGTAAAGAGATGTGGTGTCTGTGGGGCGATGCTTCTGGGATCCAGGATACGAGGGGAGAGATGATGGACCAAGACTTCCTTTGAGCCAAGTACCTGTCTGTATTTTTCCTCTAGTTCCGACGTCCCTTCCCAACGTTTGTCTCCTCCCTCCTCTCTCGTCTCCACCCCCTCTCCCCCTCAGCAAGGAGGGAATTGGCCAGCTCCACCCCAGTCAGCCTCCCCAGAGCTCCGCCCCTGCTGGTGGACCAAAAGTTAACAGCTGCACCTGCTGTGGTTTACCTGCAGTCGGCACCTGTGCTTACAGCCAATCAGCGCCAACGCCGCAGGGGACCGCTGTCAGCGAAATCTCAACATCCAAAGCGCAGCGTAAATCAAACACTTCCCTAGGCAGGGAGGGAATGTCTGTGTCAGACGAGAATTAGAGACGAGCGAGCGATCGAGCGAGCGAGAGAGCGGTCAGCAGCGCCTGCCTGCGTGCCAAGACACGGATCTCTGGAACCTTGGAGAAGATGTCGAATGAACTTGAGTGAGTAACCCCGCGGATGCCGGGCCTCCCCAGCTCACTGGAGCGGGCTAGGTTTCCTACAGAGGGCCGAGCAGGGAGGCCGGCGCCAGGATTCACACGGCAATTTGTAAGGGTGAATGAATGGGCTTGACGATCCTGCGCTGGCGTGTCGAGGCACGCTCGGCTCTCTATCTAGAGCTGCCAGTTTCCCTGGGAAAATAGTTTTTCTTTCTCTCTGTGCTGAGCAGTTTCGAGGAAGGCAAACCCGGGGCTGTCTGAATTCGTGAATCTTGGCATCGCTTTTGGATACTCTGAAAGGGCCGTAGAAATCAGAGACACTCCCGCCTGGCGGAAGCTTTCTCCCTTACCAAAGGGAACGAACTTCTCAGAGCTGTCTTAGGCAAAGCGTTGCGTTTCTGTAAAGGTACTTGTACGTTGCGTTGGAACAATCCCAAGAGAGATCGCCACTCTAGTGGCTGAACACATGCTCTCTGTAGCGGCTTTCCTTAGGTTCAAAATGCAGGCGTTGTCCTTCCTAGGCTCTTAAACAAGTCATTCGACTTATCTGCGCCTCATTTTCCTCATCTGGAAAATGGGAACAAGAGAGCTTTGTAGGATTCTTAAGCCCTCGGAAAGCTGTAAAAAGCTTACCAAAGAGCCGGGTCTGAAGCTGAGTTCAATAAAAATGTGGTCAGTTTTATCCAGAGGCAGTCCTACGGCTGGGGAAGCCGAGGAGTGATTTTGATGAGGTCATCTGTGTTGCCTGGCAGGATGCAGGTGCATTCCTGCCCACGTCTGGGATTCAAAATCCCCGACTAGCTGACGCTGACCTCACTCTCGGCCTCTGCTTCAGGTCCAGATGTACGTTCGAGAAAAAGACTCGGGAAGAGTCGAGGGTGTGGCTTGCTTTAACTTGTGGGCAAAGAGCTAAAGGCCAGACTCCTTGAGCACCAACTTCCTTTTTTTCCTGCCATCTTCAGCGCTGACAGCTTTGTTGTTTCCTCCCCTTCTCTGTCTCTCTCTTTGGAGCTTTTCCTTGGCTGGTTAAGAACTTAAAACACTTACAGGCAGAGGAATTGATGGCTTATAACTGCCAACACTGACTGGCTAGCTGAGGTGTGTCTGCCTTGGCCACATCCCCTGTCCAATTGCTATGGTTGCGAGCATCAGATTTCTTTTTTCCGATCCCTCCACTTATTACCTGAGTGGCTTTGGACAAGGCGCTTTACCCAAGCCTTAGCCTCCTTACCTGTGGACTGTGACCAATAGCAGAACTTATGGAGTTGTTGTGGGATTTAATTTTAGAACAGTGATTCAAGCCGGGAGGTGGTGGCGCACACCTTTATTCCCAGCACTAGGGAAGCAGAGGCAGGTAGATTCCTGTTAGTTCAAAGCCAGCCTGGTCTACAATGCGAGTCCAGGACAGCCAAGGCTACACAGAGAAACCCTGTCTTGAAAATCCAAAATAAATAAATAAATAAATAAATAAATAAATAAATAAATAAAACAGTGATTCATTTAAAGCCCAGGAGGGAGCACGCTAATAATGCCATTCTTGCTTCATGGAGAATTGAATAGCTAGGCATTTCTGAACCCACTTGCTTTTTATTTTTACACACACACACACACACACACACACACACACACACACACACACACACA
>OU015754.1:68639142-68652775 GCA_907169655.1 Acomys percivali | reverse complement strand
CTGATGTGTGTGTGTGTGTGTGTGTGTGTGTGTGTGTGTGTGTGTGTGTGTTCTGAGCTGCTGCTCCTGCTGATGTGATCTTGGGCCAGGCTGTGTGACCTTGCCTGGAAAATCGTGCCAGGTCAAGCAGACGTCTCCAGGCCTTGGAGAATGAACAACTTGTCAGCCCCGAGGCGGTGGTGAAAAGTCAGGTCTGCATCTGCATCGAATCAAATTGAATGAGTTTGTCCTCCCTAACTCTCTGCTCCCTCACTGGTAAAATGTGGACTATGATCACACCTACCTAACAGGGACACACTGAGCCTAGTAGTGGACCAGCTGGCCCACTAGCCCCATTGCTAAGCCTCCAGTGGGAGGTGGCCCTGGAAAAGCCAGGCAATGTAGTCAGAAACCAGCTCAAGACAGCTGGTGGGTGGTGAGCACCGGCCTTTCATGTGGTCAGACCCAGCGCCTGGCACCTCTGCCAGCCTCCCTGGGTGCTTCCAGCCCACAGCCTACCAGTACCCCGGGGCCAGAGCTAGCTGCAAGGGTTCCTGGAGCTCTGACTTCTAGCTTCGCAGGAAAAACAGTCTGGCCATGCCCACTGCCCACTATGGGCCTGGCTAAGTGGGGCTGTCTGGCACAGGCCCTCATCTAGTCTGGAGTCTGTGGCTCTCTTCAGAGCCAGATTCTTGGTAACCATTAGCCTTTTCGGACTCTCCTGAGTGCCCTACTGTGTGCAAGGCTGTCCAAGACACCTGTTAAGGGGTGGAGGGTTTGACACCTTTGATACACAGTAGGTCCATTCCGTTAACACCATGCCTCAGCGCCCTGGCCTCTGAATCCCACAGCAGGAACCCTATGCTATTGGGAACAGAGACTAGAGCATGGCAGTAGTCTAGAGGGCTCGCAAAGCTCCCCTCCCCCTCCCCAGGCCCGCAGTGCTGAAAGAGTTAACGCGGAGCGCCGCCCCGCTGCGGTTTTGTGGTCGAAACCGTGATTGCCAGGAGCAAATTTTTGTCGTGCAGGAGGTGTGTTATTAAAAGTCGGAGTTACGCGGTTGGTGAATGAAAAGTTAAAAGCCCTCATTAAGCTCCGGCTGTAAAACGGGGCGGAGCGGGGGCGGGAGGTGGGGGGATGCTGTTGAAGTGGTAACGGAGGCAGCTGCACATGCGCAGTCTGGGAAGCGCGCCAACCCGGTATAGTCCAGACCAACTTCTGAGCCCTGTGCTGGGTTCAGACAAAAAGAGGGCACAGTGGCTGAGCCCCAAGCGCCCACTGCCCCCGACTGCACATTAGATTATCTGGCAAGCGCTTGATCAGCACTTCTCTTTCTTCCTTCTTGGTAACCTAAGAGGGATGGGTGTGTATCAAGTGACATTGTTTAGCCAAGATCTCATGGAAGAGCTGGGGTCTCTCACCTGGATTCCTACCAGAGACTCAAGCATAGTTATAAGGATGTAGACCAATTTCCTGCTTTTCGTTTTTCTGTATGTTCCTTGCTATGTATGTACGTACGTATGTATGTATGAATGTATGTGAGACAGTGCCTCTGTGTACCCCGTCCAGAACTCAAGTAGCACAGGCTGGCTTTCAACTCACTATCTTCCTGCCTCAGCTTCTCCGGGGTTGGGATTACATGTGAGCACCACCACACCCGACTTGCATTTCATATACTTGAGTTTTACAAGGTTGCAAGTTTTTGAAATGAAGCAAAGGAGGAAAGAGTTGTCATCTGTAAGAAATAATTATTTTTTGGCTCACCCAGAACACCGTTGTCAAAACGTGGTTGCTGTGACTGGGGCTCGTAGCTCAGTTAGAGCCTTTGCCAGGCATGTACAAGACACTGAGCTCAAAACCCCAGCCCCACTACTAAAAGTACCTAAGTAAATAAAGATGTCCCTGGCTCCTCCTCACGTGGGAACTTGGATATGCAAATTATTAGCCCCGCCCAGGCTCTGAATCAGCCCCGCTGGGGGCGGGGCTGGCCATTATTTGTTTTAACAGGCCTCCCAGGTGATTCTGGTGCGTGCTCAAGTTTTAAAACCACTGGCCTAGAAGACCAGGTAGAGGTTTGGGGAAAAGGGTTCCCAGGTCCGCCACTGGCCTGCTGTCATTGCTGAGTCAGTGGGCCCAGAGCCCCGGCTGCGAGGTCACACCTGTGTTAAAGCCCAGACTGCCTACAGAACAGTGACTTTCCCACAGGTTCAGTGTCTGCATTGTATATAGAAACGGTGATAAAAAAAAACACCCACCTCTCCCTGTGGGTGAGAAGGCCAGGGGCTGGGTGTGTCAACAATCCAGATGGTTTCCCTTTTTCTAGAATTTTCTTCCTCTTTCTATTCCATCTGCCTCCTACAAAGTCCAGTGGGCTAAGGCACTGGTCACCAGGTGTGAAGGCCTAAGTTCAGTTCCTGGGCACAGATGGTGGAGAGAGAGGATGGTCTGCAAGTTGTGCTCCGATCACACGTGAGCATACACAGCAGGCATGAGCACACACACACACACACACACACACACACACACACACGTAAAGAGTTTCTACTTCCCAGGAGTTTCTCAGGGAGCCATTGAGAACTGGGGACACTGAAGGATAGAGTCAGCTTTGTGTCCCCCGTGCTCAGCACATGCCACCCACCATGGAGTTACCCTCACCAAGTGCTTGCTGAATGGATCATACATGAAATCAGAGGTGCAGCTCTCTGACTGAGAGGTAGACCTCAATTTTTTTTTCACATCCCTACTGAACAGTAGAGGAGGGCAAAAATAAATAAATAAGTAAATAAAATAAATCAGACAAGAAGTCAAGGGAAGTGAGTGTAAAAGAAAAGTTCCCACACAGGGGAGAGTTTTTCAAAGGGCAGAAAGCAAGTTTCTGGTATAATTACAAAATGGCATGTAATTAATTCAAATGCAGCCCGTCCACCCGTCAGCCTACCCACCTGGGTCCACATGAGGAGGCAGCCCTGTGCTCCTGCCGCAAGCTTGGAAGCTCCAGGGGAGCCTGCCTGCTGCTAGGAAGGGATGACCCGCTTAACAGACAGGGAGAAAGGAAAGCGAGCCTGTGAACTGTGCCCGTTGGCTGGAATGGCCACTCAAAGCGAGCGGCTCAGAGTGGTGACAATGGAGGGACAGCTTGTATCGTTCAGTACTCACACTTGACCCACGTTGCATCTTTTCGCTAGTGACACTTCACAGAGTCACCTTAAAAAAAAAGAAAAGAAAGACCCACAAGTGGAAATCCTTTAGCTGGCTCTCAGCACTTAGTGACCCCAGGATGAATGAATGATCCCCAACATCGCACCTCAGTGAGATTCTCACTTTCATCTTCCCACAAAAGGCACAGAGGTGACGGGTCACCTGCTCAAAGTGACACAGCTAGCAAGTAGCGTGTTTCAAGGCTGGAGCCCTCAGCATAGCACTGGGACACACCCCTCCAACTGGATATGCGTGCTGCCTCGTACAAACTGGGGTGGCCACACAGTCACGTCCTGCACGCCATCATCTCCCCCATTGAGAGCACCATAAGGAGTCCCGTGGTTCATGAGGCAAGGCACACCTCCCAATATGTGCAGCCAGAAAACCAGATGGCCCTACTGGCAAGGTAGAGGCCCTAGGGGCACCCCTGTCATGCTCAGAAACCCCTTGTGTGGGGCTGGCTGAAAAATGATTCCTTGGTGAACAGTCGTGGCAGGGCGTCCCTGTGAGTGACTGCTGTGTGTGATTGATCACTGGTGATGAAGCTGGGTGGTTCACAGCTGGGTTTGGCAAGTCACTGACTGGGTGTACTTGAAGGTCTACGCCCAGTTCAGGTGGCCCCCGGAACTCTTCCTCCTTAAGCTCCAGGGAACTGGAACTCGGCTTGCTCAATCTACCGTGGGGCTAGGTACATCCATAGGTGAGCCATAAGGCTGCCCCCTTCGGCAGTGGCCTTCTTGTTTTAGCAAACGCACAGCCCTGGGTTACTGAGATGCCTGGACTGTGTACAGGTATTGACGTCAGAGCTGGGTAAGAAACTCTGAGACCCCCTGCCTTGTGTGTTTTAGGTCTTAGCACTTCTTTGGGACTTCGTGTCTAAGGTCCCTCAATACCTGGACTTGCCTGGTTTTTAATAGAAGGAAAGAGCATGAGACGGTCTCAGCTAGCAGCTGGGGTGTCACCTGCTTTGCCTCCCAGGAGTCTGAGGTGGTTCAGGTCCAATACAGCAGCCACTGTGAGTCAGGGCACAGCTGGGATAAAGCCTCGCTTCTCCGCTCTCTGCTTCTTCTGTGTGTTGGAATGTGCTAGAATCAAGACATGAGGCTGACTGAGCATGAGACAGCTGCTACTACAGTCCTCCTATGCCAGGGAAAGGTTCCCGCTGCCTGGGCTACCCCTGCCTGGATAGTTTGCACACCCTTGCTGGCCAGTAACAGAGGCCTAGCAGCCAGGTTTAGAGAGCTCCTCCCTCTTCTGCTTTCCAGATCTTTCTTTCCAGTGGAGACTATGGAAGGGGGAGCTCTGACATGGCAGCTTTGGGAAGAAGGCTTTTGATGCCATGAGTTGGCAACCCTAGTTCTAAGCCTGACATGCCAGTGCCAGCTGGTGGCCTTAGGCAAATCAGTAGCCTTGTCCATGGGTGTTTTCCATTGCTATCAAATGGGGACAGTCATATCTTCCCTCCCTTCCTTACAGGCACATTGCAGGACCTCAGTTATGACAAATGGATGACGGGTACCTGCTGATAAAAAACAACTCACTAAAGCCGGGCGTGGTGGTGCACGCCTTTAATCCCAGCACTCGGGAGGCAGAGGCAGGTGGATCGATGTGAGTTCAAGGCCAGCCTGGTCTACAAAGTGAGTCCAGGACAGCCAAAGCAACACAGAGAGACCCTGTCTCAAAAAAAAAAACCACAAAAAAAAAAAAAAAAAAAAACTCACTATGCAAATGAGAGTGCTTGTCAAATCCTGGACTTGAGGTTCCTCCTCAGTCAGCTGGACTTCCTTGAGACATGCAAAGTGCCTGCCTCACACCCAGCACACAGTAGGCCAGGCTTCGAGCTGAGGCCTCTGAACTTGGCTCTCACTTAGAAGGTCTCAGGTCTTCAGCATCCCATCTTCTCCCTATATCCTCAATAAACACCCATCATTAACTCCCCAGGGTTCAGGCAGCTTGCGGGGCCTCTGGCTTCTTCATCAATTTCTTCACCTATTTGGTATTAGCTGTCTGTTTGAAGGGGGAGGTCCGTCTGTCTTTACCCTCCCTGATGGCAAGGACCACCCTGTCTTGCTGTCCCTAGAATGGGAGCTGGACCACAGCAGTCAATATCTCCTACAATGACGTGGGAGCCCTGGGCTCTACTTTTCCCTTCCATCCCTCAGCGTAAAGACTTCCCAGGTGGAGTTTCCCAGGCCAGGTTCCCAGATCACCTCCTGTCTCCACTGTCTCTTTCAGGGTCTTTAAAGGGAGGACTAATAACCACCATGTGTGTTGGGAGTTTCCACCAGATAAGGACTGAGAAAGGCAAGGAAAGGGGTTATTACACTGTCTCCCGTGTCTTTTGACTAGAGCTGGGTCACAGCCCAAGGCTTGGAGGGGCGTGATCATTCAGGGACCTCAGGCAGAGTCTCCCTTCTACTTTCTTATATTTATGGTTGTGAGGCTAGCCTTTAACAGCTGAGCCATCTCTCCAGCCCCTCCCCTTTACTCCCATTCTGGGATGCTGGGATGATGATGATGATGGTGGTGGTGATGATGATGATGATGGACAACGATGGTCTATTTACAGTGCCATTATAGTTGGCAGGCTCATAAGCACATTTCTTATGGTAATGCATGTAATTCTCCTAATGACCCAGGAGAGATTAACTCTCTGCTGTAAGGCAGCCACCCCTGGTGGCTGATAATACTGTGTTCTCATTAATATTCTTCCCAGCACTTATCACGAACTAAAATTAACTCACCTGCATGTTTATGGTCTGTCTGCTCCAATTAGGCAGAAAGTTCCATGGGAGTCAAGCCTTATCTGCTTTGGACTTGGCCAATTTCCCAGGGCCTGAAAGAGCCCTTGACTGAGCACATGGGAAACAGGCAATAGATCCATTTAACAGATGGGAAAATCAGCCGAGAAGGCCGAGGGCCTTCCTGCCTCAAGAACACACAGCTCCCCAACTCACAGACTATGTTACTTTTTCCCATGATGCACCGGGCTCTCTGTGCTGTTCCCTGATAGAGATCTGAGGTCATCACAAATATGGCCCAAGGACAAGTTCTTTCCCTGACTAGCTGTCCCACTCTCCTCCCATGTTTTCATGGCGCAGGAGTTCTGTCTTGGACAGGGACACCAACTGAGTCTGGGCACGATCTAGGGAAGGTGACCTCATAGGACAGATACCACCTGGTTTTCCCTTTGTACTCATGAATAGGGAAGCCAAATGCTTAGCCTTAAAGCATGAGGCCAACTGGTGGCACAGGTGGGCATGGGGTAAGCCCAGCGCGGTGGCACACGTGGCACACGTGGCACACGTGGCACACGTGGCACACGTCTATATAATGCCAGCACTCTGGGAGGCTGAGGCAGAAGGATCTCCATGAGTTCGAGGCCAGCCAGGTCTACAAAGTGAGTCCGGGATAGCCAGGGCTACACAGAGAAACCCTGTCTGTAAAAAAAAGGCGGGGTGGGGGGGTGAGAGGATGGGCACGAGGGACTTCTGGGCCCTTAGCTCCTGCTCAGAAATCCTTCCTAGCACTGTCACAGCTGCTTATGCCTCCAGCCTGTGTGGGTGGGAAATTCCTCGGCTCCTTGTGGAGAACTGGTTCAGTGTATTCCAGAGGAAGGAAATTTCCAGACTAGGAACGGCATCTAGAAAGGGGGTAACCAGGGGACTAAGAGCTGACACTTGGAGACCAAGAGGTCAGAGTTCAAGTTGAGCCAGCAGCACTTCCGGGCTGAGCGGCCTTAGTGGATGATGGCTGTTTGAGTCTCAGTTTCCTCTTCTGTAAAAGGGGATGGCGCTGTCTGTATCTCAGGGCTATCGTGTGTGACAGATGAGGGTGCCACCCAGAAGCAGTTGGCACAGTGTCTGCCTGTGGCAGTTGCTTAAGATACATACTTGTTTGTTGAGGAATCAGACTTGGGGATCCAGAAGGAAGCATTGGAGACCCTTGTACCCCAAAGCCGCCTCCTCCCATCTAAAAATTCTTGCGTGTGACTCTATTGTCTTTTAAATTTTATTTTACAAGAAGGGCCAGAAAATGGATAGCCCTACAAAACTGAGACTGGCCATTTCTTAGTCAGTAGACCATGAGCAGAAGTCCAGATGTGCGCATGACCAGGGCTGGTAACACAGCAGAGCCAGCGTCCAGCTCTGAGCCAGCCTTGAACTTTGGTGTGGTATGCATACATTAGGTGCTTCTTAAGAGCCGACAGGGTGTGTATGCACTAAGCATTTGTTACATACCAGGCAGGGCTCTAAGCATTTTTCTCAAGTGTGAATCAAAGTACGTAGGCTGCATAATCCTTCTTTTATAATCTTTATTCATAAATACACTGTGAGCCCCCCCCCCCCCCCCGCCGCCGGGAGAACTTGCTGACCAGCAGGGGGAACAAGGAAGGTGGGGTGCCCCAGACAGGCCCTGCTTTTCCCATGCTGCCTTCTTTAGGGAGTGCCCTATAGCCCAGGGCCTGGCAGGGGTGGGGGCTTGTTCAGTCAGTTCCTCTAACCCCAGGCTCAGGGGCAGTGAGGAGGGGCCTCTTCTCACCTCTCCGACTTGAGGCCTCTTGATTTATAGCTACAGAAACTCGGGTGTGCCTCGCTCTTTATGCTCCTACCACAGGACGGTTTCTGTCATTGCTCTTTCCTGTGTGACAGCTCTTTCTGCCTCTCTCTCATAGCCCAATGAGATGGCACGCAGTATGAAATGGCTGACACCATGCTGGATGGGAACCGCAGACGAACAGTCCCCATCCCCATAGTGCCCGCTGCCTGGGCCCAGCTTGGCTGACGATTCCACTGTGAGTGGAGGCCGTACCTGAGCCTCAGGCAGCAAGGACTACAGTCCCTGCAAATGGCTACCAGAGATCCTCACCCACCAACTGGTCTGACACAGTGCCTGTGACTCCGGCACCAGGGTAGCCTAGTGATCTGTAAAGGCTTGTGTTAGAATAGAGCAGGGTGGCTAGCGGAAAGCAGACAGCTTAGGAGCCAGATGAGCCTGGCGGAATACTGGCTCTGCATGTAGCTCAGTTAGTAGGGCACTTGCCTTCCATGCACAGAGCCTGGGGTTCAATCCCCAGCCCTGCAGAAGCCAGGTGTGGTGGTGCACGCCTGCAATCCCAGCACTTAGGAGGTGACTAAAGGATTAAAATTGAAGGTCATCCCCAGCTACCTAGTGAGAGTAAGGCCAACCTGGGCTACACGAAGCCCTCTCTAAATAATAATAATCCTGGCTGGCTGATCATAAGCATTGTATGGTGAGTCAGCAAGGTCATCCCTTGGTAGTGTCTTCTAAGGGGGGAGAGCTGACTGGGGACAATCCAAATGCTGTGTTTTGTGGGCATCAGGTGCTATTCCTGCCACCCTAGCATGGTGAGTCCTTCTAGACAGGGGAGTTTCAGGACACCAGCAGAACAGGAAATGTCCTACTGTGTCTTTGAGCTGGGCAGCCATCCTCTCATTTGCCACTTCTTCCACATGCCCCATGTTCTCAAATAATCACGAGACTTGGCAGGTGCCTGTGGATGTGCGTTCTCAACCTTTCTGCGAGTGTGGGCCCGGGCTAGCAGTCGTCAGCAAAGATGCTGGTAGATCTCCATGCTCTCAGCTACTCCAGACGGAGAGAATCAGAAAGTCTTGGGCTGGACATGTAGCTCAGCTAGTAGAGTAATAACGCTATGGCTGGCCCAGCCCAGCACGACGGCTGGATGGCTCAGCGTGGTAGAGCCCTGAGTTCTCTCCTCAACAACACATGGACTGGGCGTGGTGGCACACAGCTGTAACCCCAACAACACTTGGGGGGTGCAGACAGGAAGGTCAGACACTGAATGTCCCCCTTAGATATATAAGTTTGAGACCAGCCTGGCCTATGTGAGACCCTTTCTCAAAACAAAAGACTCTCGGGGTGGACCCAGCAGGTGCTATTTAACCGCCAAGCCGCATCTCCCTTCCCAGTTCAAGTGTGAGCGTTTGAGGCCATGCCAGTACTGGGACCCTGGGAAGCTCTGCTCTCTGTTGTTTCCTCCACAAATAAAACCAGCAGCTGCGCCTTAAGGGGACAGCGCACGGACTACACTCAGGCTCAGTGCCCAAAACATGGCCAGGGCACAGCAAAGACAAGATAGCATTGTCTTCTGTTTTTGAAACAGGGTCTCACTCGGTAGCCCAGGCCGGTCTAGAATTGCAATCCTCCTGCCTTGGCTTCCTAAGTACCGAGTGTGGGTTTGCACCACCCCCCACCCCCTCATCCCCCCCCCCCTCCCCGCCCCCCCCCCCCCCCCCCCCCCCCTCCCCGTCCCCTGCTAGATGTCAATTTTGCAATGTCATTGTTTGGCTCCACCCCTTTCTTTGAGCCCATACATACAGCTTATCCACAGGCTACAGCGTCTTGTATTTATCTCGACACAGTGCCAGCTTCCCCTTGCCTCTCTGCCCAGTCACTCAGGGACCTACAACACACCACTTGCCAGGACCAGGCTCTGCCCACTGGCTCCCTCTCTCTGGTGTCCCGTCCTTCTCTGTGTGTGTGTGTTTTTTTCCCCCTCAACATGATAATCTGCAGGCCTCTGTGCCTTTCATGGTCCCAGGACAACCTCGGTAGGCACGCTGCATTACTGGAGGGTGTTGCCATGACTCCCTGTGAGGCAGCTCTCTATGGAAGGTTCTCAGAGGCCTTCCCGGGTTGGCTGACACTGTGGTCCTCATGTGTCAATGATGTGGGATCAGATCCCAGATCCACAGCACCTGTGTGACAGCGTTTGGCGCTGGTCTGCACCTGAGGCTCACTGCTCCCCATTGCTTCCGGAGGCAAAGGAAGGAGTCTATTTCTAGGGCTGGCACCTCTGAACTCCTGGCTCCTGGCAGTGACAGGAGCTGTGTCTTGGGGACCTTCCTCTGAGCCTAAAAGAGATACTTGTGTGTACGTGTGTGTGTGTGCGTTTGCACACATGCCTGCATGGGAAGGCTAGATGACAGCCTTATCTGTCGTCCCTTACATGGTCTCTAACTTGCTCCTTTTTTTTTTCTTTTTCTTTCTTTCTTTTTCTTTTCTTTTCTTTTTTTTTTTTTTTTTTTTTTTTTTTTTTTTTTTTTTTTTTTTTTTTCCTTTTTTGAGTCTGCTACTTTCCTGGAACTCACCATCTAGACCATCCACTAGTGACGCCCAGGGACTTTCCTGTCTCTGCTTCCCCTGCGCTGGGATTGCAAGAACACCACTGGCTTTTTTATTTTTATTATTTTTTTAACCTGGGGACCAAACTTACTTCTTCATATTTGTGTGGCAAGCACTTTACCAATTCTCTGTTCCCAAGTGACCTTCCTTATATGCCTGCAGTTTCAGGTCGGTGCGGCTGCTAAAGAATGACCCTGTGAGCTTCCAGAAGTTTCCCTACACTAATGAGGATGAGGCCTGGAAGACATACCTGGAGAACCCTTTGACAGCTGCCACCAAAGCCATGATGAGAGTCAATGGGGACGATGACAGTGTTGCGGCCCTGAGCTTTCTCTATGACTACTATATGGTAGGCTTGCCACCTCAGGCCATGGACATGTCCGCTAAGTGTGTCTCTGCAGTCAGGCCTTAGCACATGCTGTTTCCACTTTCCTGACTAACCCCTACTCTCCCAGCTCAAATGTCCCCTCATTTGTCTCATGGTGTGGGGGAGCAGGGAGACCCTCCTGGGTCTCTGTTCTATATCACCAAATCCTTCCATACTCCCCACCACCTCTCTCCTTCAAAACACTGTACGCACACACATTTCCATCCCCCTGCAAGCCAGCTCCTGGAGAGTGGCTACGCATCATGACCATTGCTGATGTCATGACCCAGCATGACCCAGCAGCCCACACGACCCACCACCTGGTGTGCAGCACATAGTGGCTGAATAGATTCCTGGCTTGGCCAAGCACACTTTATCACAGCCGTCCCAGGCCAGCCATCCTTTCTGCCCTGTCCTTTGGGTCATCCCGGCCTCCTGCTATCCCTACTGACTGTTCTAATCCCACCATCTGCAGCAGCCCTCTCCTTCTCCCAGTGTCTTTCTGTCCTTCTGGCCTCTGCCACCATGCTTTTTTTTTTTTTTTTTTTTCTCATTCCTATTTCTGGGCCTTTGGCTCTGGGGACTGCTGGTTTATAGGCATAGGTGTTGTTGGGTCCTTTCACCTCTGAGCCAGTTACCAGTCACAGATATGAACTCGTGTCGTACCACTACCACACCACCCCCTCCAGTGCCTGTGCCTACATCAGACATTGCTAATAGATTGCAGCCCACATCGTCACAGAGCACCCATGAGGCCTCAGTGTCTTTGCTAACTCAGAGCTCTGGGTAGCCCTGCATGTTTGAGTATCTGAATCATCACAGAGAGCAATGCTGCCCTGCACTGAGAGACTGCTACAGTAAATCCGCCTGGATCTATTGAGACAACTGGCCCTGAATGTGAACATTCAAAGCCACCTTGTAGGGCTGGAGAGATGGCTCAGAGGTTAAGAGCACTGCCTACTCTTCCAAAGGTCCTGAGTTCAATTCCAAGCAACCATATGATGTCTCATAGTCATCTGTAATGCAATCTGGTGCCCTCTTCTGGCATGCAGGTGTTACATGCAGGCAGAGCACTGTATACATAATAAATAAATAAATCTTTATTTAAAAAAGCCACCTTGTACAAGGGGTGGAAGGTGGAGCTGTTTGCCCACCCTAATGTGGGGAGGAAGGTGAATTCTCTACATGACTTCAGAGGCCTAGGGAGGCCAAGGTGTATGGTTCCTGACAGAAAAGGCCCCCCGGGCTGTCTCTGGTCCTCATCCCAGGATAGCCTGGCTCCCCTGCCTGCTGTCACCTGCAGACTGGCAGTGTCTGGATCCTGTCTAGCTCAGGCCGCCAGAAGGGAATTTGAACAGCTACTCCAGCTCAGGGTCATGATGGAAGCCAGAATTCTCCATCCATCTTCGGATACCAGCTTGGGGTTCACAGGGCCGGGCTGGATTGTAAAATAAAATCCAGTGTATGAGGCCATTTCCAGAGCTGTGCCTCAGCCCCTAGATCTCACTCTGAGCACAGACAGTTCTGTTCGAAGCTGGTATGAGGTCCAGAGGTGTTTAGTCCTTGCCCAAGGACACACAGCCAATAGGTAGGTGGTAGACCCAGGACAGAAAGCAAGAAATGGACTTGGGGGTGGAGGGTCTCTGTAGAAATGGACTTGGGGGTGGAGGGTCTCTGTAGAAATGGACTTGGGGGGGGCGAGGGGAGCGTCTCTGTAAAAATGGATTTGGAGTCTATACTCCTTGCAACAGAGTCTCTGGCCCTTGGTCTCCTACCTAGGTCATAACGATGGCATTGATAGAAGCTCAGAGCGACAGGAGAAATTAAATTAGAAAGCACTTCCTGCAAGGCCTCACTTATAGGAAGTGTTCTTTTTAAAAGAGCTGCTGTTTGGTTTGATTTGGTTTTAATCTATATAGCTTTAGAATCTCCTTGAAGCAGGCGTTATAATCCCCTACTCAGTGTTTGAAGAAATCAGGTCTAGGAGGGGGTGCAGTCCTTAATCCAAAGTCACCTCACGCTTCTAAGTGGTGAAGCAAGTCAGCCAGGCCAGTCTGATTCCCGCTTCACACTCTCAACTAGAAACCGAAGGAAATGCTTTCCACCCTGTGACTTGGGGCTCAGTCTCCGTGGTAGCTAGAACCACTCGTTGATTTTCTTCCAAGGATGCCAGGGCCTGGCCTCAGCCCGTAGAAACTGGTGGGTCCTACTAGCCAGGCCCCGGCCAAGAGCCACCCATCATCCCTTCCTTCTTCTCTTCCCAGGGTCCCAAAGAGAAGCGGATACTGTCCTCCAGCACTGGTGGCCGGAATGACCAAGGAAAGAAGTAAGGCTACTCAAGGCCACCTCAGCCTCTTTAGACCCTCACCTGCTCTGCTCTCTCAGGGACCCTTGTATGCTGGCTGAACTGCATACAGCCATATGAGCATAAGGGGTGCGGTGCTGGAACCCACAGAACCTCTTGGGACTCCTGAATTTTAACTTCTGTTAAGATCAGAAGAAAGCAGTGTGTACAATCCAGCCTGGATTCTACCCATCCTTATCCCTGAGTTCAATAGGGAGGTTTCAGAACAACTGATACCTAGCTGGCGGTACAGCTTAGTCGGCAGAGTGCTTGTCTACCAAGCACAAGGTCTTAGGTTCGATCCCCAGCACCGCATAAAACCAGACATGCTAGTGCATGCCTTTGTGCCTGTCATCTCAGCGTCTGAGAGATGGAAACAGGAGAATCAGGAGTTCAAGGTCATCCTCAGTACATAGTGAATTTGAGGCTAGCCTGGGCTACAAGAGACCCCCATCTCCAAAAAAAAAAGCCACTGATATCAGCAGAAGAGTTCTGCTAATTTCAAACAAAGCTATGCTTGAACATTTATAGACACACACACACACACACACACACACACACACACACACACACACACA
>OU015754.1:68621217-68639132 GCA_907169655.1 Acomys percivali | reverse complement strand
ACACACACACACACACACACACACACACACACACACACACACACACACACACCCCAGATCCTGAATGCCCACACCATGTAGGCTGGCATTTACTGCAAACACACTTCAAAGCCTCAGCAGCAGGAAAGCCTTAGAGGTGGCAGCTTTTCTGTCCAAGCTCCACACCCTCCTCCCAGGGGTCACCTGACTCCTGGCATTCTACCCCAGGCTTCTGGCCTCTTCCTGGCATCCACAGTGCCACAGTGTCCTTGCAGAAAGAATAGTAGGCTCAGCATGGCCTGGTGAGGACTGGGGGTTGTGAGGGCAGAATCCTACCCTCTTCCCGCACTTCCTCTCTTGTGGGCAATGGGGACCTCACAGTGGCTTCCAGAAAGCCTAGGTGTCTAAGGGACCATTGCAGCTCTCCATGGGCCCAGTATGAGCAAGAAGCTGGCCTGGGTACTTGCCTGCACTGCTCAAGTCTGGTTCTGGGTGGGTGGGCCTCTCTGAAATGAATTCTACAGTCAGTAGCTTCCAATTACAAGGGCCTGTCTCTTGCAAATTAGTCAGACTCCATAGATGTATATAAAAGAAAGAGTAAGAACTTCCACGCAGCCCTATACCTGGCCCCCTGAACAGTCTGGAGTATATTCTTCTTGGCCTTTTTCCCAGCACATAGCCACAGTCTCACAGGTACACAGCCCTACACACACACACACACACACACACACACACACACACACACACACACACGCACACGCACGTGCACACACACACACACACACACACACACACGCAGCTGTTTTGAAGTAGGGGCATTTGGGGACGAGAACATTTGCCTCAGAAACAGACAGTTAAACTTTCAGTGTTTTCAGCTAGCTAGTCTGTAGGGCAGGTTGTCCCCTCCACCCAGAGCCTGAGTGAACATCATTGCTCACCACTATCCCCTCACGGATGTGCCCAACTGGCCTGCTGCAGAGTCCTGCTTGAAGACTCGCTTCTTCCATGCTGGGAGGGCCTCGTGCTTACTCAGGATCACCATCAGTCCAGTCTAGAGTACTCACATTTACTATCCCCCCTTACGCCCCCCCACCAGGTATTACCACAGCATGGACTATGAGCCGGATCTTGCCCCCCTTGAGAGCCCCACACACCTCATGAAATTTTTGACAGAGAACGTGTCTGGAAGCCCAGACTACACAGACCAGCTCAAGAAGAACAGCCTGCTAGGCTTGGAGGGGGCTCTACCCACCCCCGGCAAGACCGCAACCCTCCTGCCGGGTCCCAGCAAGCTGGAAGCCAGCTCCATGGACAGCTACCTCTTGCCCACCAGTGACATGTATGACAACGGCTCCCTCAACTCATTATTCGAGAGCATTCATGGGGTTCCACCCACACAGCGCTGGCAGCCAGACAGTACCTTCAAAGATGACCCACAGGAGGTGGGTCCCATGAACCCCTCACAAGCACCCCCCCCGCACCGAATACATGTATGCATGCACAGAAGGCGAGAAGACAGTGAGAAGGTCAGAGCTTTGAGACTGATGGGAGAAAGTTCTAGAACTAACAAAGGGCTGCCACGTACTGCTGTCCAAGTCATGTGCTGCACAATCTGTGTGGCCACATGTGCGGGGCCCCGGGCTGAGCCAGCCCTCTGCAGCCCTCTGAATGTGGTTTTTTAATCTCTCGCGGTTGTTTCTCTATAGTCACTGCTCTTCCCTGACATCCTGAAGACCTCCCCGGAGCCCCCGTGTGCGGAGGACTATCCTGGCCTCAAGAGGTAACCTGGTTTCCTAGGACCCTTCGCCATTTGGGCAGGAGGCTGAAGACAAAGCTCCATAGGATCTCTAGAGCATCCACAGCCTGGTCCTGAGCAGTGATGGGGGAGGGGGTTGCTACAAGCTCAGCACCTTGTTAGAAACACACACTCCTATAATCTCAGTCCTTGAGAGGCAGAAACAGGAGAATTGCTGTGTTTTTGAGATCAACATGGTCTTCATTGTGAGTCTCAGGCCAGCCTGGACTATATATTGAGTTCCAAGCCAGTCTAGGCTACATAATAAGACTATTTATTTATTTATTTATTTATTTATTTATTTATCTTCTTCTTCCTCTTCTTCTTCTTCTTCTTCTTCTTCTTCTTCTTCTTCTTCTTCTTCTCCTTCTTCTTCTTCTTTTGGTTTTTTGAGACAGGGTTTCTCTATGTAGCCTTGGCTGTCCTGGACTCCCTTTGTAGACCTGGCTGCCTCTGCCTCCTAAGTCCTGGGATTAAAGGAGTGCACCACCACACACTCTTAACCATCCCATTATCTCCAAAAAAAAACTGATGCTCAGTTCTCCTTAGTCCCACCATGGCTTTGTCTCCACTCCAGTTCTCCCTGGTTTTCTTTGGACCTCCCTTACTGAGCTAGAATGTGAGTCAACAAAAGCCATTCAATAGACCGTCCCAAGATAGGAAACTAACTTAGGTCATACAGCACAGACCCAGGCCCCTAACCCCATGCTCTCAGGACACCTCTGCCAGGAGCCTGCCTCACCATCCTCTCGCTCCCCACAGCGACTTCGAATACACCCTGGGCTCCCCAAAAGCCATTCACATCAAAGCGGGCGAGTCCCCCATGGCCTACCTCAACAAGGGACAGTTCTACCCGGTCACTCTGCGCACCCCAGCGGGAGGGAAAGGCCTGGCTCTGTCCTCCAGCAAAGTCAAGGTGAGAAGGGGGTGACTTGGGGAGCATCCACTGGGGAGCATCCACTGGGGAGCACTTGGCAGTTGAGTAGGGGGGGGGGGTAAAGCAGACCGCTGGGCCATGCTCCGGGAGGGAGCCAGAGCAACATGATCTCCTTGCACTTGCAGAGCGTGGTGATGGTTGTGTTCGATAATGACAAGGTTCCCGTGGAGCAGCTGCGCTTCTGGAGGCACTGGCACTCCCGGCAGCCCACCGCCAAGCAGCGAGTCATCGACGTGGGTGAGAGGGAAGCCCAGGCCTCTCCTCCTGCACCCCGTGTCCCTATCCAATGCCAGATCAAACCCAGTAGGGGCTCAGTGCAGGAGATCGAATCTGCTGATGGGAGCAGCAGCCTCTCTTTTCTGTTTTGCTCTGGGATAGTCAGGGCCTAGGGCCCTGGCAGCATCAGTGAATAGGCCCTGTGATGTTGGCCACCGTGGGGGAACAGTATGGAGCTGAGCTAGGAGGTCAGCTGATAGAGTACTTGCCCAGCGTGCAGAAAGCCCTCGGTTGTGTCCCCAGCAGTGCATAAAGCTGGCATGGTGGTACAGACTTGTAATTCTTGCACTTGGGAGGCGGAGGCAGGAAGATCCATTTAAGGTCATCTTGACTACGCAGAGTTCAAAGCCAGCTTGGAGCAACACAAGACTCTGTCTAAAAGGGGGGGGGGGGGGGGGGGGGGGGGGGGGGGGGTGACGGTCCCCTGGGCCAACTTGTCCCTAGACCACTCTAATCAGCTAAAGATCCAGCTCCAGTTCTGTCTATCCTTTCCTTTCTGCCTTTATGACTTATATCCTCTCACCTTCCTGTTCCTCAGTTTACCCATCTGTCAAATGGCGGGTGGTCAGCTACCTGGCTGTGTGCGGGTGGGGACTGGTCAAGGACTTGGCTAAGGGGCTGGATGATGGAGCAGTTAGGAGAATGGGCTGAAGACTAGAAAGGGTGCACCTTGCCCTGCCTTTCGCTAGCTGTGTAACCTTGGGCAAGAAACCCAACCTCTCTGAGCTCACTTTCCTCCTGTGTAAACTGCATAGGGAACTGGGAAGACTCACGTATCAGTGTTGCACTAGTGACGGCTGCCAGGGTCCCCACTATTACCCCCTTGCTATGTTGCCCTTGCTGCATCACCTAAGAGACCTTCTATGTCACACTCCCTGTGGGGGGGAGGGGTAACCTCTGAACCCCCAGTTTTGGGGGTAGGGATGTGTGTGCCTGCCTGGAGTGAGGTGCAGTGCATAGCACCCCTCCCCACAGTGCCCCAGTCTCTTTCCCACTGACCCTCTGGTCTCCTACACTTTCAGCCGACTGTAAAGAAAACTTCAACACAGTCCAGCACATAGAGGAGGTGGCCTACAACGCCCTGTCCTTTGTGTGGAATGTCAACGAAGAGGCCAAGGTCAGTGCCGGCTTGGCTCAGGCGCCTGGGAAAGGGTTGAGGGGCCCCAGGGTGGTGGCACCCAGGGAGGTGCTGGCACTCATAAGCATCAGAGGCGCAGGCTCTAGGCCTGTCACGTCACTTTGTTAAAACTATAGCCCCAACTGACTGGTCGTAATGGGGGATCCAGGTCAGTTTATCAGCTGAGCCATCCATAGTCATCAGATAACTGGATAGCTCACAGGAAGAAAGCTCCCAAGGGGCTCAAAGTTCCCAAGGGGCTTACAGCTCCCGGTAGCTTGCTGACACAGGCTCAGAAGTGGCAGGGGAGGACTTGATCCCAGGCATTGGCTTCTTAGAGGCTGCAGGCTGTAGCGAGCTCCTATTTCCATGTCTAAGAGGTTAGAACAAGGCACCACCATGGAGTCTGTCAAGTGAGAAGCCAGGGAGAGGGAGCCTCATTGGCTTCCTTCGTGGCAGCTTGAACCCCAAGCATTCTCCCCCACCCAGGTGCCCGGGCCCATCACCAGCTGGGCACTTATGGCTTTTCTGTTGAGAGAGTTGTGTCGTGAAAAGTCCTTGCCCTTGGGGGCTGGAGAGATGGCTCAATGGTTAAGAACACTGCCTGCTCTTCCCAAGGACCCGGGTTCAATTCCCAGCACCCACATGGCAGCTCACAACTGTCTGTAACTCTAAGATCTGACGTCCTCACACCAATGCACATAAATTAAAATTAAATAAAAATATTAAAAAAAAAAAGTCCTTGCCCTTGGGGGCTGGGTGACCCTCTCTCCAGTCTGTCCTTCCACACCCTGAAGAGGCTTACCACTCCTCCCACTGAGCCTGGGACCACTCATCCCAAAGGCATCTGTGGCCCCCTGCCTCCCCTGGAGGGACACAGAGATGATACAGAGGCAGGAGCAAGCCCAGCTGGTGTGGTTGTTATTCAAACAGAGCTAGGGGCTAGAGGACGGGCCTGCCTGTCATGGGAGGTGGGAGAGTGTCTTGGGAAGGGAGGGGTGGGTTTCGGTGGGGATTTTTCTCACGGCCTTCATACCCCTAGGCCTGGGTCTCCTTACTGGGAGCTGTTTTTAATGTCTCAGAGACCGAGCCCAGACTGGGGCGGTAGGGTCTAGCCCTGAGACAGGCCTCAGATTGGCATTGAGATAACACAGGCTGTCGGTAGACTTTGCACCAAATCCTCAGCAGAGTCTCCAGCTCCCCTGATTGACAAGAATCAATGTGAACTCTCCCAGCCTCATAGAATACGCTTGCAAATGGGGCCCAAGGAAGCATGTAACGTCTGTCCAAGCCACAAACTGGCAAACTTCCCACTGCCGATCAGGGGGTCCCCGACTCCCTAGGGGATGGGCAGCAGCAACTGTATCTCTGCTTAGCCTCCATAGCTATAGGATAAAGATAACCTGAGTGGACACTGGTCACAAGTGGCACTGGACCACCTGAGTCGAAAGTGCTGGGACCCCATGCTGGCTGGTCATTAGTGTGAAGGGGGCTGTGTCACCTTCTGTGTGCCTAAGTCAGCAGGAAAACCATGTCCCTAACTGACTGAGAAATAAACCTTTGGATCTACAGTCCTGAAATGACCCTTAGTGCCCTCCCAGGGTGGGATGCCCTCAGTGAGCCAGAAGTGGGGTACCAGCATCCATTCCCTTTTGTGAAAGGGAGCAGGGTGGTGACGCCGGCCTATGGAGCCCAGGATGGCTGAAGGGTACCTCAGTGAACACAGATCTGAGTAGGCCATTTATCCAGCTCCCCGCTCTGCCCCCAGGTATTCATCGGTGTCAACTGCCTGAGCACAGACTTCTCCTCGCAGAAGGGGGTGAAAGGTGTCCCCCTGAACTTGCAAATTGACACCTATGACTGTGGAGCAGGCACTGAGCGCCTGGTACACCGTGCCGTCTGCCAGATCAAAATCTTCTGTGACAAGGTAGAGGAGAGGACACGCCCCCGGCCTCTCTGAGAAGCCTTGTCCCTCTTTGTCATGTCCTATCCATGCACTGGACCTTTATTTTATTTTTTATTTTTTTATTTTTGGTTTTTGTTGTTATTGTTGTTGCTGTTGTTTTTCGAGACAGGGTCTCTCTGTGTAACCTTGGCTGTCCTGGACTCACTTTGTAGACCAGGTTGGCCTCGGACTCACAGTCATCCACCTGCCTCTGCCTCCCTGAGTGCTGAGATTAAAGGCGTGCACCACCACCAACCAGCTACTGGACCCTTATTTAATACCTGTCTCCATATCTGTATTTCTGCCCCTTTTGCAGGTGTCCTTAAGTCTGGCTCTGTGACTCCTTTTTCTCCTCATTCCTGCTTATCTCTCTCTCTCACTTCCTCCCTCCCTCCTCTCTCTCTCTCTCTCTCTGTCTCTCTGTCTCTCTGTCTGTCTCTGTCTGTCTCTGTCTGTCTCTCTCTGTTTCTGTCTCTGTCTCTGTCTGTCTGTCTGTCTCTCTCTCTGACTCTCTCTCTGTCTCTGACTGTCTGTCTCTGTCTGTCTGTCTGTCTCTCTCTCTCTGTCTCTGTCTCTGTCTCTGTCTCTGTCTCTCTCTCTCTGTCTGTCTCTCTCTCTCTCTCTCTGTCTGTCTCTCTCTCTCTCTCTCTCTCTCTCTCTCTCTCTCTCTCTCTCTCTCTCTCTCTCTGTCTCTCTTTCTCTCTCTCTCAAGATCTGAGCTGACTTCAGGGAGGTCGGACCCTATGCTGGTACCTTCCCATTTCCTGCTTTCCACGGCTTGGCTTGGCGGGTGGTTAAGCCGCAAAGCCGCAAAGCCGCAGTTGCAGACTTGGCTAGCCCCTCCTCTGGCCCCCGGTGAGCACCGCTTCTCTTTGCAGGGAGCAGAGAGGAAGATGCGTGATGACGAGCGGAAGCAGTTCCGAAGGAAGGTCAAGTGCCCAGACTCCAGCAACAACGGTCAGTGGACAGTGGACAGGGCGCCAGCTGGGGCAGGCCAAAGGGAAGAAGGGCAGAGAAGGTGGTCAGGGGGTGCTGTGGGAGGGACCTCAAGGCTCAGTGGCTTCTTTTCCCCAGCAGGCACCAAGGGCTGCCTGCTGTCGGGTTTCAGGGGCAATGAGACCACATACCTGCGGCCTGAAGCTGACCTGGAGACCCAGCCTGTGCTGTTCATCCCCAACCTGCACTTCTCCAGCCTACAGCGCCCTGGAGGGGTGAGAGCACAGCAGGAGGGAGAGGGGTGCGGAGGTGGCCCCTGGATCCAGGAAAGGCCTGTCTAACCACACTACTGGGGGCTTTACTTGCCACCACCATGACAGGCCCATTAAAATGTTTTCTGGCCCTGCTGTTTAAAAGCTTAAAACAAAACAAAACAAAACCTGCTTCTGTTGAGCCACAGGGGGTTCAGGAGTGACCGATGACAGTGTGGATACATAGCCTCAGGGACCTGTTATGAGGGGAAAAAAAGAAATGGACTCTCTATCCATCAAACTTTCTGATCTGGAAGATGTCACCTGGAGCCACATCTGGGCTGAGTGGCTGGACCCGGGCACAGACATTATGAGAACTAAGTCAACACTGCTGAGTCCAAGGGTCAGGATGGAGGCAAACTCCTAGAACCACATAGCCAGAATTTGGACCAACTCTGAAGCCTTGATCAAAATCCAGATGCCCCTGGCCACTGGCTGCTCTGCCTGCCCAGCCAGGGGGCCATCACTGAGCATGTGCAGGCAGGAGGCACTAGGCCTGAATTAGCTCTCTTAACTCCCTCTTGTGTGCCCATCCTTTGAAGGAAACCAATCTGTCCCCTTTGCCAGACGGGGCCAAGAGCCGCCCTCAGTCCTGTTTGCTTCCGTGTCCCTCAGCTGGCCACTTCCTTCCCTTGAAGGCCCAGCTCCCATGGCTCCTCAGGAGCCTTTGAAGATTGGGCCACAGTGCCTGATAAGTGCTTGGTGTCTGAATTAGGAAGCAAATGACAGAGCGCTGGATACAGCCGCCAGCACAAAGTAGCTCAGACACACCCATAGCGTGGCCCATCCTTGCCCTTCCTCTGGAAGCAGCCTGGTGGCCACTGCCTCAGCCCTTCTCATAGTTCCATGTGTGTAGCCTGAGGCCCCAGGAAGGAGGAGGCCCACTTAGGACTAGTGGCAGCAGCTGGGCGGGCAGCTGTTCTGTGGGAGACCAGTGTCTGTACATAGCAGGGAAAGGTTGGCCCTGGGGAAAGGACCAGAGTGTTGTGTGGCCCTGAGCCAGCCTGAGCAGCCCCAATCACTTTCTTGGTGCAGGACAGGGAAGGCTCTAACATGCCCATCCCTCTTCCGTCCCAGGCTGCTGTGTTTTTTGTTTTGTTTTGTTTTGTTTCTTCTTATGCCTCACTAGAAATGTCTATTCTGTCTGTTGCAGGTCGCGCCCTCGGCAGGACACAGCAGCTCTGACAGGTACAGGCAAAGCAGCCAGGGGTTCTGTCCTTATCCAATCCCTGTACCCTTCACACTGCGTCCTGTCTTTCCCCTGCTGCTGCTAGAAGCCAGGCCTGGGTCCTCCCTTCCCACTGAAACCGCCTGGGTTTTTATGGGCTTGCCTTACACGGAGAGTTGGCAAATCTCTGGCAAGATACCTGCTTGTAAAAAATAAAGACCAAAAAAAAAAAAAAAAAGGCCTCTGAGATGGGGATCCACACTCGGGGAGAACAAAGCAAAACCATACTGGACACCCCTCTTCCCCAACACATCACCTCCAGAGGCAACAGTCACCCCGCCCTTCCCTCTACCAGCCCCTATGTGCCAGAGAGTGGGGCTGAAGGGCAGGGCAGCATGAGCGAGCGTGTGGCTGTAACTGGCTTGGCTTTGCACACAAGCCATCTGCTGAAAGCTGTTTCTACCCTATAAACAGCCTATATGTGCCGACCAGTCTCATTCCAGACTCCACAGTCCCCACTCCTCCTATGGCTCTACCCCTCCCTGGCTTGCTTCTTCTGGAAGAAACAATGTGGGTGGTGCTAACAGTCCACTTTGATTAAGGCCATGCGTGTCCCATGTCACCTCCTGTAGCATCTCTCCATGCCCTGCTTCTCAAACGCATCCACTAAAGTTAAGGGACTCAGCCTAGCATGCTGCCAGCATTGTGGCAGGGCTGGTGTCTGGCCCAGCTCCATTTGCACCCAGCCTTTACCCCTATCCTAACACTTTGTTATCCCTTCCTGGGGCTTCTGTGCCCCTGGAGGGGCAGCTAGCCTCACCAGCCCCTCTCTGCTGCCCTCGCAGGCTGCCCTTGAAGCGCACCTGCTCACCCTTCACTGAGGAGTTTGAGCCTCTTCCCTCCAAACAGGCCAAGGAAGATGACCTTCAGAGAGGTAGGCTGAGTCCTTGGGGTCCCCTCAGAGCCCTCCAAAAGCCCCCACTTCAGAGCCTTTCCAGAATACCCACTCACCCACCCACCCACACCATGAGGCCTTCCTTGATGTCCCCCACCCAAGGCCTGAGTCATTCCTTGGAGTACGTTTAGGCTATGATTTGGGGGTGGCTGAGAACACCCCAGGGCTTAGACAGATGGCCACAGACATAGAGGACATCTGTGACTTTGACCCTGTTTGGACATGGCTATCCCAGGGGAGCTAGCACCAGGGGACAAGCCTGTTGGGCTGGGGGAAGCCCACAATTCTCTAAGTAGATAAGAGTCGGGTGGGCTTCCATGTCTGGTTGTCTGCCTTTGACTGTCTGTGACTTGAGGGGGGGCCAGGACACAAAAGCCCCCAGAGGCTTCAAGAACCTCAAGGAAGAGGTCCTCTAGTAGCCAAAATCAAAGAGCCCCAGCAAGTCAGGGACCAAGCTTAGCAACGCACTTGCGGTTGCCGGACACCGTCCCTGATTTCCAGAAGTAGCTCTGAAGTAGGGGTCAAGGACCTCAACTTACATACAAAGTAAGGCTCAACAGTGTTGATATGAGCTTTTCAAGATCACTAACTGCCAGGTCGTAAGGCCAGAGGCAAGAGTCAAACCCCTCAAAGTCAGGGCAGTCTGGAAAGTGCTGGACACAAGCTCCCCTTGCATTAAGGTTGCACCCTTTAAGACCTCTCTCCATACCCTGAGATCCTCCCACACTCAGTGGCCTCCCTTGCCCTTGGTTTCCAGTTCTGTTGTACGTGAGGAGAGAGACGGAGGAGGTGTTTGATGCTCTCATGTTGAAGACCCCAGACCTGAAGGGGCTGAGGAATGCGGTAAGGTGGCCTCTTTTCCCACAGGAGGGCTCTGAGGGGGTCTACTTTTCCCCGCCCTGCAGGGGGCCAGGGCCCTGCTAGGGGGTATCCCTCACGATCTTATCACCCTGTCAGAACTGTGCTCCACCCTGAGAGTCACACACACCATAAATCCTCCGTAATCAGATGGTGGCTGTCTGACAGCCTAGGGCTTTTGTTGGCTTTGCAAACCTGTTTCTGTTTTAATGGGAATGAAAACCCCCACTCACAGAAAAGCCAGGCCCAGCGAGGCTCATTTTTCCTTCCCAGGGGGGCCTCATTCCTCCTGCTTACAGGACTTTGGGGTGGCTGAGGGCAGGACTCTATCTGGGCAAAGAGACCTTATCCAACCCCCAGCCACCCAAGAACAGGCAGAACAACCCAGCCTGGCGAGGGCATGTATGTCATCTCTGGCCACCAGGGTCACCAGGGCCTTGGACTTGAAGGTGAAATCTCTTAAGACAGCCCAGCGCCTGTAGTTGGGGGCCCTTAGCAGCTTTGATGGGCCACTTAATGGAGATCCATATGCCCAGCATTTTTTTTTTTCTGTCTGCCATCCGTGACTGCCTGCTTCCTTCCTCCCTTTCTCTACTGGGCACTGTTTAGAATCGCCTCACTTGAGAGGCCAGGGACTTGCCAAGGGTGGCACAAGTGCCAGTCCAGCCCAAGCTTCCTGCCCTGTGGGCTGTCCTGCTCTTGTTGAACATGTTGTCGCCATACTTGGCATCAGCCCCAGGAAGTTGGGTTCACAAAAAGTCATTAATGTCACTTGACTACAGATAGAATCTTGGAGCTAAGCAGCAACGTACAGGATTAGCTTCATCCGCATCCATCTTGACTTCCTGTTTCCAGGGGAGTAGAGTTTGCCACTTACCCAGATAGGCCCCTCCTGCCCCCCTCCCCCGCTACCTCTGTCCCAATTTGTTCCCCAGGTTTTCCATAGACAGACTTGAGATCTTCTCCTTGGCAACTTCCAGCTACTCTGCCATTGAAATAAAATCTAGGGACATTTTCTAGTTTGGAGGGATCTCTGGCAAGAATATCAAGGACACTGAACCCAATCCTCTTTCTGAAATGCCCAGAGGACCAGGCGCCACTAGTGTCCCAAACCTGGTCTTAACTGCAGCTTCAAAACCACCAGTGCCACTTAGGCACCAGCATTTGACTGAGCGCTGACAGTTGGCTGGACCTAATCCTTTCAGAGTCACCGTATTTATATCCATCCTTCTGGCACACGCATTTCTCAAAGGTGAAACTAAGAGAGACAAGGGAAACAGGATCATTGTAATTCTCTTCATTTCCTCACAGTGTCAATATATATTACTTTCATAGCCACCAAGTAAAAGGCAGGGGCATAAAGTATGTACAAATCCAGTTATGGCCACAGGCTGAGAAACCCTTCCATTTCTTTCCAGATCTCCGAGAAGTATGGACTCCCGGAGGAGAACATTTGCAAAGTCTACAAGAAATGCAAGCGAGGGTGAGTGCCGCTTAGCCCTCCAGTCTGTAGGCTCCTCAGAACTACCAAGGCTGTGCTTGGCTTTGGTGGAGTTGCCGAGGGCATGCTCAGTGGGAGGGTGGTGAGTCCCTCAGTCAGGCCAAGGCCTTGGTCACCTCTCCACCCTGCAGGGAGGGGAGGTACCAGGGGCTTCTCACAAGTGGCCCTCCTAGCATAGAAAGAGAGCGAGGGGTCCACTCACCAGAAGACCCAAGCTCAAGACCCCAAACCACTAGGGGTTTCCCTACTCTTATATTTTTGGTTGTGAGCCCAGCCTTTAATGGCTGAGCCATCTCTCCCGCCCTCTGTTCTCACTCTTAATGCTGTACATTGTAGCAACCACCATTCGCTTGGCTGGCATGTGTCAGACATCAGACTAAGCTTATCTCATTAAACCCTCCTGGTCACACTAGCAGGCAGATAACATGACCCACATTTTACATGCAGGGAAACTGAGACTCCCCTGCCCTCCCCCACCCCCCCAACCCCCCTTCCCCTCACCCACCCCTGAGATGATAAGCAAGAGTGTAAGCAGGAGGAGTGAACAAAGGCTCAGAGACGCGAGAAGGCCCAGGAAAGCTACACCCAGGCAGAGTGTGGCCGGACAGGGGCAGCGGCCAGGTTAAGGGTTGAGTTGAAGAGGCCAGTTTCAAAAGCGCCAAGGTTAGGGGTTGGGGATTTAGCTCAGTGGTAGAGCACTTGCCTAGCAAGCGCAAGGCCCTGGGTTCGGTTCTCAGCTCTGGTGGAAAAAAAAAAAAAAAAGTGCCAAAGTTCTCTTCCACCTCCGGGCTGGAGCAGGCAGGAAAGAAGCAGACCATACCCTCCAGCACCTGCCAGGCCTCCAGCTGTTGCACCTAGAACACAGCTGGACCCCACTAGACAGTGTAACTCCAGCTGCACCTGCGCAGGACCCTGTACGTGGTCTGTGTGCTCTCCCATTGAGAAGGTCTTGCACAATAAAGCCCACCCCTCCCCCAGGCCTGGCTTCCTTCCTCCAACCCTACTCACCGTACCCTACTCTATGGCTCCCAGCTAGCCTCCTGGGCAGAAGGCTGGAGTGTGGAAAAGGACTTATGTGCTTTGGGTTGCATGAGACTCTAGAGGATTTGGTCTGTGTGTGGGGTCTCCTCCCCCCCCCCATCCTCCACCTCCCACCAAGTTTCGGTTTCATACAGAGGTTCACACACTGTCTGGAGCAGAAATCTGCTTCTTGTCTGCTTTGCCCAGACAAGCCCGGCCCCACTTCTCCCCTAGCGCCACGCCCACGTGCCCTGCTTTCTTGTCCCCCCTGTGCGGGGCTCCCCTGCAAATCCTACCCCAGGCCAGGCTGAGGGGGCCAGCGATAGCCTCTGTGTATGATTGGAGGCTGATTAGCTGTACAGAGCAAACCTCTGGCTCCTGGCTTTGGCCAGAGGCCTACCCACCAAGGCAGGAAGCTGCAGAAACCATACCGGCAATGACTTCCATCACGGAAGCTCTTCCCTCGGGCCAGATGCTGTCCTCAGTGGTGGGTGCCAAGCATCACCTCACCAGCCTTTGAGCTTGGTGGGATCTTCCCTGTTCCTTCGGACAAAGAGGCTGAGGTTCAAAGCAGTTGTCCTGAGTTAGGGACTAGCAAAAAAGAGTGTCAGTGGCCTAAAGTGCACCCCTCCACACAGTTTGATCTCAGCCCCTCCCCCCACCCTGCCTTGTTTCTCTGACCACTTGGAAATATGCAAATAAAGTATGCAACCAGGTCAGCTGCTTTCTTTGCACTATAGACCAAAGCGTCGTCCATGGCCCCCGTGACCCCTGTGGCTATGAAAATCTCAGGCCAAAGATGCTCCATGAGATCTGAAAGAGCGTATTTCCAAATTTGAATAAATACATGTCCACACCAGAAAAAGGTGGACATTCTAACCCAAACACTAGTTTATTCTCACAAACTCTCCCCAAAGTCCTCAGGACCAAGGGAGATAAAATCAATTTTACAAGCCTCCTGGAGTGCTTGGAAGATTAGCCAATACACTGTTTTTGCTGGCAGCGGGCCAGAGGTTTAACTCCATGCAGGCAGAAGAGGTTGGAAGCTAGGAAGTGACAAAATAGCTCTTGACAAGCCCCTGCTCCTGGCTCGGGACCTAGCTGTCACTGTCCACAATTCACACCAATGCCCTGGAGGCACTGGTGCATGGCCCCATACCCAGAAGCTGACTGATGCCACGTTGGGAAGCAGTCAACCCAACCCTAAAGTTGCCAGAGCAAGCCTCCCCAACCCCTACCCCCCCCCCCCCCTCCACCCCTGGCATCCAGCCCGGCTCCCTGGCTTGTCTCCAGCCCCCAAGGCAAAGATCACCTGGGAATGCAGGGTCCTGCTGGCCAGTCCCCAGCCTCTGGGAGCCCCAAGTTCCAGCCTTTTCCCCAAAAGAAGCCGCTGGCAGAGATGGCAGGGTGTGGGCCGTGGGCTTCTTCAGTTTCACCACTGTTCTCCACCGCTCCTCCCTGAGTCCTCAGCAAAGCAGCCGTCTACAGAGCTCATGCCCAAACACGGATTTTGGCTTCCTTCCGTCTTCCACTTCCTAACTTGTATTTATAGGATTTTGTGGCTCTTGTCCCTTATCCAGAAAAATGATATCATAGAAAGACAAAGGTCTAGATTAAAACCTGAGCTCTGCCATTTACTAACTGTGGTCACCTTCTATCTTTGCACCTCAGCATCTCCATCCTATGAACTAGAGTGGCATCATTGTAAGAACCCAGCCTCCCTTTCTGAATGAAATTCTGGAGGACAGAATTCTGGCCCAATTCATCTCCATTGTTTTTGGAGCAATGTCCTACAATGAAAGGGTCCAGCAAAGACTGAGGCATGAGAGATGAATGGATATGTGGAGGGCAGATGAATGGATGGATGGAGGAAGGAGATCGGGTGGGATGGATGGATGGGTGGATGGATATATGGATGTGCAGATGGGTAGGTGGATATGTAGTTGGATGGATCAGTGGATGAATGGATGATGATGGATGGATAGATGGACAGATGGTAAGTAGGTGTGTGTATGTATGCATGTGTGTATATATGTATGTATGTATGTATGTATGGGTAGGTGGGTAAACAGATAAATACATGGGTAGATGGATTGATGGATGGGTGGATGTACAGATAGATGGACAGATGGATAGATGGATGATGGAGAGGAAGATGGACAGACAGATGGACAGGTAGATTGATAGATGGATGATGGAGGGGAAGATGGATAGATAGATGGATGGATGGATGGATGGATGGATGTACTGATGGATGGATGATGGATGAGTAGATGGACAAATGGATGGATGGATGGATGGATGTACTGATGGATGGATGGATGATGGATGGATGATGGATGGGTAGATGGACAGACAGATGTATGTATGTATGTATGGATGGATATACTGATAGATGGATGGATGGACAGACAGATGGACAGGTGGACAGCTGGATGATGGATGGTTGGATGGGTGGACTGATAGATGGTTGAGTGTATATGCCCAATTCCATTACCTGCTCAGAAGCTTTGCAGGGAATGGACAAAGTGAAGTTCAGGTCACCTCTGAGTGACTTTTCATTGGGGAGGCAGCTCTTACAGGGTACCCCTGGCATAAACTTTGACTTTGGTCCTTTCAGAGTCCATAGTCATGAAGAGTCTATTTCTTGGGCTTCAAGTCCCTGCCTTGAAAGGGGTGGGGGAGCTGTTAGACAATCTCCTTGAGATTGAGATTTCAGCTTGACAGGAATCAACTGAGGGGGCGTTGTATGGCCCCTGCACGTCTCAGCCAATCACACCTGAGTCACTCGGTGTAGCCTCTTGTTAAACCCAGACTGTCATACCTCCTGGGCTTGAATTTATAATCCTAGCCTCCAGTTTAGTGAGTGAGAACAGAGCATCCCTCCCAGAGTTGCACATCAGTCCCTCACGAGCGTCTACACTCAGCTCATCAGAAAGGGAGCAATCCACCGGCAGGCACTAGCGTGGTGTGACTAGCAGGCTAGGCTTTGCGCTGAGACTTGGCCACTGGGAATGCCCACCTTACAGCCTGGTTTTGAGGGTCAGAGGAAGCTACTGAGGCGCCCACAGTAGTTACTCCCAACCTTGTTACTCAAGAGGACCAGGACACAGGGCCTTGCCACACTGCAACCAAGTCTCCCTCCTCTCTCTTCCAGAATTCTAGTCAACATGGACAACAACATCATCCAGCACTACAGCAACCACGTGGCCTTCCTCCTGGACATGGGAGAGCTGGACGGCAAGATCCAGATCATCCTGAAGGAGCTGTGAGGGCCTAGCCTCAAGCATCCCATCCCCAGGGCTGGGCTCATGACATGCAGAACTCTTCCTCGCATGTCAGCACTGTTGCTTGAAATGTCGTAGTCGGGGGAAGAGGTCTCGCAAGCCACAAACTCAGTGATGCCAGGGCCAGGGAGAGACCAAGGAAATCTCAGGATCTCAATGTCCCATCCAGGCTTGAACTTTATTCCAGAACTTGCTGCAACTGCCCACCCACCAGAGACTGGGAGTCTGCATTGACACAGACCCAACTGCCGCAGAGGCCCTAGGTGGGGGTCCCACCACCGTCTCTCTGCAGGGCTACCCCAGTTGCCTTGATCCGCTCTGACCTGTGCTCTCGTTCCTTTCACCAACTTCAGACTAAAGAGCTCTCACTCTTTGGCCACTTACCTTGAAAACTCCCGACTTTCAGAGCAAGTGCCTTTGTGAGGACATTGGAAACTCTTTTCTCACTGACTTCCTCGGTACAAGACGTACGTCACCAGCATGGAACTGACCGGCGCAAATACCTTTGCCGCCTACTGTTGTACACATTTCTTATTTACAGTTTTCATTGTGATATATATATATATAAGTATATATTGTGTATATATGCAACATTTTGTATGTTTATGTTACATTTTTATCATTTCAAAAATATGTATTTCATATTTCTTGGACTATTTTTTTAGCTGTTATTTGATTATGCATTTTGTATATCATAGGATTTAGTAATAAAAGCCTACCTGTGCACACTTCCCCGGCTTCTGCTCCTTCCTCCTGTGAGTCTCCAGCCAGAAGAGAGGCTGGGGTAGAGGAGACCCTCTCCCCCCTCCCCCGCCACTGTGGTTTTGTCCCAAGGGCATCTTGTCCTAAGCTTGAAGGCTGTGCACTGTGAGCAGAAGTAATCCTCTCGAAAGGCTGGAGAATCCACATGTGCTCTCACAGCTAGGCCAGCAGACAGAGTGGACGGCTGGGACCCATGCCACGGAGACCTGGGCCAACACTGCCCCTACTTTCCAGGCTGTCACTTTCTCTGGGTCCAACTCAAACAGGCCCCCAAAGGCAACCACACATCACTTCCCAACTGTAGAACAGTGACATCACTTGTATACAGCCTTGTGTGAGTGTCTAAGCTTCTGGAGTGGGCAGGGGTGGGGGGAACGACTAAAACTGAGCCTTGTAGCCTCTAGGAACAGACCAAAAGGAAGGCCTTCCTCCCTTCCTCCCTCCCTTCCTTTCTTCCTTTCCAGAGCTATATCTACCATTTCCCTAGCAATAAAATGCACAGTGTGGTTCTCACTGTTCTCAGCTGTCATCTGAGAGCCTCAGGCGCGCCCCAGTGAGTCTTGAAGGTGCAGAGTGTGGGGGAGGGACAGTGTCCCCACCTTCAGTAGAGTGTGGGGGAGGGACAGCATCCCTACCTTCAGTCCCAGAAGCTCTTCTTCCTATGAATTAGAACTTATGTCTGTCGGAACAGGACTTAAAAAAATTTTTTTATGCATATGGGTGTTTGGCCTGCATGTGTGTATGTCTGTGCACCACAAGTGTGTACTTGTTTGGTTTTAAAGTTTAAGAACCAAGAATCCTTGGGAACTTCCCCAGTTCCAACAGAACCCTTGGTCAAAAATCACAAGCCCTACCTACACTCAGCACTGGGATGCAGACTACACAAGAGACCCACAGTGAGAGGATGCCAGAGGGTTCAGTGATACAGTTGATACAGTTTAATGGGGGGGGGGGGTTGTCGCCCTTATGGGTTTTGTTTTGTTAGTTATTAGGCAGGGTCTCACTGTGTGGCTCAGGCTAATCTTTTTTTTTTTTTTTTTTTTTTTTTTTTTTTTTTTTTTTTTTTTT
>OU015754.1:68605517-68617822 GCA_907169655.1 Acomys percivali | reverse complement strand
CTCCCTCTCTCCCTCTCTCCCTCTCTCCCTCTCTCCCTCTCTCCCTCCCTCTTCTTCATGCCCCACCCCTCTACACCAGGAGGAGAGCCAATCAGGCAGACCGGATGGGAGGCCCAGGGTGCACAGTTCCCAGAGGATGTCAAGGAAGGGGCCTTGGGAAGCAGCCAGGAGCCCAGGCATCTTGGAAAGGATTCAGGGGGACTGGAGGAGGGAAGGGGAACCCGAGAGGATCCCATTTAGAAAAATGGCCGACAGTATCAACATCTGGGGATGGAGAGGATGTGCAATCAGTTTAACTTCATCTCGGTTCTTGGTCAGCTCTCCTTCTAGCCATGGCAGGCAAACCGTGATCTGTTAGAGACCCCGTCCAACTTAGTAACTGATGCCTACTCCAGATCGGAATGGGACCTCAATACGGTGACAGAGACCAGGCCAGGCAGAGGCGAGGTTGGGGACACAGAGGTCCTCCCTGCCCTGGGGATGGTGGTTCCAGGCCCCTAGGTCCAGCGGGGTCATGCCTTGCCCGCTGATGAACACAGTCTGTAAGTCTGTGGGTGTGATGAGTTTTGCCATGTTGTCGCTACATAATAATAACCAGGCATGGCTGAGGGCAGGGGCGCCCAGGGGATATCCCTGTGCCTCTGTTTGCAGGCACCTCTGAGCCTTCCTGCCTCTCAGAAGTCAAAGACAATCTGGAGGTCAGGGCCCTCGGGCCAGGCCTCAGCGCCCTGGCTGACTCTGGGGAGGGGAGTCACCAGAACCAGCTTGGAGGCTGAGGCAGAGGTAGCCAGAGAGCTCTGCCCATTCCTTCTTATGGGAGGGATGAGGGGGTGGGGGTGGAGGCTGGTCTCCACAAGGCAGCTCCAGACAGTATGTGACCCTGGGTGACAGAGGAAAGGCAGGCTCTCCTGGGGAGTGGGGGGGGGGGACTAGTGTGAGGAGCCTCTCCATGAGCTCCTGTGGTGTCACTATATCGCTGGGATCCATTTGCTGTCCTCATTGTAGTGGAAGGACTGCTTCCCTGGGCGCTCTGGCTGGTAGGTGGCTGCAGAGAGAGAGAAAGAAATGGATCAGAGCTGGGGAGGGGGTGGGGAGCCCTGCTCCTGCCCTGCAGCCTAGAGACAGGGTGAGGAAGCAACTGGCCTTGTGTTACCTGGCTCTTATTTATTTATTTATTTATTTTAAGACTTATTTATTAATTATGTATACAGTGTTCTGCCTGCATGCACACCTGCATGCCAGAAGAGGGCACCAGATCTCATTATGGATGGTTGTGAGTTACCATGTGGTTGCTGGGAATTGAACTCAGGACCTCTGGAAGAGCAGACAGTAGTTGTAACCTCTGAGCCGGCTCTCCAGCACCCTTTTATTTAATTTTTAAAGGGGTAGGGGCAGAAATCACCTTCAGGTGTCTTCTCTGTCCCTCTCCACTTCTTACTTCTTTTGAGATAAGGTCTCTCACCAAACTTTCAGCTCCACCTGTCTCCATCCTGGGTCGCAGGCGCACACCACTGATTTTGGCTTTTGCGTGTGTGCTGGAGAGCCAAGCCTGGTCCTCACTCAGGCACAGTAAGCACTTTACCTACTGAGCCATCTCCCGGCCTTCTTCCATGGCTCTTAGGTGGCCAAGGCTGGCCTCTGACTGTGGCTTATGACACTCTTCCACTCTTTATAACTTCTTTAACAGAATCAACTTTACAATGCCACTTTCTAGAAAATGTGAATGGACGTTTCAAGGAAAACGGTACTCTTTGTTTTGGTTTGGTTTTTGGTGTTTTGTTTTGTTTTTTGTTTTTGTTTTTGTTTTTGAGTCAAGGTTTCTATGTGTAGCTTTGGCTGTCCTGGATTCATTTTGTAGACCAGGCTGGCCTCCAACTCACAGAGATCCACCTTCCTCTGCCTCCCTGAGTGCTGGGATTACAGGTCGTGTGCACCACCACACCTGGCTGAAAACAGTACTTTTTTTTTTTTCCTGAGATAGGGTCTCTCTGTGTAGCCTTGGCTGTCCTAGACTCGCACTGTAGACCAGGCTGGCCTCGAACTCACAAGGATCCACCTGCCTCTGCCTCCTGAGTGCTGGGATTAAAGGTGTGCGCCACAACGCCCAGCAAAAACAGTACTCTTAAAGAAGAGAGTTTAAGTTGATAGGGTTTTGTGTTAGTTCAGATTTTTCCAGAAAACTGAGACCTATGCCCATTGCAGACATATGTCTTTAAAAAACAAGACTTGGGAGCCACAGTCCCAGAATCCCTCCTATCCCCTCTCAGGAAGCTACAGAGGGGAGGCCCATGGGTCCAGGCAGATCCATGCCTGCTGGAGGCACCCCAACAGACATGCATGCGCATCCTCCCAGCACGCCCTCAGGATCACCCTGATGGAGGTTACCACAGCAACAGGAATGGCCTGCTGGGGTTCTGTCTTGGGGTCCAAGCTTCAGGAATCCTCCATAAGCATCATACTCACATACCATTCCCAGAGGACCCAGATAAACATCCTGATGGGGAGCCCCAACCATCCCTGGGCCTCCAGAGCTCCTGTGTTAGACATTGTTCTCCTGGACTGGCCAGATGCTCCCCAGGGCTGCCCAGACAAGATAGCCAGCCAGCTTGCCAGCTCTGCTTTCCAGTTCCTGTGGACATGGTGCGTGCCACCAGCTCTGGCCACTGTCAGGTGGGGGGGTGGGGGAGGTAAGGGGAGCTTTAGAGAGCTGCAGGCAGCTGGAGAAGCACAGAGACCAACCATCACTGTGAAGCAAGCCTCTGGGGATAGAACTGCCCATCTTGGTGGAGTGGGGTCCCTCATGATGCTAACTCCCAGGGAGGTCCTTAGGCTCCTGGGGAGGGGAGAGGAAGGGAGGGTGGGAAGGAAGGAAGGAGGGAGGGAGGAGCTAAGCAGCTTCAGAGAGCCACTCTGTCAGACTTGCTCTGGTGTCCATCACAAACAAGACACAGCAACAAGAAACTCCACTTGGAGACTCAGTTCCACAAATGTCCCGAGCAGTAGGCAGCCAACCCTTGAGGCTTACCTGTCTTGAAAATTCCTTGGCCAGTCTAGGCTAGAGGCTTAAATATCTTCAAGAATAAGAAGTTTTATGAGGACTTTACAAAGCTATGATCATTTCTTTCTAAAACGGCATCTGGGGCTGGAAGGACGGCTCAGTAAAGTGCCTGCTGCACCAGCTTGAGGGCCTGACTTTAGCTCCCTGGAGCCCATGGGAAAAGCCAACGTGATGGCTTACACGTGTGACCCTAACCCTGGTGGCATCAAGACAGTCATATCCCTGAGGCCAATTACCTGGCTAAACCCACCTCACCCTTGTAACCTGTTTAGCAAATGACCCATGAACTTGTGGTGTCTGATGGAGGAGGAATGGCAGACTGTTGAGGAAGATTCGGGGTCTCAGTTCTCTGACCTGGCCCCGGCATGCAGGGTTTGGATGACAACACTGGCCACCGGCTGGTGTTGGACACAAATGATGCGCTGGAGATGAAGTGCTTGGGGGGTCCCTCGTAGTTCACGATCTCATACTGGCCAGGACCCGGCAGAGGTGGCTTGGGGGGCAGAGACAGAGGGTGGGCGGAGAAGTTCAGGAGCGCAGCTTTCCTTTGAAAAAGACAAAATGGGAAGATGTCACCACAGCCAGCCTCGTGGGGGGAAATGGGAAAGCCTAAAGAACAGCCAAGCCTGAGGACCAGCGAGGGTCTGTGAGGGGCTTACCATGGGCTGGCCGTATCCTAGCTCAGTTGTTTGTGAGCCCAGGGCCTCTGGGCCTCAGTTTCCTAATCTGTACAATGGCAACCGCATCTCACAGGCTTGCCAGGGTTCAATAAGGTAGGTATGGTACCTAAAACACAGTGCTGGTGCAGTGAGAAGACAGACATGCTTCTGTCACAAACGCCGTCACTGGGCTCATTGGGAAAAGCAGGTGGCACTGATTGTATGTGCTGACTGGGATGGATTGCCAGAGTCTGGCTGGAGGTCTGAGAACTAAAGGCAGAGTGAGAAGAGGCTTTAATGAGCCAAGATGCCTGCTTGGCCAGGAAATAGGAAGGCTTGTCCTGCCTTCCACAGCTGACAGATCTCTACCAGCATTCCAGAACCCTCCGAGCTATCTTTCCCTTAAGGCTGGAGGCTGGGGTGGAAAAGCACTGGGCTGGGAATCTAGAACTTTTACAGGGCACTTGCTGCTTGTATTGTAGCCATTTCAGACTGCCATCTTTCCTTCCGGAAAAGGACTCTATTCTGTGTAACATGCCGGAGTCCAAACCTACTTAACAATTCTAGAACACAGTTCATAAGTTGTGGCGGGGGCAGGTTGGACAAGAGGACCTTTGAGGACTGTTCTCTCACTTCAGCCCACGGTATGATGGATACCAGGTGTCCTGAGGCCATCTTGGGAGTCAAGCCTCACACCTCAAGTTTCTTCTGGGGCTTCTCATGAAAAGGGGAGAGGAGGTTCTCAGCACAGAGCATCCAGAAAGGGGCACTGTGCCAGAAGGTGGCACAGGAGTCCTGGCTCCCATGACCTGCTGGCCTAAGGCCTCTACTTCTTGACTCCAGTAAGCCGGGACCCCTAGAGATGTCTGTAGGGATGCTAAGGGAGCTGGTGTCCAGAGAGACAGTAGCAGATGTAAAGTCGGAGCCGGTTTCAGGAATGTGGCCCTGTGGTACCAGTCTCCCAGTCCCAGCAATTTGGAGAGGCACCGTGACCGAGGTGTCTAGGTTTCAGAGACACAAGGAGTATGAATGTTAGTCATGCCTAACCCTAACCCTAACCCTCACTGACTGGCCGCGGGGTCCCAGACAAAGGCCTGTATCTGGAGCAGGGAGTGAGAACCCCTACTCTTTATAGGGGAGCTATGAAAACAAAATAAAAACAAAGAAGGGGTGTGAAGCATCCCCCCCATGAGCCGGTGCACAGTCAGTGCTCACAGTAGGGCCACTCATGGGTGTGGCGATTTGCCTGCTGCTAGGGAGGTCACCCTGCTCTGCCACCTTGCTCTGCCTCAGACCGGAGCCTTGCAACAGCTGGCTTGAGTGTTTATAATAAAACAAAGATAGCCACAGAGGAGGAGGGAGTATGTACCCCCCCCTCTGCTCCCCCTCCCCCCCAAGGAAGACCTGGCCTTAGGGTGTGGTCAAGAGCCCTTTTCTGCATCAATCAATGATACTTCACCCCTGTTCAGGCTGTGACTCCCTCCCCAAGGCACCCTGAGAAACTTCGTGTGTGTGTGTGTGTGTGTGTGTGTGTGTGTGTGTGTGTGTGTGACTGGCCACATTTTGAGGCAGACCTGAGACTTCTGGAAGTCACAACTGGAACTTGCCAACTCCGGATGAAGTCACTCATCAGTCTGGGTCACCCCCCAAGCCTAAGAGTCCCAACTTCTTTCCAGGGAGACCATGAGGGGTTCACTCGCCCAAGCAGGGGTAGCTGCTGGAGGCTGATGCAGGCCGGGGTCACATAGCCACACATTTGATTGGAGCGGCCTCTCCCTGCGCCCTATCAGAGAAGTAACAATGCCCACGTCCTTAGTGGAATGCCATGGTCTCCAGTGAGCACCGGCCTCATGTGCTGCTCTGGTCAGGCACACTTGGGGGTCTAGGCTGTTCTGCACTAAGACACAGATACAGAGGACTGGATAGTCCACAGCTAATGCCCATCTGAATGGTGACAGGGAAGAGGGCAGCTGTGGCTTGAATGTCCCCATCTCTGCTCACTATCTCCAGGAAGTCTGACCACCCCAGACCATGTGCTAGGAGTAGTGATGACGTTTCATTCCTGTGCCTAACAGGAAGACTTGTTAGAAAAGGAAGCTTAGGGCCTGGAGAGATGGCTCAGTGGTTTAGAGCACCACCTGCTCTTCCAGAGGTCCTGAGTTCAGTTCCCAGCAACCACATGGTGGCTCACAACCATCTATTATGTGATCTGATGTCCTCTTCTGCAGATAAAGTGCTCATATACAACAAATAATAAATAAATAAATCTTTAGAAAAAAAAGAAAGGGAAGCTTAAAAATCCTAACTACAAACAGGTACATCCCAGTAATCCCAGCACTGGGGTAGCTGAAGCAGGAGGATTGCCATGACTCTGAGGACCACACTACAAAGAGAGTGCCCTGTCAGCCTGGGCTATACTGTGAAGGCCCCTTATTGGAAACAGGAGGGCAAAGGCGAGTCCCAGTAGATCTTGGACCCTGGAAGAGGTCAGCAGGAGACCAGGGAGGGAGGGAAGGGGAGGGCATTCCAGCAATGGGCACACTGGACGGACATGGGAGGGAGTGACCAGCCTCAGTCTTTCCCTGGTGTCTGGGCTCTGTCACCTTCTTTGTCCCCCTGCCCCACTTTTCTCTGTAGTTTAGCATGGGGTTAGGCACCTCAAAGCTGAGTAAGGCACCCTAAAGGGTGAGGCAAGTAGAAAGCACAGTAGGTGTGTATGCATGTATATATGTGTGTGTACTATGTGTGTGTGCATGTGTGTGCATGTGTGGGTGTGTGCATATGTGTATGTGCATGTGTATGTGTGAATGTACACGTATATGCATGTGTTCAAGTGTGCATGTGTGTATGCATGTCTGTATGTGTGTGAGCAAGCACATGTTGCATGCATGTGCATGTGTGTATGTGTGCACACATGGGCATGGGCAAAGGCACAGGGTTGGGAGCAGTGTTGTTCTGGGTCATTCTAGAAGGGAAAGTGTGACTCAAAAGTCATAATCAGCCCAGTGTGGTGGCGCACGCCTTTAATCCCAGCACTCGGGAGGCAGAGGCAGGTGGATAGCTGTGAGTTCGAGGCCAGCATGGTCTACAAAGTGAGTCCAGGACAGGCAGGGCTATACAGAGAAACCCTGTCTTGAAAAACCAAAAAAAAAAAAAAAAAAAATCATAATCAGAGTTCCTTCTTAACTTTGGACTGGGTCTGTAGGGGTGTGGAGGAATTGTGAGAAAAGAGAAAACAACCTAGGAATGATAGAGCGTCAGAGAGCTGAAGTGGGTGTTATCCTCTTTTCTTGTGTCCCAAACCCTGTGGGGGAGTCGGGGAATGTACAAAGAAAGTGATGGAGTCCAGACACCAGACTCCCTCCATCCCCGCCATGATGTACTGCAGCTGTGGTCACACCCAGGATGGCCAGCAATGTGGTGTGACCAGCCTTTGATGGCATTCATGCCTTAGAAAAGAATGAAAACATTTATCAAGCTCTCCCAGGAGCCGCAGCGGGATTAAGCACACCTCGGTTTGCAAGGGACCCCTTTGTCAATGGCCTGGAGATAATGGATGTCTTCAAGGTCTCAGCAGGTCACTTGTAGAAGGCACCTAGGACCCCTGGGACACTCCCAGACACAGGTTCTCTGCCTCAGGGATTCCCAGGTCTGGGAGGGAGAGAGAGGCAATTTCTCACAATTCTCCACATTAAAGGGCAACCGAATTGCCTCTGGGTGGAATGCAGTGTCTGTCCTGCAGGGTAGGGGCAGTGACAGATAGCTGCCTGGGAGGATGCATCCCACGGTGAGTGACAATCCCCACTCCCCAGGGAACCTTAGGTGGGCATAATTGGCCTAGCATAATTGCTGAGCTGGAGCCTGCCAAAGGGCTTGATTCTCAAGCTACCCTTGACAGGACAGCATACTGTGCAAAGGTGGAGGCTTAGAGACTCCAGGAAGTGGCCAGAGAGGAGTCACAGGGTGATCCTCCCCCTGACAGGTGGCACTGGGAGGACCCTATTCTGATCTCAAAGTTTTCACCTTGCCTTGCCCTGCCTTACTGAGTCACGCCCCCAAGACAGCTACTGAGCAACAGAAGATGTGAAATCCTGCCTGACACTCACTTCACATCGGTTTGGTTTTGTTTTTCTTCACATCGGTTTGGTTTTGTTTTTCCGAGACAGGGTTTCTCTGTGTACCTCTGGCTGTCCTGGAACTCCCTTTGTAGACCAGCCTGACCTCAAACTCAGAGATCCACCTGGCTATACCTCCCGAGTGCTGGGATTAAAGGCGTGTGCCACCGTGCCCGGCTCTCGCTTCACTTCTTAAGTCAACCCCCACGCCAACAAATCTTCCTAGCTTTGAGTCAGCTGGGCAGCTGAAGGCTAAGAACCCCCACAGTGTTTTCCTCAGCCACGGCTCATGAGGCACAAGTACCAGCCTCTGAGGTACCACGGCCTTACAGCTGTCCCTCGGGAGAGCTCAGGGATAGGTCCTCCTCGTGGAAGCTTCCAGATCTGACCTGTGGGTCTGAGCCACTGTACCAAATAGCAGCTGTATACTGTTTCAGTAGGAGACAGCATAATCTCAGCTGTAATAAGTAAGAGCCAGAGGTCTGAGGCCACCGACGCTTCTCCCGGTCTGAACATTAGGTAATGCATCAAAACATCACATGGTCTCCATAAATATGCTCGGCTCTTGTGCGTCAGCTGGGAAGGAGTAAGAGCTTTTTCCAAGTTCCGCTTCACCCAGCCTCTCGGGAGCCACGGCCGAGAAGATCTTCGTCTCCTCTCAGCAATGGGGCAAGGAGGAGAGGCTCTGTGGGGACAGTCCCCTGCCCACGTGCCTGCCCCTTACCGCAGCATCTCCCTGGCAGACTAAGGAAAAGTCTGTGTGCAGAGGGGCCTCAAGCCAGCCTGAAGGCAGGAGTCTGTGACTTTTAGAAGGGGCCTAGCCATCCTGGTCCCCTGGGAAGGATCCTGCAGAGTCCCACGATGGAAACATGGAGGGGACTTAACCTGGTAGCCTCTGTCCGAGCCTGAGTCACATCTCTAACACCTGTTTGACCTGGCAGATTCCTGTGTTCTTGCCCTGTGGTCCAGGCTGATGGTGAGATAGTGACCAATGTTTCTGGCCCCCTGCCAGCTGCCTGGGTGTCTAGCCCACTGCCGCTGTAGCCCCGACACCTGCCTCGCTTCTGTGGAGGGGCTCGGGTGTCCCCACACTCAGCCCAGTGGTCACCCTTCCAATGGCTGGACCTGCAAGAGGGGCTCCAACAGGAGTGAGGGCTCAAATGGTGACAAGATCAACCCTGTGTGCAGTTGGTTCTGGACGCTCTACAGCCATTTGAGGAATCCTTAGGCCCTGAATACCTTTGAGTCTCTTAGAAGACAAAAGTTACATTAGAAGTGATGTGGAGAGAGGCTGGAGAGAGGGTTCAGTGGCAAAGAGCACTTGGTTGTTTGCAGAGAACTGAGTTTAGGTTCCTATCACCCACCAGGAGCTAACTGCAATCTATAGCTACAGTTCCAGAGGACCTATCGCCCTCTTCTGGCCTCCATGGGCACTGCAGACACATGGTGCACAGACAGACCTGCAGGCACCTATAAGCAATTTTCCAAATGGTATGTATGTTGAACGGTGATACAGCTCTCTCTCTCTCCACCTCCCACCCCTGCTTTGATGAAGCAGGGTCTAGTTATGTAGGCCAGACTGGCCTTGAATTCTCAATCCTCCTGCCTCCGCCTCCAGAGTGCTAGGATCACAAGTGTGCACCAACCCCGCCCAGCTCCGTTTCTTTTTAACTTTTGATATTTTTAACTATTGATATTAGTCACCATTTGGACCTTCTGTGTGCCTGGCATTTAGCTTTACAGATGAAGGGGCGGTGCTCACAGAGTGTAACACGAACTGCCCAAGGCATGCATGCAGCCTGCACACAGCAGAGCCAAAGGTCAAAGCCAGAAGCTCTCCTCCATCAATGCGCCACACTGAGTGTGTCCCCACTTCCGCATCTCCCCCCCACCCCAAGCGCAGGGGGGGCTCCACATTATAAAAGCAGAACTCCGGGAGAAGCTTCAGAGGGAACACAGAAAGACCCTGAGAGCCCCGAGCTGGAGTCTCTCGGGCATGATATGAGCTGTGCGGACTCTGGCAAATCCCTCAGCACCCTCCCCCCCCCCCCCCCCCCCCCCCCCTCTAAGAAGCAAGGGGGGCGGCTCCGCCATCGGAGTGGCAGATGTGACTCAGTTCAAATTCTCTGCTCTCCCATGGCTTATTGTAACTTGGCAGCAAGGACCCCTGGACTGAGTCCTGCGAAATGGTGCTTGTGCTCGCCCTGCCCGGTTCAAGGGGCCCCTGGAGCTACCGCAGAAGAAAACCGCAGGACTCACGGGATATGAGGCTTTCTCAGAATCTTGGTGTGATCGTTGGGGTTGTAGTACGCCGGCCCTGGGCCTGTCGACGTCAGTTTTAATCCACGGCCAGTTTTGGATTTGAAGCAGGACACTAAGATCTTGGGCGATTGCTTCACCAGGGACTCGTTGACGTTGTAATACCCTGAACAGAGACGTTGCCATGGGATGAGACGCCCTCCTCAGATCAGTGAAAAGGCCCCACCTGCTACCAGCCCTCACAGGCACCTCACAGCTGGCACCGTGGGTCAAACGGGAAGCCCACTGTGTGGACTGACGGTCAGACCTTCCAGTCGGAAGAACACACTTCAACCCATGGGCCTCACAGCAGCCTGGCTGCCTGGGTCTCACTCTTATGACCTATCCCCAGGGCCCTGCAGCCCAGAGATAGGAGGAATTAGCTAGTCAGAGGACATCCATCCAACAAGGGACCGAAGGAACACCCCAACATGGTGCACCCTATTCTGACATAGCTTCCCCTGAAAACAATAACAACACTCAGTCTTTTGGGGGACAGGATGGTTTCAATAGGTGAATGTAATCCTAATGGTTTGTAAGTGTCAAATAAGTAGTGTGTGTGTGTGTGTGTGTGTTATGCATGCATGTATGTGCAGGCATGTGTGCCTGTGTGCAAACAAAGACCAGGGATGCCCTGCCCTATTTGTCACTTTCTGCCTTATTTCCTTAAAACCGAGATCTCTCTCTGAAGAGGCTGGTGGCTACCAAACCCTAGCAATTCCTCTGCCTCTGCTCACCACAACACTGGCGTTATGGGCAAATGTGTGACTATGCCCAGCTTTTTACATGGCTCTTGGGGATTTGAATTCAGATCCTCATGCCTATACAGTAATTACCCCAGCACCCAAGCAATGGGCTATTTCTTTTCTTTTTTCTTTCTTGTTTGTTCGTTTTGGGTTTTTTTTTTTGTTGTTGTTGTTTTGTTTTGTTTTTTCAAGGCAGAATCTCTGTGTAGCTCTGGCTGTCCTGGACTCTTTGTAGACTCACAGCAATACACCTGCCTCTGCCTCCCCGAGTGCTGGGATTAAAAGTGTGCACCACCACACCCGCCTCAATGGGCTCTTTCCTTCTTTCTTTCTTTCTTTCTTTCTTTCTTTCTTTCTTTCTTTCTTTCTTTCTTTTTTTAAAGAGATATTTATTTATTATGTATACAGTGTTTGGGCTGAATGTAACATCTGCAGGCCAGAAGAGGGCACCAAATCTCATTATAGATGGTTGTGAGCCATCATGTGGTTGCTGGGAATTGAACTCAGGACCTCTGGAAGAGCAGACAGTGCTCTTAACCACTGAGCCATCTCTCCAGCCCTGATGGGCTCTTTCTTAAACATTTTAAATTTTCCTTATTTTTAAGTATCTTGGTTTGCATGTGGGCACATGAGTTCAAGTGCCCCTGGAGGGGGCAGATTCCCCTGGAGTTGGGATTCTAGACGGTTGTCAACCACCTGAAATGGGTGCTAAGAACTGAACTTGGGTCCTCTGGAAGAGCAGCAAGTGCTCTTAACCACCGAGCCTCCCCTCCAGTCCCTGCACAGTAGGCTCTTGCTGAGAATCTGCTGTGTGAGAACAAGTTTAGCTTCCCCTAAAGCAGCGGGGTTCTCAGTCTGAGGGTCACGACCCCTGGGGTCACTGAATGACCTTTCACAGGGGTCGCCTAAGATCACTGGAAAGCACAGCTGTTTACAATTCATAACAGTGGCAAAATTACAGTTATTAAGTAGCAACAAAAATAATTTTATGGCAGGGGGGTCACCACAACAAGAACTGGTCTTAAAGGGTAGCAGGGTAGCAGCATCAGGAAGGTGGAGAGCTGCTGCTGTTCTAAAGCCCATGCCCCATGCTCTTGTCTCAAGAAACCATAGTCAAATCTACTTCACTGTGTGCAAGCTTCAAGGAAGAGAAGGCGGCCTGAGCTTCAGGGAGAGTAGTCTTACCCCCACCACCACCACCCCGCACCCCAAATTCTCAGCGCCCCTCAGAGTGGGTGGGTGCCGGTGTTTGGGAGAAGACATGCGTAGTACTGGGCAAAGGCCCTCGCTGACATCTGCTCACGTCGACGCAGGCTTCCCGGGCACTCAAGACTTAGGGGACTTAGCCAAGGGAAGGGGAAAGCTCCCAGTGTGAAGCCGAGCACACACACACACACACACACACACACACACACACACACACACACAC
>OU015754.1:68571710-68602403 GCA_907169655.1 Acomys percivali | reverse complement strand
GAAGGCTGTACATATGGCCCTGAAGGCTGTACATATGGCCCTGAAGGCTGTACATATGGCCCTGAAGGCTGTACATAAGGCCCTGAAGGCTGTACATATGGCCCTGAAGGCTGTACATAAGGCCCTGAAGGCTGTACATAAGGCCCTGAAGGCTGTACATATGACCCTGAAAGCTGTACATAAGGCCCTGAAGGCTGTACATAAGACCCCGAAGGCTGTACATATGGCCCTGAAGGCTGTACATATGGCCCTGAAGGCTGTACATAAGACCCCAAAGGCTGTACATAAGGCCCTGAAGGCTGTACATATGGCCCTGAAGGCTGTACATATGACCCTGAAGGCTGTACATACGGCCCTGAAGGCTGTACATAAGACCCTGAAGGCTGTACATATGGCCCGGAAGGCTGTACATAAGGCCCTGAAGGCTGTACATAAGGCCCTGAAGGCTGTACATAAGACCCTGCTCTGATGATTTTATGTCCGTGAGCCTGAGTTTGCTCTCTGTAAAGTGCATCAGACGATCCCCGCTCTATTTGTTTCAGATCATTGTTGGGGACAGGGGAGGCCATCACAAACCATCTAGAGAAAGTAGGGGTTTTGTTTGTTTCTTTCTTTCTTTCTTTTCTCAGTGCTGGGGTCTTGCGCACCACAGGCCAGCTGCAGCCACTGCACCTGAGGAGGTGTCTTTTGCTGAGCGTGTGATGCTATTACACACAATTTGCTTTCATTTCTTTTGCTGTCATTTTTACCCTTCACCAGGACAAGTCCTCATGTTCCCCCCCCCCCCCCCCCCAACCTGGTCCCCAGCTGCATTCTTCTCTGTGCAAACAGTGCTCTCTAAACACAGCATCTAGGGTGCCCCCGAGTCCAGATCGCTCAAGATTATGATCAAGTCTGCAGTCACTTTCTTCTCTGCTTTTCTCGACGGACCAGAAGTTAAGAATTTTCGCTGATGCACGCAATATACAGACGAGAGTGTCCCGTGGGTTCAGAACTCTAAAACCGATAAAGGGAGGGTGTGTTGGTTTTTGTGGGGACTGAGATCATTCTTCTGTCATGCACGAATCACAAATATTTGAAGTGCCAATTTTGTAGTCAAGTCTCCTGTATTTGTTAGATAACAGAAGCAATAAAAATCCTGTGCAAGAGTGCCGGAAATATTTGCTGAATGAGTGAAACTATGTGCTGGGGGCTGAGATGGCTTGATTCTCCCAGATACTTCTCTGTTTTAAAAAAAAAAAAAAAAAAAAAAAGCTCCTTGAGAAATGCAGGTGAGCGTTTTGATTCTGTGCTCGCAGAAGTGAAGGAATGTAGCCTTTCCCAGGGTCCTGATGGCAGGTTGCATGCAGAGAGGTTCGACACAAAGGCCAGATGGGCAGGCTAATTACCGGGACGGGGAGAAGAGCAGAGCCAGGGAGAGATAATAGCGGCCAGCCAGCTAAAGACTCCAAAGGAGAAGCTGGGACCAAGGCCCTGCAAGTTGCTCAGTACACAGCATGGCTAAGTGGATTATGGCTTTGGGGCTCCTTGGCTGATGGGGCCACCATTGTTCCCCAGGTTAGGGAAAAACCTCCTGCAGACAAAACAGTTCCCTGGCTTTTGTTCTTTCTGCAGACAGCAAACCTGTGGAAAAAGGGAGCATTTTTGTATGCCTGTGAGTCCAACAGGAAGAGTTGGCCATTAGACTGTGAAAACACTCAGCAGGTAAAAATAGAACAAAGCTGAGTTATAAAGCATCGTGGAGAGCAACTCCAGACGTAGCTAAGCAGGAAACACCTGGACCCTGGGTGTGTGGTGTATGTGTGAGTGTGTGTGTGTGTGTGTGTGTGTGTGTGTGTGTGTGTGTGTGTGTGATATGAAGGCCCTGAGGACACTGCACCTGGCTTTTGGCAGCATTTGCCTTGGGAACCCACATTACAAGGGAGCTGGCACAGGGCAGGAGAGATGCTTCAACAGTTAAGAGCACACACTGCTCTTGCTGAGAACCAGAGTTCGGTTCCCAGCACCCACACTAAGTGCCTCATTACTCATTGCCTGTAACTCCAGATCCAAGGGATGGATACCTCTGGCCTCCAAGGGTACCTGCACCAAGATACACACACCTGTCTCCTCTCTCTCTCTCTCTCTCTGGATGTGTTTGTGGCTGTGGATGTTGTTCCTGTATGTGTGTGAATATGTGGAGTCATTGAGCTAGGAAAGTTAAGTCAAGGATACCTCGACCCCCCCCCCATACACACACACACACACGTATCTTAGCATCTTCTATTGTGAACTGGAATCAGGTAATCCATTAAATACAACGTTCTGGTAATCTATTAGGAATGAATGCAAGAACTGCATGATTCAGGCCGGGCAAACCTCTGCTACCATCATGTCGTCATCATCAGAGTCCGGTTATCCCAGGGGAACATTCTAGAACAGCAAGTTCGAGACAGTAGCCACAATCATCTCTGGAAACGTGGTCCTCCTGAAATAGCTCATCAATAATTGTGTATGTGTGTGCGTGTGTGCATGTGCACGCGCGCACAATGTCAAAACAATGACATTTTGGATCTACTGGGTTAAGTGAACTATAGTACAAGAGTTAATCTCGCCCACTCTTTTTTAGTTCTGTACGCTGCTACTAGAAACTGCTAAATGACACAGCTGTCTCTGTCAAGTTACTACTGCTAAGTCCTGAGCCAGCGGGCACGCCCCTGCTCTGAGCACACTACAGTTCACTGGCCCAGTCATAGAGGGTGGGCAAGAGCTCTGTAGACAAATAAACATGACTTAGAAATCGTGTTTCAAAAGAGGAAATTGAGCCTAAGGTGTCTGAGACCAAAGCCTTTTGAAGGCAGCCGTTTGCCACCTTCAGCTTCCATGCGGCCACACCTTGATTTCAGAGTGCTCACAAGGAGTTTGTGGGCTCCCTGACTTCTACCATAGCCTCCTGAGGCAGGTGCCACAGATTTCATTTTACAGTGGTGGCTCCACAGGCCGACTAACTGAGGACAACTCCCCCTCCCCGGGCTACTGGGCAGAGCTGTGTGCCAAGCGCCACACTCATTCCTTGGCGTGCGTTCTCCCACTGAGTGGCTTTGTCAAGCCGGGCAGGTGAACACGAAGATCTCACGCTACAAACCAAGTCCTGAACAGGCTGGTGGAGCACAGGCAAGGCACAGAGAGTGGCAGAGTGGAGATCTGAGCCCAAGCTACCTGCAGGCACCCTTTCCCACCCATGCCATTCTGCTCAGGGCACTACTGCTAACACACACACACACACATACACACACACACACACACACACACACACACACACACGTCAAGACATCTTTAATCTCAACACTGAGGGGGCAGAGACAGTCAGATCCTATGAGTTCAAGGCCAACCCTGACTATATAGCAGAGCTACATAGTGAGATCCTGTCTCAAAACAAAAACACGGAAATTTTTCATATATAGAAAGAAGTTGGGCCAGGCAGTGGTGGCACACGCCTTTAATCCCAGCACTTGGGAGGCAGAGGCAGGAGGATCGCTGTGAGTTCAAGGGCAGCCTGGTCTACAAAGTGAGTCCAGGACAGCCAAGGCTGCACATAGAAACTCTGTCTCGAAAAACAAACCAAAAAAAAGTGTTTTGTTTTGATCAAATTTAAAAGGTAAATGAATAGTATGAGCATCTGAAGTGGTTAAGTATATACTGCTGTGACAGAGTAGAAAACCAAGACCCTGGAACCCAGCACTTCTTGCAGCTCCCTGCCGCCCTCTACCGTTGGCTTCTCTTCAGAGTCTTGTCGCCACAGTCACCCCACCCCACCCCCAGCTTGCTCACAAATGCTCACTGGCTGATGACCCTCTGCGTTAAAATGCTGTCTCCCCACACCTCACACCCTTCCCTGCGCATTGACAGCCCCCAACCCCTTCAACGTGGACACTGGACAAAGGCCCGTGAGATGTCCTTACATTGTAATGGTTTGGGGCAGGGGTTTCAGATTTGACCACTTTCATGAAGCTTGGCAGCTGGAACATGCTGGAGCAGGAATTGCTGAAGTCCTTCTTGGAAACCAAGTCCGACGGGATGGTGTACGCATTCGCAGCAGGATATTTAGAATTGATGCTGCCCAGCCGGGCACACTGCGGGGGGGGGGGGGGAATCGGCATTGCCAAATGACCCAGGGACAGTGAAGGACAGGTTGGAAGACAAGGACCCTGCCCCAGCCCATCTCTGTTTGCTTGCTTGCTTGCTTGCTTGCTTGTCTGATTATTTGTTGAGACAGGGTCTTGCCATGTTAACCTAAGCTGGCCTAGAGCTCACTGTAGGGCTCAGGCTAGCCTCAGACTTATAGCTTTCCTCCTGTTTCAGCCTCCTCAATGCTGGGATGCTGGGCACTAGCCACCAAGCTCAGCTTACGAACTTTTTTTTTCCCCCTAAGAGGCAAGACTGTAGCAAGTTAACAGTGGTAATCAGACCCTCAGGCTCTGAGGGCTGGCTCTTGCTCAATGCAAGTTCAGACCTGGTCTGACTTCTGTAAACTAACTGAGAGTATCCGTGCCCTGTTTGGGACCCGGAGAGAGAGGTTTTTCCCAGCAGTGCATTTTCACTGCATCTCGCCCCCGGCCACTTTCACCTGCCTCATCAGCTGTGGGGGCGACTCCTGTGGCAGGAAGCGTTAGACTGCCCTCCCCCCCCCACCTCGTGTCTACAGAGAGCTGCTCCGGGTGGCTTAAAGGGACAGGGCTGCTCAGAGGTGACCACCCACTCACGCTTCCTTATTCCTATCAAATCACTGTGTTCACACCAGGTGTGGTGGCACACACCTGAGGTCCAGGACTCAAGAAGCAGAGATAGCAAGACAGACAGGGAGTTTTGAGGTCAGCCTGAGCTACACAGTGAGACACTGTCTAAATAAAATAAAATAAAACAGAAAATACCAAAACCAAGAGCAAATCACTGCATTCATGAAGCCCTAAAATACTTATGTTCCGACAGAACCAATTCCAGCCCTTTCCAGAAACCGTGATAAACTATTTTCAGTTTAAAAACAAACACAACCAGTGTTTGCCAAATGATTGGGGGCAAAAGCCACAGAAACCCCACGATAAACATCTCCTAACCCTATGACAGCATGGCTGGTATTAGAGTCTGATAAAACACAAAAGTTCCCATAATTTTATGGTGACAGCTTGGGAACCCTGTCCTGGGTTTTCTCCACTCAGTGGAGGTCACTAACCACACAGGCACAGGTAGTGAGGGGCGATGAAAGCAACTTTTCCTTCCCTCCACACGCAGCCGGAGGGTGGGAGTGGAGGTGGGGGTGGGGCTAGCGATTTCACCAGAAGCGGAGCTGTCCTCCTGTGGATTCTAACTCATGTTCAAACTCAGGCTCCAGCTGTGAGGTTCTCAGCCCCAAAGACTATGGCACCAGGCGCAGCCTTCACTCTTTGGCCAATTATTTACCAAGGCTTTGTTGTTGCCTTTGGTTTTCACAACTCTTGAGCAGTGGACATTAGGACCTCTTCACAGAAGAAGAAACGCAACTGGGACACAGAAAATGGTGACATGCTTGAGGAGCCAACACCTTCAGCCAGGCAGTCGGCCTCCACCCGGTGACCAAGATCAGACATGACAGTCAAAAAAGAAATGGGTCAGGAGGCCCGGCCCTGGAGGAACAGCAAATGTTTTCCCATCCTGCTATCCTTTTTTTTTTTTTTTTTTGCCTTCAGGGACTTTTTGCTTTTTTTTTTGGGGGGGGGGGGTTGGGGTGGGGGGGGTCTGCAAATGTCCCCATGATGCGGAGTTCCCTGGGGCATCCTAATAAGATTAGTGTCATTCTCAGGGTCCACACCCTGCGTTTATCTGCCAGGCCTGTGGTCTCTAATCGGGCCCCACACCGGCACCTGAGAACTTCTCCGTGACACATTCTAACTCCTTTAGAGCCATCCCGCCACTGTGAGACCCAGGAAGGCTACCAAAGTCCTCACCCACCTGCCTCATTTAGCTTCCTGGTCAGGGTTGTGGAAGATTCTAGAACAAAAATTTGGGGTGCCTTCATGAGGCGCTATACCATTTGAACTTCGAGAGATGACAAGTCTCAAAAGGTGCCGTGTTGTCGCCCTGATGCCCATCAGGAAGTATGGAGAATTTATAGGCCCATGGACATTTTGGGGTGGCCTCACCCCAATCACACTCCTAAGCCCTTGTGATCTTCCTCTGAGGCGAGAGGTTTGAATTCCCAGAGTCTTGGGATCCAGAAGTGGTGGAGAGGCCCTTTGTCTCTTCTCTAGGGTAGACAGAAACTAGCGACCACGTGGGGGATTTTACAGTCAGATATTACAAGCAAACACTTAGGGCCCCCTTCCCAAGAATTTTTTTTTTTTTAATGCAAGTGTTTAGAAATATAAAGCTAAGGCTAGAGGGATGGCTCAAACATTCTAGCACTTCACCAAAGGGCCTGGATTCTATTCCTAGCACCCACATCAAGCAACTTAGATCTGCCTATAACTCTAGTTCCTGGGGACCTGGCGCCCTCTGCTGGCCTCTGTAGTACCTGCACTCATGTGTGCATTATCTCTGCCCCCCCCCCCCCCGTGCCCCCCCCCCCCCCGCCCGCCCCTTAAAATAAAAAGTATAAAGCTGAAGTCTGAGAGCCATCAAAGTGAGAGGAGTCCCATATTTTCTTTTCCTTCCTTCCTTCCTTCCTTCCTTCCTTCCTTCCTTTCTTTTTTTTTTTATTTTTTTATTTTTATTTTTTTAGAGGTGAAAGGCCTGATCAGATTCCACTAACATTCAGACCTTCCTGTGCCTTCTCTCTTGGATAGATAGCTGACTCATTCGAAAGTTACTGCCAGTGAAGCCTGGCAGGACCCTGACCTTGTCACCAATCCAGCCCCTTTGTGACACCAAGAAGGAATGGTAGCACACTGTCTGGCAAAGGAGTTCTCAGAGAGAACCTAGGCGCTTTGGGAAATCTGCAGGGTGACTCAGGTACTGACAGTATAGCCAGTGGCCTGTTTGCTCTGTTCTGCAATTTCAAAGTCTTTCTCACTGCAGACTGCCAAGAGCCTCCCAGGAGTCTCTGAGGCAACTGCCACAGGGACACAGAGAAGGGTGACATGCTTGAGGTCACATTCAGGCTCTACAGCTGAGTCAGGATTAGGTCTGCAGGCCTGTGGCCAATGCTGGTGCCTTGTGATGTGGCACTCTGATAATTGCTTTGGGGGTCTTTCTCCTGACCAGGAGCCTTTGCTCCGAAGCCAGTTTGCTCCCCGAACATTCTCCAGTGCCAGCCCAACTCCCAACAAGAGAAGGCTGCACTCAGTGGGCCCTAAACGGTCCCTTTGCGTGAGATTTAAAAGAAGATTAGCTCCAGTGTCAGGCGTTATATATGTCTATGCAAGAGGCTGTCATGACCTTTGAGGGGGGGACAAGCAGCTGCATGTGTCTCTTGACGGCAGACTCCAGCTCTGCCTTCCCCTTCGCTGTTCCACCTCAGGCAACCTCCCTCAGGTCTGTCTCTTTCCCTCAAGCCTTGCTTGATTCCCTTAACAGCCTTGGCATCCACACACCACAACAACAACAACAAAAAAAAAAACCAGAATGCTGTCTTCACCCATGTCTGCTCAGGGTCAGAGGCGCTTCCTTTATATGTTTGACTGCAAGAAGCCCCAACAGGGGCTGGAGATATGGCTCAGTGGGTAAGAGCACTGGTTATTCTTCCAGAGGTCCTGAGTTCAATTCCCAGCAACCACATGTGGCTCACAACCATCTATAGTGAGATCTAATGCCCTCTTCTGGCCTGCAGGTGAACATGGTGGCAGAGCACTGTATACATAATAAATAATAAATCTTAAAAAAAAAAAAAAAAAAAAAAAAAAAAAAAAAAAAAGAAGCCCCAACAAAGATAAGGTCCCAGGACAGAACAGGAGAATTCCTGTCCTTCAGGCCCAGTGCTTGGTCACACACTCTCTCTCCCTCCCTCCCCCTCCTCTCCTCTCCCTTCCTTTCTGTGTCTGTCTGCCTGCCTCTGTCTCTCTGTCTCTTTTGTCTCTCTCTCTGTCTCTCTGTCTCTGTGTCTGTCTCTCTGTCTCTGTGTCTGTCTCTCTGTGTCTGTCTGCCTGCCTCTGTCTCTCTGTCTCTTTTGTCTCTCTCTCTGTCTCTCTGTCTCTGTGTCTGTCTCTCTGTCTCTGTGTCTATCTCTCTGTGTCTGTCTGTCTGTCTGTCTGTCTGTCTGTCTGTCTCTCTCTCTCTCTCTCTCTCTCTCTCTCTCATAGAAAGTGATGCACATGCCATGATTCAAGTGTGGACATCAGAGGTCACCTCCCTCCTACCGCTCCCACGGGCCTCAGCCATCCACCTCAGGCCATCAGCTTTGGCAGGGGCGCCCCGTCTTCTCCTCCGCCCCCCCCATCAAACTGTACCCCCTTAGTTTCCTTTTAGGTTCATCCACGTTCCCAATGGGTCGACCAACCCAGTTACATGAAAACGAGTGTTAAAACTCACTTCTGGGAAGGTCACAGCCTGGCATACCTAGGAGCCCGAGGAGAGAGGACACCTGCTTCTTGGGCTCAACCATGTTCTACCTTCTCTTCCTGCCTCGTCCACAAGCATCCACGGAGACAAATGGCCTAAGGTCACGGGGTCAGGCCTATCTTTGTTGAAATCACAGGAAGTGGTTGCTGTGTTAATCAGAACAGGGATCGCTGGAGAGAAAGGGCCAGCTGTCCAACGTGTCATTATGCAATGAGCCGAGGAAATTACTGACCCGGGTAACACCTGAGGGCTCTCACCGTGGAGGGAAAAGCGCAGGTTCCTCTCTTGGAGAGAGAGACGCTGTTGAACACTGGAGACTGGTGGATGACGTTGTAGAACCCAGGGCCCGGAATGTCATCCTGAAAAGGACAAGAATGCAGCGTCATTGGGCACGGCCACTTCAACACGTTTCTCTACCAGCTTTCCATCCATTAACGCTAAGCCTCCTTCTAATCCTACGGGGCTGGCCGGCTCCGCCATTAGCAGGGGTGACAGCCTGGCCCCTCATTTCTCTGACTTGCCCAATCTCTACCTCGGTTATCAATGGGAGGGGCCGGAATTCTAATCCAGGTCATGTCCCCCAAAGCCCCCGTGCTCTTTCCACTAAGTTGCCGTCCTGAGTTCTAAGGGAAACACTGTTTTGGAGGAGATTTTTGTTTTTCACGTCATTAGGGAACTGCACTGGTGTGCATGTCAGCCCACATGGACTGACTGGGTCAGCCAAGCCTGAGGTAAGGGGAGGGTGACCGATTTTACGGTAACCACACCCCACCTGACTCAGCTTCCTCCTGAGGCCTCTAAGGAGGGAAACTGGAGAGTGTTTCTGTTTATAAAGCAAAATGAAACAAAAACAACCTTCATTCCGAATGAGGCCATCTTGAACTTGGAGATAAAAATGAGGTGAGCCATGGGGCTCAAGGGTGACTTGAGACTCCGGCAGAAGAAGGGAGCAGCCGGCAGAAGCTGTGTTCAGAGCTAGCTCCGCTGCTGCAAGCCATGGAAGCTTCCAGAGGCTTCCAGCTCGTTTCTGGTGCTAGTTACTAAGGGTACAGCAGTGTTGACAAAAGCTGAAGGAGCAAGTGGCATGAAATGAGATGTTTCATTGTTGGGACAGCTTCCTGGTCCTGCCCGGTTTTGGGAGCTTTTTTAAAGCTAATCTTATTTTCACCATCACCCAATGAGGAAGAGATTACTGTCCCCGGGTTCACAAATGAGGCACATGAAGATGAATTTGTCTGATGTCCAAATGCTGAGTACACGGTGTGTGCTCTTGGAAGTGGGTGTGTCACCAAAGCCACCTAAAACCACAGAAGCCAGGCGTGTGGGGCTGTAAGCTGTAAGCATTGAGCGTGGGATTTCAGCCCATGGACCCTGGTTGCAGAGTTTGCTAGCTCCGCTCTGTCATCCCAGATACATCTTAACTCTCCTGCACCTCTTGCTTTACCCAGGCAGAGAGCCTGAGGTACCACTGATGCCTTCTAGAATGCTTCCATCTGGAGAGTGGGGACAGAGTGGCTGGAGTTGATTATAAAGAAGAGAGGAGGGCTCAGAGGTTAAGAGCACTGACTGCTTTTCCAGAGGTCCTGAGTTCAATTCCCAGCAACCACATGGTGGCTCCCAACCATCTATAATGTGATCTGATGCAGACCTCTTCTGGCCTGTAGGTATATATGCAGGCAGAACACTGTATACATAATAAATAATTTAAAAAAGAAAGGAGGAGGAGGAGAGGAATAGGTGATGTTTGCAGGATCTTCACACACACACACACACACACACACACACACACACACACACGCTCTTGAGGCAGGCAGTAAGAAGAACAGAGGACACAGCCTCCCAAGCGTGACACTGCAGGCCAGTTTCCCAGGGTATGGTTTGCACACTGTGCCCAACAGCCCACTGAGACTTCGCAGCAGCTGGCTCACTGAGTCTTCATTGGGAAACTGGGAAGATGGGGTCAAAGAGAGACAGCCTAAGGTTGCACAGCCGGCGGAGGGCAGGGCAGGATTTGAACCTGGGCAGTCTCATGGTAAAGTGTTCTAACCTCTCAGATGAGGCTGTTCAGGATAAAAGAAAACCCCTTCCCCAGGGTCATGAAGTGGGAAATCTGGTCTCCCAGTTGTCTGGCTACACCGTCTTGAGTAACTCACCTGCCTGGGCCCGTTTCCTTATCTATAAATCTAAGGTGCTGGGATCCTGGTGAGGGTCCAGGGTCCCTGTGGCTAGGGAAAGCTGCCCCGCAGGAACTGTAACGTTACAGGCGACTAACTTTGACGATGATGTACAAGAGCGCTTCGCCTGCTTGTATGTATGTGAACAGCACTGTGCCTGGTGCTCACAGAAGCCAGAAGGCGGCACTGGGTCTCCTGGAACTGGAGTCACAGAGAGTTGTGAGCTGCCACGCAGATGCTAGAAATTGAACCTGAGTCCTCTGCAAAAGCAGCAAGTGCTCTGACCTCTAAGCAAGCTCTCTCCAGCCCCTGATATGTGAAGAACATCTCTAGCTCCCGGGTCCATCCGCACACACCCACTACTCCGTCTCAACCTACCCAGTGAAATTAGAATCACAAACAACAAATAGTTGGTTTTGCTTAAATAGAGCCCATGGAGTATTTGGGGCTAAAAACAATTTAATTGCCCATCTACAATTCAAATTTATCCAAGCATATGTATTTTTCTTTGCTAAATCTGACTTTACTGGACATCCAGCAACCGAAGACTGAAAAATAGCTAGAGTCCAGGGCAAACGGGCAGAGGGGTGTCACCGTTTAGCCTGTGGGGATGAAATTTGCTCTCAACAAAGGTCCCAAGATTCTCTCTTGAGGCTGAAGCATGCTGGAGCTGGCCTGTGAAGGGAGCCATTAAAATCCTGACAGTGGTCATTGGAGTTGGCCACTGTAGGAAGATTTACAGTGAGGAAATCAGCCCAGGTGGGGAAGGGCAGGGAAGTTACCTTCTCACTGTCAGGCCCTCTGCAGAGGGACTTCACACGTACAGAGAATCCGGGTGCAGAGGGACTTTGGGAGGCTGCCAGAAGGGGGGGGGCAGGACTCAACCACCCCCTTGGTCTCATAGATGAAACACCTCAGAAGGCAAAAACCAAATAGTCGGAAGAGAAGTTCATTGCCCACCGCAGAGTCAGGACCACCCGTGGGTATGGGACTGAGCAAGCAATGATTGGCTGATGTGCTCCCCTCCCCCACCCAACACACACCTTGGGTGACACTTGGCTGAGAAGCATTTGGAGGGCTTACTAGACTGGCAGGGAGCTAGGAGTGGGAGGTGAGCCTTGTCCACCTGACCTTGGGATGGGCCTGAAGAGATCACAAGGAAGCTGGCATATCAGATCCTGGGCCTGGGTATCTTCCCAAGCTTCTGGGGAGGGAGGGCTCGGATAGCACAGCCTAGAGCCAGGGGTCGCTTCTTACATACTGGGGCTTCCAACTGATATCCTAAATTCCATCTGACTTAATCCGTAACTTTGCATGATTTCATCACAGTTTAAACTCTGGCTTCAAAGCCCGGGTGGGGGGAGGGAGGTGGCGCACACCTTTAATCCCAGCACTCGGGAGGCAGAGGCAAGCGGATCTCTGTGAGTTCGAGGCCAGCCTGGTCTACAAAGAGAGTCCAGGACAGCCAAGGCTATACAGAGAAACCCTGTCTCAAAAAACTAAAAACAAAAAAACATAAAAACAAAACCTCTGGCTTCAGACTGTTTGGAAGAGTGGATTCCTGTCAGACCCTGTGTGGAACTAACAAGTTAGTTAGCTAACTAATTTGTTTTTGAGGCGGGTTTTCTTTTATCCCAGGCTGGCCTTTCAACTCACTACATGACCAAGGATGACCTTGAACCGCAAATTGTCCTGCCTTAGCCTCCCAAGGGCTAGAAGTGCAGGCATGGGCCAGCACACTCAGTTTCATCCTACGTTTTATGAGCCACCATATGGATGCTGAGAATTGAACCCAGGTCTTCTACAAGGACCACAAGTGCTCTAAACCACTGAGCCATTTTCTCCAGCCCCTTCATCATGCCACTTAAGCGGTGCCCACTTACAGGACACCGCGTCCCTGTCCTGCCAGCGTGTGCTCGTTTATGTGGAAGGCGTCAGGTTTGGTACCCTGCAATTCTCGTCACTCCCAGGAAAAGCTAATTTACTGTAACATCCTAGTTCTGAAGAGGAAGAAACAGATGCAGAGATGCTAGGTGATGTCTGTCATTACAGCTCCTTAGCTTGGGAAACTGGGTGAAGTGAAGTTGGGAGAGAGGAAAGAAAATGTCCATCAGACTGTGTCACCTAGGGACATGTCTCCCTCGTGAATGTAAAGTTAGTTACACATTTGTTAAAAAAAAAAAAAAAGTTTATTCCTAGCAATCCAAATCGCCAATTTAGACCCAAGTCTGTGCAGGCAGGACTCTCATCTCCACCTACCCCCGGCCCTCCACCCCCAGTGGCAAGATTCCTTTTACTTAAAATAAAATGTAAAAAGAAAAAAAATAGCAGTGGTGGCACACACCTTTGATCCCAGCATTCAGGAGGCAGAAGCAGGTGGATCTCTGAGTTTGAGGCTAGCCTGGTCTACAGAGCTAGTAACAGGACAGCCAGGGCTACACAAAGAAACCATGGTTTGTTTGATTTTTTGGGGGGGGGGGGAAGGGGACAGGGACGGATGCACGTGTGCCACAGCATGACAGTAGAGTTCAGAGAACAACCTGTGGAAGTCAGTACTGGCAGTGGGTACCTTTGCCCCCTGAGCCATCTCACTGGCATCCCAGGAGGCTCTTACAGGGAGTGTACACTGGCCTGACGCCTAGCTGCAGCAGAGAGAGAGCCTGCCTCCGAGGGTGCCGTGTTAAAACCGGGCTAAGTGGGTCACAGCTCCAAGGTAAGCAGCCAACCGACCGACCGGGTGTGGGCTCGGCACAGGGCGTGTGCGGCTCCGGTCTTAAGAAGGGTGGCGAGGCAGGGGAGGTTTCAGGTCTTGTTGTTAACTTGCATTGCCTCACTAAATTACTGGGTGATGTCACGCAAGTGCGCTACTTCTCTGTGTTCATTTCCCCCAGGAGGAGAATGAGAATGGCACGCACGGACCGCGGAAGGATGGGTCCTCGGTCCTTGGTACACGGGGGATTATCTAAGCCCTCGGTAATTACGCAAGCCCAGCGTTCATGTTTCAGATGTGTGGAAGCTGATGGCCAAATAGAACACGCACCTGCTCTCAAGGCGCCTAGCTAAGGGACAGACAACACAGGGAGCTGAGCCTGGAGAGACGCCACGCGCTTGCAAAAAAAAAAAAAAAAAAAAAAAAAAAAAAAAATGCTTTCAAAGGCGGAGATGAAAGTTTTCCCACCAAATGGATGCAAGCACATTGGAAAATTTGGAACCAAACTTCTGAGCAGTTTCTGCCCGTAGGAGATGCTGCCTGTGGTTGTAGCTGGTGGCCACCCTGGCTCCCCGGGCGGGAGATGTGATAGGAAGTCACAGACCCTGGGACAGAGTCTTCAGAGCTTGTCCTGCGGGATGGAGCCTCAGCAAGGAGCACTTTTTGCCTCTCTTCCCCGCTCCCTCTCCCCCCAGGAGATCAGTCTGTTTTGCCAAGGCCGGTCCAGAAGCATGCTGACTTTCATCAACCGAATTTACAACCTCAAAGACCACAAAAGCAGGCGTGGCTCGGTGTGGAAACAGTGAGAGGTTTTGGAGTGAGCTGCGCCTGGGTCGAGGTCTAATTCTTTCGACATTGATTCAGCAAGTATTTATTTAGAGCCTCTTATGTGGCAAACCCTGGCCTGTGTGACCGAGGGTGGGTCACTTAGTCTCCTTAAGCCTCGGTTTCCTCCTCTGTTAAATGAAGACACTAAACCCTTCCTTTTAACACCGTTCTAGGGAGCGGTGATACCATCTGAAAATGCTTTAACACACAGAAGGGATCCATCAAGACAGCTACTACTCCTTTTATTGGAAACTGAGCTGCAAACACCCTGGCCTACACCACCATTAAAGCTGATTGACAGGCGCCCACACAGCGAGTAAGGGAGAACCCAACAGCTAAAATACAGAGAAACTAGAGAAAAAAAGAAAAAGAAAGAAAGCCTGAGCAAATATGTATCATCCTGAGGAAGTTACCAGAGATTTTTAAGTATGTGTGTCGTGTTTATTTTATTTTATTTTATGTTGGAGACAGAGTTTCTCTGTGTAGCCCTGGCTGTCCTGGACTCACTTTGTAGACCAGGCTGGCCTTGAACTCACAGTGATCCACCTGCCTCTGCCTCCCGAGTGCTGGGATTACAGGCTTGCACCACTGCGCCCAGCTGTGCCATATTACTTAATGCTGGCTTCATAGAATCCTGAGGTAAATCAGAGGTTAAAAGAACGAAGACCGCTCTCTGGTTCTGCAGTCCACCTCACAGAGGCAGAACCGGGCTTCGGGGTGACGGCTTTGCCCAGGCCCCTCACTGGCACACTTCACCTGTATTCAGAGCCTGGCTCCTCCCACCCCTCCCCAGCTGCCATCTAGGGAAAGTGGAGAAGGTGACTGGAACAACTGCTTCTATGTCTGTGTCAGAGTAAGGAAAAGAAAGATGCTAGGGATGCCGTGAGCTGCTACCGCCCCCTGCTGGTGAGAAAGGGGAATCTCAGGAATAAATTAAAGCCTTGCATGGAAACACTCATAACTTTCTGGACTTGGAGATATGGAGAAGAGGGGCTTGGACGGGGAAAGCACAGGTATAGCATTATTTCTAAATTGCATTTATTTATCTATTTGTGTGTGTGTGTGTGTGCGCGCACATACCATGGCATACATGTAGAGATCAGAGTACAACTTTTAAGAGTTGGCCTCTCTTCACCAACTGGGCTCTAGGGTTCAAGGCTTGGTGGCAGGCGCTTTTACCTGCTAAGCCATCTTACCAGTACCCATAATATTAATCAGACATTGTTTAAAGAGATTTTTTTTAAATGGGGGAGCTCATCACAAACACAACTATACATTTATTAGCGATTTGTTTGTCCATATGTTATCTAGAGGACTTATGTAATTCCCTCTGATGGAGCACAGTGGGGTGTTTTTAGCTTCTACATTTGGAAGCTTTTGTTTGTTTGTTTTTCAAGATAGGGTTTCTCTGTGTAGCCTGGACTTACTTTGTAGACCCGGATGGCCTCGAACTCACAGCAATCCACCTGCCTCTGCCTCCCAAGTGCTGGCCCAAGTGAATCCCCAACACAGCAAATCCATCGATCGATCCATTTCAGGCTGGTTCTTACCACACTGAGAGTGTGCCTCCTTGGAGGATGGTGCAGCGCCCTCTGCCGCTCATACAGAAACACGGCCGCTAAAATCCGAGCAAAGACTTTTGAAGGCAATGTCATTTACCTTTTTCTGATCAAATCTCCTGGCTTGGCTGTTAAATCCCTTTTTTTCTGATTCTGGGGCTGATGATGTTTTGTATCTGTAAGGAATGGACGATTGTGTTGGGTACGCAGCGGTGAAACCTAAACAACAGCAGCATCAAAAAGACAGCCATCAGTGAGTGCCGCGCTGCCCGCGCTTGCTCAGGGCAGCTGCTAGGGAAACGCTGTGAGGAGTCATCCTAGGCTAAGGAGTATAGCCCAGCTGGCAGGTAACCTCCCTGACACACTCAGATCTCAGGGTTCCATCCCCAGTGCCACATAAAGCCAGGTGTGGTGTCACACACCTGTACTTGTGGCACTCAGGACGTGGAGGCAGGAGGATTAGAAATTGAAGGTCTCCCTTGTCTACCACTGATGGAGTTTAAGGCCAAGGTGTGGTGGCGCAGCCTGAGATATATGAGATACTGTCTCAAAATGAATAAATAACCAAATGAATCTTAGTGAGCTGACAAAAGAGAACTCAATATAGACAGTCAATGAGGTTCCGGTGGTCTGCCCACCTTTGTGATTCAGAAAGATAAAAATTTTCCTTTTCTAGCTCTTTCTCTGGGATGTGGCTGGAACCAGAGTAGGCTTCTATTAGTAGTTTGGACTTCCTTACTCTTTCTTTATAGACACGCCCCACCCCACCCCACCCCACCCCACCCCCCCACCCCCCCGATGTGGGGCTGCCTAATGACATATGGCTGAGCACCATTGCCAGTGTGGCATTTCCTCCTCCTCTTCTCTGGTCCCTCCTGGCAGCTGCTGGGACGTACAGCTTGTCTGCTCTGGGATTTCTCTATTAAGCTCTAATAAAATTGTCCTCTTTGAGTTAAAAACAGAAAATCAATACAGGGTCAAAAATGGCCCAGTGGGCAAAGGCTCAGCCTGACCACCTGAGAGCAGTCCCCAAGATCCCCAGGGTAGAAGGAGAGCCAAGTCCCAAAAATCTGGTCTGTCACTTCCACATGTGCTCCACACCATGCACATACAAGATACATAAGTATAATTTTTAAAACTTAAAACAGGGACTGAAGAGATGGCTCTGAGGTTAAGAGCACTGGCTGCCCTTCCATAGGACCCAGGTTCAATTCCCAGCACCCACATGGCAGCTCAGAACTGTTTATAACTCCAGTTCCAGAGGGTCCAACACCCTCTTCTGGACTCTCTTCGCGAGCACTGCGTGCACACGGTTTGCAGAACCAAACATATTAAAATAAATGTTTTAAAATTAAAATACTCAATACAAAGGAGTGAACCAATGAACAGATAGGACAGATAGAAAGCAAGCCACAAAGCAACAGACTTCCATGGTGATAACCACATTAAATGTAAGTGGCCTACACATTCCAGTTAAAAGGCAGGGATTGTCAGACTGGGTAAGAATGAAAGACCCAACTACATGCTGCCTACAAGAAATACATTCCTACTACAAAACTCAGGGGAGAGGGAGGCGGGAGCAAAAAGAATGGGGACTTGCGATAAGAAATTAATTTGTGGGGAACAAAGCAAGCAAGACCCGTCACACATTTGAAACTAAAGAACATGATTCTTGCTGGACGTATGAAAATAGCATGTTGTTTTGTTGCTGTTGGAGGGTCGGTCCCATTCATCCTTTCTTCCTGTCTACACTCTAGGGTCAGCGGGAGGCAAAGGCAATCCGTGCTGTACACTCCTGAAGGACGGCCTTGCGGCCAGCACCCAAGAATTACTAATCTTTCCAACTGTAATCCCATGTACTAGAGTAGACATGTCGTAATTTAGAGTCACTAGACCTTTCTGTACTTTGTCGCCATGCTTTTTAAGTTTGCCAGGGTCTTCGTCTGAGTTAGCCACGATATGGGACATGCTCCAGCTCTCTGAGGGAAGCCTCAGCCTCGCATTCTTCTAAACACCTGAAAGAAGATACAGCATTTGCAGGGGCCGTTTTATACCAGAGCGGCTCTGTGCTAACGATGGGTTGGGTTGAGAGCTCTTGTGGGGCAGAAGTTGACACCCACCAACTTCTGGGTCACCCCAGGTTCCAAGGATACAGTAGTGCCGGAATTAAGGAAAGCCACCCGAGGTCACCATCACTGCTGTATACAGCTTCTGGGGCTTTAGATATTATTTTCATTATTAATTTGGCTTGGCCGAGATATAACTTATATGCAGTAAAATTCATCAGTGGTAAAGAAAAAAATGAGTCTAAGTCTTGACTATGTGTACAGTTGCGTTGTATACCACCACGACCAAGATATTAAGGTTATCCATACCCCCACGAAGCTGCCCTGTGCTTTTGCAATCATTTCCCTCCGGACCTGGCCTCTGTCAATTTGTGCTTCCTGTCACAATAGCTACCTTTCTAAAGATTTATTTATTTATTACATACACAGTGATCTTCCTGCATGTACACCTGCAGGCCAGAAGAGGACACCAGATTACACCATAGATGGTTGTGAGCCACCATGTGGTTGCTGGGAATTGAACTCAGGACCTCTGGAAGAGCAGTCAGTGCTCTTAACCACTGAGCCATCTCTCCAGCCCAATAGCTACCTTTCTATAATGCTACACAAATGCTACCACCAGCAGATCAAGTGCTACCAACACAATCTTCCCCGGGGAGAGCGGGGGGGGGGGGGGGGGGGGGGGGGGGGGCTGGAGAGACAGCTCAGTGATTAACAGCATGCACTGCTCTTTCGAAGGACTCAAGTTCACTTTCCAACAACCCACACACAGGGCAGCTCAAACTGTGTGGAACTGCAGCTTCAGCGCATCGGACCCCTATTTATGGCCTCCATAGGCACCTGCACTGTATATGCATAAACACACACACACACACACACACACACACACACACACACACAAAAAGCTAAAAAGAAAAAGGTTGCTCATTTTAAAAAAATTCTTCCTAGAACTTGATTGGCATTGCATCAAAAATTCAGTAAAAATATCTTAGCTTCGTTGAGTATTATGATCCAGGGGCATGCGTGGCACCACAGTGCACATGTGAAGGTCAGAGAACAGTCCTTGCCTCTCACCTTGCTTACTGTGTCCAGCTTTTCGAGGCTTCTGGGCACCCTGATTCAGGCCTTCATGGTGTCTTGCCTCGGGAGCCATCTTCCATCCCAACACAGATTTTCTTAAGTAGAACCCTAGGGGTGTCGTATTTCTGCGTCACGAAAATGGAATCCTTGAAAAGTCTTGACACAAGACCCTGTCTCCAAAAAAAGAGATCTTTTTTGTTTGTTTTTTTCGTTTACAGTGCTAGAGATTGAAGTCAGGGCCTTGGGTGATGCCAGGTAAGCACTCTGCCCCTAGCTGTATCCCCACAAAATGCCCATTTCCAATTTCTCTGTTTCTGGTGATATTTTTACATATTGATCTTGTATCTTCTGACTTAGCCTCCTTTTTTTAATTCTAAAGGCTTCTTTACAGATTAGGAAATTTAATGCATATAGCCATCCATACGTGAAGAACAGGGTTATTCCTTCCCTTTCTAATGTATGGCCATTACTTTTTTCCCTTATAACACTGCAATGCTCAGGGCACCCAGAGCTACATTAAGTATGATGTTGGTTAAAAGTTTTGTTTGTTTGTTTTGTTTTGTTTTGTTTTGTTTTTTACTTGTTTGTTTGTTTGTGACAAGGTCTCCTTATATACTACTAGGCCAGGCTGGCCTAGAATTTGTGATTCTCCTGCCTCAGCCTCCTGAGCACTTGGAATGAAGGTGTACACCACCACATTTGCCTCTAGGAAGCTTTTCTTTTATTGATAGAAATATTTTTCGGTTTTAATTCTAATTTCCTACAACTTTTTTCTGTATAGTACCAAGTTTTGAATTCTGTAGAATATTTTGTCCTTGTTCGTAGAGCTGACCTTGTCCTTACTCTTTGTAAGAGCCATATAAACTGATTTACACTAATCAAAATGTTCTAATCTAGAATTTCTGTAATTAGTGCTACTTGGTTGTGATATAGACTTACACACCTATGTATATGACTACCAAATGGTAGTTTTCTTCTTCTATTTTTTATTTTTATTTAATTTTATTTTAGCATGTAAGTGTCAGAGCCATTGGAACTGGAGTTACAGACAGTTGTGAGCTGCCATGTGGTGGCTGGGAATTGAACCCGGGTCCTTTGGAAGAGCAGACAGTGCTCTTAACCACTGAGCCATCTCTCCAGCCCCTTTTCTTCTATTTTTTAAAATGTCTTTGATTTTTGTTTCACAAAACAAATTTAAAAGTGTTTATTTCTTTGTATTTGTGTGTGTGCACGCGCGCGCGCGCACTCACGCGTGCGCACATGTAGAGGTCAAAGGTCAGTTTGAGGGAGTCTGTTCTCTCCTTTCACCCTATGGTTCCCTGGGATTGAACTCGCGTCATCAGGCTTGGCAGCAAGCACCTTTCCCTGCTGAGCCACCTTGTCCACCCTTTCAGGTGCTGGTATCGGCAGTATTTCCTCCTCAAGTGTTCGCTTGAGGTGCATAGCATGCCTTCTTTCCACTCACAAATGGGGTCACGGCCTGATGCTGAGGGAAGGTTTTCAATGACCAAGTCCCTTTGCTTAACGTAATGCTCTCTGCTTCTTGAGGGAGCTTTGGGAATAAGCACATCTCAAAGAAAGTTTCCCTGTTTCATCTTCCTGAGATTCCTTAGCATAACATTGCTCAGGATGGTCTTTGATTGTCCTTGTTTGTTTTGAGACAGAGTCTCACTAGGTCGCTTTGCTATATAGACCCGCCTGCCTGGGCCTTAAGTGCTAGGTCTAAAGGTGTGCACTACCACACCAACCCGAGTGTCCTTTTAGTATCTCTGGAAATATCCCTCCTTTATTCCTTAAGCTAGTAGCTGACATTTTATAGGCCTTGGCTGACAAGCCTGCCTCAAGTTTTACCAACCATCTTTCAAAAGCAAACAGCTTTCCGTGTCCTTTTTAGCTCTGGGTTTCACATGCCTCTTTTTTTTTTTAACTTTTAGAAGCAAGCCTGGGCCACTAGGCTCAGATCTCTCTTACCTCTTAGTACAATAACAACATTTACTATGTTAAATGTGTTTGTAGGTACAGTCTTAGTGGCAGCCCATACATTTTAATGTATTACATTTTTATTTTCCCCTCAGTTTACTTATTTTATTTTTTAATTATTATTATTATTATTTTTTTTTTTTTTTTTTTTTTTTAGGTTTTTCGAGACAGGGTTTCTCTGTGTAACAGTCCTGGCTGTCTTGGACTCGCTTTTGTAGACCAGGCTGGCCTCGAACTCACAGCAATCCGCCTCCCAAGTGCTAGGATTAAAGGTGTAGGCCACCACGCCTGGCTTTTCCCCTCAGTTTAAAAGATCTCCCTTTTAGCAGGGTGCAGTAGCACATACCTATGATCCCAGAACTCAGGGAGGCAGAGGCAAGTGGATCTCTATGACTTCAAGGCCAGCCTGGCCTACAAAGTGAGTCCAGGACAGCCAAGGCTACACAGAGAAACTCTGTCTTAAAAAACAAAAACAAAACAAAATCTTCCATCTACCCTGTCATTTCTTTCTGAAATGTGGAGGTCTGCTTTTTAATTTCCAAGCAGCTGGGGATTTCACAGGGTTTTGCTCAGCATCGGTGTTCGGGTATTTTCTGCCCCGATTTCCTGTATATCCTGTCAGCACTGAGGGATGTGCTGACAGTCCTCCTGTGCTCTGCTACTGTTAATTCATCATTATTTTTAGCATTCTCACGTGTGTTCCATGTACATTGGAGCACTGTTAACAGGTTCCTGCACACCCATGATCTATAGGTACTTTTTTAACACACTAATTTTTGTTTGGTTGTTTTGTTTTGTTTTGTTTTAGAGACACTATTTCACTATGTAGCCCAGGCTGGCCTTGAACTTGTGGTGTTCTTCTTACCTCTCTCCAGTAAATGGGTTTTTTAAGAGTGCATTACCACAGCCAGGCGTGGCGGCGCTGGAGCACACCTTTAATCCTGGCACTTGGCAGTCAGAGGCAGGTAAATCTTTGTAAGTTATAGGCCAGCCTGATGTACATAGTGAGTCCAGAACATCCAGGGCTGTTACACAGAGAAACCCTGTCTAGAAAAACAAAACAAAACAAAACAAAACAAAACAAAACAAAAAAAAAAAAAAGAGCATCACCAGAACAGCTTTCACCTACTTTTGTTTTGTTTTGTTTTGTTTGAGGCAGGTTGCCTCCCAAGTGCTGGTGTGCACCACTACACCACAGAGGTTCCTGACTTGAATTCTTGCTTTGATTTCGCTTCATAATGGACTGTGATCAGAATGCAAAACCTTCCCTCCCAGAGCTGCTTTTGGACATGACCTTTCTCGCAGCCTTGGAAAGCAAATCAGAACATTGGCATTTCCTCCATAGCTCCCCCACCCCCACCCCGCTGTCCATCCACACACACACACACACACACTGCCCGTGTCCCCTCGACACACATACACACTATTCTGCCTTCTGCAGCTCTGACCTCTCTGCCCCTGGTTGATCTAATTTTTTGCTTTTTATTTTTGAGGTTTTTCTTTGTTTGTTTGTTTTTTCGTTTTTCCGATATAGGGTTTCTCTGTATGGCCTTGGCTGTCCTAGACTCGCTTTGTAGACCAGGCTGGCCTCGAACTCACAGAGGTCCGCCTGCAGCTGCCTCCCGAGTGCTGGGATTAAAGGCGTGCGCCACCACGCCCAGTGGTTCATCTAATTTTGTTGATGCCTTGCCATGTTTTCTTGAGGATTCTGTAATGTTTGAGATTGGCTGCGTTTCCTGAATCTGTAGGTTTGTGGCTTCCATCAGATTCCAAAAACATTTTGCATTCTTTTTTCACATAGTTTTTTGTGCTCTCTCCTTTTCCGGGGTGACAGCTGTGCGCGTGTTAGGTACCCTGGTGTTCTCCTAAAGGTCGCCAAAAGCCTGTCTTTGAAGCTTAACCTGGTTTAATCTCTCCACTCCTTCAGACAGCCGGGATTGGTCCAGCTTCAGACTCACGGATCTGGTCTCCTCTGTGAATCTCTCCCCCCCCCCCCACCCCCCCCCCCCTCCCCCCTCCCCCCCCTACCACCCCCACCACCCCCACCCCCACCCCCACCACACCCGGCCCTCTGGCCCCAGTGCAGTGCTACCAGCTGCCGGTTCTGCTGGGCTGACCTATTCTTTTTCTTTCAGATGCTGGCCAGAGCCCAAGGATGCTTTTAAACTCCCCAATGCTTTGAGCTTCCTTAATCTTTTTCTAAAGATTCTGTCCTTGTGGTGTAGCTGACCTCCGTGCCGGCTCCTCTCCTTCATCCTCCTGCCTTTCCACCAGCGGTCAGGGTTAGGTTTCGCAGCTCTCCTGCCCTGGGCTTCTCCTTTCAGACTAACACATCGCCCTAAGCTTCGGTCTGAGTCAGTTCTTTGTCCCCGAGCTTCTGTCTGTGTTCCTTCCTCAATTCTTTTGCTAATGGAACCGAGAATCCCAAGAAGGGACCTTGAGTACTCCAGCATTGTACAGGCTCTGCTGGGACGCCCCAAGACTCCTGGGAACACTTCTCTGCTGCCTTTTTGTTTGTTTGCTTATTTTGTTTTGTTTTCGAGACGGGGTTTCTCTGTGTAGCCTTGGCTGTCCTGGACTCGCTTTCTAGACCAGGGTAGCCTCGAACTCACAGCAATCCGCCTGCCTCTGCCTCCCGAGTGCTGGGATTAAAGGAGTGCGCCACCACCGCCCGGCCTTCTCCACTGCCCTTTTAATTCTTTTCTCAGCAGGGAAAACTAACCGGTACACACACACCCAGGAGCATCTTTTTTCTTTCTTTCTGTTTGTAAAAAGACTTTCCTTGTCCAGCCTCATGGTGACTGTGTGCTCCTTCACCTCCTGTAGCAGTTTTGTCTGGCTTCTAATGGCTGCTCTGAGGGTCCTTTTTGCTGGTTCTGTCGTTACTGGGACTGCTCTCCTGGCTACAGTCCATTTCCCTGAAGCTTTGTACTGGGTGCTAGAAAGGGTGAAATTTCCATTTGCTTTCTTTCTTTCTTTCTTTCTTTTTTTCTTTCTTTCTTTCTCCTGGCTTATTTTTAGTACCTTGCAGATTCGTTTGCCCACCCCCACCTCCGCCCCCTCCTCCAGACTTTGATTCAGAACACCTTTGATTCTGGAAGGAATTTACTTTCGCTACTGAGGTGCCATACTTTATTTTCTTCTAACAGTGTCTCCTTGTAATTCCGCTCCTAGGAGAGCCAATGCCTCTTCTGACTGCTACAGGCACCGGGCATGTACAGGATGTACAGGCATGCATACAGATAGGATATTCATAGACATGAGATAAATAAAAATTAATTTTAAAAAATTAATTTAAAAACTGACAACCAAGGGGGGCTGGAGAGATGGCTCAGAGGTTAAGAGCACCGACTGCTCTTCCAAAGGGCATGAGTTCAATTCCCAGCAACCACGTGGTGGCTCACAACCTTCTATATTGAGGTCTGGTGTCCTGTCTTGCAGGAAGGATATGGTATACATAATACATAAATCTTTAAAAAAAAAAAAAAACTGGCAACCAAGGAATTGTGGAGTGGTGGCTTAGTCATTTAATGCCAGCACTCCGGAAGCTGAGGCGGTGGATCTCTGTGAGTCTGAGGCCAACCTGGTCTACATAGAGCACTCCAGGCTAGCCAGGACTACATAATGAGACCCTGTCTTTAAAAAAAAAAAAATTACAAGCCAGCCTGGTCTACAAAGTGAGTCCAGGACAGCCAAATCTACACATAGTAATCCTATCTTGGAAAAACAAAAACAAAATTGCAAGAGAGTTTTTTTTTATTAGATTTCTCACACAAATTATTAAATTTTTCAAAATTTTAAGAAATTATAAAAATGTCAAACAATGCATTATTCTACCACCAAAAGGCAACAAATATTAATCTTGCCTTCCAGTGTTCTGTGGACTGCCCATGCAGTTTGTAGAGAGCAGGTATGGCCTAGCTTTGGACAGGTGCCCACCTCCTGCACTTAGTGGATCATGACAGGTGGCCATGGCCTAGAATCTATACCATGATTTCCTCCCACTTGGAACATCCCTCCTGGAGGGATGTGGGAGGCACACAGAGACCCAAAAGGCTTTTCAAAGCCTCAGGCGACCGACCCATTAGGGTTTTTTGTTTTTTGTTTTGGTTTTTCGAGACAGGGTTTCTCTGTGTAGCCTTGGCTGTCCTGGACTCACTTTGTAGACCAGCCTGGCCTGGAACTCACAGAGATCCGCCAGCCCAAGTGCTGGGATTAAAGGTGTGAGCCATCACCGCCGGGCTTTTGTTTGGTGAGACAGAGTGTGTCGGAGGCCTGGATGGAACTGTAGCAGCTGGTTGGTGGCCCCAAGACTTCAGTCTCAGCCTTTCATTTTATAGATGGCCACGGTGAGGCTCAGACTTGCTGAGGAAGACCTGATGTACCCGAGGGGCACTATCAGAGCTCAGCTCTTGGAAGCCCACCCGTTACCCAGTACCAGTGTACCTCAAAGACTGAGGAAGCAGGTGTCAGATGGCCAACTCACTCACAGGGTCCACTTTTCAGATGAGTACACTGTGCATACACTGACTCCACCGCTGCCCCAAATAGCACTGTCTGACTCGCGAGACACCACCTAACTGGGCACAGATTTTCCGCACGCACCCGGAGTCCGGAGGTCTCAGTGGGTGTCCCATGGAGTGCGCTGACTCGCCCTCACGACCTCAAGGACCGGTCCCTTAACAGGAGATGGCCCCTACCTAGTCAATCTAGCCTCTCAGCCGCCGCCCAGTCGCTATGGCAACCACTGGCCTAACATCCCAGAGTCCAGTGGCAGGCAGTAAGCTAACTGTAGCCAATGGTGTTCTCTGTTTCTTTAACGTGAAAAGCTGTTGACCAATCATTAGCCAAGAAGCTACCAGAATTTTGGAGGTTCGGGCTGACTATGCCAGGACCTGTGGCAGAGAACTCTTAGGGTTTTTGTTTCTGGGGCTTGGTATTGCGGTCTTGTTTTTTGTTTGTTTTGGTGACTCCTTAAAATTCATAGGACAACCCAAAAGCCTAGGAATTTTACTCACTCAGAAAATCCTACCCAAGGAATAAACCTGAGCATTTCTATCCATCCACACCCTGAGTGTGAGAAAAGACTGATGACACAGTTCCGCAAGGGCAACCGTGCAAGTATTCTAAGAGCCTCTTCCCTTCCCGTTTCACCGTGGTCACAACGCTCCTTCACAGTCCTGCTTCAACCCACCAGTGGCTCTTTAAATTTATGGGAGACGCCTCTATTATAAACTGTCTTCGGCGCATTCCTCTCACAGCTCTTGCCACCCACGCCTCAAGAAGAAAAAAAAAAAAATCTCGCACCAGCCCAGCTGGTATTTGGGCATCTTCCATAATACAATATGACGGCTCCATCCTCTCTTGAACGCCCCCTCCCCGCTCTACCGACCCACACGGAGAGCCCATTTGCGTCGCTGAGGTCACCTCAATGTCATTTCCTCGTCAAACGTGTGGTCTCAACATCTCTCCCAGAGGTTGCTGTGGGCTCTGAACTGTGTGCAGGAAAATGTGCGCGCTGGACGCTCCAAGCGCAGTTTCATGGTCACAGCTGGGAAACAGCAGCCGGGGAGTAGGATGATTGACAGCCTTCCGGGGCTGCTGAGCTGAAGACGTGCTGTGAGATTCAGGACGCAAGAGAGCCAACAGGTGGGACGCAGGCGCTGGAAAGAAAGGGTACTACGCATGGTCCCCTAAGCACGTCAGGACTCTGCTGGGTGTCGATGTTGACGCCACCAAATGGAAGCAGCAGGGGCACCGCCCGGGACCTTCTATGACTGTTAGCGCAGGCTGCGGGGACACCTGGCGGGCTGCTCAAGCCCAACCCACCTGTCGGGCAGGTGGAGGTGAGCAGCCATAACCTGGGGACCAAAGCAGCCCGGACTTCTTCCTTTGGCCGCTAGAGGGAACTCCTCCAGGTGAGTGCCAGGTCTCGCCCCTACGCTTCAAGCGAGCTTGGCAGCGCAGCAAATTTTCTCAGGATGTCCCGCCCATCCCCTCCCAACAGCCACTCGCCTGCGCCAGCTTGGGAATGGCAGACAGGGTAACAAATCAAGTCGCGACCTTTGAAAGCAAAACACTGCAGCCCCCCCTGGCAACTCGGAGCTGGGAAGGGATCCAGGAGGCTGTGCCTAGGGGTGGCACAGAGTGTCCCGGTCGCTTCTCCAGAACCTGGGATAGGTGGATCTAGAAGGAACGCCACGGGTGAGTCATGATCAAGACTGAGGGCAAGGGGGAACTTGAATTGAGGCTTGCTGTTTCAGGAAAAGAAACGCGTTTTTAGCTATCTAACCACCCTCTGGTGTAAGTGCAGTCCCCTTGCTGTTGCCAGCCTTGTCGGTTTGGGTCCTTTTTTTTTTTTTTTTTTTTTTCCTCCATATTTTCAAGGAGGGTGGGCACGGGTTTGCCTTAATGAAGGTGATGCTGGGCGTTACCAGATGAGGAAGTGGATGGCACTGCCGGCTCCAGCATGCTAGAAATAGCCGGTGCAGCTCGCAGGTGGATGGAGGGAGCCGTGTGCTCGTTACTGGAAGAGAGATGTGTCTCCCCTGGCGATCGAATGCCCAGCTCAATGGGAAAGGCCCGGAGAATGTCACCCTTCAGTGCCCAAAAGCATCGCGAAGGGAAAGCTTGGCACGGAACCGACGTTCTCTAGTCAAACTGAATCGTCAGGTGGTGACAAGACCTCCATGCACCCACACACCCTTGTTTTCGGTTACAGCCAATTTGGTGACCCCGAGCCTCAGTTGCTCTCCCTGGAAAACTTGCTCAGTGGGATTAATCATTTAGATGAGGCCCTGGGATTGGCGTGAAAGCAAGCACTTTGTGAATTCTCAGTGACCATGAGCTGTGACTGTGACTGTCAACACTGAGTTGGCTGTGTGCCTCTTGGACATATGTCAGTCCTGGAAAAGTGTTTTGAGACCAACAAAAAACCGTCACGAGGCCAAAGTGTGAGCCTTATAAGGGAGTGCGACTTACAGAGTCCACAAAGGCTTGTGGGTGGCACTGTGGGTTCCTCTCTGTCTTTGTGCATTGAGAGCTCTGGGGGTTCCCCAGGTAGAGAGGGAAACTGAAGCTGCTGTTTAAATAGCCAGTGAACTCAACACACACACACACACACACACACACACACAGAGAGAGAGAGAGAGAGAGAGAGAGAGAGAGAGAGAGAGAGAGAGGGAAACAGAGACAGAGACAGAGACAGAGACAGAGACAGAGACAGAACCAACTGGCCTAGGGAAGGTTACACTGCCCAAATTCCTGCCGTCCTCCCTAGCTGGTCCCCAAGGCCTGTTTGCTTTTTCTGACATCCTGTGGGTGGGGCTGGGTTTATCTGTGGTCTTGAGTCCTGAGTAAGGCTTTTTGTTTTCTTTCCTTTTTTTTACCAGTGTACTGGGGCCTTTACATTTAGTCAGGAGTTGGTGTATACGCAAGCCACCTTACCAGGCTCTGAGCTGGGTTTCCAGGGGAAGCAGGAGACCTGACAGGTGTCTTCAGTCCAGGGCCTCTTCAACGCCAGACTGTTTGCAGCCCTGGGTCTCTCGCAGGTAGAAAGAACCCTAGACGGCCCTCATTTTAACACAGCATCATCTTCATACACAGGCAGTTTAATTTAAGAGTAATTATGCCCTCGCAGTCTTCCCAGAAAAATTATGATTCCCAGGCAATCCCATATCCGTACAGTCTCACAGGTAAGAAACATAGGGTATAAGTCAAAGATACCGCATGAGGGTGTCTTAGGCAGGAACACGGTCTCAAATGAAGGCAGCAGCAATGACTTCAAGACCTTTGACGAGGGGCCACCTGGCCAGAGAGGTCTTCATGGCTGCCCTGTATTAAGCCTGCATTTGGCATGGTGTCGCCCCCTGAGAGATCAGTGCATGCTGTTGACATTCCTGGGCCAGGAACATGGGGCAGAAAGGGATCAGACACTATTGGCTATACAACTTTTGAAACCTGGGCCCCCGCCAAGCCCTCAACTCTTTCTTGGGTGGATGCTGGGGAGATAAGAACATGTATGTATGAATAAACTACAGGATTAAATTGGGGAGGGGCCTGCAAGGCGGCTTAGTGGGACCGCGTACTGGCTGCTAAGCTGGATGAGTTGAGTTCGATCCCCAGGACCAACATGTAGGGTGGAAACAACTGGCTCCACAGAGCTGTCTTCTGACCTCTGCAGTGCACTGTGCCACGGGTGCACATGCACACACACATGCACACACACATGCACACACACATGCACACACACACAAACGGATGTTAGAAATTAAGCACGTGGCAGATCAGAAGCAGTCTAAAACATCTTAAGGGCCTCAGCAGGTGAAAAGACTTGTCAAGCAAGCCTGATGTCCTGAGTTCGATCCCTGAAACCCGCTGTGGGAGGAGAGAGCAGACCCCCACAAACTCCACACGGGACAATAATACATTAATGATTATAACATATATAATATATTACATAACATATGTAATATATAGGATTTTTGTTTGGTGCCTTGGACTGGGTTTTTGTTTTGTTTTGTATGTTTAATTTTATTTTTTCTTTTTCTTTTTCTTTTTTTTTTTTTGCATAGAAAGACGTCACAGAACCTTTTAATATGGTGATAGGGTTTCAACCATGAACTCTTAGTACAGATTTTTTCTCTTCTTTGTTTGGGGGGAAAGTTTGAGAAACACTGAAAGCACCAGTCCAGTGAAGCTAACAGGGTGATTGTCATTCCACGTTCTATGTGAAGCCATTATCACTGTCCACAGCTTGACCTGGTGCCTTGGGTCTCACCTCCCAGGACAGTATCCCTCCCTCATGCCAGGATTTTCTTCTCATTCTTTGGCGCCATGGAGTTGAAGACGCCATGAATCGGTGTTTGGTTCAGTTTCTATTGTTTTTGCTCTTGGTTTGGTGCTGTGGTCCCGCCTCAGCCTGCTGAGTGCTGGGATTGCAAGCCTGGGCTGCCAATCTCCTGACGGTTCCTGTTTGGTGCCTGTGGGATCTGTTGGTTGATTGCTTTGGGAGACCTGGAGAGGCGGATCTGGGTGGTCTTCTTTCTTGTCCTCAGGCGTTTAAATTAGGATGTAATTGGAGGAAGGAAGGGGGAGGAGGAGAAGAAATGGGATGTCTAAGGGCCAGGGTAAAGCTTTTTAAGAAAGATCTCTTTATTAAGGGGTTCAGAAGCCGGATAACCATGCCTTCACGGTCTCCTTTTTGCGTGGCCAGTCATCCTTTGTGGGAAGAGCTTTCTCAGGCAGTGAAGTTGGGTGCTGTGTCTCACGCACATGCATTTTTTATGTCCTCCTCCACCACTCAGAAGCTTGGCCAGAGTCGGAAGACACGCCCCCATCTGTCCTCTTCGGAGAAGACACAGGAGCCGCGGCAAAGGCTGTAAATCAGCCAAAAGAGCCCAGAGAACTCTTTTGACGGAGGAAGAGAGCTAGGGGGCTGCTGGACTGAGGTGAACACTGGGAGAGATGGCTTCCAGTTCACCCCCTGCCTAGCAGCAGCTCCAGCCCCCAGCCAGGCCGGGCAGGATGTCCCACTAGACAGCCATGGACGGGGCCCACAGCGCGGGCCTGCAACTGCAGCCGCTCCCACCCACCAGCAGCGCCACCTCCACAAGCCAGAGCATCGACGAGGGCTCCTTCTCCTACAAGGCAAGCACTTCAGTTTCCTTTGGAGATTTTGAGTTTTTCTTTTCTTTTTTTCATTCCTTTCTTTCTTTCTTTCTTTTTTCCTTTTGTTGTATTGTGTTGTTTTGTTTTTCTTTTTTTTTTTTTTTTTTTTTTTTTTTTTT
>OU015754.1:68547305-68571610 GCA_907169655.1 Acomys percivali | reverse complement strand
TTTTTTTTTTTTTTTTTTTTGAGACAGGGTTTCTCTGTGTAGCCTTGGCTGTCCTGGACTCACTTTGTAGACCAGGCTGGCCTCGAACTCACAGCGATCTGCCTGCCTCTGTGTCCCGGGTGCTGGTATTAAAGGCGTGAGCCACCACCCCCCCAGCTGATTTTGTAGTTTTTCTAACAAGGGGGACACAGGAGCTGAGTAGCCTCACTGATGTGCCCGGGATCTGTATGCCATCACTAGCAGAGACAGGCCCTCCGTGTACACAGCACAACACAGAATCAAAAGGAAAGACATGCTCATTCAAACAGATAAAAAGAAGGCTGGGGAAGTGGATGGCTCAGCCAGTGAAGTGCTCTACTGGACATGGGTTAAAGGACTAGAGTTTGCATCCTCAGCACCCACATAAGTGCCAAGCAGCTCTGCCAGGCCACCTGTAACCCCAGCACACAAAGGCAGACACAGGGCTATCTCTATAGCAAGCTAGCTAGCTAGACTGGCCCAATAGGCCAGCTCTGAATTCAAGCTCAGTGGTCCAGAGCACTGTCTGCCCTTCCAGAGGTCTTAGTTTAATTCCCAGCAACCGCAAGGTGGCTCACAAACATCTATTCTGGGATCCCATGCCCTCTTCTGGCCTGCAGGTGTACGTGCAAATAGAGCACTCATATACATAAAAATAAATAAATAAGTATTTTAAAAAATAAAATGGAGAGCAAGCAAAGAGAACTACAGAGGTTGTGACCTCTGACCAGCACACCACACACACACACACACACTCACACACACATACACACACACACATACACACATACACACACATACACACATACACACACATATACACACACACATACACACATACACACACACATACACACACATATACACACACACATACACACACATACACACACACAACACACACACACACACACTGTCTCTCTCTCTCTCTCTCTCTTTCTCTCCCCCCCCTTCTCTGAAGAGACATTTTTTTGGTTTGGGGAGTTTTTTGGGTTTTGTTTTGTTTGCTTGTTTTTTTCTTTTTTCTTTTCTTTTTTTTTTTTTTTTTTTTTTTTTTTTTTTTTTTTTTTTTTTTTTTTCTTTTTTTGGTTTTTTGAGACAGGGTTTCTCTGTGTAGCCTTGGCTATCCTGAACTCACTTTGTAGACCAGGCTGGCCTCGAACTCACAGCGATCCACCTGCCTCTGCCTCCCGAGTGCTAGGATTAAAGGCGTGCGCCACCATACCTGGCTGGAGACATATCTTAAATGCAGAGTTAAAAGGGAGCACACTTCCAGTTAGGAGACATGGGGTTTGTTTATTGTTTTTTAAGATTTGTAAGCTGGGCTTGGTTGTGAGCCACCATGTGGGTGCTGGGATCTGAACCTCGGTCCTCTATAAGGCCGTGTGTGCTCTTAACCACTGAGCCATCTGTCTGGTCCGAAGCTCTGGGTTTCAGTTGAAGAGCCTCTGCGTTCGTGTCTTGGTCTGCCTTGTCTTTTTCTAATATTGTAAGATCTGGCACTGCGTTGTTCAGAAGGTTTTGGGTCTCAGTGGTTTGGGTTCCCCTTCTTGCTGTGTCTCCCCTGTGGCGCTGATAGGGGATTACTTCCTCAAAGCATACTTCCAGGATGGCGAACTGCCCAGGTGCCTATTGAGCTGCTGTACAGGGATTTGCGTGATGGATTCCTGTTGTTTCAAATGTGGGATGACGTGAGTGCCGAGACCGTGGCGTTCATCTCTGATTATTTCCTTGGGTGTGCTTTATATTGTTTTAGGGCCAAACCTCAGCGTTCCTAATGAAGCATATAAAGACTGGAATTGTTTTTAAAACTTGTTCGTTTTGTTTTGCTTTGCTTTGTTTGTTTTTTGAATTAGTTGGTTTCGTGTTTCCTTCCGCTGTGATAGAAGCAACTTAAGGGAGAAACTTTTTGTTTTTCTTTTTCTTTTTTTTTTTTTTTTTTTTTTTTTGAGACAGGGTCTCTCTGTGTAGCCTTGGCTGTCCTGGACTCTCTTTGTAGACCAGGCTGGCCTTGAACTCACAGCGATCCACCTGCCTCTGCCTCCTGAGTGCTGGGATTAAAGGCGTGCGCCACCACACCCGGCGGGAGAAATTTATAATTCCAGGGTACAGCCCATTGTAGCAGTCAGGTAACAGTGGCAGGAACTTGAGGGAACTGGTCACACAGCATCCATAATCAGGGTCAGAAAACAAAGAATGCGTGCTACTGCTAGTGCTCGGCTTGCTTTCTCCCTTTCTCTCAGACCCAAATCCAGAGAATGGTGCCGCCCACCCACTGTGAGCAGTTCTTCCCACATCAATTAACATAAGACAGTCTTCACAGACGCCGGCAGGCCAACCAGATCTAGACAATCCTTCACTGAGACTCATCCCAGCATATTCTAGGTTGTGCCGAGTTGACAAATTTTGTCAACCATCACAGGGGCTGGAGAGATGGCTCAGTGCTTAAGAGGGCCTGCTGCTCTTGCAGGGGACTCAAGTTCTGTTCTTAGCACCCATGTGGCCACTCCAGGCCACCCAACTCCTCCTGTGACCTTTCTCAGGCACTGCACACATGTGGTGCACATACATGCACTCGGTGCACATAAAATTCAATAACAGGTGTTTTTTTGGGGGTAGTCCTCAGAGTCAAGACTGATAACACCCTGAGCTGAGGGAGATTCAGGGGTCATCTCATCTAACACCCTGGCTTTACGGATTGGGGAGATGGGTCTGAATAGTGGAAGGTGACATGCTTGAGATCAGGTGATGCATTTACAGGAAAAACCATGACTGCTATTCGCTCTGAATAATGATAATATTCACAATGAGTAACACGTGTCGAGCCTTCACTTTGCCCCGTACTGCGCTGAGTCCTTCCCGCTGCCGGCGGCAATTGTCTCACCAGCACTAAAAGCTGATTTTTTTTTCCCCCCTCATCTATAAAATGGGGTGACAGGAATACCTGCCTCCTGGCACTTAGGAGGAGCAAATACATTCAGCCACATGAGGCTTGCACCAGTGACTCACATACAGAGACTAGCCTTCAGCGGGTGGCTGCCAGCAGCGTTTTCATCCCTGCTTTGGGGACAAGGGACCTGAGGCATGAGGATAAATGGTACACCATGCTCCTTGCCACGTCACCGGCATCACGGCTTCCCTAGCCAGTGTCCTCTCTGCATCATATGTGAGCGCCTTGTCACCCTGTGGGCCAAAGGAGGCGCTGGGCAGAGAGGCACAGGGAGGATGGAAGGACTGTTTTCGTTTTAATTCCATCCGATCAGGGATGCTGAGTATACACACACACGTATGAGAGTCCTGAAAGTCGGCCTGGAATTGGGGTCACTATAGACAGAGCAGGGGCTGGCTCTTGACACTCCTCGCCGATTCCATCCCACCTAGGAAGCTCCTAAGCCGAGTTAGGTCTGTTTCAAAGTGAGGTGGCGTGATTTATTTGCGCTTTAATCTTCTTCCCATGGGAGCCTGTCATTTCCACCTCCCTCGTGGGGCCACTGCTGCACTCTTGGATGGTGGGTGGGTGGTTGACACAGTGCCTGCATGAAAATCGGGAGACCTGGAATCCATCTCAGCTTCACATTTGATCTCAGACATGTCGGGCCCTCTCCTTCCGTGCCTCAGTTTCTGTCTCTGTCACCAGAAAGAGCTAGAGTTGGTGATGGTCCCCAGACCTGGGAGCCGATTACCAGACATATCTGGGTGCTGTCTCTCTCAGTCTTGTTAATAGCTCTCTGCCTGCACCCTCTCCACCCACCTTGCTCTCCCATTGCAAAAATCCTGGTCCAGCAGACCTAGGACAGAATCCTGGAGGCTGCGCTTTACAAAGCAGCCTCAGGTGAGTCAGACTGTGTGCCAGGGCAGCTCTGTGGATGCGGGAGATGGGGGCCAGGAGAGAAATTTGGAAGCTGGGTCTCAACAAGGGCCTGTCGGTAAGAAAAAATTATCGGGGCCAGACGTGGTGACGCACCTTTAATCCCAACACTTGGGAGGCAGAGGCAGGCAGATGTCTGTGAGTTCGAGGCCAGCCTAGTCTACAAAGCAAGTCCAGGACAGCCAAGGTTACACAGAGGAAACCCTGTCTCAAAAAACAAAACAAAACAACGAAAAAGAAAGAAAAGGTCATGCATGCCTTTAATCCCACAATTAAAGGAGGCAATGGCGGGTGGATTTCTATGAGTTCCAAGCCAGCCAGGGCTACATAATGAGACTCAGTCCCTATTTTTATTTAAAAAAAAAAAATGGAAAGAAGGAAGGAAGGAAGACTGCAGTAGAAAGATGGCGATCAGAGTCCTTGGACTTTGGACTCAGACAGGCTGACTTCCGGTTCTAGCTTTGGCATATCTTGAATTAAAACCTAAGAAACGGACAGACTCTCCTGCAGGGGAGGCCAACATCCACCCTATAGAATGAAGAACCCCAAACCACGTGAGTCATCCTTTCTGCCTGGAAACCCTCCCATCCACCCAGCTCCCTCACCTGCTCCTCCAACACTTCCCAGTGGGAGATATAGGTCCTTTAACTGTCAGTTAATAGTCACTGCCATACACATCGTAAGAGCAGCAAATGTGCGTTGAATGTTGACTGTGTTGCAGCCAACCCTCCCAAAAGCCCCAGGGACAAAGAGTCTGTTATAACCTCATTTTACTTGTAAGGAAACCAGCATAGAGAAGTCCATGAACTTGTCTGAGGCCACACAGTCAACATAGTCATATAGCCGGAACCTGAATCATCTACTCACTGCAGGGGTCCAGCCACTATTTAATGCTGCTTACATTGTGCCCGGCATTCTGCTAGGCTTCCTCTGTTCCTGCCACTGGTGATGAGTGTGACTATGGCTGTCACAAGGCAGGTAATGCTTCATCTGGTAAAGACAGTGTCCAGGAGGTGGCCTGAAGCCAAGTTGCAGGCGTGGCAGAACTTGGTTTGCCTGAGTACATTCTTTGGAATGCCAGCCACCTGAAGCCAGCCAGCATGCAAGGCTGAACCTTTCTTGTTTATGGCTCTGAGTCCAAAGCATTGTGGGAGGTCAGTTTAAATGCCAAGTGATACCTGGGATGGTGATGGTATTTAGGTTTTTTTGGTTTTTGGTTTTGGTTTTGGTTTTGGTTTTGGTTTTGGTTTTTGGTTTTTCGAGACAGGGTTTCTCTATGTAATCTTGGCTGTCCTGGACTTGCTCTGTAGACCAGGCTGGCCGAGAACTCACAAAGATCCACCTGCCTCTGCCTCCCGAGTGCTGGGATTAAAGGCGTGTACCACCACGCCCAGCCAGGTGGTGGTATTTAAATGGAGGCTAGTGGGAGCAGACCTGACAGGGACCTTGGCACTGGCATGTGGAGCGCCTCGCCTAGATGCCAGTATCCACACACAGAGATTGCTTCTTGTCTGCAGCTCATTTCTGGAAACACTTCACTTTCTTTCAGAATCATAAGGGATTTCAAAAAAGTCAGTTTTGGATTAGAAAACACAAACTTCAGAAAGTGCCTGGAGCCCATGCCAATAAGAATGGTAGTAAGGTTAGTCACGGGAGCCAGGCTTGGCGGCACACTCAGGAGGACCAGGTCATCGTGAGGCCAGCCTGGGCTGCAGGAGACACTGTCTTTCAAAAAAAAAATTAAGTAAAATTAAAAGGCATGAAGACAAACCATAGGAATTGCTGGAATCATCCTAGGATTTACCACATCTTGCTAGCGGTCCAGTGAGGACGCCGTTGGCCATCCCTCCAGAAGTGGAGACCTGTCTTCAAGCTCCGAGGTTACAAGAGGAACTTCAGGCCGGATCCTTTCTGGCTCTGAATGTTCCCGTGCCAAGCCCTGAGGGCAGCTGGTAGATGTGTATTCAGACTGTGTAACCCCTGGGTGGTGGCAGCTGTCCACGACTTTAAATGTTCATTAAAACTAGACCACGCACCACTTCACAAGGGTTCGGGGGCATAATTAGCGCTGATGAGGCCCTCAGATCCCAGGGCATGAGTGATGTCTGCTGTTACTCACTGTGTCTGTCTGTAACCGGCTATTACACGTTAAGATTAATGTGCTGCGCAAATGGCTTTGGAGAGAAAATCAGCCGCCTGCGTCAGCATCAAGTGGAGTGCTTACACAGTGCCCCAAACCTCCCTCCCCCGACCCCCAGTCACTCTTGAATGAACTCAGAGAGCACACTGGAGCACTGTTACAGGAGGTCAGAAGTCACCCTTCCGGTCCCCAGCCCTCCTGTCTGTGTTGTGTCACTTCTCTGAGGTTTATCATCTTATTCTTCCGTGAGCTTCCAGCTCTGGTGCTAAGAAGAAACTCCGTTCAACAGTGCTTCTCAGGGTTGTTTCGGGGCATTTGCTGTTTGGTTAGTTTGGGGGGGGTTAGGTTGGTTTGGGGTTTTTGTTTTTTATTATTTTGGTGCGTGTGTGTGTGTGTGTGTGTGTGTGTGTGTGTGTGTGTGTAAGCACACGTGAGTGCACATACAGGCATGTGCATGCCTGTCTGTCTGTATGTCTGAGCACCATGTGTGCTCAGGAATCCTCAGAAAGGTGTTGGATCTCTGAAACTACAGTTACAAGTTTGTGAGCTGCCATGTGGGTGCTGGGAATCAAACCCGGGTCTTCTGCAAGAGCCTTGGGTGCTCTGAACCACTGAGCCATCTCTCCAGCCCTGATTTTTCTAATTATTCTGTAATAAATATCTGTCTGGTGACTTTTTTATTTAAAAAAAAAAATGCCAACCTGTATCTTATCACTAGAATGATGTAAAGGAGTTTTTCGTTGGTTAAGTAACGGAAAAGTCCCTGTGGAAGCTGGCCGGTAGAGAGGTTCCTACTGAACCGTCAGAGGACGGTAAGGCTCCCCTGACAATAGGGTGATGGTAGGGCCCAGCCTGAATTTCTTTCATTCGCATTGGTTTCTATACATTGCTGTTCTGTACACGATGGTAGATCAATGGATCTCTGCGGCCAGCAGGGCTGGTATAAGCCTACCCAGGTCAGCTGGGTAGTGGTGGCGCACACCTTTAATTCCAGCACTCGGGAGGGAAAGGCAAGCGGATTGCTGTGAGTTCAAGGCCAGTCTGGTTTACAAAGTGAGTCTAGGGCTGGAGAGATGGCTCAGAGGTTAAGAGCACTGGTTGCTCTTCCAAAGGTTCTGAATTCAATTCCCAGCAACCATATGGTGGCTCACAACCATCTATAATGTGATCTGATACCCTCTTCTGGTCTGCAGATGTACATGCAGGCAGAGCACTATATACATAATAAATAAATCTTTAAAAAAAGAAAAGAAAAACAAAAACAAAAACAAAGGGAGTCTAGAACAGCCAAGGCTACACAAAGAAACCTTGTTTCAAAAACCAAACCAAACAAAATCTGTTCGGGTCACCAAGACAAGGATAACCAAAGCAGTGTTTTCTGGCTGTAGCCAACCCAGGACAGTATCCTGCGAATCTGTAAGGCAGCTGGGTGATGCCTAAGTAGCAAGTTTCCAACTTCCGGGCTTCAGGGTTCGTTTGGGGGTAGACTGTTGGATATCACATATGTCCTGGGACCCAGAGGCTTAAGTGCCACTCACATCTGTTCTGTGACCCTTCTTCCTTCTAGGAAAACTTGATTGGCGCTCTCTTGGCGATTTTTGGGCACCTCGTGGTCAGCATTGCCCTTAACCTGCAGGTGAGTCTCGGATGCCAGTGCCGTCCCAGGCAGAGGAGCCGCAGAAGAGTCAGGTCTGCTGCTGATCTCTGAGGGGGCCTGTCTACTCCCTCAATCTCCCTACAATGTCTGTCCTGCTTCCTCTCCCGCCACCCCCCCCATCCGCCACCCACCAGGCTCCCATAGGTCAGAACCTCCAGTTTTCTTTTCTTTTTTTTTTTTTTTTAAAGATTTATTTATTTATGTATTTATGTATACAGTGCTCTGCCTGCTTGTACCCCTACAGACCAGAAGAGGGCATTAGATCACATTATAGATGGTTGTGAGCCACCATGCGGTTGCTGGGAATTGAACTCAGGACCTCTGGAAGAGCAGGCAGTGCTCTTAACCACTGAGCCATCTCTCCAGCCCTCCAGTTTTCTTTATACGTGTGCATGTGTGGTATGTGTGCGCGCGCGCTCATGTGTGTGGAGGGGTGCACACCTGCATATGGAAGCCAGAGGTCAGTGGTGGGTACGATTCTAAATCACTCTCCAACTTATTTCTTTTTTAAGAGTTGTTTTACTTGGAATTATATGTGTCAGAGCGTGGGTGTGTGCACATGAGTGCAGAGTCCAGAGGCATCAGATTACCCTGGGGCCGGACTTATGTGCAGTACCTGATGTGGGTGTCGAGACTCTTTTGTTTTTTTGTTTGTTTGTTTGTTTGTCTGTTTTTTGGTCTTTTGAGACAGGGTTTCTCTGTGTAGCCTTGGCTGTCCTGGACTCGCTTTATAGACCAGGCTGGCCTCGAACTCACAGCGATCTGCCTGCCTCTGCCTCCCGAGTGCTGGGATAAAAGGCATGTCGAGACTCTTAACTCCGGGACCTCAGGCAGAGCAGCACTAACTCTTGACCACTGAGTCGTCTCTCCAGCTCCACCTTATTTTCCCGAGACAAGGTCTTTCACCGAAATTGAACCTGGAGCTCAATGACAGCAAGACTTCCTGTTTCTGTCCCATCTCCGTCCCCTGTCCCCCCCACCCCACCCCCAAGTGCTAGGATTACAGGCACCCACTGCAGAGGCTGGTTTTTGTTTGTTTGTTTTATTTTCAAGAGACAGGGTTTCTCTGTGTAACCTTGGTTGTCCTAGATTCTCTTTGTAGACCAGGCTGGCCTCGAACTCACAGAGATCTGCCTGCCTCTGCCTCCCCTATTTCTCCCCCTCCCCCACTGCCCCCAGTGCTGGGATTAAAGGCATGCACCACCATGCCTGGCTTTTCGGGGGGAGGGGGGTTGGGGATTTTTTGTTGTTGTTTTTTCGAAACAGAGTTTCTCTGTGTACCCTTGGCTGTCCTGGACTTGCTTTGTAGACCAGGCTGGCCTCGAACTCACAGTGATCCACCTGCCTCCACCTCCAGAGTGCTGGGATTAAAGGCAAGTGCCACCACCACGTGCCACCTTCCCAGTGCAGCCCCATCCCTCAAGCTGTGGAGCCAGGCCCTGGCCTTGTCTCTCTCATGGTGCCATCACCTTCAGCTTGATTCCCTGTACTGTCAAAGCTTCGAGTCTCGAGGAGGGAGGGTGCAGCAGTTACCGTAGAGTCTCCCACAGCGCCTAAGCCAGACAGTGACCACAGCTGTGCTGTAGAGCAAGCTGGAGTTTTAGGAGCTTCTCTGAGGTCCCAGGGAATGACAGGAGTGTCCCATGCTGGTGGCCACTTTGGAAGGTGACAACAGGAGTCAATGAGTAAATGTCCTCTGGTAGATTTCTCAGAGGTTCTCCAAGGCCCTGAGCCCCAAGAGCCTTAAGTCTTGAAGGACATGGCCCTCATCAGTTAGCCTGTCTGCCTGCCTCCCTTCCTTCCCCCATTACTTGTCCATTCTGGAATCATCTCCCATATAAACTGCCAACTCTTAGGTCTCTGTCTCAGGTGCCACTTCTGGGAAACCAAGTCATAGACCTGGAACTGTTAACCCCAAGAAATCCCATAGTGCACCAGGTGCTCCCTGCTTCTAGGGACCATGAGCTGCCTACTTCTAGGGAAGGCATGGGTCTGTTATACTGGAAGTCACATGAGTGTGCCTTGAGCTCCTCAGCAGCATGATGTGGAAGCGTCCATGTTCCGCCATGTGGCGTCTGAGCCGTTGGTCTGGCTGGTTTTCTTTTGTCCAGACCAGCCTCCCTGAGCATCCCCATGGTCTGTAGCCCCCAAGTCCTTCTTTCTGTCTTCTTCAGTTACGGTTTCAGTTTCTGTATCCCAATTTTCTATTTCCAGAAGACGAGAACCTAAGTGCACACCGGAGCCACTAGGAGAGCAGGCCCTCTGGTACCCACACAGCCACCAAGCAGGAGCTGCCGCCCTTCCACAGGAGAATGTGGTTCACCAAGCATCCACATGTGGGGGTTCCTGGGGATGGCAGCCAGGAGAAGGTCACCTCGGGGGCCCAGACAAAGCAGGGGCCTTAGACCCAGACTGCATTTCACCTGTAGAGTGCGTCAGGGATGCCTGTTTCAAAACGAGATACAGTGGCACATGCCTTTAGTCCCAGCACTCGGGAGGCAGAGGCAGAAAGGTTGTGATTTCTTTTCTCTCTCTCTCTCTCTTTCTTTTTTTTTTTTTTTTTTTTTTTTTCTTTTTTTTTGGTTTTTCGAGACAGAGTTTCTCTGTGTAGCCTTGGCTGTCCTAGACTCACTTTGTAGACCAGGCTGGCCTCGAACTCACAGCGATCTGCCTGCCTCTGCCTCCTGAGTGCTGGGATTAAAAGCCTGTGCTGCCACGCCCAGCTTCTTTTCTCTTTTTTAGATGTATTTATTTCATTTTTGTGCATGTGAGTGGTATATATGTATGTATGTGTGTGTACTACATGTATGCCTGGTACCTGTGGATGTCAGAAGAGGGCACCAGCTTGGGCTACATGAGACAATGTCGGGAGAAAGGAAAGAAAGGAAGGAAGGAAGGAAGGAGGTGGTTGGAGAGATAGCTCAGTGGCTAAAGTCCTTGCCTCACAAGCATGAGGACCTGAGTTCAATCCCTAGAAACTATGTAAAGACAGCCCATTGTGGTGGCATGCATTTGTAATCCGCAGACAAGTCACTGGAGCTCCAGGCAAGCCAGCCCAGCCTACCTGTTACACTCAGGCCACCAAGTCTCTCTGTCTCAAACACCATGGTGAAAGATTGTTTTCTCGGGCCCCCACATGTGTGTGCACACCCACATACATGTGAATGTGAACCCCCCTACACACATATGTATATCCACATACATGTGACTATACACACACACACACACACACACACACACACACACACACATACACGTCCATCAAGGTCTTACCTACATCTCCCTCAAACCACACTCAGGCCCACAGGTATGGTTTTTAAAAGCGGAGCATCACCTTGGATTCCTTCATTAGTGCCTTTCATTTTCTCCAAACATCTGGTCAAATTGCATTTCCTCTTGGACTTCTAGAAATACTGCCACATCCGCCTGGCAGGCTCCAAGGACCCCCGGGCCTACTTCAAGACCAAAACATGGTGGCTGGGGCTGCTTCTGCTGCTGCTGGGGGAACTAGGCGTGTTCGCCTCCTACGCCTTTGCCCCGCTTTCACTCATCGTGCCCCTCAGTGCTGTCTCTGTGATAGGTAAGCCTCAACCTTCCCTTCACCCAGGACCCATGGTCTGTGTGGCCCAAGTGCCACCATGAGGCTCAGAGCGCTCACATTAAAAAACAAAACAAACAAACAAAAAACCACTCTTGGGGCCAGCCAATGTAGCGCACGCCTTTAATCCCAGCACTCAGGAGGCAGAGGCAGGCGGATCGCTGTGAGTTCGAGGCCAGCCTGGTCTACAAAGTGAGTCCAGGACAGCCAAGACCACACAGAGAAACCCTGTCTTGAAAAACCAAGGGTGGGGGGGAGAGAAATTGGTAAAGTAGGGAACTTGATTAGATTTCAGAATTGCTATTAGAACCTTCCTTTGTTGAGCAGGGCTGGTAACCTGGCAGTCTATGTAAGCAGTGCTGTGTTTTTCCCACCCAGCATCATCTTTTAAGTGTTGGAGACGATTCCCAGGCCCTATGCATGCTGGGAAAGTGCTTTGCTCCTTAGATACTATACCGGACCAATATTTTTCTTTTCCTAGTATTTTATTTTTTCCTAAGGTGGTTTAAATGTCTGTAGTTAAGCAAGTCCTCTGGCCATCACCACCTTCCCCTGTCATCTTCTGGATTGCTTTCTGCATTCAGGCACCACCCAGTCCCCACTGATAATTAGATTTACATTCCTGTCTCTGTTCTGCCCAGCGCTGGACCCTTCCTTCACAGTGAGGCATAAGTGACAGAGTGACCAACACTGTAAACAGTGGTCTCTGACTTTGAATGAGTAGCCAAACTCTTCACATTTAGAGGCTGAGAGCCAGGCATGCAGAATAGTGGTCTGGTTTTGATCCCCAGTGCCATAACAAATAAGTCGGGTAAAGTATGGCAAGATGGTGGCGGGGCGGCAGGGGGGGAGGGGGGGGGTTGCTCAACCTCTGGAGGTCTGAGCTTCAGAGGTCACCCAGTGAGATATGTATTTAACCCAGTAACAGCTCATCCACTGGCTGCCTGTGAGGTCTCCGTCGCTATCTCTGGTACTTCAATAACAAGACTTGTTTCATTATGAGCATTTACTGTATGCCAAATGATTTGCATATAGGATCTTTATTTAATTGCCCTATAACTCAGTTTTCAGTGGACCGATTCTGGGGTGGGGAGGTGAGGAGAGAGGAGAGGCGGGAGAGACGGCGATCAGCGAGACAGGAGAGAAGGGCGTCTTACTCTGGTGTAAATGTATCTCTGCTCTGCTGGGGCCAAATCCAAGCCACCTGTGGCTGTGTGAGTGTATGACAGCAAGTGGTGCAGCCAGACCCAGACCACCATTTCATGGAGCAGAAGACTGTCACTTTCTCAGGGTCACGTGGCCAGGAGAGTCAGAGCTGGGCTAGTAATCGAGTCAGTCATGGTGGCTACCAGCTCTGTCCACAGGAAAGCTGTGATCCTGCAATAGTCAGGGAGAGACAAGCGGGGAAGTAGCATACAGTGGAAGAAGAAGAAAATCTCTTCAGGCCCCACGGTCCTGCGTTCATATCTTGCCTCGTCATACCAGCCTGACCTCTTTTAGCCTCAGCACCCCCATTTATTAAATAAGACTAACAGTAGCACCTACCTTTAAGGGCGAGCATGCCAAAACTCACACATGTAAGTTACCTCCTGCCCAGTGGGGACTTGGGGCCCAGGGCCTTAGCTTATAAGAAATCCACAGAAGGTTCTAGAAGGTCTCCTCTCCTAGATGGAGTGGCTGAGGCTGAAAGAGACCAAGCTCTAAAGGTCTCTGGGAAGATGTGCAAGAGGCTTCATGCACATGAGCCACCGAGAGAGCCTGGGTAAGAGGGGCCCTCTGCTGGGCAGCAGCCTCACTCCTCTTCTCTGTGCTTGGCTTTTTCCAGCGAGCGCCATCATCGGAATCATATTCATCAAAGAAAAGTGGAAACCTAAGGACTTTGTGAGTAAGTCTCTAATGGAGCCAGCTCCCTTCCCTCCCTTTTCCACCCCCCCCCCCCAATGGAGAGACCCTCTGCCTCCCACTCCACTTTGGGTTCTAAGTTTTTGGGAGTGAATATTAAGAGCCCCAAGTCTGGCTATGCAACAGAATTGCCTGTGGCCTTGTTGAAAACGAACGTCAATACTGATTGAGCCTCTGTTGTCCAAGTTTTAGAAACACTAACAAAGGCCACATCGCTTCCCTGGCTGAGGTTTTGTTTGTTTGCTTGTTTGTCTGTCTGTTTGTTTGTTTGTTTGAGACAGGGTTTCTCTGTGTAGCCTTGGCTGTCCTAAACTCTCTTTGTAGACCAGGCTGGCCTCAAACTCACAGCGATTCACCTGTCTGTCTCTGCCTCCCAAGTGCTGGGATTAAAGGCGTATGTCACCACACCCAGCTGTCCTGACTGAGTTTTAAAGCTGGGGGAGTCAAACCTAGGAGGCCAGAAACTGCTTCGTTATGAATAAAAGCTGAGTTTGAGCTTGCAGCCCAGTGAACCTGCTTGTAGTTCCCCAAGAGATCCCCCAGCTTAGCTGGGCCAGCTCCCTGACCCCTAGGAAACAGGTATTGGTCCACTAGTATCATCTCACATTATTTAAAAGCACAGAAGGGAGAAAAAAGATCCAAGTCCTCATGGTCAATTTTTGTTTGTTTTTTTGAGACAGGGTTTCTCTGTGTAGCCTTGGCTATCCTAAACTCTCTTTGTAGACCAGGCTGGCCTCGAACTCACAGCCATCTGCCTGTCTCTGCCTCCCAAGTGCTGAGATTAGAGGCGTGCGTCACCACGCCCAGCTTTTTTTTTTTTTTTTTTTAAGACTTTTAATTTTATTTATTGGTTTTTGTGTATCTGCATGTATACCTACACGCCAGAGCAAACTTCGGGAGTTTCGTTTCCTGTTCAGCTTGCTCATCAAGAGATCCTAGGTTTGAAACTTCCCTGTAATGTTCACGCAGGGACTAGGGGTATGGCTCAGTGGGAGAGCTTGCCCAGTACTTAAAGTTATGGGTTCCTCTCTCTCAGGACTGAAAAAACAAAGAGTGAAACACAGTCCACTCCTAGAATGGCCACAAAACATTATTTCCAAAATTACAAAGCCCTTACACCAGGGTTCTCAGCCTGTAGATGGGGACCCTTTGGAGACTGAGTGGCATTTGTTTTGTTTTGAGACAGAGTTTCTCTGCGTAGCCTTGGCTGTCCTGGAACTCACTCTGTAGCCCAGGCGGGCCTCTAACTCACAGAGATCCACTCTGCCTCCTCGGTGTTTGGATTAAAGGTGTGTACCATCACAGCTGGTTTTATTACAATTTTAAGGGAGTAAATGTGCACCAAGTTTATGATGAGCATGTGTAAGGGTTGCCCTGATGCACTTCCCCCAGTACCATGATGTCACATACAGGTGGCATATAAATACACATGCATAACACATAAACAAAAATAAATCTTAAAGCAATGGGCTAGAAAGATGGCTCAGTGGTTAAGAGCACTGGCTGCTCTTGCAGAGGACCTGGAACTGGTTCAGAGCACCCACATGATGGCTCACAACCATCTGTATGTAACTCCATGTTGGCAAAATACCCACACAACTAAAACTATTTTTTTTTAAAAATTGTAAAATTGGGGTTGGAGAGATGGCTCAGAGGTAAAGAGCACTGCTTGCTCTTCCAAAGGTCCTGACCACATGGTGGCTCACAACCATCTGTAATAAGATCTGGTGCCCTCTTCTGGTGTACATACAAGCAAAACACTGTGTACTTAATAAATAAATAAATCTAAAAAAAAACTAATCAAATCAAGTAAACAATAAATTAAACACCCATACACACACTCTAAAGGGACCTAGAAAGATGGCTCCAGTGGTTAGGAGCACTTGGTGTTCCTTGGAAAGGACCTGGTTCAATCCCCGACACCCGCATGGTTGCTCACAGCTGTCTGTAACTCCAGGGGATCTGATGCCTTTTGACCTCCAAAGGCCCCAGGTACTCATTAGTGCACATACATGCAGGCAAAACACTCACATATAAAAATACATAGTCAGCTGGGCGCAGTGGTGCACACTAATCCCAGCACTTTGGGGAGGCAGAGGCAGGTGGATCTCTGGGCGTTCGAGGCCAGCCTGGTCTACAGAGTGAGTCCAGGACAGCCAAGGCTACACAGAGAAACCCTGTCTTGAAAAACAAACAAACAAAAAGTATATATATATATATATATATATATATATATATATATATATATACACACACACACACACACACACACACACACACACACACACACGTATAAACACACACACACATATAAAAACATTAAGGAAGGTTATTTAGCAACCAAAAATACAAACCGTGCCAGGTGCCTGTTAAGGTTTCTGTTGCTATAATGAAACACCATGACCAAAAACAAGTTGGGGAGCAAAGGGTTTATTTGCCTTACAATTCCACATCCATAGTTTTCACTGAAGGAGGTCAGGACAGGAACTCAAGCAAGGCAGGGGCTGAGGCAGAGGCCATGGAGGGGTGCTGCTTACTGGCTTGCTCCTTGTGGCTTGCTCAGTCTGCTTTCTTGATTTCCTTCACCACTGTCCATTTGCCCAAATTTCTTCCAGTGCTTTCTTCATGTCGTCTCTAGCATCCTCAATGTGTTTGGCTAGATCTTCCTGTATTTGTTTACGGATTTTAGTTGTTTCCTCCATTATCATCTTCCTTATGAAGGACCTGAGCTCATTTACTTGTGTTTCAGTTGCGTTTGAGTTTCCAGCGCTGATTGCTTTGGGATAACTGGGTTCTGGAGATGCTGTATTATTTTTTTTGCTTTTCTTATTTGTGTTTTTACGCCCGCGTTTAGTCATCTTGCTGTCTCTGGCGTTGGGTGGTAGTTTCTGGTGTCCTTCACTGGCGGTTGAGAGCAGCTCCTAGGTGAGTGGCTGCTATAGATTGAGACCCCTCTCCTTCCAGGATCAGGCCCTTTCGGGAACTTTCCTTGGATTGGCCGGGTGTCTTGAGGTAGATCTACTTGCGCTCCACACCGAGGTGTCTCCTCTGGGCTAAAAGACCTAGACACTGGCACCTTAAGGCCTTGTGGTCCACAGTTCTGTCTGAAACACAGAGCACTGGTGCTGCTCGCTGGCCGGCGTGTGGCTAGCTAGGCTTTGGAGACCGCCTGAGCCTGCTTGGACCAGCGAACTCTCGGTGGATTGGCTGGGTGTCCTGAGGTCAGATCTACCCGTGTTCCACACTGTGGGGTCTCCTCTGGGCTAGAAGCCCCAGACACTGGCGCCTTGTGGCCCACTGCTTGGTCCAAGACAGAGAGCGAGGGTGCTGCGCGCTGGCTGGCGTGTGGCTAGGGCTTTGGCGACCGTGCCCAAGCTGGCCTGGGCCCTGGATCCTTCCTTTAAGTGGCTGGGTGATCCGAGGTCAGATCCACCCGTGCTCCACACCCTGGGGTCTCCCCTGGGCTAGCGGACCCAGACGCTGGTGCCCTGCAGCCCACAGTTCAGTCCGAGACACAAGATGTAGAGCGTAGATGCAGATCCCAGGCAAGCATGCACCCTGACTCGGGACACTGGGCACACACCGGCAGGGACCCAGGAACTCCACCGAGGACCAGCTGGATGGCCCGAGGCCAGACCCTCCCGTGCTCCACACGGTATGGACCCCTCTTACCCAGGGCACTCCAGCTCTGGTGCTCTGTAGCTCCCAGCACGGTCCCTCGGCTCAGTCCCGCGAATCAGACACAATAAACGACCGGCGCCGCCATCATGGATCCCTCTGCTCCCAGCCTGCTTTCTTACAGAACTCAGAATCACCCGCGCAGGGGTGGCCACACCCACAATGGGCGGGGCCCTCTCCCGTCAATCACTACTTAAGAAAATGCCCTACAGGCTTGCAACTCCAGCTAGATCTCATCTGCTGTTCCCTCTTTTGAGATGACTCCAGCTTGTGTCAAGTTGGCATAAAACCAGCCAGCACACAAGCAAAGGCTGCTCTCATTTGCTAAGGGCGCCCCCTACGCACCTGGCCCGTGCCTGAACCTCTGACTACTCTCCCTGCTTTTCCCCACAGGGCGCTATGTCTTGTCCTTTCTTGGCTGCGGCTTGGCGATCATAGGCACCTACTTGCTAGTGACTTTTGCACCTAATAGTCATGAGAAAATGACAGGCGAGAACATCGCCAGGCATCTTGTGAGCTGGCCTTTTCTCCTGTACATGGTAAGTGAAGGTGTTATCCTTCTGTTTGAGCGGGCTGGAAGGGGTCGAGTTCCAGTCTCTGGGCTCAGACGCCCAGTAGTTGGGATCACTGAGGCACTGAGCTTGCGGGCATGCTTGGTTCACGTGACATGCTGGTGCCACATCTGTCCTGGGCACCATTCAAACCCGTCTGCAGTACACTGCCAGCCTTGGGTCTCCCGAGGTCTGTGAAGGTGTGTGCACAACCCGCATGTCTATGAAGGGCAGGTGGCAAAACAGACATTCTTGGTCTGGGAGATGAAATTATGATGTAGATTTTATTTCCACTTCATCTTTCTATATCCAAAATTTTACCAACATGTATCTAATCTTTTTTGTTGTTGTTGTTGTTTTTATTTATTTATTTATTTATTTATTTATTATGTATACAGTGCTCTGCCTGCGTGTACACTTGCAGGTCAGAAGAGGGCATCAGATCACATTATACATGGTTGTGAGCCACCACGTGGTTGCTGGGAATTGAACTCAGAACCTCTGGACGAGCAGTCAGTGCCCTTAACCTCTGAGCCATCTCTCCAGCCCTAATTTAATCTTTATATTTTGTGGTACTGGAGATGAAACCTAGGCTTCACGTACACTAGGCAGGTTTTCCTGCTGAGCTATACCCCTGGTCCTCTTTTCACTTCTTAAACTTTGAACTAGCTGCTCACTAAGTTGCCCAGGCTACCCTCCGATCCGCCGCTCATCTTCCTTTTTGATATCTTGAGGCATAGTTTCCCTGCATAGCCCAGGCTAGCCGATAGCTCAAAACCTTCAGTGACAGGATTACAGGCATGGGCCACGACACCCTTGCCTTCTTCTTTCTGCTCTGGGAGCTGTGCCCAGCTGAGGCTCGGCACCAAGAATGTGCACGTGTCACTTGACCAAATGGCTCCCTGAATAAGTGCCCCATTCTAGGGGTGGCGTTTTGCTTTTTTGTTTTTGTTGTTGGTTTGGTTTGGTTTGGGGTTTGGTGCTGGACATAGAGCCCAGGACCTGGAAAATGCTCTCTCATTTGTCTGTACCAACCATGTTTACTTTTGTTGTTGTTTGTTTGTTTTTCAAGACAGGGTTTCTCTGTGTAGCCTTCACTGTCCTGGACTAGCTTTTTTTTTTTTTTTTTTTTTTTTTTTTTTTTTTTTTTTTTTTTTTTTGGTTTTTCGAGACAGGGTTTCTCTGTGTAGCCTTGGCTGTCCTGGACTCATTTTGTAGACCAGGCTGGCCTCGAACTCACAGCAATCTGCCTCCCTCTGCCTCCCGAGTGCTGTGTCTGGACTAGCTTTGTAGACCAGGCCAGCCTCAAACTCCCGCGATCCACCTGCCCTGCCTCCCGAGTGCTGGCCAAGTTACCCAGGCTGGCTTTGAACTCATCACCATGCAGTCCAGGCCGGCCTTGAACTCTCAGTCCTCCTGCAGTAGCCTCCCTGCCAAGTATGCCACTAGGCCAACAGGCGCATTCCTCTTTCTCTACTCTGCCACATGCACTCTGGGTCTTGGGGAGGGACAGGGGACACACATCGAATTCCCTGGTGTCCCCTGCAGCTGGTGGCGATTGTCCTGTTCTGCCTGCTGCTCTACTTCTACAAGGAGAAGAACGCCAATAGCATCATCGTGATCCTCCTCCTGGTGGCCTTGCTCGGTAAGCAGCGTCCGGATGATGGGGCAGAGGCGGGCACTGCACACACACGTGGACACAGGGAGCAGAGCCCCCTGCCTGCCGATGGAGATGGGGTCCTGCCGTGACCCTGGTGACCTCCACCTCTGTCCCCAAGTCCATTCGGGATCTGACTCCTCACGTCCTCTTGAGGCCTCCTCCCACACCCTCGCTCGCTCTCTCTCTCGCAGGGTCCATGACGGTGGTGACAGTCAAGGCGGTGGCAGGGATGCTGGTGCTCTCCATCCAAGGCAACCTGCAGCTGGACTACCCTATCTTCTACGTGATGTTTGTGTGCATGGTGGCCACCGCCATCTATCAGGCCACGTGCGTTGCATTCCCTCCACTCCTGGGCCTGGTTCTGTTTGGTTCTGAAGTTGTAAGGGAGCCAGCACATACAGGGAGCCAGTTTAGCATCTGGGGGGAGATGAGCTCCTGGGGGGGTGGGTCTGAGCTTCCCCCCACCCCAACCTCCCTGTCCTGAACGCGCCTTCTGCCTCAAACTATGAGAAGCATCTCCCACCACCACCACCTTGGGGTCTTGAAGTGACCTTGAGGTGACCTAGGGGTCATTTGCTTGTCTGCTTGGAAGAACAGAACTTTTTTTTTTTTTTTTTTTTTTTTTTGAGACAGGGTTTCTCTGTATAGCCTTAACTGTCCTGGACTCCCTTTGTAGACCAGGCTGGCTTCGAACTCACAGCGATCCGCCTGCCTCTGCCTCCCGAGTGCTGGGATTAAAGGCGTGCGCCACCACGCCCGGCTCCAGAACTTTTTTTGTTGTTGTTGTTGTTTTTGGTTTTTCGAGACAAGGTTTCTCTGTGTAGCCTTGGCTATTCTGGACTCACTATGTAGACCAGGCTGGCCTTGAACTCACAACGATCCATCTGTCTCCGCCTTTCCTGAGTGCTGGGATTACAAGTGTGTGCTACCACGCCCCGCTTGAAGTGTCATTTCTTGTCCTTGAGAACTCTGCACAGAGTGCGTGCTCTTTTCTCCCTCTGAACGTGGCTGACATAAGGCTCTGCAGTCCTGAGGCTTAGGTCCTGTCCCCTCTGAGTCCTAGACCCCTGCCAGTAGCACTCCATGAATATTGCAGCAGATAACCTGAGTCAGTCAGCCTGCAGGTATCAAGGTGGCGGGTGAGGCCGAGCCAGCCTGAAGGTCAGGTTTCCTAGGCTTGGCCTGGGCTGAGCATCCACCAGCCACTTGACCTTGAGAGCCGTAGCAAGAGCTGGTCTCCCATTCACTGATTCTCATGGCACCCTTTGGGTGGAGATGGCTATAATATTGTCAGTCCCAGGTCACAGATGAGGCAGAGGGAGCTTGGAAGGGACAGATTGAGGGCTGAGCCCAGACATCAGGCTCCCAGTCCGGCTGGGCTCTTCTGAGGCTCACCTGCAGCCTCTGCAGCTGAGACCCACAGGTGTCCCCACACACCACCAGCTTTGTCCCGACTACCCTTTTGACTATTACGGCTTTTAGCTCTTCAATTCCATTATAGCCCTATCAAGGGGAATCGCTGCCAAGTCCAAAGCTCTCTGCTGAGATCAGGGTCACACAGACAACCAGGGGCTCCAGTCAGGACAGTCCCCCAGCACCCAGAGCCACTGTCCTCCCCTGAGCTCTCAGGAACATAGCCCATGCCCAGAGAGTTAGCTGAGGGGCTGGTGTTCACATGAGCACCTGTACAGTGTTGCTATCACCAGAGAGAACACATGAAGGTGGCATCTGTCACAGACGTAGAAATTAGGAGCAATGCTGACTTTCCCTTCCTCCTAAATACGTTTCTGAGTTTTTAAAAAATTACTACATTAGCCTGGATGTGACAAGTCCTGAGCGAGGCCTGGTCCCAGGAGCAGCTCTGTTCAGTGAGGTGGGGACCAGGGGTGCGGAGAAGGGTGTGGCAGTGGCCTGAGTCACACAGTCCCAGGCATGCTATAGGCAGGCCTCAGTCTGGGGGGCCAGGCACAGACCCCAAATCTCGGAATGCACGATACCCTCTAATAGGAAGAAGCCATTCTTACAGATCTAGAACCACCCCACCCCACCCCCATGCATTGCCTTACGCCCCCAAGTTCCACTCTGAGCCCCGCAGCCTGATGACCCCGGTGCCCCATGTGTTGCAGGTTTTTGAGTCAAGCCTCTCAGATCTATGACTCCTCCCTGATCGCCAGCGTCGGTTACATCCTGTCCACCACGGCGGCCATCACAGCAGGTAATGAGAAACCCTTTATTGGGTTTCCAGCGCCTGCCTTAGCAGAGGGGCGTGGTCCCTGGCCGGGGGCGGGGCCTACCTGTCAGCTGACTCTGCTGCCTGGTTCTGCTTGCAGTTTCTGTGGAGGGTGTGGGATTCGGACACGGAGGCTTGCGTGCGGGTAGACATATGCCAAATCTGTAGCTCGGCGAATTCTCCAAGCCTTGGCTTTACATTCTAATCACACGGCCCTTCTGGAAGTGCCGTGCGCTTCTACAACATGTGCAACATGTGCAATCCAAACAGCCCCAGGTCTTCCTGCTTGTGGGTCCTGGGCAAGGGCTTCTTAAACAGCTGTGGTCGCTGGGGCTGGGATGTGCTTCAGTGGTAGGGTGCTGGCCTACTGTGCGCATGCGATTCTGGGATTCATCCTCCGTGCTGCATTAAGTAGGTCTGGCTGCGCACGCCTGGCAGCCAGCACCTGGGAGGTAGAAGCAGGAGAGTGAGAGGTCCCAGCTCATGCTTGCCTACGTCAGGAATTTGAGGCCTGCCTGGGCTACATGAGACGCTGTCAAAAAATGGGGGCGGGGGTGGCGAGCACCGGGGAGATGAAGGAACACACCAACCAAACAGGGATGGTAGCACAAGCCTGCAATCCCAGCACTTGGGAAGCTGAGACAGGAAAATTATCATGAACTGTGGTTAATGACAGAAAATGCAATAAGAGGAAGCGGGTATGAGATATGAGAACTCTCCTGTTTGGAACAGTTTAATGTTACCCAAAAGTCTGTTTGTTGGTTTGTTTGTTTGTTTGTTTGTTTTTGTTTTGGGTTGTTTTGTTTTCTAGACAGGGTCTCTCTGTGTAGCCCTGGCTGTCCTGGACTCACTCTGTAGACCAGGCTGGCCTCGAACTCACAGCAATCCACCTGCCTCTGCGTCCCCGAGTGCTGGGACTCAAAGTGTGCGCCACGACCGCCCGGCCAGGTTTGTTTGTTTTGATATGGAGATACGAAGAGCCTGAGAGGGCTGACGGAGAAGACTGTCTGCCTCTAAATGTTTTAGTTCTTTGTCTTTGGTCACTTTAGTGCTCTGTGTGGAAGAAAGCATGGCCAGAGCCTAGCGCGGTGGGCACTGGGCAGGACCGGAAGTGGTCTCAACCTTTCCTCTCCCTCCTTGCTTCACAGGTGCGATTTTCTACCTGGACTTCCTCGGGCAGGAAGCTCTGCACGTCTGCATGTTTGCACTGGGGTGAGTCACACACCATCTGACCAGGGCTAATGAGAGGCTCCCTCCAGGCCTCGCCTCCGGCCCATTGCTTCAGCCCCTGCCCTGGAGTTGGGAGAGCTGCAAGCTCGAGGTTACTGGCCCCAAAAGTGAGCAGCGCCCCACCCTCCCCTCCCCGCCCCACCCCCACTCCAAGGCTTGCATCATTCTCTCTTCTTATCGTTCCTAAAATCAGATAAATCTAACTTGTGGGAAGGAAAGCCACTGAGCAGACACTCTGGGGATGGTGGAGCATGAGGAGAAAAGGCCAGAGGGCCTTCCGGGAAGATGGGGCTGGGGCTTGTTTGGTAGAGTTCTTGCCTGGTGTGCTTAAAATCCCAGTTCCATCCCCAGCATCACACAAAACCAGGCCTGTGGCACAGACTTCTAATCCCAACGCTTGTAAGGTAGAGGCATGAGGATCAGAAATTCAAGGTCACCCTCCACCCTCGGCTGCATAGAACCTTCTAGAACATCAGTTCTCAGCCTGTGGGTCACAACCCGTTTGGGATTTGAATGGCCCTGTCACAGGGGTCGCATATCGACTATCCTGTGTATCAGATATTTACATTACAATTCATAACAGCAGCAAAATTATAGTTATCAAGTAGCAACAAAATAGGGCTGAAGCATTAGGAAGGCTGAGACCTGCTGCCCCAGAAGGATGGGGCACCTGGCAGGTGAACATGACACACAAATTAATATAAATAAACCATCCATCTTTCTTCTTTGGATTCATATATTACTGCATGTAATGATTTTGAGAAACTGCTTGTTTACATAAACTGAAAGAAAAGAAAAGAAAAGCCAGGTTGGGTGGCACACCCCTTTACTCCCAGCCCCGGGGGTGGAGAATGGGGCAGAAGCAGGTAAATCTGTGAGTTCAGGCTAGCCTGATCTACATGGACTATTCCAGGCCAGCCAGAGCAACAGTGAGACTCACACACATTCCCCCCTCCCTCCCCTTATCCCTCTCTCTTCCTCTCCCTGTGTGTGTAGCCGCAGGGTAGGGGGTGGGGAGGAGAGACAGAGACAGAGAAACAGGTGCAGAGAGGGGGGAGAGGAAGAAGGAGGGAGGGAGGAGGGGAGGGAGAATGTGTGTGTCTGTCTCACTGTGTCGCTCTGCCTGGCCTGAGGGAACATTCCAAGACAGTCCAGCTCCTGAGACAGTCAGAGTAGGAGATACAGGGACTTCCCAGTGTTTATTCATTTTCATTTTGCTAGACTTACATGCCAACTGAATTCAAGCCATAAAGAATTTTTTAGTTTAAAAAAAAAAAAAAACTTTTTAAAGCCAGGTTGTGGTGGCGCATGCCTTAAATCCCAGCACTTGGGAGGCAGAGGCAGGCGGATCTCTGAGTTTGAGGCCAGCCTGATCTACAGAGCAAGCTCCAGGACAGCCAAGGCTATACAGAAAAACCCTGTCTCAGGGAAAACAAACAAACAAACAAAAAACCCTTTTTAAGGTGGATCGCTGTGAGTTCAAGGCCAGCCTGGACTACAAAGTGAGTCTAGGACAGCTAAGGCTACCCAGAGAGACCCAGTCTTGAAAAACCAAAAAAAAAAAAAAAAAAAAACCTTTTTAAGGCTGAGCTTGGTGGCGCATGCCTTTAATCCCAGCACTTGGGAGGCAGAGGCCAGTGGATCACTGAGAGTTCGAGGCCAGCCTGGTCTACAAAGTGAGTCCAGGACAGCTAAGGCTAACACAGAGAAAACCTGTCTCAGAAAAAAAGAAAGAAAGAAAGAAAGAAAGAAAGAAAGAAAGAAAGAAAGAAA
>OU015754.1:68534453-68547295 GCA_907169655.1 Acomys percivali | reverse complement strand
AAAGAAAGAAAGAAAGAAAGAAAGAAAGAAAGAAAGAAAGAAAGAAAGAAGGGAAGAAGGAAAAGAAAAGGAGACAAAAAGAAAAGAAAAAAAACTTTTTAAAAGGCAAGCTTCAGGGCTGGAGAGATGGCCCAGCAGCTAAGAGCACGGGCTGCTCTTCCAGAGGTCCTGAGTTCAATTCCCGGCACCCACATGGCAACTCACAACTGTCTGTAACTACAAGATCTGACACCCACAGACATACATGCAGGCAAAATAAAAATGAATAAATTAAAAAATAAAAAAAAAAGGCAAGCTTCTGAGAACACAGGCTGCAAGCATTTCCCCTGAAGACTCAAACCCACTCTGAACCCAACTTGTGGGGACTGTGGACGTGCAGCCCCTCACACCCGCCCCCTAGCTTGTTCATCGCTGATTGCAGGCCCCATGGCCTCAACCTTCCCTTAGCCACCTGCCCTTGAGTCCCGACCTTGTGGATGCTCCTGGCCTCATTTCTCCCCTTCCTCTCCATGTCTCCTCTCTTCAGGTGCCTCATCGCCTTCTTGGGCGTATTCTTGATCACCCGAAACAGGAAGAGGGCCATTCCGTTTGAGCCGTATATTTCCATGGACGCCATGCCAGGTAACAACAAAGCCCCAGTGCCCTGCTGGCTGCCCTTGTAGAATGAGTGCTGCTTGGTGTTGGAAACTAGACAGCCAGCGCTGGGCGCGGGTGCGGAAAGGGTGTGCCGTGGTGTGAGTTTAGCTCTGTCCTTCGTTGCTTTGTATCTCAATCTCTTCTTTCAGAAGAAGAGGCGATGGCTGAGGCATCTCAGTCGGCCTCGAGAACCCCTTGCCAGTTCCCTGCTCTGTCATAGCGTCCCCTAGAGAAAACCCCAGTTCAAGGGGCTGAAGAGATGGCTCAGTGGTTAAGAGCACCATCTTCTCTTCCAAAGGTCCTGAGTTCAAGTCCCAGCAACCACTTGGTTGTTCACAACCATCTGTAATGTGATCTGATGCCCTCTTCTGGCCTACAGGTGTACATGCAGGCAGAGCACTGTATACATAATTAAAAAATAAATAAATCTTAAAAAGAAAAAGAAAGAAAGAAAACCCCAGTTCACACTACGTGTGGTTCCAACCAGCAGTGCCAAGCCCTGAGCCTGCAAACAGAGACAGAGTGATCCCAGAGGGCAAGACAAATAACATGGATGGATTTCCAACCCTCTAACCTCGCTCCTGGGTCACCACACTTTTCCAGGGGATTGATGGCTCACACTGAGAACACAAACCCAAAGGCTTCAACCTTGGCGAGAATCAACACTTACCAGTCAGTCAAATACAAGGCAATTGGAAGGAGTGGGGCTTATAGTGAGCTGGAAAAACAGAGTGGAACATTTAAGACTGGGCCAGCCTGGGTTAAGTTGGCTGATACAAATTCTTCAGGCTGCCCATTAGCATTACCACTTGAACCCAACATAACCTTTCTTCTATGTACAGTGAGATGGCCCCTTTCTCTTAGTGGGCCGTCCCCCAACAAGACAGCGGTGCCTGTAGGTCAGTAAAGAGTGAGGACATTAGCCACTCCAGAGACAGTTTCAGGGACCAGCATCTGCTCTAATGACGTGAGCAACCACTATATAGTGGAAGCCTGTTGGCTGTGGTTGGTTAGTTCCTGACCTCAGGTTGGCCGCTGACAGCACCAGGGCCTGTGTATGGAAGATGCACATTAAAGGAGACTGGAGAGGGCTGGAGAGATGGCTCAGGGGTTAAGAGCACTATCTGCTCTTCCAGAGGTCCTGAGTTCAATTCCCAGCAACCACATGGTGGCTCACAACCATCTCTCATGAGATCTGATGCCCTCTTCTGATGTGCAGGCAGAACACTATATACATAATAAATAAATCTTTAAAAAAAAAAAAAAAAGACTGGAGAGTGCAGACTCACCCATAGGCCAGCTGTGGGCTACTTACGCTATTTCAGAATTCGGTGTTCTGACTTCAGGAGCACGGTGTGCCAGGTAGGCTGGCTGCCAGGTCCTGCCTGCATCTTCCTCCACATCTCTCCATAGCATCAGTCACATAACCTGTGACCAAAGCATGAACACATACGTCAGCCACATACAACACCTGCCTAGTCAAGAGCAGTTGGTAAATGTTCGTAATGCCATAAGCCTGTAAATCCAAGCATTTAGGAGGCAGAGGCTGGAGGATCATGAGTTCGAGACCAGCCTGGGTGGCATAGCGTCATGACCCAGGTTTTAGGCTTTGATGCCATGACCCAAGTGTGTTCTCCAGACCGATTGACATGTTCCCGTGTCGAGTGACCCCAGCTGCGTTTGCTTGCTTACTGGTTGGTTGCTTTGTTTCTTTTATCTTGCTCTACTAAAAGCTGCCCTTCTGTCCTGCTTGCTGTGGCCAGCCTGCCTGAGTAGGGGTAGAGAACACCCCATGTCAGCATTTTCATTTGACCCGACTCAGCCACGTGTGGATAAATGCAGGGTGGCTGAGTGGGGCCCTGAGGTTTCTCCTGGCAGTTCAGAGCTCGGGCTGTTAAGTGCGTGGACTGTGTTAAATGTCGAACCTGGCTGCTCAGACGCCTTTTCTGCTTACTTCCTTGTTTCTCGGCTGTGTTCCGGATAGATGAGGGCGCTGGATAGCTGAATCCCAGCTAGGTGAGGTGTCAACTCTGTGTGTGCGAGTATGTGTCTGTCCCCCTGTGTCTGTGTGTTTATAAACTGTGTGTCTTCCCATGCACATGTTTCTCTGTACATACCTATAAATGTGTTTCTCTATGGGAGATAAGGGGTGACATCAGCTGATCCTCCATACCAGGATTCCATGGCCAGTCTGTGGGTGTGGCTATTGTACCTCATGAACAGTAGAAAATGCTGTGTTGGAGACCCTGTCCTGTTGCTGTTGAGACAATCCTACTGGACAAACAGAGCTCACATGGCCTGGTTCAGATCCAGCCTCTGCCACTTATCACTGTATGATGTGGTGAGGCCTCTCACCCTCACATGTACACAGGGACTCCTTACTTCTGGGTCAAGGGCTGCATGTGCCAAGGCTTCTGGCACCGTGCCTGGGATGTGGTAGATGCCTGGCTAACTTTGCCTTCAATTCTATTTTGTTGTAAAAACTTTGATGTTTTAGGGTTAGGTAGATGGTGTGGTACATAAAATGCTTCCTATGAAAGTATGAGGACCTACACAGACACACACACACAGACACACACACACACACACACACACACACATAAAAAGCCCAGCCCAGCCAGCTGGTGGTAGTACATGCCTTTAATCCTAGCACTAGGGAGGCAGAGGCAGGTGGATCTATGTGAGTTCAAGACCAGCCTGGTCTACAAAGTGAGTCCAGGACATCCAGGGATATTACAGAGAAACCTTGTCTCAAAAAGCAAAAAAACAAAAAACAAAACAAAACAAAAACAAAAAACAGAAAAGCCTGGCCCAATAGCATCTGTAACACTTGTACTGGCAGTGGTAGTACACACACACTCAATATTTCAGCATTTGGCCGGCTTAATCATCAGTGGAGCCACTTCTCCAGTCACCTGGTTTCTCTGGTATTATGGTCTGGCCTTTGACCACCTAGTTTGGTGTCATACATCACAGTTGGAGGGGCTTGATATGTCCAGTCCCTGGAGTCTTCCTGGATAAAGAGCTGTGCAGCCCCAGCCATCAGGAGCAGTGGGGCCTCTGATGGCTCTGTTGTCCCTGGCCCAACAGAACCGTTTCTCAGAACATCAGCTGTAGGGAGTGTTCATGGTGGCTACATAGACAGGAACTATCCATCCTTGTTCGAATCACAAAATGCAGAGATGCCGATCCCAGTCTCGCTTGAGCACCAGTCAGGGCTGACTTACCACAGCCTGCGCCCTGTCCACTCTTCTAGAACAGAATCGGTAAGGTCCATAGAGACAGAAGTACCCCACTTCCTAACAGTGTCAAATGGACAAAAGCAAAGCCTGGCCATCCTGAGCCTTCTTCAGGTCCCCCAACCCAAACTTAAGACCCTTCATATGTACTCCTAACACCCCATTTCTACAGCGCAAATCCATACCGTTGGACTCTGGTAGACTGATGGCATAAGGCTGGAGGCGTTGACAAAACTCAAAGCTATGCAGTACTCTGTAAACTATCTATGCCAGTCTCCCCCGAGCAGCAGACACCCTTACCTGCCCTGCCACACCCCTGAGGATTACAGGTGTGTGCCAACATGCCTGATTTTATGTGGCGCTTGAGACCCAACCCAAAGCTTTGTGCGTGTCAGGCAAGCAGGCAAGCACTGTGCTGATGGAGCTGCAGCCCAGCCTCAACCACAGAGTGACCCTTCCACTGGCCCTTGAAATAACCATCCATTGAATCTGTGTCACAGGAAAGGTAGAGGCCTTCCCCAGCTGGCATTAAAGCTGCGGGCTCTGGCACTAGGTCCCAGCTGTTCTTTACTCATACACACAGGGCTGCTCTGTTTCTTGGAACCTGTAGTAGTTTATCTCTGCCCTAGGGATTGAGTTAGTCCAGTCTATAGGGAGGCCTCACCCCACTGCAGTTTAGACTGCAGGCTTTAGCGTTTAAATACCCTCGTGGTAATCCCTGCCACTGCCCCCCAACAGCTGTGGCCCCCAGCTCCGTCGCCTCCAGCTGTCTCTAGGCCTCCTCCATGACCTTAAGGATCATATGAAACAAACTTGGGGGAATGTTTTATTTATTTTTTATTTTTGGAAAATGTTAGCATTTAATTAACCTCCCCAGGCAGCTTAAGCCACCAGGACACAGGCACCTCCAACACCCTTAATCTTCTCTTCAGCTCTTCTGCTAAAGAATTTGGCCTTCACAATGACTGGCTGCTGAGGGAGCTTGCCCTTCCCCAGAACTTTGTAGTAACCCGATCGCACAACGTCAATGATGGGAGCAGCTCCAGTCTTGTTTTTTGCAGCATTGACCCGTGTCTGCTCACTGACCAGTGTCCACAGCTTATCCAGGTTGACAGTTGGGCAGAAGCTCTGGTTCCTCTTTAAGTGGTAATGCCTCATACCAACTTTCCCAAAGTAACCTGGGTGATATTTGTCGAAGTTGATCCTGTGGTGGTGCATGCCTCCAGCATTCCTGCGGCCTCCAGGGTGCTTGCGGTGCTTACCGATGCAGCCGTGCCCGTGGCTTACGTGGCCCCGGAGTTTTCAGGTCTTCCTCAGTCTGGATGGCATGGCGGCGGCAGAAAGGAAAGAGGGGGGGAATGTTTTAAACAGCATATGTTATCCTGTAAACGCCAGCACACCTCAGCCACTGCCATGGTCTCCAGCCATGCAGTGTTAGCCCAGGGCAGCCAGGCACTGAGAGGCCAACTGGTACCATCCTTTCATGAGAGACACAGCATTTAGTGAAGAAAAAATGTTGCCTCCCCCTTCCCCCCCCCCAACCCCCCCAGGCCCCCCACCCCCCACCCTCACCCGCCAAGTGGTCAGGTACCCCTGCCTAGAGGGACTATAGAAGGTTTAAAGGAACTGAAGATTGAGTTCTTTAAGCCAGGCATGGAGCTGCATGACGGTGACCCAGAATTTAGGAAGCAGAGGCAATGAATTCAAAGCCAGAAAGTTCCAGGTGAGCCAGGGGTATATAGTGAGACCCTGTCTCTAAAAATGGTAATAAAACAACAGCAAAACCGAAGCTAGGGTTTTTGTTTTCCCTTAATGTAAATTTTTTTTCAAGACAGGGTTTCTCTGTGTAGCCTTGGCTGTCCTGGACTTGCTTTGTAGACCAGGCTGGCCTCAAACTCACAGAAATCTGCCTGCCTCTGCCTCCCGAGTGCTGGGATAAAAGGTGTGCGCCACCACTCCCAGCCCCTTAGTGTAAATTTAAGTCACCATCAGCATGTCCTGATTAATGGAAATCACACCACACCCTGCATACAGATGTGGGATGTTGAGGTCAAAGGACAAACACTCCGTCTAGTCATCACAATGCTACTCTCACTGTTGGGTATCCAGGATGCAAAAGTCTCCCTAGTTCCTTGATGGTTCAAAAAAGGCTCCTAGCTCCTGAGTTAATTCCACAGCCAAATGGCATCTACCACCCCCAGGGCACGGTGTTCTGTCCTGTCTACCTGCCACTCTGGATGTAAACACACTCCTTCCTCCGATGTAACTCTGAGCATTTCTTCTGAAACATAAAGCATCTGGGAAATCAGTGATGCACCGGGTCAGCCCATGAGCTCTGGTTGGTCTGGTTGGTCTGGTGGGAGAGAGGAGACGCGCAGCGGCCCTTCCTCCGTGATGACTGGGGACATGGATGTCATTTCAGGGATGCAGGACATGCATGCAAAGGGGACGACGGTCCAGCCCGAGCTCAAAGCTTCTTTTTCCTACGGGGCTTTGGAGAACAAGGATAGCACTTCTGAGATCTACACCCCGGCCACACTGCCCGTGGAGCAGGAGGAGCACAGCTCCAGGAGCACCCCTGGCCTTCCCTACCGTGTCCTGGAGCACAGCAAGAAGGAATGATCTGCCTCCCTTGGGGCTATAACTGCCCACAGGTCACCCCTGGTTCCACCCTTCATTGTCCAAACTGCCTTTCAAGTATCCTGGTTTTAAACAGAGAACTCTGTGCGAGATGCTCTCAGGAGCTCCCCACCCACCCACCCACCCCAATTCCTGACAGAGAAGCTGTTCAATGGCCTTGGCCTTGGAAATTTCAAATAGTGGGGGAGTATCCCAGGTGGGCTTGTGTGACAGGTCAGCCCGGTGGGAGTTGAAGCCGTTTTACCTCCTAGGACAGTGAATGAGCAGTAGGCAGTGGTCACAGGTGCCACACATTCCTCAGAGTGAAAGCAAGACAGAGAGTGTCTACTCCCTCTTTGAAAATCCAGCAAAACGCTGGAGACCCCCACAGTTGGTCTTCCTCTACCCGTCACGCGTGTCTCGGCTCTAGAGCTCTGACTGTTTTGCTATCCCTTTTGCCCGGCCCAGCAGGGCCAAACCCTGAGTGGAACAAGCTGTCCTTTGCACCTTGGTGGTGGACATGGATCTTCCCTTCACCTGTGTCCTTCTGTGAAGACCCGATGGTGAGTTTCTGACGGGCCTGTTCCAAGAACTGGCTTGATTCCAGTCCTGTGGAGATGACTTCATTGCTTCCTCCCTCCCAAGAAGGCAAGAGAACAGAGGTCGTCGGGGGACAGGAGCAAGTGGGGGCTGCCTTCAGCCCTCTCCATTTCACGCTGGTGTGAAAGGTTCCCTGTGACTTCCTGTCCAGCCTTACAGAGGATGTGCTAAGGGCCCCTGTAGGACAAGCTACTCTCTTTCCAGCACACCCGGCTCCCCGGAAGAGTCGGAGTCCTCGTGTAGCCCAGCCCCACTTCCGTCTCCTTCTTGCCCCCCCCCCTTTCAGACCCACTAGCTGAACTTCAGCTCCTGTTTCTCAGCCTGGTCCAGGCAGAGCAGGCATTTTCACACACAAGGCTGCAGCTTTCTTATCTATTTTGTGACTAGCTCTCCCCCTGGACCAGTGTGCACATTTGAGAGTGGCAGGCAAAGGCTTGCTGGCTTTGAGGGACATCAGAATTCCATAGGAGTTGGCTTAAAAGGTAGGTTCCTCAACTGGGCACAGTGGCCCCGGCACTTGGGGAGGCAGAGGCAGGCAGATATCTGTGAGTTCAAGGCCAGCCTGATCTACAAAGCAAGTCCAGGACAGCCAAGGCTGTACAGAGACAAACCCTGTCTCAAAAAAAAAAAAAAAAAAAAAGTAGGTTCCTCAGTCCAATTATAGTGATCTGGATCAGTGGACCTGGAGTGAGAACCAACAGTGCAGTATCAGAGAAGATCTGTGCCCCAGAAAGCACACCCCGTGAGAAGTCACTAAATCCTGAGGGGGCCCAGACACACACTCCTGTCAGAAGGTTCAAACATCCAGTTTCTTACCCTCTCTGGGTTCTGTAGGCAAGCAAGATGGCCCCGTAGGACCTGTAGGCAATCCCTACCCAGTGAACACCACTCTAAGGTGACAGTGTTAATAGGTCAGTGTTGATAAGCCATCCTCTCGGCGTGGCTCTTCACACCCAAACTGCTCCAGCTTCAGAATTCTGCCATCCGCTGCAGAGCCCATAACCACTTCCGTATTTCATATTGACCTCATCTGTATTGTGGCTTACATGCCCGAGTCTGAGACAGCGGCAGAGAAAGGGCTCTTTAAATCAGCCCAATGCCGCTAGGCCCTAGGTGTTCCTAGGGGGAGGTTTTACCACATGTTTAACCCACAAAGCTGCAAGCATTACACATAGTTCTGCCCTCCAGGCCTTCAGCGGGGAAACACACACACCAAGAGTCTTGGGCAGGGCTGGATGTGCCGCAGAGCGGAGAGTCGCTCATGAGGCTGGGCCCTGAACTCAAAGGGTGTTCAGATTGAAGGCGGTTTTCATGCATTCATGGGTGGTGGCAAATCCAGCTAAGATTAGAGAGTGGGTGATCACACCCAACCCCCAAGGAAAGGGGCAGCTTTGCAAAGCCAGAGATGGGGGCCAGGGTTGCCAAAGAGGAGCCCGGGAAAGCGATGAGCCTCAAAGGCCAAGCAGTGGTAGGCAAACATAGTGCCTCACCCCTATGATCCCAGCACGAGGGAAACAGTTCTTCTGCCCAGGATTGCCACAAGTTCTAGGCTGACCTAGACTGCCACGTGAGACCCCCCATCTCAAAACAAGCAGTGAAGGCAGACTCCTGGCTGGCCGAAGCATGTACCCCAGAGGGCATGGGAGCCACTGAAGACCCTGAGAGTAACAGGGTCAGACCTATTGGAAAGGAGACCCTCTTCTGTGGTGAGGGAAAAAGACGGCGTCACAAGTCACTTTCAGAGTCCTAAGAACAAAGAATTAGAAGCAGGCTTTGCTTCTGTTCTGGTAGCACCTATCAGTTGGGGAAGGTTGTGCCTGTAGTTAGTAGGGATGGGGGGTGGGCAGTGTGCAAAGACGTGAGCAGAGAAGTGGGTTCCCATCTTTTTGGCATGATGCATGTGTCCAGGCTCCCACCACCCCCTTCCTCCTGTAGGCTGTTTATCCCTGGCCAACCTGAGACAGGTGCACTGTAACTGCAGCCAATAATGAATAGGTGGGCAGTGCCCCCCAAGAACAGCTTCCTGGAGTCTGGGCAGCTCAATGGGTTGGGGACAGTGGCCACCATATTACAAGCAGAACCATGAGAGATGAGCAGAAAGACCTTTGAGCTCCTGTGTGGAGATAGGACAGGGCAGTCAAGCAGTGGGGGACCTGAGTCCCCCGTCCATCCTAGAATCTACGATTTGCGCAGGTGTCATTGGTTTGTCAGCTGCCAGCAGGGCCACCCTGTTGTTAGAATGAGGAAGGGAGAGACCCAACTTCCTACCCACAGCCCTGACTGTTTTCACTCCTGGCTCTGACGTCACCTACCCATCCTTCTCCGCCCTCACCCTGAAGAGAGGCATTCAGTATGTAGCCCAGGCTGGTCTTAGAGTCTCAATCCTCCTGCCTCAGCCTCCGGGGTGCTGGGCTCACAGTCATGTGCTTCTGTGTCTGAACTCCCCTAGCAACATCAAAAGCCGCACCGCTGCCTCTCCCCCAGCCACAAGGCACTTCCAGCAGGGTCAGCAACTCCATTTGGTCTCCTGCCTTCCTCTCGTACCTCCACTCCCATGTCATGCTGCGGGTTGGGTTCCCAGTCCCAGATAAGACGTTAGAACAAATGTTCTTTCGGACCACTGCTTTTAAAGAGGTAGCCCTGACCCCACCCCACAGCCTGATGACACCCTCGCTTTCAACACCAGGGTTTGGGTATCAACATAGAACTGAGTGCTGGTGGGGACGGGAGCTTAGGATCTCTGGCTGTCTTTCGCATGGACCCAGCCAGCTTGAGGGTGCCATTCAAGCGGGCGTACGTGACGGTCAGAGAAGGACTGGGTCCTGCAGGCTTGTAAATTTCCAACGTGACCCAACCCTAACCGACACTGAAGTCGCCGTATAAAGAAGCCGCTCTAGAATATACTCTGTAGATGCTTATATTTTGTTAATGTCAAAAACTAATACAGCATGTGTTATTTTACAAAAAAAAAAAAAATGTGTATACTGTGTGCAGATAACATTATAAAGTGGTATTTAATTAAAAACCCAAGCAGTACCTTTGGAATCCGAGTCCTGTGTTCGACTAACCCTTCAGCAGCTGTCTAGGAGAGCCGTTTCTGTCTAATCATCGACTTGTGGCTGCTGAGCACTCTAGATATGGCTAGTGTGTCCAAAGAACTAATTTTTGCCAGGCGTGGTGGCGCACGCCTTTAATCCCAGCACTTGGGAGGCAGAGGCAGGCGGATCGCTGTGAGTTTGAGGACAGCCTGGTCCTCAAAGGGAGTCCAGGACAGCCAAGGCTACACAGAGAAACCTTGTCTCGGGGTGGGGTGGGGGACAGAATTTTTTTACAGTGTGTGTGTGTGTGTGTGTGTGTGTACATGAAAACATGCATGCCCCGTATGTGGAGTACAGAGGACTTTTAGAGGTCAGTTCTCTGCTCCCACCATGTGCGTTCCTGGCATCAAGTTTTGGTCTTCAGGTGTGACAGCAGGTGCCCTTTCCTGGAAAGCCATTTCCATAGCCCCAGAATGTTCTACCACTGAGCTACACCCCTGTATTAGTTCCTTTCTGTTACTGTGATAAAACACCATGGCCAAGAGCCACAGTGTATGCAAGAAAGTTTATATTGGCTTATGACTCCGGAGGGATGAGAGCCCATGGTGGTGGGAGGCATGGCAGCAGGGACAGGAAGCAGAAAGAACAAACAGGAAGTGGGGGAAAGCTATAAAGCCCTTCTTCCAGCAAGCCTCCACCTCCTACGGGTTCAGAGCCCCTCCGAACAGCACCCAACTGGGGACCAAGTGTTTAACTATCAGATATCATGGGCCTATGGGAGATATTTCTGTCAATGCACCATAACTTCTGTGTTGACACTTGTTTTTAAACTATTTTATTTGGGGGTACTGAAGCCTCGACCTCCCTTCCACTAACACCTTAATCCTGGGTGTGAGAAAAAATGTTAGTGGGAAGAGAGGGAGCACAGACCCCTGTACTTTTCCCAGCTGTTTAGAGTCAATGGGTTCTTTGGGGGCAATACCAATCTCTGTCAACAGCAAATGCAGCATACAGTCTCCTTAGAGACGCTATCTCCAAGCTGCCACATCGTCCATCTCTGGTCTCCCCAAACTGCCACATGGCTCAGGCCACCCCTACCCGCCACGCTCTGTCTCTCTGTCTCTCCTATTTATCTACGCCTCTCTCCATGCCACACAAGGTAGGCTGTTACCAGCTGGCAAAGACCTCGCCCTACACGAAACAGTTATAAGCTGTGGACAAGCTAAAGCCCAAACTAAGATCCCACACCTGGGATTAAAGCAAAAACATATTTACATAACATAACTTAGTTTACAAAGAAACCAAAACTTCCATTACACTCCCGAGTCCTGTTCATCATCATCACCATCGTCACCAGTTCGGTGTCTGGTATACCAGCACCAGAGTCCTGCTGTGGGTTAATTACATCTCAAAATACACCAAACAGAACATCGGCTGATAAATATAAAGTGTGCACAGGCCAAGAGACGGAGCCATCTTTCTCACTGTGATGCCAGGAGGTGTTCATTCCTAGGGCAGGCTATTCTGTGACGGCCACTGCTTTGCATGATGGGAGGCCATGTGCCCCTGAGAACAGCACCCTGCCTTCTCCAGGGAACCTAAGATGGGAAAGAAGTCTCAGTTCTGTCCTCTGAAAATGTTCACACCTTCCACTCTCAGGTCATTTTCTAGTTAGAAACAAATTCACAAAAATCCTTGTTTAACTCTCAAGTATACTTGATCATAACTCAGGGCTTACCAGAATTACAGCTGGGCTGGTATCCTATGTGCTGACCTTACAGCGTCACAGTGCCAGCCATGACTGCTGCCTGGGGCACCCAGGAAGCTGGGGAGTCATGTCTCATTACACTGCCCAAAAGTTACTAAATATATTCTATCAAACTGTTCAAGTTGTAAGGCAGGTAGCTGGAAAGAAAGCTCAGCGTTCAAGAGCACTTACTGCTCTCCAAGAGGGCCTGTCTTAAAAAAGAGAAAGAAGAAAAAGAAAGAAAGAAAAAAAGAAAGTGCTCTGGAAGTGATTAGCCTTGTCCTGTGGCTTGAACCACAAATATTCCTCCTAGTTTACTTACTTTGACTTGCCCAGCTATTCTTGGTTGTCAACTTGACTACATCTGGTTGGTCTTTTTTATTTGTTTCTTTGTTTTTTCAATTCATGGTTTCTCTGTGTAGCCCTGGCTGTCCAGAACTCACATCGTAGACCAGGCTGGCCTCAAACTCACCTCCAGCCTCTGCCTCCTGAGCGCCGGGATTAAAGTGTGTGCCACCACACCTGGCAACTTGACTACGTCTGAACATAACTAAAACCCAAGTGGCTGGGTACACCTATGAGAGATTTTTTTTTTTTTTTTTTTTTTTTTGAGTTAAATCATTTGAAGCGAGAATACCCGCTTTTAAATTAGGATTTTTCTGAGGGGAGAGCCACCTTAAATCTGGGCCTCACTTTCTCCTGGCAGCCTGTATAGAGGCCGTGGAAGAAAGAAATCTGCTTTCTTTGCCTGCTTGCTCTCACTGGCAAGTCCATTCCTTCCCTGACACTAGTCTGCCTCTTCAGCGGTCTGGTGTCTACTGAGAACCATCAACCTCCTAGATTGAACAACTGTCGGATTCTTGGACTTTGGTTGCCATTGTTGGACTATCTGGACCACAGCCTGTAAGCCATTCTAACACACACACACACACACACACACACACACACACACACACACACACA
>OU015754.1:68508367-68533341 GCA_907169655.1 Acomys percivali | reverse complement strand
TCTCTCTCTCTCTCTCTCTCTCTCTCTCTCTCTCTCTCTCTCTCTCTTTCTCTCTCTCTCTCTCAAAAATGGAATTGACCGTACGATCCTAGAATTACATTTCTAGGTTTATACAGGAAAAGTTGAAGGCAGGATCATTTTTTAAAATATTTTGTTTATTTTTCAATTATGTCTATGAGTGTTTTGCCTACATGTATGGATGTGTGCACCACATGTACGCAGATCCTCTGATCTAGAGTTACAGATGGTTGGGACCTGCCTTGTGGTTGCTGGGAATTGAACCCGGATCCTCTGGGAAGGCAGCCAGTGCTCTTACCCCCTGAGCCGTCTCTTCTAGCCCCGAGAGCAGGATCTTGAGCAGACATTTGCAGCAGCGGTAATCGAGAGCTGTGAGTTGGGAATATAGCTGAGTGACAGGGCACTTTACAGGGATGGAGTCACAGTCCCAGTAAACCACCTGCGGGCCCTTCGATGATGAGGGATGGACGAAACATGGTACAATGAACAGTGGACTATCGCTCAACATGCGGAAGAGGAGATTCTGTTGTGTGCTTCAACACAGTCAGGAGCCTGGAAGATATTACATTGAATGACAGGCTACACAGGACACGGCAGGACACATATGGGGTTCCGTGTATGTGGGGTTCCCTGGAGTGTTGGTATTCATGGAGGCGGAAGGTAAATGACAGCTGGGCTGGGGATAAAGCTTACCCTAGTTTCATTCTGTTCCCGTGATAAAACCCTCTGACACTTCCAGGTCACAGTGAGGGAAACCGAGGCAGGATTGCTTGCTGCTCTACGTCACTTCCTCCAACCAGGAACTCACAGTCAAAAAAGCGCAGCAGAAACTATGGAGGACACAGCTTGCTGGCTTACTCACAACCTCTTGCTTAACCAGCTTCTTATATAGCCCAAGACCACTAACCTAGGAATAGTACCGCCCATCGTGGGCCCTCCTACACCAATGGAATCAAGGCAGTTCCCACAGACACATCCACATGCCAATCTGATGTCAGCTATTCCTCGACTGAGGCTTCTTCTCAGGTGACTGTGTAGCAGGCACAGAGGTCCCTGTGCTCACAGATAAACACGGGGGCACCTGAGATGTTAGCACACAGGGTTGTTCCTCTCAGAAGGCTAGGAGCTCACATGGTTTCTAGCCTTGTGACCCTTGTGTTATCTGTGTGGCAGAGACCACACCAGACTGTCCTTGAGACCCTTACCATAGCTTGTGGTTTTCAGTCAATTAATAGAACCTGTCTTTATAGAAGGTGTCACTTTATAAAGAGCTTCTAGGGCTGGAGAGATGGCTCAGTGGTTAAGAGCACAGTCTGTTCTTCCAGAGGTCCTGAGTTCAATCCCCTGCCACCACATGGTGGCTCACAACCATCTAGAGTGTGATGTGATGCCCTCTTCTGGCCTGCAGGTGTACATGTAGATAGAGCACTTGTAAAATAAATAAATTCTTTTTTTTTTTTTTAAGAGTTTCTATGTAGTCCTGTCCAATCTTTATTTAGATTACTTTGTTTCTCAGAGAGGTTTAAGTATTATGCTTTATTTTGCACACAGGAGTGAGTTAACTGTCACTAAAGAAGTCTTCCCTAAATTGTGCCGTGCTTAAATATGCCTAAAATAAAGCACTCTGGATCAGACTTCTCTCCTACCATATGGGCTCCAGAGATTGAATTCAGGCCACTTGGCGTGGCAACAGGCACCTTTATCTGCGGCACCATCTCACTGGCCCTAAATCTTACTTTTTGTTTTTTAATTTATTTATTTATCAAGTATATATTAAGTGTTTTGCCTGCATGTACATGTGCATGCCAGAAGAGGGCACCAGATCTCATTATAGATGGTTGTGAGCCACCATGTGGTTGCTGAGAATTGAACTCGGGACCTTTGGAAGAGTAGTCAGTGCTCTTAAGCTCTGAGCCATCTCTCCAGCCCCAATCTTACTTTTTTAAAAGTCTAGTTACTCTTCATTTTAACACATGAAGCTATGTGACACATGGGGTCCAGTGCACCTTTTTGAGACTTTGGGACAGCTTGATCGATTGCAATAGTTCATATGTCTTCTTTGTTTTGTTTTTTGTTTGTTTGGTTGGTTTGGTTTGGTTTTTTTGTTTGTTTGGTTGGTTGGTTTGGTTTGGTTTGGTTTTTGGTTTTTCAAGACAGGGTTTCTCTGTGTATCCTTGGCTGTCCTAGACTCACTTTGTAGACCAGGCTGGCCTCGAACTCACAGAGATCCGCCTGCCTCTGCCTCTCAAGTGCTGGGATTAAAGGCGTGCGCCACCATGCCCAGCTACGTGTCTTCTACTTACTTTGTTTGCCAGTGTCTCATGTATCCCAGGCAGCCATGAACTCAGTGTGGAGCCAAGGATGACCTTGAACTTCTGATCCTCCTGCCTCCACTTCCCAGTCACTGAGATGCCAGGAGTACCATGCCCAGCTGTTAAAACTTTGCTAAAAGTGTCTGGAAACAGGAATACCCTGGCATTCCCTTCTAGAGAAGCACTTATCAAAACAGTTTCTGTTAACAGTTCTGATACGGCCTGGCCGGATGTGGAGGGAGAGACAGGTGGACTTCTATAGTTCGAGGCCAGCCTGGACTACATAGAGAGTTCCAGGCCAGCTGGGGCTATATAGTGAGACAAGAAAATAAAAAGAAAGAAAGAAAGAAAGAAAGAAAGAAAGAAAGAAAGAAAGAAAGAAAGAAAGAAAGAAAAAAGAAAGAAAGAGAAAAAGAAAGGAAGGAAGAGCCGGGCGTGGTGGCGCACGTCTATAATCCCAGCACTCGGGAGGCAGAGGCAGGTGGATCGCTGTGAGTTCGAGGCCAGCCTGGTCTACAAAGCGGGTCCAGGACAGCCAAGGCTACATAGAGAAACCGTGTCTTGAAACACAAAAAATAAAAAATAAAAAAAGAAAGGAAGGAAGGAAAAGAGAAAGAAAAAAAAGACCCAAAAGCCTTTAATCCCAGCACTCGGGAGGCAGAGGTGGGCGGATCACTGTGAGTTTGAGGCCAGCCTGGTCTACAAAGCGAGTCCAGGACAGCCAAGGTTACACAGAGAGACCCTGTCTCGAAAAACCAAAAAAAAAAAAAAAAGAAAAGAAAAGAAAAAAGACCCGAAAAAATATATATGATATGGGTACACATACATACTCATATATAATTGTATTTATTTGAAGCACTAGGTGAAATGGATGCTTTCTGTCTCTGCCTCCCATCTCACTGAGGGAGCTCTGGGATAAGAGATGGGCACTACTGCGTCCAGCTTTTTACATGGGTTCTGGGGACCCAACTCGGTCAAGCCTGTATAGCAAAGGACTGGGACTGGCTCAGCCGTCCTTCCAGCATGAATCTTTCAAGCCACTGGAAAAATAATTTAAGGACTAAGCTGTAATAACTCACACTTGTAATTCCAACACTCTGGAGCCAGAGGCTGAGGATTGCCTTAAGTTTGAGGCCAGTCTAAATGGCACAGTGAGTTCCAACAAAATTCTGAGTGTTACAGGCCTACAGGATGGCTCAGTGGGTGAGGGTGCTTGTCACCAAGACTGATGACCTGAGTTTAGTTCCTAGGATTCACATGATAGAAACACACACACACACATACACACACACACAAAGAGAGAGAGAGAGCAAAGAGAGAATGGACATGCATACATAAATGAGCAAGTGTAATAAAAATTTTAAGTAAAATTGAAAGATACTAACATTTTAAAAAATTCAAATCATAGGGCTGGAGAGATGGCTCAGAGGCTAAGAGATTGGCTGCTCTTCTAGAAGGCCTGAGTTCAATGTCCAACACCCACATGGTGGCTCACAACTACCTATACTGAAATCTGATGCCCTCTTCTGGCATGCAGGCTTACATGCAGACAGAACAACACTCAAATAAAATAAGAAATACAAGTTGCCAAAAAAGAAAACAAAGCTGGGCATAATGATGCACACTTGTAATATCAGTCCTAGGGACCTGGAGCAGAAAGACTGTAAATTCGAGCTCAACCTGGGACTCTACCTTAAAAAAAAAAAGTAGCTGGGCTCGGTGGCACACCCCTGTAATCCCAGCATTCGGGAGGCAGAGGCAGGTGGATCTCTGTGAATTTGAAGCCAGTCTGGTCTACAATTGAGTCCAGGGCAGCCAAGGCTACCCAGAGAAACCCTGTCTCAAAGAAACAAAACAAAAAAGTAAAAGAAGGACTGGAGAGGTGTCTCAGAGGTTAAGAGCCCTGGCTGCTCTTCCAAACGTCCTGAGTTCAAGTCCCAGCAACCACACGGTGGCTCACCACCATCTATAATGAGATCTGGCGTTCTCTTCGGGCCTGCAGGTGTACATGCAGGCAGAACACTGTATACACAATAAATAAATACATCTTTAAAAAAAGAAAAGAAGGCCGGGTGTGGTGGCACAGGCCTTTAATCCCAGCACTCGGGAGGCAGAGGCAGGTGGATCGCTGTGAGTTCGAGACCAGCCTGGTCTACAAAGTGAGTCCAGGACAGCCAAGGCTACACAGAAAAACCCAGTCTTGAAAAACCAATCAAACAAACAAACAAACAAAACCACTGGCTGCTCTTGCAGAGGACCCAAGAGGGGTTACAAGCACCCACATGGCAGGAACTATCTGTAACTCCAGTTCCAAGGGATTTGATGCCCTCTTCTGACTTCCCATCATGATAATTGTGGGCTAAACCTCTGAAACATTAATCCAGCCCTACTTAAATGTTTTACTTTATAAGAGTTGCCATGGCCACGGTGTCTCTCCTAATAGAACAGTGACAAACATTAATACACATCCATCTGTGATCACTATAAAATTTAGTAAGTGAAAGAATCACAAAGTAAATACAGCAATCTACCCCCAAATACAAAAACACTTAAAAAAGATTTCAACAGCCTGGCAGTGGTGGTACACACCTTTAACCCCAGCTCTTGGGAGGCAGAGGCAGGCAAAATGAGTTTGAGGCCACTGTCATCTACAGAGCAAGTTCTAGGATGTCTGAGGCTAACAGAGAAACCCTGTCTTGAAACAACAACAACAACAACAAAACCCCAAAGATTTCAACAGGGAAACTGCAGAGAGAAACCTTGCAACAAATGTAGTGTATTGTAGTCAATCAAGCCATGGCAATAGGTCAGTAGGAGAATCACCAATGAACTTGGGCAGTTTCCCCTGAGGAGCAGATAGAGAGGGTCACCCAACCCCATGATCCAGACGCCATGTGTCTTAGTTAGGGTTTTAAATTTTTTTTTTTTTTAAGATTTATTTATTTATTTTATGTATATGAGCACTCTATCTGCATGTACACCTGCAGGCCAGAAGAGGGCACCAGATCTCAATAGAGATAATTGTGAGGCACCATGTGGTTGCTGGGAATTGAAATCAGGACCTCTGGGAGAGAGCAGTCAGTGCTCTTAACCTCTGAGCCATCTCTCCATCCCTAGTTAGGGTTTTATTGCTGTGCAGAGACACCGTGGCCAAGGCAACTCTTACAAAGGCGAACATTTCTTTGACCCTGGCTTACAGTTTTAGAGGTTTAGTCCACTATCATCACTATAGTGGAACTTTCTGGGCTCACTAGCAGTTACATAATGACACAGAGACTTACTAATGTTTCTGAAAGCTTCAGCACTATGGCTGGGAAGACTCTCAGCTAGCTCATACAAATTAACCCAAATAATCGTGTCCTGCATCCCACCATGTGGCTTATTCCCTACCTCTCTCTCACAGCCCCGGTACATCTGTCCCTTCCTGTGTCCGGCCGGCTCGTCCTCCAGTGTCTGACTCTCCTCACAGAGGTCCTCTCTCAGCCCAGAAGTCCCACCTTCCCTTTCCTGCCTAGATATTGGCCATCAGAGCCTTATTAAGCCAATCAAAGGTGAGGGAGAAAAAGGGTTTACAAAGTTATGATGCCAGTGATGATCTATAAGAACAGCAATACCAGCCGGGCGGTGGTGGCGCACGCCTTTAATCCCAGCACTTGGGAGGCAGAGGCAAGTGGATCTTCATGAGTTCGAGGCCAGCCTAGACTACAGAGCGAGTTCCAGGACAGCTAGAGCTGTTGGACAGAGAAGCCCTGTCTCAAGAAACCACCAATAACAACAACAACACCAAAGTCCAGCCAGTACTCAGCTCTCTGCCCATGCAGCAATCAACTTTTCAATATACAGAAACAGATTTCACACAATGTACCCCAACACATCATGGCCGGAAGCATGGCAGCATTGCAGGCAGACAGGGTGCTGGAGGAGCCAAGAGTTCTACATGCTGATCCAAAGGCAGCCAGGAGGAGACTGAACCGCCACACTGGGCAGAGCTTGAGCATATAAATGACCTCAAAAGCTGGGCGGTGGCGGAGCACGCCTTTTAATCCCAGCACTCGGGAGGCAGAGGCAGGCGAATCGTTGTGAGTTCGAGGCCAGCCTGGTCTACAAAGGGAGTCCAGGACAGCCAAGGCTACACAGAGAAACCCTGTCTCAAAAAACCAAAAAAAAAAAAAAAAAAAAAAAAAAAGAAGAAGAAGAAGAAGAATGACCTCAAAGCCCTGCCTCCACAGTGACACACTTCCTCTAACAAGGCCACACCTACTATTACGAGGCCACACATCCTAGTAGTTCCAGTCCCTATGGACTGCATTCAAAGGCAGGAGTCTATGGGAGCTAAACCTATTCAAACAACCACACCATGTTGCTGCTGTTGTTTTCTTTCTTTCTGGAGACCAGAGACCAGAAAGCCTCTTCTATACCTCACTTAGTGCTAAGAGGGATGTGGTGAGGTACCCATGGAGGATGTGGGAGGGGTAGGCCCTGGAAGCCTCCTACAGTGGATCTGCCATTTCCTAAGAAGTGCACATGTTCATGCCTTTTGGCCTGCTGCCCTCTTCTGGAGCTCAAACCAACAGGGATAGGACAATGTGTTTATGTAGAGGGCATTCATTGAATGGTGAATTGTGCAAGAGAAAGTTTGCAAGAAACCTTGCATCTACCAATTAGCTACATAATGCACAGGATGAAGTTTTAGGTCATCATTTTAAAAACATTTTAAAATGATTTTTGAAACACAAGGAAATACTTACTGGCCTTAAGCAAATAGATGGGAGGCCTAAATTGAATGATCCTAACAGTAGATCTAATTATAATAAGAAGGAAATATACCAAAATATTGAAGAATGGCTAGCTCTGGGTTGTAGCTGATTTTAGTTTTCCTATTACCGTTCACTTGCAAATTATCTATATAAAGGCCAAGTCCAATTTTTATAATAACATTTACAATATCCCCAGTCTACAAGACTCATCTCCCAATCAACCTGGAAAGTGGCGCCTTTAAGAAACTACTGGATTGCTGGGTGGTAGTGGCGAGCAGCAGCAGAGGCAGATGGACCTGTGAGTTCAAGGCCAGCCTGGTTTACATAGTGAGTTCCACAACAGCCAGGGCTACACAGAGAAACCCTGTCAAAACAAAACAAAACAAAAACCCAAAAAACAAAACTGGACCACAGGGCATGTGATGTAAGTGGATAAAGTTGTTTGCTGCAAATCCTGAGAACCTGAGTTCAATTCCCAGGTCCCACAGTATGGAAAGAATCAACTCCTGAAAGTAAATCTCTGGTCTTCATATAGCTGCATACTGTGAGATGTGTACACACACACACACACACACACACACACACACACACACACACACCAAAATCAATATTAAATAAATAAAAGCATTTAAAATAAAAAACTCTGAGCCAGGCGTGTGGCGCACACCTTTAATCCGAGCACTCAGGAGGCAGAGGCAGGAGAATCGCTATGAGTTCGAGGCCAGCCTGGTCTACAAAGCGAGTCCAGAACAGTCAAGGCTACACAGAGAAACCCTGTCTTGAAAAGCCAAAACCAAAACAAAACAAAGCAAAATAACTCTGGATCACGTTGTGGCTCATGGTGGGGAAATAACTGATTCCCCAGGAGAAGTAGATATGGGTTACGTTACCAGGGAGACAGGTTCATTTCAGGAGCTTCATCTAGAGTGTACAGTGGATTGTGAACTTAATTGAGTAGCACAGGCAGGAGGTTGTGGGGTGAAGGGTATGGGCCTGGGTGGGCAGTACTGACCCCAGGCAGGGGGTCGTGGGGTGAAGGGTATGGACCTGGGTGGGGCAGTATTGACCCCAGGCAGGGGGTTGTGGGGTGAAGGGTATGGACCTGGGTGGGGCAATATTGATCCCAGCCTCTCTGCTTCCTTTCTCAGCGTGATCTCTTAGGAGAGCATCTCTTTCACGATCAGCAACAGATGTTTCCTGCCTCCCCTTTTCTCTTCCACGGTGGTTGAGCCCGAATCTTCTACCAACACCCGATACTGTTACAGGAGCCAGGGCCACATCATCAAACAGACTAGTCCTGCACCTGTAAAACGGGTTCTAGACCCCTTATCTTCTGAAGCCCACATCCCACAAGCAGCTGTCGTCTTCAGAATTACTGTCTAGTCCACAACGGCTGCTGCAGCTCCAGCTCCAGCCATTTTGTTCACACCGCAGGCTAGAGAAAAAGGAACAGCAAACGGCAAAGAGCCTACCTTATAGTTAAGACACATTCCTTTTCTAATATCTTTTTTTGTTTTGTTTTGTTTTGTTTTTTGTTTTTTCAAGACAGTGTTTTTCTGTGTAACCCTGACTATCCTGGACTTGTTCTGTAGACCAGTCTGGCCTCGAACTCACAGAGGTCCACCTGCCTCTGCCTCCCGAGTGCTGGGATTAAAGGCTTGAGCCACCATGCCCGGCTTTAATTGTTTTTTTTTTTTTTAACTTGGGGGCTGGGGATGTGGCTCAGTTGCTAATGTTTGCTTAGCATATACAAAGCCCTGAGCTCCATCTCCAGGGCATCATAGATCAGGTGTGGTAGTACACAAGTGTAGCCCCAGCACTGGAAAAGGTAGAAGCTGGAGGATCCAAAGTTCAAGGCCATTGTTGGCTACATAGAGGGTTCATAGCCAGCCTGGGCTAGAGACTCTCTCTTTTTTTTTTTTTTTTTTTTTCCGAGACAGGGTTTCTCTGTGTAGCCTTGACTGACCTGGACTCACTTTGTAGTCCAGGCTGGCCTCGAACTCACAGCGATCCGCCTGCCTCTGCCTCCCAAGTGCTGGGATTAAAGGCGTGCGCCACCACGCCCAGCTTGAGACTCTCTCTTAAGAAAAAAGAAAGAGCGGGGCGTGGTGGCGCACGTCTTTAATCCCAGCACTCGGGAGACAGGTGGATTGATGTGAGTTAGAGGCCAGCTTGATCTACAGAGTAAGTCTAGGACAGCCAGGGCTACACAGAGAAACCCTGTCTTGAAAAAAAAAAAAGCTGGGTATGGTGGCACACGCCTTTAATCCAAAGCGAGTCTAGGACAGCCAAGATTACACAGAGAAACCCTGTCTCGGAAAAAAAAGAAAGAAAGAAAGAAAGAAAGAAAGAAAGAAAGAAAGAAAGAAAGAAAGAAAGAAAGAAAGAAAAAAGGGGGGACAGAGTAAAAAGAAAGAAAAGCCTTGGCTTTGTTAGTTAATTAAAAGAACTAAGAGAGGCCAGCAAAGACGTTGAATATACCCTTGTTAATCATTCAGCTGATGGACATATGAGATCTTTCCATCTTGGAGATAATATAAATGAGTAAATATGTCTAGAGAACTCTTAGATAGGTCTCTTTTTTTTTTTTTTTTTTTTTTTTTGGTTTTTCGAGACAGGGTTTCTCTGTGTAGCCTTGACTGTCCTGGACTCACTTTGTAGACCAGGCTGGCCTCGAACTCACAGAGATCCGCCTGCCTCTGCCTCCCGAGTGCTGGGATTAAAGGCGTGCGCCACCACGCCCGGCTTAGGTCTCTTTTTAAAAAGTGTGTGTGGCGGGGAGGGGGTGCGGGGCGCCGGGGAGGTTTGCATGTATACCCATGGGTGCGCATGCACGTGTGTCTGGAAAGGCTCAGGGACGGGGATGTCAAAGTTTTCTGTTGCTTTCCCCCTTATTCAGTAAGGCAAGGGTCTCCCGAATGAACCCAGAGTTCACCTAAGACAACTGATCTCGCTAGCCAGCCTGCACCATGGATCTTCTGTCTCAGTCTTCAGAGTGCTGAAGTACAGGTCAGTGCCACATCCCCTCACAATTCACATACACGCTACAGATCTGAACGCCAACCCTCATATGTAGGCAATAAGTACTTTTTTCACTGACCCATCTCCGTACCCTCTTTTCTTTCTTTCTTTTTTTCTTTTTTTTTTTTTTTTTTTGCGCGCGGGGGGGGGGGGGGCTGGGGGGGGTGTGAGGCTGGACACTTTTATCCATTATATACCCAGGAGTGGGATTTCTGGGTCACAGGTTAGGTGTCTATTTAGTATCCATAGAGTGGCAAACCATCTCTGGACAGAGCCACAAGCCTTTATGTTCCCCCCAGCAGACCCATCAAGGATGCTTTCAGCATACTGACGGCTTAGGCCATGCACATCAGATGCGAGAATCGGAAACGGGATCGAGTGTCTGGAAACTTTCCCGCAGGAGCAGGGCCACTGAAGACCCAAGGCATCAGCTAACGGGCTCTCCTTGAGTTTTGTGGGACAGGCAACACTTATTAACCTTAGCCCCGGTTTCAGTGGACCGCGTGATCATTTTCTCTCTCTGCCTGTAATTCAAACCATGGAGATGAGGTGGGGGGTGGGGGTGGGGGGATGGGGGGGAGCAGTTGGCCTTGGAAAGGGGAGTCTGTGCCAAGCTCATTCATGACACGCATTCATTATGCACAACGCCCATCACCTTGCCAGACACAATGGGGAAGAGGAAGGGTGTGGAAGTTTCCATTCCTGTTCTCTCAATCTCTTGATCTCAGTCTCATTCATAACACAGGCAGCAGCTCTTCCTTTGATGTGAAGGCAGGTGCACAGGTCTGATGCCTGCCTTTTGACCTTTGCACTTTATTCTGCCTACTCTCTCGGGGTTATCTCAGCTGAGTCCATGAATTCAGTTGACACCACACCTCCCTCCACTCACCTCCAGAGGTCCCAGAGATGAGTTTTGTACACACCTCCACCCTCCAGTCCTCTCCGCTCATAATTTCCGTGCCTCCCATTGTTAGAGGTTGGTCTGGTCTGCGCAAAAGAGCAGACTCTCACGTACCCCAAAATGTTTGTAACCTTGCCTTAAACCTTGATCCTGTTTGACCAATAAAAAGCCACCACACCTGAGCAGGGCAAATGGGATAGGTGTGGCTAAGGCTCTAGGGCTTTTGGGACAGAGACTGGAAGAGAGGAGAGGAGAGAAAGGAAGGAGGCCAGTGCCATGGCCAGCGTGGACAGAGATTTGGCCCAGATGATGATGATAATTAGAAAGTATTTGGGATTGTGGTAGATCAATAGAAATTGCTGGAAGCAGACAGCACACGATTGGGGCAGGGTATGGGATACCTACCCATAAGGGAGGAAGTTTAGGGGATTAATATCTGCCCTGCCCCAGGTTAACCAAGGCTATTTTAAAATATAGCAGGTGTTAGCCAGGCGGTACACACCCCCTGGCAGATCTGTGAGGATATATCCAGAGTTTAACAAAGAGGGAAGTTCCAGTACCATCCCGTGGCCTTGGGACCCAGACTGAACAAAAAAGGAGGAAGTCAGCCCGCCCTGTTCTGCTCCCTGGTCTTTCCATATGTGAGGAGTGCTAGCTGCTTGCTTCAGGCCACCATGAACTCTGCCATGCCTTCCTGCTGTCATGGACTGGACTCTGTGTCCCCGAGCAAACCCCTTTTTCCCTAAGTTGCTTCTGTTGGCTGTTTTGTCCCAGTAATGAGAAAGGGAACAGGTAACTGTGCATCAGTGTGCACCGGGCAACCTGAGCGCAGCTTTTGAACGCATGGCGTGAAGGGACAGGAAAACGGTACCCTCGCCTCATCTCTCTCATGGGCCTCCCTGGGGCCATGACCTCCCTGGGGATGCTAGTTTTAAAACTTTATCTTATTGGGGTATTTACCGCCCCTACCTCCCTTCTCCACTCCAGTCCCTTCTGACACCCCAACACTAGGTATGAGAGAAAGAAGGTTAGTAGAGAGTGGGGGCATAGACCATTTTACTTCCCCTGGCTGTTTAGGGTAGATTGTAAGCCCCCCTCCTCCCTCCCTCTCTCTCTCTCTCTTTCTCTCTCTCTCTCTCTGTGTCTGTCTCTCTGTGTCTCTGTCCATCTGTCTGTCTTTCTGGGAGTAATGTTTATGTCCTTCAAGTGTTCCTCAAAGCCTTCTCTCCATCTGTCTCCTCCAAGCCACCACCACCTTCTCTCTTCTCTCTCTCTCTCTCTCTCTCTCTCTCTCTCTCTCTCTCTCTCTCTCTCTCACTCTCTGTCCTCTCCAAATTGACACACGTTCTCTCTCTCTCTTTTCTTTTCTCTCTTCTCTCTCTCGCTCTCTCTGAGCGCTCATATTTATACCCTCCCAGAGTCCTCAGAATTAAACTAACTGCAGCTTGCAAAGACCCCAACCCTCTCCATACAGCACCAGGCAGGCCTTTACCAGCTGCCAAAGCCCATGCCCCACATGAGGCAATTATCAGCTGTGGACAAACTAAAGCCCAAACTGAAATCCCTCACTTGGGATTAAAACAAAAACATGTTTACATAAGACAACTGAGGTTTTTAAAGAAACCAAAACTTCCATTTTACACCTCCCATGCTGCTAGATGAATCCAACTGAAAGCAAGAGCCCAGCGGGCCCATGGAAACAGTGCAGACAGGTTGGCCTTCTCAGAGCAAATCAAGAACTACCAGGATGGAGGAATCAGCAGGAAGTACCTCACACCAGAAGCCACCTCTGTCTCCCTTCTCATTTCTGAGATTGAACACATGACCCAGGTCTAGACTGTTGGTATATTCCACGCCCCCCATTTCAAGAAAATGATTTAGTGATGCAATGAGAGACCTAGACCAGTGAGATACAGGGTGAGACTTTGCTGGCAGTGTAGAGGAAGGAAACAGTTAAGGGGTGGAGAGAAAAGGCTAAGAACGGATGGCATAGCTTGAGCCCCTGGCATCAGCCATTCCTGAAGTCCTGGCCTTTTCTGCTATGCCAACCAACGTGCTCTTGTGTTAAATTACTTAGAGGTGAGGGGAGAGGATTGAGGGGGAGGAAGAAGCGAGGAGAAGAGAGAGTGGCTAATAATACTTTTACATTTTTACTGGAAAGACCAACACTAGCTGCCTATACATATCAGCATGCCTCTACGTTCGCTATTTTTGTGCAAGGCTCTTCCCATCTGTGCTACCTACAAAAGCCCTCCCCAAATACTTCCTGAACTTCAAAACCCTTCCTGACTCTGCACATGGACTCGTACCTTCCTCTTCCTGCTTGCCAGCATACCACTGACACACGTACTGTATTATAATCCCTGTCTCCTCTCTGGGTAAATGCCTTGAACCGTCCCTTAAAAGCTCAACTCCCAGCACAGGGACTTAATGATGGAGGGAAACAGGTATGCGAGGTTCACCCAGGCTTTTAACTTAGAATGGCTCTTCCTAGGCCCCCAAACAAGCAGGGGTAGGGAACGCAGCAGTTCCCAGACACATTGACCTAAAACTCCATTTTGTGTATGGGTGATACATACATGTCTGTGTGTTTGCAGCACACATGCACATGAGTGTGGATCTTGTGTGTCTTTCTCAACTATTCCGCCATTTACTTATTTTGAGACCTAGTCTCTCGTTGACCCCGCTATTTTACCAACTGAGCCATTTCAGAAAGTGCTGTTAAGAGGACTTCAGAGGAGGAAAAAAGACCACGGTTCCTAGTGTGACTCTGACTATAGAAGTTGCTCTCCATTCTTTGATGAAAAAAAGTGAAAAGCTTAACCTATTAAGTTAAGACTGGTCAGGCATCACCTGGTGCGAAGCTGCAGAAATTACTTAAAGCAAGAGGGATAACAACTCTTACAACCCTGGTGGGGACACTGTAGGAAGCCACCGGTCCTCCTTAAATCTAACGCTGATGAGGATGCCACGAATTTTTCTGCATTTTGTGCCTATGACCCTCGCTGAATGACAACGCTGTGTCCTTGACTTTGACGCCCCCCACACACACCTTGTTTCACTTATCTTAGGAAGGGTCTTGAGTGAGGTAAAAAGAGCTAATTTAACTTTTACTTCCTTATTTATTTATTTTTATTTGGAAGGGCAGTCGTGTGGCGGTCGGAGAATACTTGCAGGAGTTGGTTCTCTCCTTTCCAGCCCGTGGGTCCCGGGTTGGGAGCATGCTCTGTCTGTCAGCACTGAACCTTATCCCTGGCTAGGAGAGCAGATTCCTTCTAGCCGGAGCTGAGACAAGTTCTCCAGCGCTGGACCGGCCACACAGTTTGTGAACTGAAGGAAGAAGGCACCATTATTCCCTGCCAGGCTGGTCTCCGCAACAGTAATTAAAATAACGCAGCGGTGTCAGCCAGCCTCGGTGCTACCACTCGGGTAGACCTTGGCCTAGACATAATTAATGTCCCATCGTCCCCATGAGGGGACAACACTGGCTGTGCGTGGAAAGGCAAAGGCAAATATCATCTGTGCAGGGGATGCATTGGAGGGAGGGGTGGGGCGGGTGCAGTCACACACCTTGTGACACCCACAGCTCAGGCCACGTCGCCGTCGCCTCTGCTGAGCGACCGGGGCTGCGGGGCGCGGTCGGGTATATCCGGCAGGCGGGTTCCCGGGAGGGTTACCTAGGGTGAAGCTCCCAGGAACCAGCCCTGAGAAGGTTCCTAGAATCCCCGCTAGCTGTTCCTGTCACTGTCACGTGAGGTCAGCAGAAAGACAGAGCAGAGGTTTCTGGGTGGCAGCGGATAGGAAGGAGTCGTCCAAAGACCAATATGGGAGGTCACACAAAGCCTCTGCCTTAGGGTTCCGGCTCAAGCCCCTCGCAGCCAGGGAGGGCAGAGCCTAGAGGAGCAGGGGAGTGCGCGCGCGCACGGAACCCGCCCGGTCCCCTGGAGCCCCGCCCCCCCCCACCCCGCTACTCCCGCCTACCCAGCTGTGAGCCCCGCCCCCTGCCTGTGCGCCGGCGCAGCTCGCCCTCTCGGAGGGAGGAACCTGGGGTGGGGGGTGGGGGGGCCGGGTAAGCGAGGCGCGCGGGTCCGGGAGCGCGAGCGCGACGCCGGCAACCTCGCTCGGGCCCAGGTCACCGCCCGCGTCCCCGGCAGAGGCGGCCGCTGCGGCCGGCGTCGAGGGCGTGGTGGCTCCGGGCGGTGGGGCACTTATCCGCCCCTGGCTGCTCTCGTTACGCCAGGTCCTCTCCCCTTGAGTGCACAGGTGAGTATCCCCCCCCCCCCTTTCAGGGCGGGGCAGGCTTGCGGCTGCACGGAGCCGGTTTGCAGCGCCGCTGGCTGAAGGATCCCCAGGACCCCTGAAAGTTAAAGCAAGCCTCAGCTATAGCAGCAGCTCCCAGAGCTCCCCTAGTCGCTGCTGAGGGCCAGCCAAGGGCCAGCCGCCTGGTCTCCAGTGTCTTCCCAGGCGGCTTCGGCTTCGGGGTGACGTTCTGCAAAACACCCCCTCGCCCCCAAGTCCTTCCTACTCCACCAGCAATTTCTCCCAAAAACTGATCGACTTTTTGAAAGATGGCAGGCCCAACCTCCACCCCACCCCCCGCCTTCCAGGACAGGAAAGGTGTGGCCAGTAAAACAAGGGTGGCGGCAGCAGGTGGAAGCCCCACTCCCCTCCCTTTGCCCCTCCCCCAGGGTGCAGGAATCATCTGCTTCCCTGGCTTCTGGAAACTTGTCGTCCGCCTCCTCCTCTCCTGAACCGACGCGCCTTCGGTAGCAGTCTGTTTCCAGGTTGCGGGGTTCCAGCTTCCGTGCGAAATCTAATCCTCTCCTCCGAGGGATTCAGATTCTAGCGGCTCACGTCCACGTTTCAGATTCAAAGTAGGATTATTTAGAATGATGTTTTAGTGTAGGGTTTAAAACAAACAAACAAAACCACCCTCGTTTTCCCATATTGAACGCTATCTAGCAAAACACGTTTACTTGAACTTTTCGTAGAAGTCTTTCAGTTGCTGTTTCATATGAGAAGGAATTGATCGTTTGTAGCTGTGATTAACGATTACTTTAAAATGTTATTTTAAGTACTGGATGTGGAGCCAGGCGTGGTGACACACACGCCTTTAATCCCAGCACTCCGGAGGCAGAGGCAGGTGGATCACTGTGAGTTTGAGGCCAGCCTGGTCTACAAAGCGAGTCCAGGATAGCCAAGGCTAACACAGACCCTGTCTCGAAAAACCAAAAAATAAAAAATAAAAGAACTGGGTGTGGCACCTGAGCAGTTGAGAGGCAAAGTCTGGACTACATAATCAGGCCCTGTCCAAGACAAAAACAAAACAAAACAAAACCAAAAAAACCCTCCCATTTTCACATTATGTCATTACCTCTGGTCCAGTATATCAAACTGTAAAACCAGTATTTGGTCCTGTGAGCTGGCTAGCAGGTACAGACACTTGCAGCCTGACACTGGAGTTCCTGCATTCGGGGAGCACGTGGTACAGGGAGAGAACCAACTCCTGCAGGTTGGGCTTTGACGTCCACCTGAGTGACAGGATTTGCTTTGTTTTTTGTTTGTTTGTTTTGAGACAGGGTTTCTCTGTGTAGCCTTAACTGTCCTGGACTCACTTTATAGACCAGGCTGGCCTCGAACTCACAGCGATCCACCTGCCTCTGCCTCCCAAATGCTGGGATTACAAGTGGGTGCCACCACGCCTGGCCTGAGTGACATGTTTTAAGGTTTGAAAACCTTGAAGTATTCGGCTAATAAATGAAAAATCAGTGCTGCATGATGCTACAGGAAATATGGGTCCAATGGGGGTAAAGAGCAGGAAAAGGCCACCAGGCCTTTGTATAAGCCTTACAGAGTCTTCTGTTATAACAAAATGCATATGATGTTAGCCATTCCTGCTGCCTGTGCGATGGTAGCTGTTTGTACGTTCTGTTTACTGAGCCCTTCCTGCTTTCCTTGGGCTCATACAAAATGCTAGCTGCCATTTTGTTTGTTTGTTTTCCCGCTTTGTCATCACTTAGGTGTGTTTTTCCCTTCCTAGGGTCCTTACCACAAACAAACTGACCTCATGCTTGTGTTAATCGCTGAGCTTGGCTTTGTGCAAAGAGTTATTCTGACTATGGGCTTTAATTCTCTTAACATCTTTATTGCGTGAAGGACTATTATTGTCTAGCCGGGCGTGGTGGCACACGCCTTTAATCCCAGCACTCGGGAGGCAGAGACAGGTGGATCTCTGTGAGTTCGAGGCCAGCCTGGTCTACAAAACAAGTCCAGGACAGCCAAGGCTACACAGAGAGACCCTGTCTCAGAAAAAACAACAACAACAAAAAAAGACTATTATTGTCTGCATCTTGTACTTGAAGAACCAAGTACAGAAGCAAGGCAGGCTTGGTGTGATGAGACAGCTCAAGGGGTAAAAGCACTTGCTGCCAAGCCTAACACAGCCTGAGTTCCACAGGGTAGGAGGAGGAGAACTGATTCCTGAAAGTTGTCCTCTGACTCTTATCCATGCCATGCATGAGCGTGCACACGTGCACGCGCGCGCGCGCGCACACACACACACATACACACACCACCAGACACAGGTAGGTAGTGTGTCTCAGCAGAGTCCTGTGGGTCCAGAGTTCAGTGTTGAAGATCTGAAGGTGGACCCCGACCCTGCTGGGGATACCTGTAATCCTAGCTGATGGGGAAACTGAGGCAAAAGCATCAAAAGTTCAAGACCACTGGTGCTAACGGGGGTATTCAGAGCTAGGCTGAACAACTTTTGTTTTGTTTTTGTTGTTGTTTTTGAGACAGGGTTTCTCTCTGTGTAGCCTTGGCTGTCCTGGACTCACTTTATAGACCAGGCTGGCCTCAAACTAACAGCAGTCTGGCTGCCTCTGCCTCCGAGTGCTGGGATTAAAGGTGTGTGCCACCACTCCGGGCCTACCTGAATAACTTAATGAGATTCTGTCACTCTGTCTCAAAATATGGATTAAAAAGAGGGGTGGGAAACAGCGCAATGTTAGAACCTTTGCCTGGTCTGTAGGAGGCCCTGGGTCCAATCCTTAGTGCCACAATAAATGAGTAATTTTGAAGGAAAAGTCATTATTGTGGCCAGTACTAGGATAATTAACAAAATTGGAATATTTTGTTACTGTGCAAGAAAGCAATCTTGCTCTTATATGCTGACTTGGAAGTGTATGTACTATCCTTTTTAATAGTTTCGGAGAGAGAGCGATAAAGGTAAAAGTCAGTCAGGTACCTCTAGGTAAAGATGTGTTGTTATGTTGGAAGTAGTATCTTCCTCTGTAACCCAGACAGGCCTGGAATTCACTGTATAACCCAGTCGGACCCTGAACTCTTGGCAATCCTCCTGTCTCAGGCTCTTGAATACCAACATTACAGACATGAGCCACCCTGCCGAAGCCCATTTTGATCATTTCTTTTTGAAGAAAGTTACCCCAAGTTGAAGATAGAAAAACAGGAAATGAAGATATAACACTCTAAATCAAGCAAAGGATTGTTTCCTATGCTGTTTTTTATTTTATTCTTTGACATACTGGAGGGAGAACCTTGAAACAAGGAAATAATTATCAAAAATAGACAAGGGCTGGGGCTGTAGCCTAGTAGTAGAGTATGGGCTAGTATGGGCAAGGGCTGTGGGCTTGAGGCTTAGTGATGCTCTCTGTAAGCAGAACAGAGGCTGGTTTCCTCCCTCTCACTCCTGCTGAATGAGCTCCGCCCGCAACTGGTCTGGAAGCCACTCCCGATGTAGCCAGGCCAGCCTGGAACTCAGTGGGGATCCACTGGCCTCTGCCTCCCGAGTGCTGGAATTAGACGCACGGGCTATCATGTCCAGCTTTCTCACATCTCACATTTAAGAGGGGAATAAATAATAAACAGATGGTGTTCGCTTCGGCAGCACATATACTAAAATTGGAACGATACAGAGAAGATTAGCATGGCCCCTGCGCAAGGATGACACGCAAATTCGTGAAGCGTTCCATATTTAAAATAATAATAATAATAATAATAATAATAATAATAAACAGATGGTGTGGTGGAGGGGCACAAAAAAGAAAAAGAAAAACAAAACCAGTAATGCCTCGAATAGACAAGCTGCAAAAGAGCCCACTTTGGACCCTCAAGGATAAGCTAGGTGATTGGTTACGTCATTTCCTGAACTGAACGCCTTTAGCAGCTTTCTGACGTTTCTGTCCCTCGCTTCGTGCACACACACCTGGTGCCTGGCTGCACCCCATTCTTTGCCTGCTGGTATCCTCCAAGGCCTCTTTGGGAGCCCAGATCTCATTCCTTACAGAACTGAAGTTTGTTTGTTTTGTTTTGTTTTGTTTTCTGTCAGTGCTGACATGCCAGTGGCATGGGGACATGGCGCGCAACTCAGTGCTGTCCGCTTTCGTCAGCAGCCCTTACTGGGTAGCTGTTGAGTTGGAAGCTGGCAGGGCCTGGGAATTTAAAGGCATGGGCAGTCTGGTAGCTAGGAGTGATTTTTTTTTTTTTTTTTTTAAAGTGGTCACATAAGCTTAGGCCATAGAAGGGAGCAGAGCCTTGTGAGAACACAGCGTCTTCCTGCTGCCGCCACAGTGAGACATTCTCCTGGGACGCTCCCGCCGGATACCCAGGTAGATATATGTTTGGCACAAAGCTCACTAAGAGTAAAACTAGGGGAAAGGTCCCAATCCGCAAATATGGTCATCTACGGATCAGTCACTGTTACAGGTAGAGGTAGGAGCCACCCAGGGGCAGCTCGGAATTTCTTGGGGACATGGTACATTTCCAGACTTCCCATCCTGTGTAGTGCAGATTTAGCTCCTGTTTTCCCCGTGGCTTTGGTGCTGTCCTTTTAGCTTAGGAGCAGTCCTGTGAGGTGCAAGATGGTACTGGCACATGGGGGGGACACAGAGAAGCAGGAAGCCAAGTTGAATACTAAGAAGCTAAAGGCTCCAGAGGGGACAGGGCTGAAACCTCCCGGGTGACCCAAAGAGTGACGGAGACAGATGAGTGAAGGAAGATGTGCACTGCAGGTTCCGGTGTTTAGGAAGGCTTCGCTGTGCTGTGGGTAGTGAGGGAGAGAGTGGCAGCTGCCTGGGGGGGCGGGGTCTGAGCCCCGGGGTGAGTGGAGTGGAGGAAGTGAGCCCACTCTCCAGGTGGGACAAGCTACCAAGAAGCAGGTGGATGGAGGAAAGGTGGACCAGATGGTGGCGATCCCAACAGGAACAGTCGCGTGTGCCAAGGAAGACGAGCAGGTGGAGGAGTGGACAGTGTGACAGACAGTAGGAGGAGGCCCTCCCTGTAGGGGAACTCTTTGCTCTGGTGTCCCCCAGTACATGGCAGTAGGTGCCCAGATAGTGACAGAAACAAGTAGAGATTTGTTTTGTTGTAGTTTTTTAAAGATTGTCTTGAGCCGGGTGGTGGTAGCACACACCTTTAATCCCAGAACTCAGGAGGCAGAGACAGGTGGATCGCTGTGAGTTCGAGGCCAGCCTGGTCTACATAGTGAGTCCAGGATAGCCAAGGATATACAGAGAAACTCTGTCTCGAAGAAAAAAAAAAAAGATTGTCTTGAGAACTTTAGAATAATGGGAAACTCAGCCATTTTTATCCCATAGTTAATAAGCAGCAGGAAGCGTGTTCTGTAGAAGCAATGTGTCAGCAACCTGTGTCCTTACCCGTGAAAGGTGAACTGGCAAGTGCAGCCGTGGTAACCATGATCACCCAGTGTCCCTGTCACCTGTGGGTTCTCTTCAGTCCCATCTCCCCATCTTGAAATATGTCATGTCCAAAGAGTGTGGCATGGTCCCCCCCCCAAGAGCCAGACACAGCCAGATTGTGTCTCAGGCTTTTACAAAGGGACCGTGTCAGCTGTAGGCCTCTGACTTTAAGTTCATGACAACAACATCCCAGAGTTCAGAAGTATATCCTCTCGATGGTCCCCCAGCCTAAGCTGTGTGCTGTCCTTGCCCGCATGGCGTGTTCGTGGGCACCCATCAAAGCTTAGTTACTGAAGAGCCTGCGCAGGCACGCTGGCTAAGAAGGCAGCCAGCCTCACAGAAGGCATTCAGGGCGCAGATGGCGAGCAGATCGTGTGGGTGTGATCCTGCTGGGCCACTTCCAGTGTTTTCCACCTAAAACCCAAAACAAATATGGGAAGACCGCCCCGGCTCCCACCTTCCCTCTCTCTGCTTGTAAACTCAAGTACTTACTGCCGTGATCACGTCACAACATCCTTTTCATCCTGCTTTCACTAGAAAGCACGCGCTTTTTTTTTTTTTTTTTTTTTTTTGGCCTCTTCATATTTCATTGCCCCATAAAATCTGCTAAGCAAATCAGATTTGTGGATGGGAAATTCACTCAGGGGAACTGGAGCTAACTTAAATGTTGATTGATCTTTCCTGGATAAAGTGGTTTGGCTTGATGAATTGCTGCCTTGAGAAATAGATTGACTGCCACATGACAAGGCCGCCACACCTCTCCTTATTTACCTATTTTAGCAGTGCCTGGCAGACATCCTAGCTAGCCGTTTTCCCCCGCAGAGAAGATGCTGCGAGACAGCGTGAAATCTTGGCATGACAGCCAGTCAGACCTCTGTAGCAGTGACCAGGAAGAGGAGGAGGAGATGGTCTTCGGTGAAAACGAGGACGACTTGGAAGAGATGATGGACCTAAGCGATTTGCCCACCTCACTCTTCGCTTGCAGTGTCCACGAGGCGGTGTTCGAGGTCCAAGAGCAGAAGGTAGGCACGCACCCTGCTCCTGCGCACGCGCCCTGGTCCTGTGCTCGCACCGTGGGAAGCGAAGCATAGATAGCTTTGGTCCCTGGGCCTGTGAGACGAAATACATAAAGTGTGTGCCCACTCTGCACCCCTCACTGTGTCAAAGGAGCATCTCAGTCGGCCACTGACAGGTGCGCTTCAGAGCCAGCCCCCGACCCCCACCCCCCAACTGCACTGAGGAGCTCTGAATTAAGGCTTGGAGATGTTAAGTATAGCACATTTTGTGTATGTGATGTGTTTCTGTCATATCCACCTTTTGTGCCTTTTCTAATTCCACCAATTCCTTCTTTACCCAACATGCTCCTGTAGTTTAAGACAAGATCTTACTCTAGCTCAGGCGCCACTGGCTGTGTGGCCCAGGCTGGCGTGGGATTGGCTGTGTGGGCCTGGAACTTCCGGTGAGCCTCCCAGCTCTAACTCGTGAATGCTGGGATGTGTCCTAGGAATGTGTCAACACCCAGCCTCCAAGTGCATGACTTTATTTGGGCTGGCAGTTCTTCCTCCCTGTGCACTCACTAAAGAAGGAATTAGGGTTATTTTTTCGAGTGCTTATTGCAGGTAGGCAATTAAGACTACGTATTATCTTTTTTTTTCTTTTTTCTTTTTGGTTTTCTGAGACAGGGTTTCTCTCTGTAACAGAGCCCTGGCTGTCCTAGACTCTCCTTGTAGACCAGGCTGGTCTTGAACTCACAGAGATCTGACTGCCCCTGCTTCCCAAGTGCTGGGATTAAAGGTGCACACCACCACCACCGGCAGGACTAAGTATTATCTTATTGTTAACATTTCTTGTATTACTTTCTATAGGTTTAAAGGAAAAATAGATTATCTTTTCTGAATCACTATTTACTTGGAGAAAGAGAGACAGACAGACGGACAGACAGACAGACTGACTGACTATCGCGACTTCATAAAAGCCTACATACCATTTTTTTTTCTTCCTTTCTTTGAGACATAGTCTCACTCTGTGGTCCAGACTGGCATCTGGGCAATCATCCTCAGCCTCCTGAGCACTGGGAATACAGGTAAAAGCCACCACTCCTGACTCCGCCCTTAAATGTTCTAGTATGTAAGCAAAGAATTTTCCTTTCCATGAGAGGCATTCTCACTCTAGCCCAGGCAGGGCTTCCCCTCCAGTGTCTTTCAGAACAGAGCCAGATATACTCAAATGCCTGCAGTGTAAAGCTCCATGCCAGTTAGGCTGGGGGACAGAGTGCGAGTTACGCAGCTTCTGAGTCCCTGGTATACAGTCCTGCAGTGGATGGCGCTCAGGGGTCGGGAATGGGAGGAGCACAGGAAGCATTGGAAGTCCATTAAGGGATCAGAGGAGGCAAGTTCACAGCCAGGTTCCGGCCTCTCATAAGGGCATGCAGCAATGGGGAAGAGCTGTGAGACTTAGAATGTCAGCAAAGAAAAGAAAGGACGCGTTAGCCAGAGGAAAGCACACACACTGGGAAGCCTAGTTAGGACAGGCATTCTGTACAGTTGGCACAACAGGCCATAAGTGCCCAAGTCAAGGACGCATGGCTGGGGAGGTGGTGGCTGGGCCTTCCTGCAGAGCACCCTGACAACAAGTGGAGGAGCTGCCCTTCTGGAGGGTGTAGTCCCCAGGGCTTCTGAGCAAAGGGTGGCCATCGAACCAGTACTGGGCTTATGAGTGCTGTGGGGAGAGGCAGGGGTCCTGTCTGGAGATGAGAGCCTATGTGGGGGGGGGGGGGATAGTCAGCCACAGGGTTTCCTTGCAGGGTGCTTTATTTTACAAATGCTGTGTCTTTGCCCAGTTCAGCCACAGTTTAGAGATCCAGAGTCATCCATCCTGTTTGCTCATCTGTCTAAGACCTCTGGCTTTCATGTTAGAGCCAGTTGATTTGTTACCTAAGAACTCACATGTAGCTAACACAGCCCTCTTACCCAGCAGTGGATGCAGTATCTCCAGGTGCAAACAGTCACTGAACTATTTGGCCAGTTATTCTGTTAAAAAGTTGCATCTTATGCCGGGTGTGGTGGTGCACACCTTTAATCCCAGTACTTGGGAGGCAGAGGCAGGCGGATCACTGTGAGTTGGAGGCCAGCCTGGTCTACATAGTGAGTTCCAAGCCAGCCAGGGTTATGTAGAGAGAGCCTGTCTCAAAGAAAAAGAAAAAGAAAAGGTTGTTTCAATACTTACAGATGTTCGACATTCATAAGCAGTGCAGTATGAAAACGGTTTACCTTGTACTCAGTGTTGTAGGTCATCTATAGGTGGCTTAACTTACTGTGAGAAGTGGGCCGGAAGCCGGGCGTGGTGGCGCACGCCTTTAATCCCAGCACTTGGGAGGCAGAGGCAGGTGGATCACTGTGAGTTCGAGGCCAGCCTGGTCTACAAAGTGGGTCCAGGACAGCCAAGGCTACACAGAGAAACCCTGTCTCGAAAAACCAAAAAAAAAAAAAAAAAAAGAGAGAGAGAGAGAGAAGTGGGCCGGTTCTTTGCAAATACTGCCCTGTTTATATCAGGCACTTACTGTAGAAGCATTTCAGATCTGAGAGGATCTTAGGACCACTTTATCTTAAATTTATAATCTCAAGGTTTCTTTGGGTTTTCAGGGAGGCTATGACCAGCCTGGCATCACTAAGCAGCAAATGCATTTTCCCACTGAGCCATCTCACTGCCCCCAAAGAAAGGTGAAAGGTGAGCATGAATGTCACACGGCTCTGCGACCTCTATGTGAGGGCCATGGCTTCCACACCAGCCACCCACATAACTCACTTGTGCACAAAAATAACAGCAAATACACATTTCAAGTTTCAAAGAGCATCCTTGGGAGAAACTTCACACCAGTAAAGCTCTTTCAGTTTTTTTCACATACTGCCTGAGAAATTTTTGACTGGGCAGAAGATTGAGTTCTTGTTGGTTTTCTTTTGTTCTTTGTTTGTTTTTTGTTTGTCTGTGATTATGTTAGTGGATCCCCAAAGAAACCAGATGAGGGTAATGGGCCTCGGAACAGGAGTTGAAGGTGGTTGTGAACCACCTGATGTGGGTGCTGGAAAATGAGTCCGAGTTGTCTGCAAGAACAGCAAATGTTATCAACCACTAAAATGTATCTTCCCTGGTTTTTATTTTTAAAACCATTTGAGGGTTAACCCTGTTTCATCTCATATCTCCTCGTGTGTGTGTGTGTGTGTGTGTGTGTGTGTGTGTGTGTGTGTGTGTG
>OU015754.1:68472374-68493320 GCA_907169655.1 Acomys percivali | reverse complement strand
CCTGCTAGTGCTCCGTGCCTGCTAGTGCTCCGTGCCTGCTAGTGCTCTGTGCCTGCTAGTGCTCCGTGCCTGCTAGTGCTCCATGCCTGCTAGTGCTCTGTGTGTGCTAGTGCTTCATGCGTGCTACTGTTCTGTTCGTGCTAGTGCTCTGTGCCTGCTAGTGCTCCTTGCCTGCTAGTGCTCCATGCATGCTTATGCTCCATGTCTGCTCATGCTCTGTGCCTGCTAGTGCTCCATGCATGCTAGTGCTCTGTGTGCTAGTGCTCCGTGCCTGCTAGTGCTCTGTGTGTGCTAGTGCTTCGTGCGTGCTATTGCTCTGTTCATGCTAGTGCTCTGGGCCTGCTAGTGCTCTGGGCCTGCTAGTGCTCTGGGCCTGCTAGTGCTCCATGCATGCTCGTGCTCCATGCATGCTCATGCTCCATGTCTGCTCATGCTCTGTGCCTGCTAGTGCACCATGCATGCTAGTACTCTGTGTGCTAGTGCTCCGTGCCTGCTAGTGATCCAATTGTTTTCTCTACTCTATTTTTTAAAGATTTATTTATTAATATGTATACAGTGCCCTACCTGCGTGTACACCTACACACCAGAAGAGGGCACCAGATCTCACTATAGATGGTTGTAAGCCACCGTGTGGTTGCTGGGAATTGAACTCAGGACCCCTGGGAGAACAGACAGTGCTCTTAACCTCTGAGCCATTCCTCCAGCCCCATTTTCTCCACTCTTAAAACAGTCCAGGAGCCCCTGTCTAGGGAGTGAGTCTTCTCAAATCAATTAGTGTAAGCAAGATAAGCCACCTGTTCTGGTTGGGTTGCTTTGTTTTGGTTGTTTTGTTTTGTTTGACAAACTAAACACAAACCAGAATTACCTGAGAAGAGGAATCTCAGCTGAGAAAGTGCCTCAGAGAGAGTGCCAGCCAAGTCAGCTGGACATTTTCTTGATTAATGATTGCTGAAGAAGGGCCCAGCCTACTATGCATGGTACCATCCCTGGGCAAGTGGTCTTGAGTTTTATAAAAAAGACAGGCTGATCAAGCTATGAGGAACAGGCCAAATACAAGCTGATCTTGCAAACACCTGAGTGGCCAGTATGGTGACCCATGCTTGGAATCAGAGCACTTTGGACTCAGAGGCAGGAGAATGAGAAGTCAAGGTCATCCTGAACATCTGAGACCCTGTCTGAAAAACAATAATGCTTTGTAGCAAATGTGTTCATAAGGGAGCCACTTCCCCAACACCTGTGTTCGGAAGGCAGAACAGACACAAATAGAAAGCCAGGGAGCTATTGTCTAACCACCATAGGCATCTCAAGAACCATATGCCATGAATGGAGAAGCTGATTTACTCTCAGGTCTTACCCAGCCTTCCTATGGACCTTAGGAAACTATTAACATGGGACTGGAGAGATGGCTCAGTGAAAAAGGATGCTTGCTGCCACTCCTGACAACCTGCTTTCTACCTGCAGGATCCATGGTGAACGGAGAGAACTGACCGCAAACTCTGTGCGTGCGTGCACGCGTGCGTGTGTACCTGTGTGTACCTGTGCCACGGTGTGCATGTGGAGGTCAGAGGATGATTCTGTGGAAGATTCTCCTTTATGAGGGCTCCGGGGCTTGCACTCAGGTCACCAGACTTGACAGCTGAGCCACATCATTGCTCTAAAATAACAATTTTTAAAAAACTATTAATACATCTGCCTTTTTCCTGCATTGCCACTGTGTCAAGGGGAGTTGACAATTGCATGTTATTTTCTTTATTTCTTCTGGCTGTAAGAAACTATTTTGCGCTGGGCGTGGTGGCACATGCCTTTAATCCCAGCACTTGGAAGGCAGAGGCAGGTGGATCGCTGTGTGTTCTAGGCCAGCCTGGTCTACAAAGCAAGTCCAGAACAGTCAAGGCTACACAGAGAAACCCTGTCTTGAAAAACCAAAATGAACAAACAAACAAAATGAGTGGGCATGAAGGAGCCGAGGTTCAAGCCCAGGTCCACTGGAAGAGCAGACAGAGCTCTTCACAGCTGAGCCATTCCAGCTCCTCCCAGGGGATTCTAAATACATACATAAATACATAAATACATACATACATACATACATACATACATTACATACATACATACATACATACATACATACATACATGGTTTGGGTTTTTTGGGATGAAGTCTCTCTTTTCTCTTTTCAATTATTTATTTTGGGGGTTTGTTGGTTTTTCTTTAAGATTTTATATATCACATACACACATATATGTACACCTGTGTGTGTGTACACCTGCATTCTAGAAGAGGGCATTAGAGGGCATAGATGGTTGTGAGCCACCATGTGGTTGCTGGGAATTGAACTCAGGACCTCTGGAAGAGCAGACAGTGCCCTTAACTGCTGAGCCATCTCTCCAGCCCCTAATTTTGGTTTTTTTTTTAAGACAAAGTTTCTCTGTGTAGCCCTGGCTGTTCTGGAAGTCACTTTATAGACCAGACTGGCCTCAAACACATAGAGATTCGCCTGCCTCTGCCTCCTAAGTGCTGGGATTAAAGTTATATGCCACCTTGCCCAGTATGTGTTTATTGTGTGTGGCACGTCAGTGTGCGCATGGGGGTCAAAGCACAATTTGTGGGAGCAGTCCTCTACTCCCTCCATGTGGGTCACAGAGATCAAAGTCAGGCCATCAGCCTTAGCATCAAGCACCTTTTCCTGCTGAGCCATCTTGCCAGCCCATACCCAGGGGGAATCTGAGGTACTAAAGGGCAAAGCAGGACAAGCAGGGGCTCTGGAGAGATGGCTCAGTGGTTAAGAGCACTGCCTGCTCTTCCAGAGGTCCTGAGTTCAATTCCCAGCAACCACATGGTGGCTCATGACCATCTGTAATGGGATTTGATACCCTCTTCTGTCATACATGCAAATAGAACACTCATATAAATAAATAAATATTTAAAAAAATAAAAATAAAAAGGACAAGTAGGACTGAGGCCCTTGGGGTGGAGGATGGTCCAAGTCACCTCATTTTCAGTTCTTTCTCCCTGGATTGCTCCCTCCATCTCTGGCCTTTAGAACCACAGTAGATGTTTCCCACTGAACAGAATGTGGAACAACACTCTGCCGTTTTCATTTACGCTGCCCATTACTGTAACAAAGTAACACTATGGACTCCTTAGCTTCCCACAACGCTTTGGTGTGGGCAGTAGGCAGATGTCATTCCCAGCTCCACCTCGCCCTCCTCCTGAGCACTCACCTCCCACGTTAGCATCATTGTGTTTGTTGGTTCCTCTAGCGGAATGTCAGCTCCTGCAGAGGCTGTCAACTCTTGTGTTCATCACTGATACTCAGCAGGCACGCAGTGAATACTGACTGTGTGAATGAATGATGGAAGAGGATATGAAAGCCCAGAGAGGCTAGGACAGCTGACAGATGTCACACAGCATGCAAGCAGAGACGCTGCTGAATTACGTTTACTCTGTGTCTTTTCTCCTCTGACTTGGGGGTCCCAAGTGCTCCCCAGATCAGCAGCCTGGATGGCTTCAGATGGGACTGTTTTCAGGAAGAGCTCCTAACTTCTCAACATGTAGCCACAGGTCCTCACGGTGAGGAGTCATCTTGCCCTTTGGCTGGAGGCTAAACTTAATTTATAGCCTCTCATTTTCATTATGGGACTAGCAAAATTTCCCTGGAATTAACCTGCAAATAGCTCGTGCAAACTCCTAATACGTAGCATAAACACAGTGCGGAAGTTGTCAAGGGCCTGCCTAGGCTGCTTGAAGTGGTCGTGAAAGTCAAACCCCCCTTTGGGGAGAGTCTAAGACACTGCACAGTCTACCAGCCACTCACACGTGACAGGACAGAGGCCCAGAGAGATCACATGGTTAGTTGGGGCACCTCATCCTTCACCTAGGGCCAGACAGATGGTTCTGGAAGCCTGGTGACCTGAACCCATGTGAAGGAAGAAGGAGGGAACCAACTCCATAAGTTACCTTCTGAGCTCCACAGGTGTAGGCTCAATTTTCTTTTCTTTCTTTCTTTCTTTCTTTCTTTCTTTTTTTTTTTTTTTTTAGGCTCAATTTTCTTAACAGCTACATGTTATTATGAACTTATTAAACAAGCCTACCTCCCTTAGAACCCGACTAACCCAAACAATAGGAAAAGGAGATTAAAGAACACAATAATGAAACCTTAAGGATATTAGTTCTGAGGAACAGTTCTCCTGGCATAGTCAGCAGGACCTCAGCAAACCAGCAATCCCACCAAAGTTGCTGCTGGAACCTGGAGCAACTGGAACCTGAAGCCTCAGCTGGAGTCCAGAGCCTTGAAGCCTTCCCTGGAGCAGTTCTCTCTAGGAGCATCTCTCGGAGTGCAGTGATGAACAGCCAGAACAACCCCAAGTCCTCTCTCAAGTGTTCTGTTTGGGGCTCATATGTATATAAAAATTTCTCCTCTTGGCGTCTCTACTAGGATGTTTTCAGCTGGCAACATCCAAGCTGCCCCATGAAGTGGTTGGACTTCTAAGGGGATAAACATCCTGCTCTCTCACTAGTCTGTTCCCCATCCCACACTTGGGATCAACACAAAAACATGTTTCTCTCTCCTACACACAGATGTGTTATAACATGCACATGTACAACACACACACACACACGCACGCAGGTATGCACCTACACACACTCACATACACACTCAGATGCATGTACTCACACAGGCTAATACGTAGTTTTAAAAAACCATTCTGTTTGTTATTAAAGCTACTCATTTTCCTCTCTGTGTGAGTACGTTGTCTGTGTGTTTGCATGGGCACCATGTCCGTGCGTGGTGCTCACAGAGATCAGAAAAGGACATCAGCGGACGCCCTGGAACCGGGGTTAGCGTTGGTTATGAACCACCATGTGGGTGCTGAGAATCAGACCCAGGCCCTCTGCAAGAGCAGCTAATGCTCTTAGCTGCTGAGCCATCTTTCCACGCTTAAATAATTAGAAGGGAAGGAAGGAAGCAAAGAAAAGGAGGATGGAAAGAATGAAAAAGAAAAGAAAAAAAGAGCCATAACCCGAGTTTCTGTGCCTCTGCTGTTCCCTCCATCTCCTTGGCCGAATGGTAAATAATTGATTTTGGAAGCCATCAGGCAGATCTGGGCCCAGGGGTCCTGCTCAAACTATGGCACCAGCCAAGGACAATACATGCAGTAAACTTCAAATCCCTACCCAGATCTAGCCAATAGACAGGACATTCTCCACAGTTGAGTGGAGAATGGGATCTGACTTTCACCCGAATTCTGGTGCTCTATATTGACCACGTCCCCTGGAGGGGGAGGCCTGGTGGCACTCAGAGGAAGGATAGCAGGCTACCAAGAAGGGACTTGATACCCTATGATCATATACAGGGGGAGGAGGTCCCCCTCAGTCACAGACATAGGGGAGAGGAGTGCGGGGGAAAATGGGAGGGAGGGAGGAATGGGAGGATACAAGGGATGGGAATAATGGGCTGGAGAGTTGGCTCAGTGGTTAAGAGCACTGTCTGCTCTTCCAAAGGTCCTGGGTTCAATTCCCAGCACCCACATGGCAGTTCACAACTGTCTGTAACTCCAAGATCTGATACCCTCACACCAATGCACATAAATTAAATAAAAATATTTTTTTAAAAAAAAGGGATGGGAATAACAATTTAGATTTAATATGAATAAATTAATAAAATATATTTAAAAAAATAAAAAGAAAGAAAGCCATCAGTCTGGGAAGCTTGGCTTCCACGCTTTCTGGTACTAGATTAATACAATGTACACTTGGGTGTCTCTGGATCTGCGATTGTCTGTGCTGTCTCCCCACTGAGACTACATTTTAATCCAGCGACATGTGGCTGGTTTCCCTAGCAACCATCGTCAAAGCCATAAACAGCATGCCAAGGCCTTGAAAGAAGAGAGACTGGACAATCCTGAGATAATCCTGGGCTGGGATGTGGCTCAGCGGGGAGACTGCTCTGCTCCCCTGACGTTCACAAAGCCCTGGGCTCCATCTCTAGCACCAGACGAACCAGGCAAGTTCACCCAGACTGAGTCTCAAAACAGAGCATCCCAGTTCTCTGAGGGGCCTTCACTGGGGCAACCTCTGCTAACAGGACTGGGAAGGAGCCTGCTGCATTTGGGGACTTCGCATTCTTAGTGGACATCCCCCCCCCAACCCCTTCCTTCTCTCCTCTTCCTCTTCTTCCTCCCCGCATTTTGTTTGTCTTGGAGTCTTTTGTTTTGTTCTGAGACAGTCTTACTATGTAGGCCAGACTGGCCTAAAACTCAGTGATGGAGCCAAGCAGCCAGAGTTTCCTCTCTCCTTTTGCCTCAGCCTTTGTAGTTTTTGATTGTAAGCATCAACCACCATCCCAATATTAAAGCTGCTTTTGTTTGTTTGATTGTTTGATTGATTTAGAGACATCGGCTCACTATGTAGCCTTGGCTGGAACTCACAGTGTAGACCAGGTTAGCCTCAAACTCACAGAGCTCCACCTGCTTTGTCACCTGCAAGCATTTCTTTTCTTTTTCTTTCTTTTTTTTTTTTTTTTTTTTTTTTGGTTTTTTGGTTTTTTGGTTTTTCCAGACAGGGTTTCTCTGTGTAGCCTTTGGCTGTCCTGGACTCACTTTGTAGGCCAGGCTGGCCTCGAACTCACAGAGATCCACCTCCCGAGTGCTGGGATTAAAGGCGTGAGCCACCACCACCCGGCTACCTGCAAGCATTTCTATAGGGAATGTGCAGTTTCAGGCTTATTTCCCACTCCTCCAGCGCAGACTCTAGGAGTGTTCCCAGACTCCCAGGGAAGACTACAAGAGTCCTTGAAAGCCTCCTTTGGCCTGAAGGAGGGTCCAGATTCTGATGGTGTCGCTCAGTCGTGAGTCCCTGACTAGTGTGTGCAAGGCCTTGGGATTCCTGTCCCAGAAGCCTCCAAAGCTGGGGCGGTGACTTGGTGTCCCTGTCTTGTGGAGGGAGCCAGTGCCTTCGCACCAGCGCGGTGTTCTGAAAGAGACATCCGTCTTCCCTTTCACAGAGCTTCTCGACCTGTCTCCCTTTTGTAGAATCACCTTGGACCCCACCCCACTGGAGGTGAGGTGCACAGCACAAGCAGGACATGGTGACACCCCATCTCTCAAAGACCGTAACCCACAGGGAGCATTCTCGGGGCTTTAATGCCGGAACACGGTAGCCGGTAAAGGACACCTTGAGTCTTCTACGCTTGCGCTGCCCGGAGGCATGGCTCTAAGCGGGTGGCTCTGGCTATGGATGAAACTGGTGAGAGAAAAAGGGCCTGTCCCCACATCCCTTCGCGTAGGCACGTGAGACCTTGTTCTGATGTGCTGTGGCAGCTTGGATTAGGGGAGAAAAGGTGAGATGGGTGGAGCCAGGGAAGACAGAAGCACCGACAAACAGATCTCTTGGAGGGGACCCTTTGTGTGCGCATGCGTGTGTGCGTGCGTGCGTGCGTGCGTGTGTGCGTGTGTGTGTGTGTACGCGCACGCCTGTGCTTCTCCCAGAATAAATACGAATGTCCGCAGCCAGCCATCACTTGACGTATTTCATCTCTAGTCCTCACTGGAGTGGCACTGAGCTGAGGACACATAACTGTGGAGCAGAATTTGAACCCAAGACCATCTGACTATTGACCTCTTGTCCCCATACCCAGCACCTGAAGAGTTTCTGGAAGCATCCTGGAGAGTCCCTAAGATACTGCCCCACTCTATTTCCTCGGGACTGGAACTCGGAGTCAGGAGTGTCTCCTGCGTGTGGCCACTCCCCGAGAGGCTCTCTACTGTAGACTGGCTTGTGCCTTTGGTGAAGCAGTGACTTATGGTACTGTTTATATCCATCAGCAGGTGACAGCAAACGCTACCATGGAGTTTCCTTCCAAAGTACAAGGAACTCTTCCCACTGGGCACCATGGAGGAAGGACATCAGTCAGGGTGTAAGCATCTCCAGACACAGTCACTTCCTGGATACGACCAAAAAAAAAAAAAAAAAAAAATGGTGAGAGAATTGGCTCTACTACCAGTCTGTCACTTAGCCACTGTGTGAGTTGAGGCTCACTTCATCTTCCTGGCCCTCAGTTTCCCTGTTTATTTGTTTGTTTGTTTGTTTTTAAGAAATTGGTTTTTTTTTTTAAAAGATGTATTTATTATTATTTATACAGTGCTCTGCCTGCATTACACCTACAGGCCAGAAGAGGCATCAGATCACATTATAGATGGTTGTGAGCCACCATGTGGTTGCTGGGAATTGAACTCAGGACCTCTAGGAAGAGCAACCAGTGCTCTTAACCTCTGAGCCATCTCTCCAGCCTCCTGTTTTCCCCGTTTGTACAAGAATCTCTTCTTTTAATCTGTCTGAGAGCCTACTGTGTACCGCAGGAGTTCAGGGCTCCCAGGAGACCATGACAAACCAGACAGTCTGATTGAAAGTTGAGGTGCTGTTCCTGATTTTGCTGGGGGGAAACATGAATTCTGTTTACTGTAGTGTGTGTGTGTTCCTACAGGCGTGGGTGTGCATGTGTGTGCACGGGTTGGGCTTCAGTTGTCTTCCTTACCTTGTCTCATTTTGGTTTTTATTCTTTCACAATTCCATGCATATATATGATATACTTTGGTCGTACCCTACATCTTACCCTCCCTCTCCCTTCCAACCCTTTCTCCTTTCTTCCCATCAAGTCCTTCCATTTTTACACCTCCCCGCTCCCCCACCCCTGCCATGAGGGCTGCCTGGGGTGGTGGGTTAGTTACCTGAGCGAGAGTAACTTCCCAGCGCCTATGCTACTTCTCACCAGCAACCATTAGCTACCTAGCACGTTTGTTTGTTTGTTTGTGGCAGGGTTTCTCTGTATAACCATCCTGGCTGTCTGGAACATGCTTTGTAGACCAGGCTGTCCTCAAACTCATAGAGATCCACTTGTCTCTGTGTCCCGAGTGTTGGGGTTAAATTAGGTGTGCGCTACCATGCCCAGCTTCCAGCACCTTATTTTTTGAGTTGAGAGTCTCATTGAATCTGGAGCTCACCAATTTGTCTAGAGGGGATGGCCAGGAAGTCCCCAACAGTCCGCAGATTACCAGAGGCAGCCAGCTTCATTTTGCTTGAATATTTGTTTTATTTTAAAGTGTGTGTGTGTGTGTGTGTGTGTGTGTGTGTGTGTGTGTGTGTGCGCGCGCGCGCGCGCGCACGCTTGCCCCAGCGCACAAGTGAGTGAGTGGGTATGTGCCTTGAGTGCAGATGCCTGAAGACTCTGGAGCTGAAGTTCCAAGGAGTGTGAACCTTCTGGTGTGGGTGCTGGGAACGAACCTCTGTTAAGCACATCTTTCCAGCCCCCAGCTGGCATTTAGACTGGATACAGGAAATTTCTTCATGCTTGCTAGGCCAGCACTTTACCCTATGAGTCATCTGAGACAGCGTCTCACTCCATAGCTCAGGGGGAGCTGAAACTCACTTGTTTTCCGAGCCAGCTTTGAACTCGCAGCCTCGGCTGCCTGGGCACCCGGGGATTATAGGTGTGCCACTCCTGGGTTGAAAGACTAGTTTCTAATGGCGCGCAGAAGGACTTTCTGTCATCTGCCAACTGTCAGGCCTCTGGTCTTCGGATCCCACAGCTGGTCCAAACTCTCACTCCATCAGCTCGCCTCATCCGATAATGTCGGACCGCGCTGGGTCTCTTTTTCCTCCTTCACCTTCTCCGGAGTCGGACCTGGAAAAAGTGGCTGCGGGGGTGCTGGACCTGAAGTCCCTACCAGGGGCGGGGCAAGAGAGCGGTAAGGGGACACCACGGGGCGGCGCCAGACAGCCGGGCAGGCGAGGTCGGAGGTTACCTGCTGGGCGGGACTGGACCCGGAGGCTACAGCTGCGGTCACGGAGATAGAGGAGCGCGGCCGGCAGGAGGCGAAGCTGCGGTGCCGAGCGGGTAGGTGCGCGGGGCTCAGGGCGCGGGGCGAGAAGCTCAGAAGGCGGGGTCGCGGAAGGACAGAGCGCAGAGACAACCGGCAGCGCCCCCCACCCCACCGTGGGGTCCTCAGCCTGGAGCGCGTCTTGGCGGGAGCGGGTAGCTGAAAGGTTAACCGCATCTCCCCCGTGTCTTGCAGACACTGGCGCACAGAGGTGTTCAAGTTGCAAGCGCCCTGAGGCTGGTTGCATTCGGGGTGACATCTCTGGCATGCGGAAAGCTTGTAGTTTCCTTGTCCCCTCCCATGAAGCTACCGGGAGCGACCAGGACTCCCGGAATAAAAGCATGCGAAAGGTGAAAGGAGCTTTAAGACCTGAGTTAGCGTAGTCTATGATGGGAAAACCCCAGGAGCTCTGCAGTCCAACGAGACTAGGAGAAAGGACCCTGGCTTCTAGCAAAGTCAACAAGCAAGATGTTGAACCAGCCGCTCCTTGATAGAGATTCCAGCCCTGAGTACCTTACGGTGGAAGGAAATGGCTGTGATTTCTGTCTCTAAAGAGGCTTAATTAAGAATTTAGGAAGCCCTGGGGTGTGGGAGAAGAATTCTTCTTGGGGTTGAGGGATTTGAGGAGCTGCAAATGAGAGCAAAGAAGTCCAAGTGGTACCCAGTCCGCGTCCCTTGCCTTGGCCAGGCTGTCTTTCGCCTTGGCCTGGCTGCCTATCGCTTGAGGCTTGAGGTAGCCCCTTTTCTGTGAAGTTTGGCTTCTCATATCTTAAGCGAAACAACGTCTGACAGACTAGGTCATGGTTTTATGGAAGCTGTTCATTTTTCCCAGGGGACGGGGACTGTGTCTGGTTCACCACTGCCTCACCGTGGTTCCTGCCAGGTGCTGGGCTCCTAGTAAACAAAGCGCCTAAGTGGCTCCTCGGATGGAGCCGGGCACCTCCTGGTGTGTGTGGTGAGCAGGCCCCGGGAGATGAGCTTGAAGACAAGCTTGCCTGGTGTCTGCGGTCCTCACGAGTGCCTTATCACCACCTAATTCCCTTGACCACCACCCGAATTGCAGCTCAGACTGGAGACAGCTGTGTGTGTGTGTGTGTGTGTGTGTGTGTGTGTGTGTGTGTGTGTGACAGCGCTAAGCACCATCCTGGGCCTTTACAGGTCTGGTAACCTCCAGGTGGTCGTGTTGGGCTTCCATCACTCTTGAGTTGACTAAAACTATATGAGAAGCAAAGGTCTGATTGAGGCTGGAGGGGCCGCTAGTATCCATAAGAGCAGGATGCCCCACTGCATGCCCCACCCCCACCCCCAAAGCCAAGTGCAAGGCCCCTTGTAGCACTTTCCTAGTTGCTTAGAACCTTTCACTTGGGTCTTGCAGGATGTAATAGTCCATACCTGTAATTTCAGTACTCAGGAAGTTGAGGGAGGGGGCTTGCCACCAAGTTCAAGGCCAGCCCAGGCTAGATAGTGAAACAGTCTTTTTTTTTTTTTTTTTTAAAGATTTATTTATTTATTATTATGTATACAGCACTCTGCCTGCATGTACATCTGCAGGCAGAGGAGGACATCAGATCACATTATGGATGGTTGTGAGCCACCATGTGGTTGCTGGGACTTGAAATCATGACCTCTGGAAGAGCAGACAGTGCTCTTAACCGCTGAGCCATCTCTCCAGCCCGGAAACAGTCTTTATAAACAGACAAACAAACAAACCCACCTGTATCTCACTGTGAACTCTAAGTGAACAGGGAGGAGCAAGGATGCTGGGCGCACCCCTCACTCTACCTGCCCCCTCCCCCCCCAGCACTGCAGATGACACGCAGATACTCAGAGCCGTGTAGAACTGCACGCTTGCTTTGACTGATAGGTCCTGGCTGAATTATGAACTATCTTTGCGCACCGACCCCATCTTCCTCCAGCTTAGGGGGTGCACCTTCTCACCTCCACCTTCTCCCTATAACAATGGCTCTTCTCAGACAACAATCCTTTCCTGGACATGAGCATGTTCAAGAGAGGCCAGGGTCCCAGTGGCCCCAGAGTGAGTGACATAGGATCACGGTACCATGGGGAAATCACAAGGCTCTAGAAATCCAACTGGTCTTGTGGCAGAGTGGAAAAAGGGAGAGGCCAGTGGGGACTTCACTCCACCCTGTGCCCTTGAGTCTGCACCTGGTTCAGACTTCATGTGTCTGAGCTAGCGGTCCCCGATTTATCAACCAGAGGTGATAGTGTCTGCAGCAACCACGTAATAATACCAGCATCCATGGGGGCTGCAGAGATGGCTCAGTGGTTAAGAACACTGGCTGCTCTTCCAGAGGACCTAAGTTCAATTCCCAGCAACCACATGGTGGCTCACAACCATCTGTAATAGGATCTGATGCCCTCCGATATATTCTGATACATAAAATAAAAACATCTTTAAAAAATATATCAGCAAATATTTTGCATCAGTTTGGATTGTCTTGTGTAAGAAATATATTTTCTTTAAAATTAAAAAAAAAATATATATATATATATCAGCATCACTTTGGAGCACCTGTGTCTGGGGCCTGCTGTAATAACTTTTAGGGCAGAATTTTAAGAGCTTTCTTTCTGTCTTTCTTTTTTTTTTTTTTTTTCTTTTTCTTTTTTAGTTTTTCAAAACAGGGTCTCTCTGTATTAGCCTTGGCTGTCCTGAACTCACTTTGTAGAGACCAGGCTGGCCTTGAACTCACAGCGATCCACCTGCCTCTGCCTCCCAAGCTCTGGGATTTTAAAGGCCTGCTCCACCATGCCTGGTCCACCCAGAACTTCTCTAGGAGGCCGGCCCATCAGTCCTCTCAAATATCCTGGATCTCATACCCCAGCTCTATTTCCAGCTGCAGACCTGAAGGATGCCCAGGGACAGAAGGCAGATTTGTTTATATTCTGTCCTCATCCCAGCCGCAGTGTCCTGGCTTTAGTGAGATAGCAGCAGCAATGGTCTGAGCGCCCATTGGTCCCAGCGCCGACCTACACCTTAGGCTCCTCTGAAAGGCTCAGGCACTCCATGGATGGGATGTTCGTCTCCAGTTGCACAAGCAGGCCTCAGGAGAATGAGCATCCACCCAAGCCATGTTGCCAGGGACTGGCTGAGTCTGTCAGGCTCCCCATCGCCAGCCCAGTACCTAGAGACATCTGTTCATCCCTGGCCCTCAGTGCCTATAGAAATTCAAGAACTCCTATGGATATTAACACCTGTGACACTCATATCCCTTATGTAAAATAGTGAAGCATATGGCACAATTCCCTCCGTATTTTGGTTTTGTTTTGTTGGTTTTGTTTTTGTTTTGTTCTTCAAGGCAGGGTTTCTCTGTGTAGCCTTGGCTGTCCTGGACTCAGTTTGTAGATCAGGTTGGCCTCGAACTCACAGAGATCTGCCCGCTTCTGCCTCCCAAGTGCTGGGATTAATTAAAGGCGTGCGCCACCAGGCCTAGAGTCTTGTCTTCTCTAGATTACTGCTGAGGCCTGAGGCAGCGTAAGCAACTGTGAAACTATTGTTTTAGGAAGGAACAACCAGATGCAGTTTTTTCTTTTCTTTTCTTTTTTTTTTTTTTTAAATTAATTTATTCTTGTTACATCTCAATGGTTATCCCATCCCTTGTATCCTCCCATTCTTCCCTCCCTCCCATTTTCCCCTTATTCCCCTCCCCTATGACTGTTCCTGAGGGGGATTACCTCCCCCTGTATATGCTCATAGGGTATCAAGTCTCTTCTCGGTGACCTGCTGTCCTTCCTCTGAGTGCCACCAGGTCTCCCCCTCCAGGGGACATGGTCAAATGTGAGGCACCAGAGTACGTGAGAAAGTCATCTCCCACTCTCCACTCAAGTGTGGAGACTGTTCTGACCATTGGCTAGATCTGGGTAGGGGTTTAAAGTTTACCGCCTGTATTGTCCTTGGCTGGTCAGATGCAGTTTTTTCATTGTGTTAGTTTGTTTGTACAAGGGCACAGGGAAGGATGCACACCAGGGCACTTGTGTGGAGGTCAGAGGACTGCTTCTGAGAGTTGGTTCTCTCCTGCTCTCATGTGGGCCCCAGGGATTGAACCCCGGGCGGTCAGGCTTGGCGGCAGACACCTTTACCCCGTGAGCTGTCCCACCAGCCTCTTTCTAAATATATTCAACTGTGACCAGTTGTGCCCATGCATGTGGGCTCGGCAGCCCCAGAAGGCTGACTGCCGATGCTTTTAGTAGGTCTCCTTGAAAAGTAACTAGTTACAAGGGAAGAAGCAACAGTGTAACATTTTGTGTAGTTTAGAATGTCAGAGCCAGGGGTTAAATTTAGATTCTTATTCTTCTTCCTCCTCCTCCTCCTCCTCCTCCTTCTCCTCCTCCTCCTCCTCCTCCTCCTCCTCCTCCTCCTCCTCCTCCTTCTTCTTCTTCAACAACGAGGAAGAATTAGCTTTTCCTTAATGGGCTTCAATAAAGTTCCTCTTCGCATGTGGTAACTTAAATCCTAAAACCAGCCGGGCTGTGGTGGCGCACGCCTTTAATCCCAGCACTCGGGAGGCAGAGGCAGGCTGATCGCTGTGAGTTCGAAGCCAGCCTGGTCTACAAAGGGAGTCCAGGACAGCCAAGGCTACACAGAGAAACCCTGTCTCAAAAAAACCAAAAAAAAAAAAAAAAAAAAAAAGAGGGGTCCATCCTCAGTAGCTTCTAGAGCTCTTGAGATTTGTCAGCTATTTTAACAGTGGGCCTGCTGTGGCTCCATCTGAAGTGTTGGGGGAGTGGCCCACTCAGAACCAGAGGTGCCCGTAACCTTCACCAGAGACTCACTGTCACCAGCTGGACAGCTGGAACCCACACACACACTCAAAGGTTCCACAACCTCCTATAAAACAGTGTCGTCCCCCCCGTCCCCCACCCCCATCCCCCTCCACCCCCCACCCCCGCCGGCTGAGGACCAAGTATGCAAACTATGAGCTTGTTGAGGACCAGTGGTTTGAATGAGAACAGCTCCCATAGGCTCATATATGTGAATGCTTGGTTCCCAGTTAGAAGGACTGGGGAGGATTAAGAGGTGTGGCCGTGTCAGAATAGGTGTGACACTGGGGGGGGGTGTCCGTCTCCCCCAGGGGCGTGTCTCCCCCCCTTTCTGTCCTGTCTGCAGATCAGGAGGATATATGCTCTTAGCGCTCCAGCACCATGCCTGCCTGTGTGCCGCCATGCTCCCCACCATGATGGGACTGTAAGCAAGCCCCCCCCACTACCCCCCAAGTAAAGCCTGTATCCTATAAGTTGTCTTGGTCATGACATCTGCTCATGCAATAGAACAGTAACTAAAGCAGGGACATTTCAGACCCAGACGGTGACAGCAACTGAGACTGACGATCCGGCCATCACAAAGCCAAGTCACGAAGGAGATGGACAGCATGTCCTCACACAGTGGAGGGGAGGAGGGAGGCCCTGGGGCATGGTGCTGCCATACATCTGTCATCCCGATATTTAGGTGGTGGAGGTCATCCGTAGGTGCATAGAGAGGTCAAGGCCAGCCCGGGCTACATTAGAACCTGTCAAAAATAAAATAAAATGAAATAAATTTAAAAAAAGAAAGAGCCAGGTATGGTGGCACACGTCTCTAATCCCAGCACTCAGAAGACAGAGGCAGGTGGATGGCTGTGAGTTCGAGGCCAGCCTGGTCTACAAAGCTAGTCTAGGATAGTCAAGGCTACTCAGGGAAACCCTGTCTCAGGGGGAAAAGAAAGAAAGAAAGAAATTAAGAACGAAAGAAAGAAAACTAAAAAAGAAGTTAATAAGGAAATCACTGAGAAAATAATGGAGGTTTAATATTCAAGTGTGACAGGAGAGTCCAGTGGTTCTCAGAATAACCAACAGAGAAGTGAAGAAACTCCCCATCACAGACATCACAGTGAAGCTGAGACTGAAACCATGAAAGACAGGCCTGGAGAGATGGCTCAGCGGTTAAGAGAACTGTCTGCTCTTCCAGAGGACACAGGTTCAATTCCCAGCAACCACACGGCAGTTCACAACTATCTGTAACTCCAGTTGCAAGGGATCCAATGTCCTCGTCGGGCCCGCTTGGGCACCAGGCAAGCAGATGCTACCCAGACATGTGTGCAAACATAACACCCACACATAGAAAGTAGTAGAAGTTTTACTTTGAGAATGTGAAAGGCCAAGAGATGAACAGAGAGCCAGCAGATCGCTCATCTGAAAAAGGAAGTGGAGGTGGTCGTGTCCTTGGGGGGTGGGGAGAGGGGGAAAGAACCTTTCTATCCAGAGCCCTAGAGCTAGCCAAACTGTCTTCTAAGCATGAACTCACCATAAAAGTATTCCTAGGCAAATAAACAAAGCCTCGGGAGGTGGAACACACAGAGACCCGCAGAGACTCCTCCGGAGGAAATGGTTAACTAGGAACAGAAACTAACACCAAAGAAGACACTGTGTGTGGAGAGCCAGGGTAGAGGTGGCTCTCTGCACTTCAGGGAGAAAGGTCTTTGGTTTTTTTGGTGACAGGGTCTCGCCTCTCCCAAACATGTAGTCTTGAACGAACTCCTGATCCTCCTGCCTCTGCGCGCTGCCAACTGAGCCACATACCCAGATCGTTGTTTAGTTTTGTGTGAGACAGGGGTCTCACAACACAGCCCAGGCTGACCTTGAACTTGAGGCCCTATTGCGTTCAGGGATTCTTCTAAATATTGGAATGCCTGGGGTGCTCCAAGAGATTTGTGCAGAGACCAACCTGGGAGCCTGGCAGCCTAACCCATCAAACAGGAACGACAGGCTGCGGGAACTGTTATGCCCAGGGCAGGTTATGGTGGGGTTCCACACAGGGACACCGCAGGCGATCTGTGCCAGTACTGACCCTGGCTGCCTATCTCACCAACGTCACCAAAGCAACTTGCTTGGTTTGTTTTTGTTTGTCTGGTTTTTTTTTCAGACAAGGTCTTGTGTAGCCAAGGCTGGCTGTGTAGCGAAGGATGACCTTGAATGTGTGATCTTCCTGTCTCTGACCCCTGGGTGCTGGGATTACAGGCACACACTACCACGCATTCTTCACTGCCCTGGAGCTCACCAATTAGGCTAGGCTGGCCGACCAAGTAAGGTGCAGAGACTCTCCTATCTCCACTTCCCCAGCACCGGAACTAAGGCCAGCAGTGTGCATCGCTGTTACAAAGGCTCTAGGATGTGAAGGCAGCCAAAGACCTCACTGGTTGGGCTGTCTTCCCAGCCAGAATGCTGGGTTCCTTTGTAATCATTAAAGTTTCATATTTATTTATTTATTTAGCTTTAGACAGAGTTTCTTGGCTGTCCTGGACTCACTTTGTAGACCAGGCTGGCCTCAAACTCACAGAGATCTGACTGTCTTGGCCTCCCAAGTGCTGGGATTAAAAGCAAGGCACAAGCCACCATTGCCAGGCGACACTTTCATATGTTTTGTTTGTTTGTTTGTTTTGTTTTGTTTTTCGAGACAGGGTTTCTCTGTGTAGCCTCGGCTGTCCTGGACTCCCTTTGTAGACCAGGCTGGCCTCGAACTCACAGAGATCCGCCTGCCTCTGCCTCCCAAGTGCTGAGATTAAAGACGTGCGCCACCACCGCCTGGCTAATTTCATACTTATATATGATACATTCTGGCTGCTCTTTCCCCAACGCCCTCATCTCTTTCTCATCCCAATCTTCTTGCCCCCCTCCCCCACCGCTTTCAAGCTGCCCTCCTCCCTGTCTGTCATCCTGTCCCCATTCATGACTTTTGGCTTTGTTATGTGACCCACTTAGTTTAACGTGTGCTATCTGTGTGATTGTTGAATTGGAACTACCCATGGAATCCCCCCTTTTTGATGTGTTTTGTTTTCAATGTTTCATTACATCATTTATTTTGGAGCGGTCCATACACCATGGCACACGCGTGGGAAGTTGGTTCTCTCTCTCTCTCTCTCTCCTTTCATCTTGTGGATTCCGGAGGTTGGACTCAGGTTGTGAGGCTTATAGACTAGTGTCCTTGTTGGGCCCTGGAGTCCAATTCAGGAAGGAGGTCGCCGCGAGAGACCACTCAAGTCACACAGGCTGGAGGTCTATGTAAAATTTATTACTGACACATCAGAAGTCCCAATTGTCGATGTGTCAGGGTCCCTCAGCACTCGGGAGGTGAAGGACCCCCGAATAGCTGTTACAGGCTAGTTTTAAAGGCTAAAACCGCAAAGCAGGTGGGGTTGCTTATCAAGTTAGAGCATATGGACATTAGGACATCTGGCATTGGGAAGCTCTTTGTGGGGGCTTGGGTGTGGGTCTCTAGAGCGGTTATTTAAAGCCATAGGGGGACATCTGGTATATGGAAACTTACATGTAACTATTCTAGGAACTAGGGTGGAACTTTTGAAGTTAGCATTAACGAGAACTGGGAGAGGCAAGCAAGGCTGGACAAGCAAACAAGCATCTTGTATTTTACAATTTTACAGTTTCTCATCCTCACCCACGGGGCCATCTTGCCATCAGCCTGGCAAGGTCTCAAATGGACAATCTAACTGATACTGGCAGCTGGGTGTGGTGGCGCTGACACGCTTTTAATCCCAGCACTTGGGGAGGCGGAGGCAGGGGGAACACTGTGAGTTCAAGGCCAGTCTGGTCTACAAATCGAGTCCAAGATAGCCGTAGCTAACAGAGGGAAACCCTGTCTCGAAAAAAATAAAACAAAACAAAACCTGAGACTGGGCTTTGTATTTGTGACGCTCCTGTCTCCAATTCACAAAGGCTGAGATTAAGATCACACACCACCACATCCTGCTGGGAAAACTAAGTGTTCCAAAAGAGTCCAGTTGTGGCGTGTGTGAGCGGACAAGTAGGTGCAGTGCGGGCCGGGCGTGGTGGCGCACGCCTATAATCCCAGCACTCGGGAGGCAGAGGCAGGCAGATCGCTGTGAGTTCGAGGCCAGCCTGGTCTACAAAGCAAGTCCAGGACAACCAAGGCTACACAGAGAGACCCTGTCTCGAAAACACACACGCCGGGCGTGGTGGCGCATGCCTATAATCCCAGCACTTGGGAGGCAGAGGCAGGTGGATCACTGTGAGTTCGAGGCCAGCCTGGACTACAAAGCGGGTCCAGGACAGCCAAGGCTACACAGAGAAACCCTGTCTCGGAAAAAAAAAAAAAAAAAGTAGGCGCAGTGCCAGGCCTCTCCATGTACTTGGGGCTGTGACTCTCAGCCCAGCTGCAGTTTCCTCACGCTCAGCTACCCAAGACAGACTAGTGTCATGACTGTGTCCTTCCAGGTAGGCTTGGCAACCCAGAGCTTGGTCCTCAGCCACTGCCTCTGGGTCCCTCCTTCCACTCAAGATGCCGGATTTTCTCAGAACCTGGGCCTGGGGGCAGGGAAAACAGGATACCTGGAGAAATTCAATTATGTAACTATTAAGTTGACGTAGCAGGAAGGAAGAAGTAAATTAAATTAATCTCTTTTTCTCTTGGTCTTGTACATATTTTGAACCTGGATAGCTTGACATTGCTCCCTTTCCTTTTTCTCCCCTCACTTTAGAGCCCAAGCTGGTTTTTAGGTTTTTTTTTGTTTTTGTTTTTTTTTTGGTTTTTCAAGACGGAGTTTTTCTGGGTAACAGCGTTGCCTGTCCTAGACTTGCTTTGTAGACCAGGCTAGCCTCGAACTTACAGAGATCTGCCTGCCTCTGCCTCCCGAGTGCTGGGATTAAAGGCGTGCGCCACCACTGCCCAGCTTGGTTTTATTTACTTTTTAGTTGTGTGTTCATGTGTGCATTGCCGGTGGGGGGTGCACATAGAGCATGCATATGAAGGTCAGAGGGCAACCATGGGTATCAGGCCTCAGGCACCATCGGCCTTTTGTTTGAGGTAAGGAACTAATTGCCCTGAAACTTCATCACACAGGCAAACACTCAACCCTGCTGGCCTAGGCGCTTCCAGGGACCCACCTGTCTCCACTCCCCAATCTGCCATCCCTGAAATTACATACATACACGTCCCTCCAGGCAGCACACCCCCCCCCCTTCCTCACCATCCCCCCACTCCTGCCAGCTCTGAGTCTGTCTTTATTGGAATGCAAGCTGGGAGTGTGCAGAGCCCTTCCAACAAGTCGGGGAGCAGAGGGAATCTTCCCGGTTTGGCTTTCTGCCAGCTGGGGATTTTTTGTGCTTACTTCATTTTACTCAAACAACAAGTCCACACAGTCTCAGCTACTGTCCTGTTGCTAGGATAAAGCGCCTGATGATTTAAAACAACAACAACAACAACAACTTTAGAGAGAAGGGCTTATTTTATTTTATTTTTTCGAGACAGGGTCTCTCTGTGTTAGCCTTGGCTGTCCTGGACTCACTTTGTAGACCAGGCTAGCCTTGAACTCACAGCGATCCGCCCACCTCTGCCTCCCGAGTGCTGGGATTAAAGGCGTACGCATACGCCACCACGCCCGGCAAGAAGGGTTTATTTTGGCTCACAGTTCAAGGGCACAGTCCGTCACTGTGTGGGAGTCATGGTGGCAAGATTCCAAGGAGGCCGGTCACATTGCATCCACAGCCAGGAAGCAGAAACTGACAAGCCCTGTTGCTCGGCTCCCCTCTCCTTTTGTATATCCAGAATCCCAGCTGGGTTTGTCCCCTCCCTCTTCCTGAATGTCCACCCCTCCCCAACCCCAGTTTCCATTCCCACAGGTGAGCCCAGGCAGGTTGCTCTTCTTTTCTCGGCCTTACAGAATACCCATAAGGTAAAGGGAAGGCTGCTCAGTCAGCAAAGCAAAGGCCTCTCAGTCAGCAGAGGAGCTGGGCATGGTCTGGTAGAGGGGCTAAGAGCCTAAGGTAAATGTGGACCCAGGCCTCCTGCCTTCCCCCCTCATAGTCACTCCAAGGTCCCTGAATGGACAGTCCATTCCTCAGCTCTATGGTCTGTGGTAAACAGATGTGGCTCTGGGCTTCTGGTAAAGGAATGAAATCCCTGTTTGCCTGTTCAGCAACAGCCCCTCCTGGCCAGGGCTCCCTGACACTTGGGGCCAGCTGGGGACACACAGTTCCCAGAAACATGGAGTGACAGGACACACACACACACACACACACACACACACACACACACACACACACA
>OU015754.1:68460212-68472364 GCA_907169655.1 Acomys percivali | reverse complement strand
CACACACACACACACACACACACACACACACACACACACACACACACGCTCAGCACTGTGGCACAGCCAGGGCATTTCCTAAGCCTCGCCTGTGGCTGGTACACTTGTCCGGGGCTCTGAGAACCTCAGAGTGTCTTCCATTCCCACCCCGACCCCCCCCCCCCCCCCGCAACTCACTTAGTATACCTGGCTGGCCTCGAACTCATGCTGAGGGAGACAGTGTGGGTGAAACATGAGGGGGTCAGGTTCTACTATGTTGGGAATCACATCTACAGCCTTGTACATGCTAGGCAAACACTCTACCCATTGAGTTGCACCCCACTACACGTAACATTTAGGTCTAAAGCCTTCTGGGTACGAACTTTGTAAACTTTACTATCACCCCACTGGGTAGTCACAAACTATTTGATGGAGTCCTCTCAGTCCCAAGCTCAAGACAATCACCCTGTTTTACAGCTGAGGAAACCAAGGCCGGAAGAGAGCTCTGTGCCCACAGTTTCTTGTCTAGCCAGCAAGGAGTCCAGAACCAGTCCCTTGGTCCTCTTGACCAATGCGTTTCCTGTCGTCCACTGTTTCCCGCCTTCTACCCTCCCTGTGACCCTACACAAGCGATGCCCTGCCTTTCTTCCTACCCTTTCCTTTACCCAAGCTCCCAGTCTTGCAGAGGGATCTACACAGCATCCCCTCTACCTCACAGCCAAGCAGGAGCTGCCACTGCAGCCCAAGAGGGTGTGGAGAAAAGGGGGGCAGCTTGCCAAAGCAAGAGCGAAGGTTTACATGAGCTTCGGGTCCCCCAGACAAATGCCCCTCTGTATCTTGAGGCCTATTGTGACTGGCAGCTGTCCAGCACTCACCGCGGGCAGCCTCAGAAGCTGGGATTGGCCTCTCTCCTGTCCTCCCTACAATCCAGCCCTGCCAGGTCCTGACTTGGGCAGGAAACAGGGGGTGTGCTCTTTCTGGAATAGAGGGTGTGGGGGGCAAGCCAGCTTGGGGAGAGTGAGGGGGCCACGTCCTGAATCACTCAGGAAGCCCGAAGTCTTAAGGTAGTAGGCACCTGAGAGGAAGACGGTCACTGAGTCCCGGCTGGCCACTCCAAAGGAGAGAAAACTGCACTCTAGACAGAACAAGCGACTTCGGCACAGTCCCGCAGCAAGCAAGCAATGAAGGTAAGATTTGAACCCAGGACTTCTCCCTTCAGGCCAACATTCCAACTGTCAGGGTCTCCGCCATGGTCCCATGAACAGGTACAGACATGAGACCACACACAGACCAGGACAAGTGAGCTCCGGGAAAGAGTGGCCTGCCTAGATGCTGATGCACCAGGGTTCTGCCGCACCCTCTCCACAAAGATGCTCTAGAGCAGCAGTTCTCAATCTTCCTAATGCTGCAAACCTTTAGTACAGTTCCTCACACTGAGGTGAGATGGTTCAGTGGTTAAGAGCAGTGGTGGTTCTTTCAGAAGACCCAGGTTTAGTTACAGCATCCTTATGGTGACTCACACCCACCCGTAACTTCAATTCCAGGAGATGCGACACCCTTCTCCTACCTCTGTGGGCATGTGGTGCAAAAACATGGTCAAAACTCTCACACACATGCCGGGCGTGGTGGCGCACGCCTTTAATCCCAGCACTTGGGAGGCAGAGACAGGTGGATCAATGTGAGTTCGAGGCCAGCCTGGTCTACAAAGTGAGTCCAGGACAGCCAAGGCAACACAGAGAGACCCTGTCTCGAAAAACCAAAAAAAAAAAAAAAAAAACTCTCACACACATAAAATAAATACATCTAGAAATCCACTAGGGGGTGCTAGAGGGATGGCTCAGTCAGTACAGTGCTTGCCACACCAGCATGAAAGACCTGAGTTTGAACCCCCAGTACCCACATAAAAAGCCGGGGGCGTGTGGGTAGTGCATAGCTGTGATCCCAGAACTGGAGAGGCTGAGTCAAGAGGAGCCCTAGGGCTCGCTGGCCAGCCAGTCCAGCCTACTTGATGAACTCCAGGCCAGCAAGTGACCCTGACTCAAACAAACAGACCACACTTGAGACACCCCCCCCAAGGTTAACCTCTGTCCTCTACATGACTTTGGAGGGAGGGGCAGAGGAAACATTGTTACTATGTGTATATATGACGTGTGTGCGTACATGTGGGTGCATGTATGTATGTGTGTGTGTGCATATGAGAGAGAGAGAGAGAGAGAGAGAGAGAGAGAGAGAGAGAGAGAGAGAAAGAGAATGGGAGTCAATTTCCTCTATTTCGGGTCCCTGGGCTCGAACTCAGGTCCTGAGGCTTGCACTCCGAGCACTTTCACCTGCTGAGCAATCTCACCTGCATCTTGCTTTCAGTGAGAGACAAGAAATAACTCTGAGCCCTCCGTGCTTTATGGAAACTACTGTCACTGCAGCCAGGTACTGAGAGAGAAAGGGTTGGTGCACAGGCCGGGGCATCCCTTGTGGATCACCAGCTAGTTATTTTATGCTACGTTGCCTCTCTCTGCTGTCGCTGTACCCTGCTCTGCACTTGCTTCCCCCTCTGTGCGCCCCGAAGCTCTCTTGGGCCTCAGATCCCCTGTTTGCAAAGGAGAAGGCAGTGGACTCCACAGTGTTCAGATGAGGAGCTGTCTCCTAGAGTCTCACAGAGGATGAGGCAGGGATAAGGAGGCATTGGGGGTTGGGTGGGGGCATTGAAGTAGAAGAGACTTTTGCTCCTTTGACCTTTTGGGGGAGCTTGGTTTGCAGTGTAGCAAATCTACCAAGCTCCAGCAGGTTATGGGTCGGTCACCCGTCAGTCCAGACGGTGAAGAAATAGACTGATTTCACTGTCTCCTCGGCTGGCAGAGTCCCCTCTCCCTTCCCCCTCCCTCCGGGTACACGACTTCATCTCCTGATTCTCCTGCCTATAGCTCTGCCTCTCAGCGTGCTGGGGCTACAGTGCAGCATTACACTCAGTTTATGCAGTGCTGGGGGTCTGACCCAGGGCTTTGGGCATGCCAGGGAGGCTGCACCCCAGGCCCTGCTTCTTTTTTTGTTTTGTTTTTGTTTGCCACACAGCCTTCTGCACCCCAGGCTGGCCTCCAACTCCTGACTGTCCAGAGTGCTGGGGTCCCTGGGTGTGCCACCACATGCAGCTACATTTCTCATCTAATCTAATCACATCCCCACAACGAGACCATGGAAAAGCTCTGTTTGAGATAGGTCCAAAAAGCAACCGTGAAAAACACTGGGGGAGGAGGCCTAGGTAGTAATGACAGAATTCAGGCACAGGTCTGAGACTTTTAAAAATGTCACTCTGAGCTGGACGTCGTGGCCTTTAATCCCAGCACTCTGGAGGCAGAGGCAGGCAGATCTTAAGTCTGAAGCCAGCCTGGTCTACAGTGTGAGTTCCAGGACAGCCAAGGCTACACAGAGAAACCCTGTCCCAAAGCAAAACAAAACAATAACAACAAAAAAAAGGGCATAGTGCCGCATGCCTTTAATCCCAGCACTAGGGAGTCAGAGGCAGGCAGATCGCTGTGAATTCAAGGTCAACCTGGTCTACAAAGGGAGTCCAGGACAGTCAAGGCTAACACAGAAAGACCCTGTCTCGAAAACAAACCAAACCAAACCAAGGGAAAAAAAAATGTCATTCTGAGCACAGCATGCTTTTAATCCCAGCACTTGGGAGAAAGAGGCAGGTGGATTTCTGTGAAACTGAGACCAGCCTGGTCTATGTAAAAAGCTACAGGGCCACCACAGATTCACAGGAAGTTTCTGTTGGGGGGGGGGGGTGGGGGCGCGAGCAAGCCATTATAGACATTACATGCTTTCTCTAGCCCACCTCAAAGATTACTGAAATAGAAGATATTTAACCCAGAGTAGAAAAGTTTCAGAGACCATAGAATTGCTATTTTTTCAGGAGAGAAAATCCTTAGCTGCTCAGTGTTCCGCAGTCTAGTTATCAATCTATAACTAACTGACATCGCCACCTACTGGACAGAGGTAGAATTGCCACGCTGATATCCTCTGACCTGATAGGTGGGTGCCATGAGGTTTGAATTCAATCTTTCACAAGGAGCAAGCAGCGCTCTTGAACCTGACAGAGACGTTATGTAGAAAAGATGACAGAAAGGAATAGTGCCAGTGGATGAAAACTGCCCACATGAGAGCCCATTGCCTGTAGCTTGAATCAGCCCCAATATTTTGGAAAGTCGGGACTTTCTTTAATTTCATTTAAGTTTTTGTTTTTGAGTTGTTTTTTTTCTTATTTTTTTTGAAATAAGATAGACCAGCTGTCCTCAAGTTCACAGAGATCTGCTTGCCTCTTCATTTAAGTTTTTATTTTTTTTTTCATTTAAGTTTTTAGTTATTTATTTTGTGTGTATCATGATGATATATGTGTGAGGGGACAAATTGTAGAAGTCACCTCTCTTCAGGCATCTCATGGGATTGAACTCAAGCCATCAGGCTTGGCAGCAAGTGCCTTTGCCTGCTGAGCCATTTTGCCAGCTCCTATTTCATTTTTCAATTTTTTTTTTTTTTTAATTTTTGAGACAAGGGTCTCATGTAGCCCAGGCTGTACTCAAACTCGGTGTAGCCGATGATGACCTTTAATTTCCGATTCTTCCATCTTCCAGGTGTGCACACAGTTGATGCAGTGTTAAGGGTTGAGCCCAAGGCTGTTACATACATGTTAGGCAAGACCATTACCTACCGGGCTCTGCCCCACCCACGGCAGATGAATGGCTTTTGTGCCTCACTGTAACCCTGGGCTGCAGTTGATTACCTGTGAGCTTGTCTGCTGGGGATTTACTTTTCTTGTCTTATCTAAGGAGGAGCTTGGAAGTTGGGCAGAGGGAAAGGAGAGACATGTTGTATTGAGGTTTTGGGGGTAGCGTTTATCTTCCTAATAATAGCTCTTACGCTCAACCCCAGGGGCTGTCAGAGAGCCATGAGACAGTAAGTAAAGGGTCATGACCCTCCGCCACTTCCCAGCCTAGCTCCCACACAGGACTGTTTAACAGCCCGTGAGAACAACAGTCCTTTGTGGAGTCTGAGCTAGGCTGAAGGTAGATTCAGAGTGTGGCCAAGGGCACAGTAGGAGCTGGGGTCAGAGCCTGGGGCGAGCTCTCCGGCTCCGTGGGTGGAAACATCTCTTCTGTGTGCATTTTCTGGGTGAAGAAATCTAAGTGGGGGGGGGGGTCATGAAGATGGGCTGTGCAGTCCCAAGCCCCGACCTACAGTCTAGTGTAGCTTTTACTAATAGTTCTGTTAGGCGGGGCTCCTGTGTGCTCGGAGCCTCTTGTACCTCCTCTGTACAGTGGGCACAGCACCTCCACACTCCTTTCTAGGATGAAGATGAGGATGGAATTGGATCTGCCCGTGAAGCACAAGACCCATGCTTGTAACTGTGCTTGTGAAATTAGCTTCAGCCTCTGAAACCCAGCCTTGCGCTCCCTAGAGTAACCCTGCTTCCCATGATCACGGAATGCACAGTACACAGCTGTGTCTTCCCCCTCCCTGCCCCCCCCCAGGCTTGGGCCTGACTTGGTTAACTGCAGTTGCTGGAGCCCCCACACATGAAAACATCCACATCCTTGGTCATCGATGTTCACCGCCTTCCTCCCACCTTCTCTGATGTGGCAGGAACAGAGATGCCATTGAGAGCCCTCGCTGCCAGGATGAGGCAAGTTCGGCTCTGGGACTGCTCACTGTTCTCCTTCAAAGAGGAGTGACTGGCGGCACCTGGAACGCAGCAGCACCTGCAGGTGAACCCAGAGGGACCTGAGGAGGAGCCTGTGTCCTTGGGAGGCTGCTCACTGGTAAGTGTGTGTGTGGGTGTGTGTGTGTGCGCGCACGCATGTGTGCTCGCCACATCTGTGTATTGTTGCAGTGGCTGGTCACAGCCCCTACTGGATGTGCCTCAGGGCAGGTGAGAAGGGAGCAGGCTTTGCAGTTGGCAGTCGGGTTCACACAGCTGCTTTACAGCTTTCAGGCTAACCTGAGGCAAATGTGACCTTGGTAGCGCTGAACCTCGAGTCCTGGCTGGAAGCTACGGAAAGGGAAACCTTGCTTTCTGTGACATCTTGGAAGCAGTGGGGCTGTGATGGAAAAGGCAGGGGTCTGTCCTCAAGGACAGAGCAGGGAGCATTCCATTCTGAGTTCTCATCTGTGGCCTTTTCTTTCTTTCTTTCTTTTTTTTTTTTTTAAGATAGTATCTCACTTATCCTGGGCTAGCTTCAACTCCATTTGTAGCTGAGGATAACCTTGAAATCCTGATCCTGGTGCTGGGATTATAGACATTACCACTACATCCAGGTCATTGACATCTATTTATTTATTTATTTATTTATTTATTTATTTATTTTGGCTTTTCGAGACTGGGCTTCTCTCTGTAGACCAGGCTGGCCTTGAACTCACAGAGATCTGCCTGCCTCTGCCTCCTGGGATTACAGGTGTGCGCCACCACTGCCCAGCGTTCACTGAATTCTTACCAGCACTTTCTAGACTTGAGACGTCACTCAGCGGTAGAGTGCTTGCCTATCAGGTGTGAAGCCGTAGGTTCAATCCTCAGTCCCCGGTGTGGTGGCACACACCTATAATCCCAGAGCTGGAGAGAACGGAGGCAGGAGGATCAGCTCCTGCTCATCCTTAGCTACATAGTGAGTTCTATGTTCGAGGCCAACCTGGAGCACATGAGACGCCGTCTCGAAAACCCAAAAAGTACTATTCATACTTTGCCTCTAACCCTCAGCTCCCTTAGGACGAGACCCTTCTTTTTGCAGAAGCTGGGAGGAGGGGAACTCTGTCCCTTCTTATGGTCCTCCCACCGGCAAAGGGGAGGTAGACAGAGCTGGAAAACCACCAGGCTGAGTAGGAGCATGTGAAGCCAAGCATGAACACTAGCCGTGCTTTCTGGCTCCCGGGCTCAGGGCGGCTGTGGGAAGGATGAAAACAACACTGCTAGCTCTGTCTGGGTGGGAGTCTTCAGGGATGGGTGGCTGGCCTGAGGCTGTGTTCTTCCTGCCAGGGGAGGCCCACATCATCTAAGGCATTAGTCAAATGACCAGACGCCCAGGGCAGAAGACTGATTTGCAAAGGGAGGTCACCAGAGCCTGAAGAGGGAGCTGAGCCATGGGAGGCCCTGACGATCACAAGAAGCAGGGCAGCAGACAGGACCTGAGACTTGCAATGGGTCAGAGACGGGAGGCAGAGGCAGGCAGATCGCTGTGAGTTCGAGGCCAGCCTGGCCTACAAAGCAAATCTAGGACAGCCAAGGCTACACAGAGAAACCCTGTCTCGAAAAAAGCAAAACAAAACAATAAATAAATAAATCTAAACATAATATTTTGAAAAGAAAAACCAAGTTCCAAGTTCCTTGCGGAGCGTGGAGTTCAAGATGATCCTCAGCTATAGATGGAGTTGGGGCCTGTCTGGGCTATATGAGACCCTGTAGGAAGGGAGGGAGGGAGGGAGGGAAGGGAGAAAAGTTCCTTACAATTCTGGAGTACTATTTTCCTTTTTTTTTTTTTTTCTTTTTGGTTTTTTTCGAGACAGGGTTTTTCTGTGTAGCCTTGGCTGTCCTGGACTCGCTTTATAGACCAGACTGGCCTCGAACTCACAGCGATCCGCCTGCCTGTGCCTCCCGAGTGCTGAGATTAAAGGCGTGCACCACCACTCCCGGCTCAGGGTGCTATTTTCTACACACACACACACACACACACACACACACACACACACACACACACGTTTTAGCAATGGGCCTCATTTTTACTTACTGCCAAAAGGAACTGCATGTTTGGGAATCCTAGACTCATACAGGAAAGAGCCAAAGAGGCAGTGACACGGTTAAGGCGAACCCTGGTACTAAGCAAGATTTCTCCTTTGTTCTCAGCAGGATCGAGATGACCACAGCCACCACTCTGGGGGACCCAGTCTTCTCCCTGAATATGACTAGAGGAGAAGACTTCCTGTATAAGAGTAAGGAGGCCTCGGGGAAGGTTGTCAGGGCCAGTTTTGGGGGGCTGTCTTCCTGGCACACACATTACATCTTTGCCCCGGGCCTCTGTCTCCTCTTCTGTAAGATGGGGAGTATCAGTGAACATCACACAGGAGTCGCTGTGAGGACCGAGGGAGCCACGGGAAGGGCCTGGTTCCCCTACAAGTGTGCAGTAAGCGCACCAAGTGCTGTGACAACTGTTGCTCCGGTTCCCAGCTCCAATAAACCCTGGAGTCCAGGAGCTATGGCAGTTTGAATCTCTTTCAAGAATACTGAAATCGGTCTCCTTGAAAGGTAACTACTTGTTTCCGGGCGGTGGTGGCGCACGCCTTTAATCCCAGCACTCAGGAGGCAGAGGCAGGCGGATCACTGGGAGTTCAAGGCCAGCCTGGTCTACAAAGTGAGTCCAGGACAGCCAAGGCTACACAGAGAAACCCTGTCTCGAAAAACAAAAATTAAAAAAGTCTTAAAGAAAAGTAACTACTTGCTAAGTGCTTTAATTCCAACACTAGAGAGAGGCAGGAGGATCTCTGTGAGTTCAAAGGCCAGCCAGGGCTACAGAGATAGCAATAACATTAAAGAGTAGCTAGTCACATACTATTTTTTGCCTATGGGTTTTTTTTTTCTTCTTGAGACAGATTTTCTCTGTATAGCCCTGGCTATCCTGGAACTCGATCTGTAGACCAGACTGGCCTTGAAATCACTGAGATCTGCTTGCCTCTGCTTCCCAAGTGCTGGGATTGAAGGTATGCACCACCATGCCCAGCTTGCATACTATTTTTTTAAGGCAAGCATCTTGCCTACTTTAAAACATTTTTTTTTTTTTTAAGATTTATTTATTATATTATGATGTACAGTGTTTTGCCTGCATGTACACCTACATACCAGAAGGGGGCATCAGATCTCATTATAGATGGTTGTGAGCCACCATGTGGTTGCTGGGAATTGAACTCAGGACCTTTGGAAGAATAGCCAGTGGCCCCTGCCTACTTTTTTGTTTGTTTGTTTGTTTGTTTTTTGGTTTTGTTTTTTTTTGGTTTTTGGTTTTTCGAGACAGGGTTTCTCTGTGTAGCCTTGACTGTCCTGGACTCACTTTGTAGTCCCGGCTGGCCTCGAACTCACAGCGATCCGCCTGCCTCTGCCTCCCAAGTGCTGGGATTAAAGGTGTGCGCCACCACGCCCAGCTACTTTTTTGTTTTTTGTTTGTTTGTTTGTTTGTTGAGATAGGATCTCTCTGTGTAGCCTTGGCTGTCCTGGACTTGCTTTGTAGACCAGGCTGGCCTCGAACTCACAAAGATCCTCCTGCCTCTGCCTCCCCAGTGCTGGGATTAAAGGCGTGCGCCACCACGCCCAGCCCCCTGCCTACTTCTTAAGAGGCAAATGAATGAAGGTGGGACTGAGTTAGTCCTGGGAAATATTTACCAAAGACCAGGGAGGGCTTCCTGGAATAAGAAAAGCTGGCAACAGCTCTTCAGAAAAATCAGTCGATTGGGCCCAGTATGTAGCTGAGTTGGTAGAGGGCTTGCCGAGCAGGCAGTAGGCCTGGGCTTGATAAACTGGATGCACTGGGTGTGGTGGTGCACGCACATGCTCCCAGCACTGGGGATGTGGAAGCAAGAAGATCCAAGGTTATCTCCGGCTACGTAATCTTTGAGGCCAACCTGAGCTACATGTATGCTAGTTTGCGTCTCCATTGCTGTAACGGAACAACTGTGACTAAAAGCCACTTGTCGAGGCAGGGGTTTATCTTAGCGCACAGCTGACAGTCCATCATCAGGGATACGGCAGGGACATGGAGGCAGGAACTGAAGCCAGACCACGGAGGAGTGCTGCTTGCTGCCTTGCTCCCAGGGCTTGCTCAGCCCAGTCTCTGATACAACTCATGAAGGTGACCTGCAGACACAGGTCCACAGGCCAATCCAATGGAGGTAAATCCTCACTGAATCACCCCTGGACAACTTCTCACAAAGTGCACACCAGCACCTTTATCAGGAAACAGAAGCCGGGCTTGGTGGCGCACGCCTTTAATCCCAGCACTCTGGAGGCAGAGGCGGGTGGATCGCTGTGAGTTCGAGGCCAGCCTGGTCTACAAAGTGAGTCCAGGACAGCCAAGGCTACACAGAGAGACCCTGTCTCGAAAAACCAAAAAAAAAAAAAAAAGGAAACAGAGACTACCAATGACTCCAAGGTCCTATTTCCCAAAGGAGCCCCACCGGTAATAGTGATGAGTTATATATGGCTTTGAATTTTGTATCAGTGGAAAGAGAGCCACATGTATTCTTTTGTATCTGGCTTCTTCTTATCTGATTTTTTTATATGCCTGAGTGTTTGCCTATCTGTAAGTGCACTGTGTGTGTGTGTGTGTGTTTTTATATGCCTGAGTGTTTGCTTATCTGTAAGTGCACCATGTGTGTTTTCTTTATATGCTTGAGTGTTTGCCTGAGTGCATTATGTGTGTAGTGCCTTGTGGAGGCCAGAAGAGGGCGTCAGATACCCAGATGGTATGGATGCTGGGAATGGAACCTGGGTCCTCAGCAAGGGCAGTCCGAGCTTTTAAGGACTGAGCCATCTCTCTGGTCCCTTCTTTCGCCAAACCTTGCGTTCCCACCCATGCATGCTGGTGCTTTACGGTGTTGTTATATGCTCCATGCCTGAGGCGGCCTTAGGAATACCTGCATTAGTCACAGTTCTCAACACTCACCGTTGGAAGTGTGGATTAGTCTGCCCTACCTTATTAAACCACCTAGCACGTCAACAATAATTTTGTAAACGGACATTTTCATTCGAACAGCCTTTTAGCATTGAGTACTGATTATTCCCTAAATATAAACTTCCCTCTGAAGTGACAGATTGGCTTAAAGCATGGGTACATTTACGGTTCAAGACTCTGACTGGGGTGTAGGAGGTCGCCACTGAGGCTGTATTGAAGTTAGACTCTGACCCAGTGAGCTACAGGACTTGTGTACTAGTTTGCATACTTGTTTGTAAGAGCAAAAGATTGAAAGCATGGGGGCTGGAGAGATGGCTCAGCGGCTGAGAGCACTGACTGACTGCTCTTCCAGAGGTCCTGAGTTCAATTCCCAGCAACCACATGGTGTCTCACAACCATCCACAGTGAGATCTGGTGCCCGCTTCTGGCATGTAGTACATGCAGGCATAATACTACATACATAATAATTTCAAAAAAATTGAACACATGAAGAATCTCAATAGAGACTTGATGAGCAAAGCATGATGCAGCCAAACACAGGGTGTGAGCAGCCATGGAAACCATGAGAGAATGTGTGAAAGCACAGAGAGAAGATGGATCATGCTAATACCATAAAATAGCATATGTAATGCCAGGCAGTGGTGGCGCACGCCTTTAATCCCAGCACTCAGGAGGCAGAGGCAGGTGGATCTCTGTAAGTTCAAGGCCAGCCTGGTCTACGTCGTGAGTCCAGGACAGCCAGGGATGTTACACAGAGAAACCCTGTCTTGAAAAACAAAACAAAACAAAACAAAAGCAATCATATGTAATGGTCATGGCTGGGTGTTTTGTTTTGTTTTTTTTAAAGATTGGTGTGTGTGTGCATGTGCATGTTAGTGTACCAGATCCTCTGGAACTGGATGGAGTTACAGGTGGCTGTGAGCTATATGATATGGGTACTGTGACCCCAAACTGGGTCCCTTGCAAGAACCGTGTGTGCTCTTAGCTGCTGAACCATCATCTCTCCAGCCTGATTCCTCTGTTCTGTGATGGGGGGGGGCACATAGTTTAGACTGGCCTTGAATTTTCTGTGTAGTTGAAGATGACCTTGAACTCCTGATCCTTCTGCCTCCACCTTGAGTGCTGGAATTAAAGATTTCTTTGTTCTTATTTTATGTGCATGAGTCTGTGCACCATGAGTGTGCAGTGCTGGAGAATGCCAGAAGAGGGCATCAGGCCCTATTCCTGAAATCTTAACAGGCTTTAACATGCACATTCAGGGCAGCTTCGATGAATGTACAGTGTAGCTGTCCAGTGACTCACCCTCTCCCATGTTTTGCTTATTTTTGTATTTTCAAAACCATCTCAAAATTGCACCAATTGCATAGTATAAAGAAGAGGGGAAGGCGGCTGGAGAGATGGTTCAGCAAGAGGTTAAGAGCACTGTCTGCTCTTCCAGAGGTCCTGAGTTCAATTCCCAGCAACCACATGGTG